>CM061550.1:281266634-281892079 GCA_030864225.1 Capsicum baccatum var. pendulum
CAAGAGAGGGGTTTCATATAATTTGGACTCTCACGTTAACATCTTTTGAATCACAAGCATATGCATATATAATATATCAAGTCACTTCGAAAATAGGCCTAAAGACCAAATCAATATCACAAAGATGCTTGAAACATGTTTATATTCATAATTTCAAAACCCCCATTTTTAAAACATGAATTTTTAAGCCCATGAGATTTTTGAGATAACCCCACGTACCTCTATATGTGAATATGATAGGTGCTTCTTGAAGCCTACGTTGTGGGGATTCCAAATCTTCAATTTATTTTGAAAACCCATGGTTGAATCTTGAGTTATTGGGGTTTTTATTTTGAAACCCTAAGGGGTATTCTTGAGAGAAAATTTGATAAAAGGATTATATTTTGATGAATTGGGGGCTAAATCTGGTCTTATAGAGTGTATCCCAAAAGGTAGTCATTCGGGTTAAGTCTACGATATGCATGTATTATCATTTTTTTTCTTTCAGATCCTAGAGTGCAGTAAGTGTAGTTCAGTTAGAATCTGGTAAGGGATCTCCCAAACTCTAGATGATGACTTGAAGCTAAGGGGGAGATGATAGAACGAATGACCAAGTAAGGCTCTCAGATTCTAGTAGTGATGATATGACTTAGAATATCATAAAGTGAGGGTAAAGTCTAGTGAAGCCGTGTGAGGCCTGTTTCGATTCACTAGCAACTTATTGTTCTTTCGTTGGTTTAATATATGTATGGCTGAATCTGTTTGCATAAAATTGAGTTGGTAAAGAGGTAATTCGTCCTTGTGAGTTAGTTTAGTATAAGGTAGAGAAGGAGTTGTTAGTCAGGGTGATTTGTTGGTTGCTTGAATGTGAAAATGGCTATATTAGCGAGTAAGTTATGATTATAGTCTCATGGTTGTTTGAGGAATTTGAAGGCAGTCTAAATGTATGATTGAGTGAGTAAGTATGAGGTGATAAATCCGTATAAGTAGAAAAGATTGTATGGGATTATAATATAAGATTAAGGTTGATCATGTCTATTATGTGACCTTACCCCTTGACCTTCTTTTGTTGATAGTTGTAAACTAGTACTACTTATGAGAAGATATGTAGCAGATTTTGAAGTATTTGGGATAGAATGTTCTAATTTGATGGATTAGTATATTATGTTGCACTCGTCATTGGTGGTAGATGATTGATGCTAGACCATTGGCTTGAATTTAATGTAGGATGTGGATGTAAGAATAGTGGCATGAGATTAATGATGTATATTTGTGGGAATAAATATTAGTAGGCTTGATGTGTAAAAATAGTATGTGCTAATGAGTTATGATAAGAAAGACCGTAAGGTCAAGGTCGATTATTGTTGTTATGAAGTTCTAGTGTACTAGTGTTTCTTGATGTTTATTTCATGGTTTCCAAGTGAGAATCATGAGAATCTGTTCAAACATTATTTTACAACCCAACCTTACGCATGATTCTCACTTGAAAACCATGAAATAAACATCAAGAAACACTAGTACACTAGAACTTCATAACAACAATAATCGACCTTGACCTTACGGTCTTTCTTATCATAACTCATTAGTACGTACTATTTCTACACATCAAGCCTACTAATATTTATTCCCACAAATATACATCATTAATCTCATGCCACTATTCTTACATCCACATCCTACATTAAATTCAAGTCAATGGTCTAGCATCAATCATCTACCACCAATGACGAGTGCAACATAATATACTAATCCATCAAATTGGAACATTCTATCCCAAATACTTCAAAATCTGCTACATATCTTCTCATAAGTAGTAATAGTTTACAACTATCAACAAAAGAAGGTCAAGGGGTAAGGTCACATAATAGACATGATCAACCTTAATCTTATATTATAACCCCATACAATCTTTTCTACTTATACTGATTTATCACCTCATACTTACTCACTCAATCACACATTTAGAATGCCTTCAAATTCCTCAAACAACCATGAGACTATAATCATAACTTACTTGCTAATATAGCCATTTTCATATTCAAGCAACCAACAAATCACCATGACTAACAACTCCTTCTCTACCTTATACTATACTAACTCACAAGGACGAATTACCTCTTTACCAACTCAATTTCATGCAAACAGATTCAGCCATACATATATTAAACCAACGAAAGAACAATAAGTTGCTAGTGAATCGAAACAGGCCTCACACGGCTTCACTAGACTTTGGTTTTGTATTTTGAACAAGAAAATGAGATGGATGACAAGGCAACTATGCTAGTGAATCGAAAGATCCCCACACGGCTTCACTAGACTTTAAATTTTATTTATTTATTTTTTTTTTCAAAAACACCATGATAACAAGATTACGTATTACAAGGGATAGAAAATTGACACATAATATTTAATGGTCTAAGAATATACATATTATTCTGTACAAATAAAAATCTGAGTAAAACACTTCCTCCATGGACTACCATACCGTCCACACACACTACTAGCTACCACATTAGTTTATCTCTATAAAGGGGTAAATCATCCTCAAACATCGGTTATTTAACTGAAATATTCATTTACACAAAATCACCATCACTCTGACTTGTAACTTTGTGACTTTACATCACCAACTTCTTGGTTCAATGTCACTACCAATAGGTCATGACAACAACACTTTAATTTATGCTACTATTCGGGTAGAAATACAGTTCCAACATTCTGTTATACATTGTCCACATCTGTAACAAGATTTTGAGAGGGACTAGATACACTTAATACCTTAAGTTGGAATGCACGATTCCATCAGGATCAATATTTGCATCAGAATCAACACATATTGATGCACTAACAGACTCCTATCGAGTCTTTGCATAATTTTTAAACTCTTATAGGACTCAATAGGAAAGGACTATATCATGTATATTCTAAACTTTTTGCACTTGAATCAGCCCAATAATGGGACATGTCTGAGAACATCATAGTAAGGAAAGAATTTGGGATGACTTTACTTTCACATGGGTGACACCATAGCACGAATTAGAGCATGAAAGGGGAACATTCCGACTCTATCGCACGGACTAAAACATGAAGAAAGAGAGACATTCCTAAAGGCCTAGTAGCCTCCTGCTTATAAGTGTAGCGCGCTACACACCCATAAACAAGACTCTACCTGAGGCGATTTCTCAGACACCCTGGGACCATGAACCGTGCTTTGATACCAAGTTTGTCACGACCAAAACTGAGGCCCTGTCCGTGACGAGTATTCCGAACCATCAAGGCCCGAAACACTCCTTATCTATCTGGTAATCATGCACATGACTTATATGGAAAAAAATGTGGAAGATACACTATATAACGAAAACATGGTCAAGAATCATATTAAAATAATAATGGAGAATAATGTTCCACAATCTCAATCAACATCTCTATAACGTCTGCGAAATCTCTACTACATGACTGAAACAAATATCTATCTAAAAACTGGGACAAGGCCCCTAGTAGACCCAAAACTAATAAATGTTAAATGAAACTGCCAGATATCAGGCCTTCTGAAATATAAAAGGCTCACGAAGTGACTCTGCGAATCTGTTTGAGGAAATCTACTGATTTTCTGGACCCTAGACTGTGCCTCCAAACCTAGGAGGGAAGGGGGTCAATACAAAAGTACTGGTACGCAGAGATATCAAAACAAAACATAATATTTTTACAAAATATAGTTGAGAGACATTATAAAGCAATTTCATATCAAATCATCTAAAAACACATGGGCGTAATGTAATTGTTTTCAACAACAATGCAATGCAGTTGAGTTAGGTGGAATACCCTGCATATCACATTTACACCAACTGTCAAACCTCGGTTGCCGCCGAGATTAGAGTATAAGTGAGGGAAAGACACACAAGATCACACAACAGGTATCTCGACCCAATGGTAGTGCACAAGATCACAAAGCGGAGCTCCTAACCATAGTCCCAATTTAGGAATGACATAAAGTCAGGTACGCAAGATGACAAAGCATGGTACCAAGTTCTCATGTCGACAAACACGATTTCCAGCGATGAGCCCTTACACTCAAACGCCTTCTTCGGGCATCCACCTATCTCATGTAAAATCAATGCATTCAAATTTCAACTGATTCAATCACATATCATATTCAGTAGGGTATCGTCATACTCGACTTGCAAGCCATCAATATCACATCATTCTTTCATGCAACCATTATATTCATCATATTTTAGCATAATAACCCTCTCCTTGTAAGTCGAAAATCATATCCACTTTCAAAATAGTTCATGTCATGCTTGTCAAGATGATTTCAAATAATTCACATCATACGAAAATTTCAAACAATTTCATATCAAGAGAGGGGTTTCATATAATTTGTGCTCTCAAGTTAACATCTTTTGAATCACAAGCATATGCATATATAATATATCAAGTCACTTCGAAAATAGGCCTAAAGACCAAATCAATATCATAAAGATGCTTGAAACATGTTTATATTCATAATTTCAAAACCTCCATTTTTAAAACATGAATTTCTAAGCCCATGAGATTTTTGAGATAACCTCACGTACCTCTATATGCGAATATGATAGGTGCTTCTTGAAGCCTACGTTGCGGGGATTCCAAATCTTCAATTTGTTTGAAAACCCATGGTTGAATCTTGAGTTATTGGGCGAAATTTGGGTGAGGTGAAATGACTAAAATGCCCCTAAGAAAACAAACAAATTCGAAACTGTCCCTCAGTTGACAAGCTGACAGGATGAAGTAAAACGGGTATAACTCCTTACTCAGATGTTGGATTTGGATGAAACCAGTTGCATTAGAAATAATACTCAAAGATCTTTCATTTGATAGGTCGAAGCTCTCCCAGTTCATTATATTCAAAGATTCATGATCATTTGAAATTGACCCTGAAATGCTGAAAACTGAACAATAGGCTATGCGTTTTGCTACTGTTTTGAAATCCAAACGCAGCCTTATGCGTTCCGAAAAATTCTGAAACTTATCCGAGATGTACTAGGAGCTTTCCCAATTGTAACGCAACTTTAAAATCTAAAAACGGATGTCGGGGAGGTTGAAAAGTTGTATCCCGAAGATTGCCAGCTAAAATGACTCTAAGTCCTCATTACACTAAGAAAAATATTTAGTTGTTAGCCCCTCAAACATAACACTAAAAATGAAATCGACTAAAGAATTTTATGGGGCATTACGATAGGAGTGTTTACCACGCGTATGTTAATAAAGAGGTCTATATACGTAGGAACGACGGTCTAAACTCTAGCCCGAAAATACGGGGTGTTACAGTAACCTTCATGCATTAGCAAAATGACGTCCTATTCCTAATATATATAGTTATAAACAAACCTCACCGATTCAAAAGCATAATAAAGTTTGCACACTTGTAATGTTATTGTCAAGGTCTATACACCAAGTATTATTCTTATCCTAACCAAGTACCTTTGTCTGGTGTGTCCTATTCCTGATAGTGAGATGGGATTTTAACTTGTGAGATTTGAAAAATAATTAACATATGCGGTAGTCTCTAGACGAGATACTACGCTGAATAACATCTTCAGGCGAGTAACATATCTGGGACTTTGCTCATACACCCGACTGGTGTATCACCGAGGCATTCCATCACGGCTCATACATATTTCCCTCAATCTCGTCTTATAATACCAAAAAAAGACTTTCTTTGTGTGATGTAGCTTTCTTTGAAATTTCTACAGCAAGACTTGGAAAATATAACATATTTCTCAATCAAAATTCCCTATCTTTCTTGGCTTAATTTCCTCCGCTCTTTAATTTTTGTTTTTGAGGGATGTGCAGCCCATTAACAACGAGTTCAATTGAACTCATTTTTCTCAAACACACGAAAAACAAATATATTATGAATCTGCACATTTCGGGCATGAGACGATTTGTATAGTTGAACATGTCTAGTAAGAATTTATATAGGCGATTTCAACTTTTATGGGACTGAGGCATAGTCATTGTCCTCAATAATGCAAATATGTTACCATTACGGTGTTGTTTTCTATTTGTTATTTGTTATACACCAATACCTCAAGAATAGTACGTCACGAGTTCAAGTCATTGAAATAGCCTCTCGCAAATTACCTATAATAGATTTTTATAGTCCGATCCTTTTTCAAATACTAGGTATAATGAGAAATTTAATACACCGAACTGACTTGTCTTTTCTTTTTTTGTGTGAACAAGAGGACATGGAAAGACTCTTTTGTGAGAATTTTTCAAAGGAAGACTTGGTAGTCAACAAGGGGTCTTTTCAAAGGTTGGATTTAAGTATAAAATAAATCTTAATTTCTTTCCCAACACTCCCCCCCCCCCCCCCCCCCCCACAAAAAGAAAAAAAAATTATTTTAATTTACGTCGCACAATTTTATTTAATATGGAATTTAATGTCACGATCTGAACCGAGGCCCTGACCGTGACGAGTATTCCGAACCATGTAGGCCCGAAACACCCCTATCTATTTGGTAATCATGTACAACATTCATAAAAATAAAGAAGATGCCGAAACATAATCTGCTACAGAAACATGGTCAATTCTGAATTCAACATAGTCTGAAAACTGAAAATCAACTACATCTAATAACATTTGACTCAGTTGCGAAATCTCTACTACATGAAAATCTGACAACTGTCTGAAATTAGGACAAGGCCCCCAATAGACCAAAACGGAAATAAATGTCATAAGCTGAAAAGACAGGCCTTCTGGAACAAAGAAGGCTCACCAACTGGACACCTACAACTCTGATAAACTCTACTACTTTTCTGGACCCCTAGACTGAGCCTCAAAACCTGGAGGGAGGAGGGGGGTCAATACATATGTACTGATACGCAGAGCAAATCCAAAATACCATTTATAATCAACATATATGAGAGCAGTTAAAACAGTTCATAAACATGTCAAACAGTAAGAAATCATATGGGCATTTTAAAAGACTCTGTGAAAATCATCATGACTCTGAGAAATCTATATTACATCTGCGTTATGTGGTATACCCTACAACTCTGAAAAATTCGATGGGCTATATGGAAACTTCCATTAACTCGACAGCGAAGCCCCCAACCCAAGTGTGCCACAAGGGTCGGAGTCTCTGACTCTACTAAGCCACACGGCCGTCGCTAGCGTATAATAATAATCTATCTGTATCGACAAATACAGTTTCAGGCTAAGAGTTGCTTGAACTCGAGCCTTCTTCGGGTAACCACCTAACCCTCTTTAAGCTCCTTTTTAAAACTCTATCAAAACATGCAGTCTCTAAAAACATGCTCTGAAAACATACTCTGAAAACATAATCTGTTATGGCATAAATACATATGGTATCGTCATATCATTGACTTGCAAGTCACATCTCTGAGCCATAATTAGTCTGTCATAAATCTCTGTTTTCAAAACACAAGTTTTAGGACTACCATTTCAATAATTCAATTCAAGAAACTCTTTCTCAAACCTCATGTAAAACACATGCAAGGAACTCATCTTTGTCAAGCATTTCAACAGTACAATACAGTACATTTCAACACATGCAATTCTTTCTTTTAAACACAAGAACACACACACATATATATATCAAGAACCACCCTCTCACAATTTCAAATCATGATCAAATGCAATAATATTGCGAAAACATCTTTCAAATCACAAAACCATAATCCTTAATTCGATACACGAGAGGGAGTTCATAATTTATGCTCTCAAACAATCTTAAATCTAGAATTCCATACATATACGTATACATGTAAATCAATTTAGGGGATAGGACCACAAGGTCAAAACAATAACAACATTAAAACTTTCAAATTACATAATCCACAATATAGTTTTTCAAAACCCCCATAAAATACATGCATCAAAACATTAAAATCATGCTCTAATGGTTTTAAGCCCATGTAGTTTTTAGGATAAACCCCGCATACCTCTATTTAAGAAATTGAGGGATGATCCTTGAAGCCTACGATGTGGGAATTCCAAATCTCCAATTATCTTCCAAAACTCACGGTTGAATCTTGAGTTATTTGGAATTTTTGTTTGAAACTCTAAGGGATGTTCTTGAGAGAAAATTTGAGGAAATGATTATATTTTGATGAATTGGAGCTAAATCTGGTGTTATAGAAGAAATTTGGGTGAGGTGAAATAACTAAAATACCCCTAAGAAAACAAACAAAGTCGAAACTGTTCCTCAGTTGACAAGCTGACAGACTGAAGTAAAACGGGTATAACTCCTTACTCAGATGTTGAATTTGGATGAAACCAGTTGTATTGGAAAGAAGACTCAAAGATATTTCATTTTATATGTAGAAACTCTCCCAGCTCATTATATTCAGAGAGTTATTATCATTTGAAGTTGACCCTTAAATGCTGAAAACTGGGCAATAGGCTATGCGTTTTGCTACTGTTTTGAAATCCAAATGCAGCCTTATGCATTCTGAAAAATTTTGAAACTTATCCGAGATGTACTATGAGCTTGCCCGATCGTAACGCAACTTGAAAATCTAAAAACGGTTGTCGTGAATGTTGAAAAGTTGTATCCCGAAAATTGCCAGCTAAAATGACTCTAAGTCCTCATTACAGTTAGAAAAATTTTCAAGTTTTTAAGTCTAAGAGCACTCTATTAAAGGCTAATCCATGAACGACTTTTACAGGATGTTACATTATCTCCCCCTTGGGATCATTCGTCCTTGAATGATGGGTAGAAACTTGTTGAAGCCTTAAAGGTATGGAATAACGCGGACACAACATGTCCTCTAATAAAGAATGCACTGATCTGAAACATGACCATATGGCTGGAACTACTGATATTTTGAATTCTTATATCGGACATGCATATCTGATGCATGGAATACACGACTGAAGCTACTCATAAGCTGAGTTCTCATAATGAACATGCATATCTGATGCATGGATTTGTTACTGAGTTGTTCTCATGAACACAGAACTGAATACACTGATAAGCTGAACTTTTTCTATTGGACGTGCATTTTTAATGCATGCATATCTGACTGAACTGACGTATGAACGTATGAATGAATACGTAATGATAACTGGTGCGAAGCTTGTAATAAGAATATATGCATGCAACTGAATGGTTACGTGGGGTATTTCCCGAAATAACTGTGAACATCTCTTCCACCACTCCTCTGAATTTCTCTTCTTATTTAACTACTCTACAGCTTTCACATACACAGTTACGTGGGGTATTTCCTGAAAGAGTTTTCCACCTTTCCAACTTACAATACCTTTATTTATTGTCCAATTCCCTAACTGGTCCAATTCCATCCAACGTAAGTGGACTCCAAAACCTACAATACCTCAACTTGTCATCAAACTACTTGAATGGGACTGTACCTTCCTAGATATTCTCCCTCCCATCACTAGAATATTCAGACTTGAGCAATAAATCTTTCAGATTATTACTATTAGTTATGTTTTGGTCTATTGGGGGCCTTGTCCCAGTTTTCAGACAGCTTTGTTTAGTTCATAGTAGAGATTTTACAGACTGAGTCAGACATTATTATTCAAATATATTCTGGATTTCAATTTTCAGTATTATGATCACATTCAGATTGATCATGTTTTAGTATTATATTTCAAATTTCGCATTATCTTTTATTTTATGAATGTTGTGCATGATTACCAGATAGAGAAGGGTGTTCCGGGCCCTCATGGTTCGGGATGCTTGTCACGGCTAGGGCCCCGGCTCGGGTCGTGACAATCCTCTCAGACCCAACCATGAGATTACACTGGGTTTCTTCTTGTTAGTATCTAATATTTCATGAAGTGTTTGTTAACCTTTGGGACCCAACCAAATTTTGTTTTCATTTGTTGATATGTAGAAATAACTAATTCTCATTGACCACATTTTGTATGGATCATCGAATCACTACTCAACATAAATTGTATTAAGATCACCTTATATTGATAAGAAGTTCAGAGAACATTTTTTCTTTTCCTAAAAAAATAAGAAAGTACTAAATGATGTTCGCCCGTAGGACCCAACCTACTTCCCGCCCGAAAGAACTGCTCATTAGCTAGCCGGACTAGTGGAGTGAACCTATAACCTAAACTTTGTATTCAACTTATGAAATTTAATTTTTTGTATAATTTCTTAATTTAGATAGAACTAATATATAATTTATTTTTTCTTTTTTTGTAAACTGTGAAAAATTACTATAGACAAATCAAACATTTCCACCTAAAGAGCACTCCAAGAAGGGTGATAAGTAGCCTCAAAGTCTAAAAGTCTATACATCATTTATTACTCTTCATTCTGGCCAACCAAACTTTTCTCAATTTTAGACTTTTGAGAGGTTTTTGCAAAAGTCTATACACCAACAAATGATCTTGTAGACTCTTTTAAGAAGCGGGGTTCAGGAGTAACTGGTTAATAAGCTGTTGTCATGAGACTAGGAGTTCAGGATTCAAGCCTCGGAAAACAGCCCTTTGCAAAATATAAGGTGAGGCTACGTACAATAGACCCTTGTGGTCAAGTTCATACCAGGACCCCACGCATAGCGGGAGTTTTAGTGCAACGGGCTGCCCCTTGCAAAATATAAGTCATGAATTTTCTTCCTTTCTGACTCAATCAAATTTTGTTTTCATTCGTCTTAATTATTCGTTCACCATATGTCCAATGGCATATTCGACTGATAAACAGAAATTGGAAAAATCCTCAGGTCATTCAATCAATTTCCTAACAAAACGTACAGTTTCTCATATTGTCATCAAACTACTTGAATTGGACGAACTACGCCATCCTGGATATCCTCACTTCCATCACTAAACTTTGAGGACTATAACGACAACGTGTTTTATCTTCATTGAAAAGTAGCATAAAATTTATACTCCAAAAAGACTCAACACTCGCTATAAGTTCCATGTCTGGGCTCCTGCACTGGCTCAAGCTGGCACACTATGTAAGGCGCTGTATGCATACTACACTATTAATCAATTAACATATGAAGTAGTCTCTAGACGAGATACTACGCTGAATAACATCTTCAGACGAGTCACATATTTGGGACTTTGCTCATACACCCAACTGGTACATCATCTAGGCATTCCATCGTGGCTCATACCTAATTAATCTACGAAACAACTCTCAGCTTCATCACTTCCAGTTCCAAAATAGTGCAAATACGCATCTGGAAAAGTAATTAACAAACGTTGAACAGGTTCAAACATGATCTGTTTAATTTTCCATATTTAAGAACATGACATATTAAATTAAAATTATTAATAACACATCAACTGAACACAAGTTCATTCTCTCTTCATTTTGCAGAGAAAATGCATGTGCTATTACAAGTGGAGGGACCTTTGTATTTTTGGTTGTAGTCAAGGTCTATACCCCAAGTTTTGTTGCAATGACTGGAGACTTTTTTTTTTCATTACGTCACTTCACACTATCAAGTGATTTGAAATCCAATTACAGCAAACTTTCTGGTACAATCACGGAGTAAATATCTACAAAGTTAAGATGAGTGAATAGTATGCGGCAATGCAACGTGATATCGTTAAAAGAAAAATTATCACGTTGATATATATCATTTGAAGTTGAATGGAATTAGAGTAATTAACACCATGTACCCTGAGCAAGTTCTAAACAATATTCGGCTTTTACTGCTTTTAAGATAAATCATAGATTTTAGTAGTCTAAAAAAGTATTTAAGTAAAATTCCACGGGAGAAGCCGTTATGCAATTGACAACTTAAAATTTGACTGAAAATAACTAGGTGACCTTCTTGGAATTGATTACTCCAAAACAACCATGGTAGATATTTCTTTGCTTGATTTGTGGTTCGCAGTATTTGTCTAGTCAGACTTAATGAATCAGTGACATTAAATATATGAACAACATGTCAATATGTCTGGAGTCATGAACTTTCTTCCATTAGTAGGGTACATTCCCGTGGAAAATTGGTTCCATCAAACTCGAGTTTTTTTTTTTCAATTCTTGACTTGAAATGTCTTCGTTATAGTCTCTGCAACAAATAATACTCATATAAACTTTTCTCTCTACTCTAAAAATGAAAATTGATTATAATTGGAGTCCTGTACAACATCCATGTCCGGTATTTATTGAGGTTCGATTAAATTTGAATTCATATCAAAAAGTTCCATATCGGGGAGGTGCAGGGAGGGGATGGGGGTAAGAAAATGTTTTCTAACAAAGATGACTCTGTATCTAGCAAGACTCGAATTCAAACTTCTTGACTAAAAAAGAATACTTATCACTCTACTGATATTTTCATTGGGATTTTTTTTTATTTTTTTTAGGTGAGAAGAAGAGTTTTGAGGTAACGGGTAAAGTTGTTGCATGTGACTAGGAGGTCACGAGTTTAAGTCATGAAAATAGACTCTTGCGAAAATAAAAAATAAGCCGTCTATAATAGATTCTTATAATATTATCCTTTCTTAAATTCCGTATAAAAATGAGAGGTTTAATACACCAAACTACTCTACCTTTCTTTTTTGTGAGAACAAGAGGAAAGACGTGGAATTATTAATTAAGAAAGAATACTTATCACTCAATGTAACACCCCGTAGAAACACGTGCATGTATTGGCTCTTAGTAGCAACCTTAATGAGTTAAGATTAGAAAATTTTTCTAAGTGTCACAGAGACTTAGTCTCATTTTTAACTCTTAATCTTCGGGGATTTTATTTTCAATCCTCCCGACCTCCGATTTTAGATTTTCTTGTTGTGTTGCGATGGAGCAAGGTCGTGGTACGTCTCGGGTGAGTTTCGGAATTTTTAGACGAACCTAAGGGCATGTTTGGTGTTCAATTCCAGTAGCTCGGGACGATCTGGGGGCGCCGCATGGGGTACTACTCCGCTGTAAGCGGGGCGTCGCCCAGATCTTTGCACCTCTATATGCTGGGCGACACCCTGGGTACTCCGGTGCTCCAGGCAAGGCGCCACCCTGGGTATCGCACCCAGCCAAGTTCCAGCACCCTATTCCGACTCATTAAGGGTAAAACGGTACTTCTCCAACCCCTTATCATCTCTAACACGGGATTTAATCCCAAGAACACCAAAGTAAGTGTATTTTCATCAAAATCTCTCAAGAAACTCCATTAGGGTTTCAAACTAAAAACCCAAATAACTCAAAATTCAACCGTGAGTTTTCGAAACAAATTAAAGATTTGGGAACCCCAAGCCGTAGGCAGCAAGAAGCATCCTTTAGTTTCCTAAATAGAGGTACGCGGGGTCTTCCTAAAAATCTCACGGGTATAGAAATCATGTTTTTAAGAAAAGGGTTTCAGATTTATGAATACATTCATGTTTCAGAAGCCTTAACGATATTATTTTGGTCTTTAGGCCTTCCCTCAAATTGATTTGAAATTATATATATATATATATATATATATATATATATATATATATATGAATGCATGTGTTTAAGGATGAATAGTCAATTGAGAGCATGATTTATAATGAACCCCTCTCTTGTTATGAATTCTTCCATTTTTCGTATGATATGAATTGTTTTGCAATGTATTTTGAAAAGCATGATATGAAATATTTGGATTTTGCTATGACATGAATATGATTTTTAAACATAAAAGAGTGGGTTGTGCATGTTGATAAATGTTGAATACACATATAATAAAAGAGTGCATGATTTTGCCAAAAGCACATAACCACTATATGTTTGAAGAATTCTTTCATAGTTTTGACTTACGTTTCGGAAAATGAAATCTCTTATACTATTTGCCATGTTGAGTGGTCTGAATTGAGTATTAATGAAAGAATTATGCATGATACACTATGGCTCAGAAAATAGGACTTGCAAGTCTTGGTGTAACGACACCAATTCAGATTATGCCATTATAATTCAGAACAGAATAGCATGCATGTTTGAAATCAGACTTTTTAGATGTTGAAACTAGAAAAATGCATGATTCAGAACAGGATAAAATTGGGCATAAAGAGAGCTTAGGTGGTTCCCTGAAGAAGGCGTGAGTTCAAACAACTCATTGCCCGAAATCGTGATTTGCCGATTTGAGTATATTATATTACACTGGTCTAGTGTCGTGTGGCGTATCAGAATTAGAAACTCCAATCCTTGCGGTACACTCGGGTTGGGGGCTTCCCCATCGAGTCAATAACGGATTCCATACAGCCCTAGGAATTTTAGAATTGTAGGGGTGTACCCCTAACTCAGAAGTAATACAAAGATTAGACATTGCATTGATAAGAATGATTTATGATTTCAGAAAATACCAATGTGTTTTGGAACTACTTTATAATGATATTTCGACAAATTGCTCTCCAACTATTTTGTATGTATACAAACTTTATTTTGGATTGCTTTGCGTACCAGTACATTTGTATTGACCCCTCCACCCTCCCTCCAGGTTCTGAGGCTCAGTGTAAGGGTCCAGAAAAGCAGTAAATTTTATCAGAAAGAGTTGCAGTATCCAGTTGGTGAGCCTTTTTTATTCCAAAAGGCCTGTTTACTTTCAGGCAAATATAATTACATGTGATTTTGGTCTACTGGGGGACTTGTCTCAATTTTTAGATTGTGTTAGTGATCATATAGTAGAGATTTCGCAGACGGCTTTCAGATGTTGTTAGATGGTTTTGAATTGTCCTTTCCTATTATTGAATTTATATCAGATTTATGACCATGATTCCGTTTTGTTGAAATTTTTTGCATTTCCTTATTTGTGTATGAATGATGTATATGATTTCAAGTTAGAAAGGTATCCGGGCCTTCCTGGCTCGGGATGCCTGTCGCGGCCAAGGCCTTGGTACGGGTCGTGACACTCAACCATTATTTTCATTGATTTTTCACTTTTTTTTCAAGGTGAGAATGAGAGTTCTGAAGCAACCGATAAAGTTGTTGCATGGCACAAGGACGTTACGAGTTCCAGTCGTAAAAATAGCCTCTTGCAAACTTCCTATAATAGATATTTATAGTCCGATCCCTTTTCAAATACTAGATATAATGAGAGATTTAATACACCGAGCTGGCTTGCCTTCTTTTTTGTGTGAACAAGAGGAAAGACATGTGAAATTTTTAATTAAGAAAGAATACTTATCACTCCACCATTATTTTAATTGGTTTTTAATTTATTATTTTATGGTGATAATGGGAATTTTGAAGTAGCCGGTCAAGTTGCTGCATGGGACTAGGACGTCACGAGTTCAAGTCATAGAAATAACTTCTCACGAACTGCATATAATAGATTTTTATAATCCGATACTTTTTCAAATACTAGGTATAATGAGAGATTTAATACACCGAACTGACTTGCCTTTCTTTTTTGTGTGAACAAGAGGAAAGACATATGGAAATTTTAATTAAGAAAGAATACTTATCACTCCACTGTTATTTTAATTGGCTTTTCATTTTGTTTATGGTGAAAATGGAAATTTTGAAGTAGCCGGTCAAGTTGCTGCATGGGACTAGGACGTCACTAGTTTAATAAATCGTAGAAATAGCTTCTCGCAAACTGCATATAATTAATAGATCTTTATAGTTCGATTCTTTCTTAAATACTACGTATAATGAGAGATTTAATACACCAAACTGACTTGAATTTTTTTGTGTGTGTGAACAAGAGGAAAGACATGTGGAATAATTTATTGAAAGGACTCTATTGTGAGAATTTTCCAAAGGAAGACTTGGTAGCCAACAAGAGGAAAGACTTGCAAGTTGCTTCCTCCAAGTACTAAACACGTTCTTAGAAAATTGGTTCCATCAAATTCGAGTTGTCTTCGTCAAACTTTTCTTCCTTCTTATAAAAGAAAGGGAAGCCTGGTGCACAAAGCATCTTGCGTTAGTAGGGTTCGGAGAAAGTCCCCACACCAAAAAGCGTGATGTACGCAGTCAAATATAATGCAAGCATTAATAACTGTTTCCACGGCTCGATCATTTTCAAGGTAGCCTTTCACTTTTCTTTTTCCTGTAAGAATTTATATTGATCCAATAACTGCTTCCTTGTGTTAAAGATCATATTCAAAGTGAGTTTTTCTGCATTATGAAGGATAGTTATATCTAGTAGTACTATTTGATAAATTAGCTTAATAGTGCATAACAATTTTGTCTGGACTACTTGCAGAAACTTGGGATTGTGACGTCTTCAACTAAGGAAATACCAAACAAAATTGTTTTATTACAAGTGATAGGATCTTTCTACTAGTGCTATCACTAGGAACTTTCTACGCAATGACTTTTACTTGAGAAATTGAAATTTTTGATACTTTACCGCATTCACTTAAATTCTTGTGCAATGACTCGTACATTGATTTGAGATTTTTTTCCGTTAGATTAACTTCATACTATCAAGTCATTTAAAAACAAATCACAAGAAACTTTCTATTACAATCACGGAGTAAATATCTACAAAGTTAAAATCTGAAAGTAACTAAGTGGCCTTCTTGAAATTGATTACTCCGAAGCAACATGCAGTAGTATATTTTTCTTTGCTTGTTTTGTGGTTCACAATATTTGTCTAGTCAGACTTAATGAATTAGTGACATTAAATATATGAACAACATGTCAATGTGTGTGGAGTCATAAATTGTCTCCCATCAGTGGGGTACGTACACATTTGTGGAAAATTGATTCCATCAAGCCCAAGGTGTTTCTTTTGTCAAATTCTTGACTTAAACGTTGTTTTACGAAAATTTTAACTTTTGAAAGAAAGTCGTCACTTAATTTTGAAAAGAAATTAAGCAAACCTTTATAAAACACTTTAACAATTCAAAACAGAAAAATCGTTCAAGTTTAAAGAATTCCGGATAAATTGTTCCTATTAATGTTTTAGGAAGGTGTTAGGCACCTAAAACATCCGCTAACTTGCTGTTATCCAGATTGTTTTGAAAACGTCTTTTGACTAACCTTGAAAAAAGTTGATTTTTGAAAAGAAAACAATTTTAGGAATATTTTGGTATTTATGCAAAACCAATTTTTAGCGACTTGACCAAAGATTTAACTGGATTCGCAAAACGCATAAGGAAAATAAGTACAAATTAAAAAGGGAAAGGGAGAAAGGAAGGGATTTAGACCATTGAACCCAAATCAATGAGACCTGTCCTAGTCTAATTGGGCCTTGCCCCATTTCACCTGTCCTATTCTTGTTTTCGAGCCTTAGGCTCGACTCTTGCTCCACCTTGTTTTCGAGCCTTAGGCTCGACTCTTGCTCCACCTGTATTAAATACAACTTTGACTTCGTGGCCCGAATAAATGAATAAATAAGCGAATAAAATGAACAAGGACAACAATAATTAACTAAAATAAAATAAAATAACGAATGAGACTTTTCGGTCTCGTAGCTGCTTCCAATGATGGGGCTGTCATCCATTTTCTTCTTCCGACTCCTTAGATCCATATACCATGCGATGGATACTTGGATTTAGACCTTCGAGATTGACTCAACAGTATGTGCCTCATTGGCCCATTTTGAAATGCAAAAGGAAAGAGTCCGCTTGGACTCCCAACAGATTTCCAGGCAAAAGAAGAAACATAAAGACCATTAACATAATGATTAACAAAGGAAAAGAAAACATAAAACTAGCCAACCAAAGGAAATAAAATTAGCCGACACATGACCAATCAAAGATAGATGGAGAAAAAATAAAATAAAAAAAAGTGGGATGTATTTAGGCAATCAAGCAACATACTCCTTCCGTCCCAATTTTAATCCGTCCCAAAATAAGTGACGTCTTTCCTTATTTGACAACTTTTTAAAGGCACAATTATCCTTTTACCCTTATTGGTTTCACTTAATTAAAAAAAAAAAAAAGATATTGACACATTTTATAATAAAGGATAATTTGGTAAACTTTACCAAGTCTTCCCTTATTTCTTAAACTCCGTGCCCGGTCAAATGGCGACACTAAAATGGGACGGAGGGAGTATTAAGCAAATGGCGGCTTGATACCTACATCATTCAATTAACGAAGACAAAGATGACACATAAATTTTTTTTTAACTCATTTGAACTATTTCATGAGTACAGTGTTATTAATTTATTGTTAACTAATCAACCTAATCTTGTTCACGATTATTCCAAGGAAGGTATATGATAAAAAAAGGTGGACAGAATTGTAACTGCACGCAGGGAAATTGAAAAGGATAGAAGGCTATATCATCCAAGTTTGTCAATTCAATTATGCGAATTATGTCAAAAGTGTTGACGTTAGGGATTATCCTTCAGTTTTAAACCAATATTCAAATGATATAAAGGTCATTAGAGCTGTTAAAATGCATCTGTAGGTTCATGATCAGACGGGTGGTACATGATTACACATACATAGCACGTAAGCAAACCAACGAGTAAACTATGATTTTAGGGATTTTTTTTTTTCAAAAGAAAATTTGGCATGAACTCAAGATGAAGGGAGACTAAAGTAAATTACCAACTCATAAATCAAAACTAAATAAACAATGACCAGTTAAAAAGCAAGTTAAGCTGAAATGTTCAAATATAGAAACAATATAACAGGAATAACAGGAAGCAAACAAAAATCATGATATTAAAGCATTGAACTTAAAGATTGGGATGACAAACGATAAATTTACCGAAACTATGTGCTGGATTTCATTAGGATAAGCGATCACTACAAAAAGTAGAAATTCAAGATCTTATAGTGAAAGATCAGAACAGGGAACTAAAAAAGAGGAACATTCAACATCAAGCAGAGCATGTAGGATGAAGAAGATGATAAACCACCCCCTAGCATGTGTCGATCAATATTATGATAGATGATGGAGTAGTCATTCGACCTCCAAGGCAGTTAACTCAGTGCAACCAACCAAGATTGTGAAACCAGCAGTCAAACATAAATTATAACATAAACATTTGATTCAATATAACAGCCATCTCAAGAAAAATCCTACTGCCTTCCAAGGCTTCTACCACGAGCAATCCTCACGCGATTACAAATAAGCGATTTGGATACTATGAACAGGAAAACAACAAAATCGTTTAAAAGAAGTCGAATTGAAAACCTCAGCACAGTAGTCGATTCAACAGAGTAGCAACCTATAACAAGCTAATCTTACGGCCTTCATAGCCATTCTACAGCTACTCCCCCACAGACAAACAACAACAACATTATGAAGAATGAAATGAAGAAAGAAATAACGATAACACAAGTTAAAATATAAAGAAAAAAAGTGTTTACCTCTTTCGGAGCAGAAAAACAGGAAAACGAGCTAACGTCGAGATGTGCCACCACCGGAAACCCGCGTTATCAACTCAGAACCTCCGATCAATCGACCAAATGGCATAAAGAAGAACAAAAGAGAAAAAAATTCACTAAAAGAAGTTGTCTTGCTCTCTGAATTTTCTTACAACTATTTTTTTCACCTAGCTTTCTTAGAAAATTTTCCCTCAGCCCCACCTATAGAAGATTTTCTCTAATTTTTGTTTTCCCTTCTTGAAGAGAATTTCCCCAATTTTTTCCTCTACACAGTGACCCAGAAGAAAACCCTCCCCTTTTCTTGCTCTAGAGAGAGCTATTTATAGAAGGGGGTTGAGGGTTCACTTTTTGAACTCAAAAGATAAGAATGCTAACAAATTGTACCCACTTTTATTTTGGATTTTTCAGCCAAATTACAACGGGTGGACCAATCAAAGAAAAGGGGCAAAACGATTTTCCCCCAAAACCAATGAAAATTGCCCAACTGCGTACGAAATTGTACGCATTATCCCGAGATTCGCGGAGGTAGACGTTGGGGATGACACCTAGCTCGTTCTAGAAGATTTTCGAGGTTCTTCGACGTACGAACTCACGTGGAGGTCACGCGTGCCGTACGAATTGAAGGGGGAAAGGATGTATTTGGGTTTTCTCGGCTGAAAATGGGTCGATGGGTTCGGGTCTTCGCTGGTTGTGTTGGGATCGTTGAAAACTGGTTGGGTTATCGTGGATGGCTGAGTTCACCAGATTTTCGGCTGGGGGTCATCGGATTCGGGTAGTGACGGGTTGGCTGCGGGTTGTTGTAGCTGTTATGGGTCGATTGGGTTAGAGGTTTTGAGGGAGAAGGAGAGCTGTTTTCATTGATATTGAAGCTGGTTCTTTGTACGCTGCTGAAGAAGAAAAGGGGAAATGGGCCGGGTCTTGATATTTTTAAGGTGGGCTGCTATAATTTTAAGGGACAAGTGGGTTGGAATTTGCTGGGCTGCTAATTAAAAACAAGAAATAAACTGAAATTGGGGTTAACTTATTCAATTATAGCCATATTGAAGTCAACTGGCTAATTGCAATCGAAAGTCAAATCTTATTTCAATTATAGCCAAATTAGTAGATTGACCAAATTAAATCGAAACACGATACAAATTAATATCCCACTTAATCCCGAGCTTCTTGATTGTTATAACCAAACACATATTTATCCGAATAAATTATTTTGAGAACAAATCATTTTTAAAATCAAGCCTTCAACCACTTATTTCGAGACGAACCTTGATTAAAATCTAATATTCCGTACAAAAAATATTTAAGTAACAACATTATATAATCTCATGTAATTGAACACGATAATATAATCGTTACTTAAACTTACCAATTTACCCAAATAAATACTTTAAAAATCCTTTATTCGAATAAAATAAATGTAATTTTATTTGAAAATCGAAGAAATTCGAGATTAAATGAGCTGTGGAGGGCGAAAATTAGGTGTCAACAACTGCCCCCTCCCTTTGGGTAGGATGGATGCAAGTAATCCTAGGCAAAGGGAGGTTGAGGTTCCTAATTTTTGTCCGATCACAAATTTGTATCTAAGGGAGGTTGGTTTTCCGCACAAGTTTCATATAGTTATGGCCGAACCTCGGTATCAGGTTTCCTAAATATCTCAGGTTTCATGAGAATTCAGGCCACTTGTAGTTCATAAAGTTTGATTTTAAGCACTGTTTTCAAGAAAATTCACCAACTATCACGGTTTTAGAGTTTTTTTTTTTTGGTTAAACAAAGAAGCTGGGAAATAAAGGGATTTGGGGAGAGATTGGAATGCAGTCGAGTTTTCTACATAGAGCTCAACCTACATATCCCTAAGACTCAGGGAATCAGATTGTTTGTAGTTCGACTCAATCGGTAGAAAAGATAGTCTTTTATTGGCTCAGGATGAGTGACAAGTTGATTGAATTTTGGAAAAGAGGCTTGTAGCCTCTTAACCATGAATGTGGGATCCTTCACACCCATAGAAAAGAACATAGCTGGGCATAATTTCCAAAACTCTAAGTGTGTTGCTACCCGAATTTGAAAGAAAGAGAAGGTTACCCTCGGCATGAGATTAGAAATATCCCGAAGGTGAAGCTGAAACCATAATATCCAAATAAATACAAAAAAAATTCTTTATTCGGATAAAATAAATGTTGTAATTTTATTTAAAAATCGAAGAAACTCGAGATTAAATGAGTTATGGAGGGCGAAATAAAGAATTGGTAAGTCTAGAACAGAATCCAGAGGGCATGGTTCGGAGTTAATAATCCAAATGGTCACTCAACTAAGGATTTTTATTTCAGAAAATCACTTAACTTTATCTTTTACTTGAAAGTCACTCAACTATAAATATTTTACTTAGAGAGTCACTCAAGCAATTTAATTATTTTTTCCATTAAAATTTGTTTTTACGAATTTTAAAATTGCATAAAGCATAAGGCTTTTCAAGAATTCAAGGTCTACACCAATTGTCGCTCTTATAGACTTTTCTTTCTCCTTTAAGAAACGGACACATTTCATTTTGGAAATAATTTTACACAGCTAGAGGGAAATGTCTTGAAGTTAATATGGTATAACACTAGTGATGAAAGATCAAATAATATGTAACATGTTGAGATGATTACAGTTATTTTTTCGATATAACACTATTCACCGAAAATGACTTGGTGACCTTCGTGGAATTGCTTACTCCAAAGCAATAGTCGTAGATTTTTTCTTTGCTTAATTTCTTCTATATATACCTCATCAAAATTATTGAATAGATACACAGAGCAAACATTTCTTGATTAGTTTTCACCATTTTAGAGCAGCAATGAATTGTGTAAAACTTGTACTATTTTTTATGCTATATCCCTTTCTCTGTCAACTTGCTTTCTCGTCATCGTTACCTCATTTCTGCCCCAAACATCAAGCTCATGCTCTTCTACAATTCAAGCAAATGTTTACCTTAAATCCTAATGCTTCTGGTGATTATTGTTTCAACATGACACGAACAAGCCGATTGTATCTGTCATATCCACGAACTCTTTCAGGGAACAAGAGCACAGATTGTTGCTCATGGAATGGAGTTTATTGTGATGAGATGACGGGACAAGTAATTGAGCTTGACCTCTTTTGCAGCAGACTTCAAGGAAAATTTCATTCCAACAGTAGCCTGTTTCAGCTCTCCAGTCTCAAATGGCTGGATTTGTCTAATAATAATTTTTCCGGGTTGATCATTTCACCTAAATTTGGTGAGTTATCTAGCTTGACACATCTTGATTTGTCGCATTCATGTTTTATAGGTGTAATCCCAGCAGAAATCTCTCACCTTTCTAAATTACAAGCTCTTCGTATATGGATTTATGATCCGTATGGGCTTAGAACTGTTACTTAAAAAGTTGACCAAATTAAGAGAGCTTTACCTTGACTCTGTGAAAATCTCCTCCATTCCTCGAAATTTCTCTTCTTATTTAATAACTCTACAGCTTCCAGACACACAGTTACACGGGGTATTGCCCGAAAGAGTTTTCCACCTTTCCAACTTGGAATACCTTTATTTATCATACAATTCCCTAAGTGGACTTCAAAACCTACAATACCTCGACTTGTCATCAAACTACTTGAATGGGACTATACCTTCCTCGATATTTTCCCTCCCATCACTAACTTATTTAGACTTGAGGAATAACTCTTTCAGTGGAAAAATTCACGAGTTCAAGTCCAATAATAAAGTGTATTTCCTTTCTGTAAAACAAAATCAGTTGCAAGGTCCTATTCCAAAGTCACTTCTAGACCTGCAGGACCTACAATTTCTTATTCTTTCCCAAAATAATTTCAGCGGACAGATTCCTTCAACCGTCTGCAATCTGAAAACACTGTTCCCGCTAGATTTGGGAAGTAATAATTTGAGCGGAACAATCCCACAATGTTTGGGTGAGATGAGCACAGTTTGGATATTGGATTTAAGCAATAATAGTCTCAGTGGAACAATTAATACAACTTTTAATACTGAAACCAACTCAAAATCATTAATTTGTACGGGAATAAGCTGAAGGGGAAAGTCCCGGCATCGTTGATCAATTGCACACATTTGGAAATCCTTGATTTAGGCAACAATGAGTTGAATGACACATTTCCAAGTTGGTTGGGAGGCCTTCCTGATTTGCAGATTTTAAGTTTGAGATCAAATAAGTTGCACGGACCTATAAGTGATTCAAGGACTGACAACTTGTTTGCTAAAATTCGAGTAATAGATCTCTCATCCAATGGATTTAGTGGAAATTTACCTGTGAGCCTTTTCGAGAATTTTCAAGCCATGAAAATCATTGGTGAGAACAGTGGAACCCGAGAGTATGTTGCAGATGGATATTCTGCTGGTTACGCAAATACTTTGATAGTGACAACAAAGGGACTGGATCTGGAACTTCCTCAAGTTTTGACTGCATACATGGTTATCGATCTCTCAAGGAACAGATTTGAAGGTTATCTTCCAACCATTATTGGAGATCTCGTTGGCCTCCGTGTGCTGAACCTATCTCATAATGGCTTGGAAGGCATTATACGAGCGTCATTTCACCAATTATCCGTACTTGAATCGTTGGATCTCTCATCCAACAAAATAGGCGGTGAAATTCCACAGCAGCTTGCATCCCTCAAGAAGAAGAAGAAGAAGAAGGAGATTTGATCAGTTGGCAAGCAGAAGAAGAAGGAGATTTGATCAGTTGGCAAGCGGTTCTCATGGGTTTCGGTTGTGGTCTGATTATTGGACTGTCCATAATATTACATAATGTTGTCAACTCACTATCCAGTCTGGTTTTCGAGGGTGGTTGTAAAATTTGAACACAGAATTGCTACGAGAGTGAAAAGGCACAAGATAAGATATTAGTGTGAGCCTTCCAGGTATTCAACTTAATCTCTATCCTTCATAACATTACGTTTCATCCTTAAAGATCTAAACGTTAATCCTTCATTTTTGGACATTGCAGAATTCAAGTCTAATATGCCACCGGTGATGCAAATATAAGCCTTCATCTTTCATTGATTGTGATTTTTTCCCATAGTGTTCGTTACTCTATTAATAAAAAAAAAAAAAATTCTAGATTTGAGACGGCCTAAATAGTTTTCATTTATTTAAAGTTGTTCTTGAACAGACAGTAGCCCACCTTCTATTACTGCTTGCTATATAATTTCAGCCTAATCATTAATTGAGTAATATGGCGTTTTGTTCAGAATAGATTTTCATCGCTACCTAAGTTTCGCATTAACAAAGCGACATCCTTCTTCTAAAATACAATGAGCCACACATATTGATTCAATATACACTGGTTGGACTCTTTTAAGCCATTAGATACATGCCTTGGACATCATACCATGTAGGAAAACAACAGCGGACTCGCTCAAGGAGTACTAGAAGTTCTGTTAAATCACGTTACAAGGAAGAACCGAACGAAGAGTTGAAATTGCCTCTAAGTCACGTTACAAAAAGAGTAGTATCCTGTCTATTAGATTAAGCCATTTCCTTTCCAAATTGAGCCAAAGCGCAAATTTCTGGCATAAATAACTCAGTCTGAACTTTCCCTTACTATACTAGTCTCGTCATCAACTAGTCAGCAAATTTTTCACTCGAAAAATGTCCCTTTTCCAACAATTTTTTCTTTTCATCCTTTGCTCTAATATTTCAGAAGAAAACCGTAACACATGCAATCATCAGTCAATCAAGTTATTTTCGGTCACAGGAAAGAAAGTCTGGTCCCTTCGTTATGAAATGTATGAGTCCACCAAATTCAACAGGATCAGGTCCCTAAACAACACATGCAGTAACATATAAATAGAAACAAGGACAATGCAATACTGTAAAGAACACACAATGTTTACGTGGAAACCTCCTTGTTTAAGGGAGGAAAAACCACGACCTGTCTCACAGTATTTCCCAAAACTATACTAATTTCCAGGCAACCAAGTGATTACAAACTCCTATAATCACTAACCCTCGTAATGACCCTATTTACAAAAAAAATGTGGTAGCTCTACCGCACTTACAACTGACTAACTCTAGCCACTGATCCTAGGTAGCACTACCCAGGATTCAACACCACACACGATGGTAAAACTTGCTTGACCAACTTACAAATGACTCAAACAATTAACTCTAACTGCTTCGACTCAAGTTAAGACTTGGACAAGCTACGCATCTACTATCCTTTATAACCATGAGTGAATCTACAATATAAGATCAAAACACACGACTCAAGACACACCAAGACTAAAATGAGCACTTGATCAGGTCTCTTGATAATGTTTGATCTGTGATCAAAGAAACGGCTTTTGCTATGGGGAGAAAATCTTGATATTGCAAAAACTAAGTTTTGTTGTATGTAGATGATCCTTTAACATGAAACAACAAAACCTAGAGTTCTGTAACACCCCGTAAAAGTCGTGCATGTGTTAGCTCCTAATAGTAAGCTCTTGGACTTGAAAACTTGAAAATATTCTAAGTGTCAAAGAGACTTAGTCTCATTCGACAATCCAATCTTCGGGGATTTTATTTCCAATCTTCCCGACCTTCGTTTCTTTATTTTTTTGTTGCGTTGCAATGGGGCAAGTTAAGAGTACGTCTCGGGTGAGTTTCGAAATTTTTAGACGAGCTTAAGGTCGTGTTTGGGTTGGAAAAACAGTAGCTAAAGGCGATTAGGGGGCGCCGCCTAGGTCTTACCACCGCTCTAAGCGGGGCGCCACCCTGGTCTCTCCCCCGTTGTAAGTAGGGCGCCGCCCTGGGTTCTCCCCGGGTCCAGGCAGGGCTCCGCCCTGGTAACTCCCGTTGGTTCAATTTTTCAGCCCCTAGCCCATCTCATTAAGGGCAAATTGGGTACTTCCCAACCCCTTTTCAGCTTTAACACCGAACTGACTTGTCTTTTCTTTTTTGTGTGAACATGAGGACATGGAAGGACTCTTTTGTGAAAATTTTTCAAAGGAAGACTTGGTAGTCAACATATTTTTTTATTTTAATTTACGTCGCATAATTTTATTTAATATGAAATTTAATAATGAAATAAATATTTTTATAATTTGTGATTTTGACATGTTATAATTTTTTGTCGCTATAAATTTTTTGAAGCTTGTAGTTTCTAAAAAGTGTGTAATATTTATATTTATGTGACTATTGAAATTGATTCAACTTTCTATGTATAGAAGAAAAGAAACAGCAACAATTTTTTAGGAAATTGATGCAAGACTTTCTAGAAAGATGCCTGAATGAGTTACTTGCAAGTTGCTTCCTCCATTTTTACTGGTCCATTATTTTAAAAATAAATTTTTATTTTTACTTATTATTTTTAATATATCAAGAGAAGACATTTTTTTTTTCTTCATGTTTTATATTTAACATTAATTACTTATTCTTCATATCATTTTTCAATACTTATAATACTTAACATCAATTTTTCATATGTAAAAAATCTGGACAAAGCATAAGACTTTTCAAGAATTCAAGGTCTACATCAATTATCACTCTTTTAGACTTTGAGAAACGGACAGTCTGGTAGAGTCCAAAGAAAGTCCCCACTCCAAGTTCTAAACACGTTCTTGGAAAATTGATTTCATCAAACTCGAGTTGTCTTCGTCAAACTTTTCTTCCTTCTTAAAATAAAGGGCAGCCTGGTGCACAATGCATTTTGCGTTAGCAGGATTCGAAGAAAGTCCCACCCCAAAAAGCGTGATGTACACAGTCTAATATATTGCAAGCATTAATAACTACTTCCGTGGCTCGACCATTTCCAAAACTTTCTAAAAGTCTATTCTCTCTTCATTTTGCAGAGAAAATGCATGTGCATTGTTGTAGTCAAGGTCTCTACCCCAACATTGACTTGAGGCTTTTTTTTCCATTACTTCACTTCATACTATCAAGTGATTTGAAATTCAATTACAACAAACTTTCTATTATAATCACGGAGTAAATATCTACCAAGTTAAGATAAGTGAATGGTACGCGGCAAAGCAATGTGATATTGTTAAAAGAAAACTTATCACGTTGATATATATCATTTGAAGTTGAATGGAATTTGAGTAATTAACACCATGTATCTTGAACACGTTCTAAACAATATCCTGCTTTTACTGCTTTTAAAATAAATCATCGATTTTAGTAGTCCAAAAATGTTTTTTAGTAATTGACAACTTAAAATTTAACTGAAAGAGACTAAGTGGCCCTTCTTGGAATTGATTACTCCGAAGTAACCATAGTAGATAATATTTCTTTTCTTGATTTAAGGTTCAAAATACTTTCCTAGTTGAACTTAATGAATCAGTGGTATTAAATATATGAACAGCAGGTCATGTCTGGAGTCAAGAATTGTCTTCCATTTGTAGGGTACATTTCGTGGAAAATTGATTCCATCAAACTCAAGGTGTTTCTTTTTTCCAATTGTAGGGTACTTGAAAATCTTCGCACAAGTCTTTTTCTCCCCTCTAAAAATCAAAATTGATTATAATCCAAATGGTCACTCAACTAACGACTTTTATCGATTTTTACTATTATGAAACCAACTGTAGATTTTAATTGTCCTTTTCATATCCAGGTTTACTATTTTCAAAATCTACTTCTTTTTCTTCTTCGAAATTGCGATAACTAAGCTTCAACCGTAAGCTAGTCTGGGTAAGCTATATGAATCCTCGCTATTCACTTCACTCCGTATTAGCCCATTTGATTTCAGTAATAATTCTACACAGTTAGACGGAAATGTCTTGCCGTTAATTTGGTATATATTAGTGATGAAAGATCAAATAGTATGTAACATGTTGAAATGATTCACCGAAAATAACTTGTTGACCTTCGTGGAATTGTTTACACCAAAGCAATAGTAGTAGATTTTTTTTATGCTTAATTTCTACTATATATACCTAATCAAAATTATTGAATAGTCACACAAAGCAAACATTTCTTGATTTCTTCTCTACCAACTTAATTACTTTTAATCATTTTAGTGCAGCAATGGGTTGTGTTAAACTTGCACTATTTTTTATGCTATATCCATTTCTCTGTCAACTTTCTTTCTCGTCATTGTTACCTCATTTGTGCCCCAAACATCAAGCTCATGCTCTTCTGCAATTCAGGCACATGTTTGCCATTAATCCTAATGCTTCTGGTGATTGTTACAATCCGAAAACTCATTCATGGAACAAGAGCACAGATTGTTGCTCATGGGATGGAGTTCATTGTAATGAGAGAACGGGACAAGTAATTGAGCTTGACCTCTATTGCAGCGGAGTTCAAGGAAAATTCCATACCAACAGTAGCCTGTTTCAGCTCTCCAATCTCAAATGGCTGGACTTATCTTATAATGATTTTTCCGAGTCTCTCATTTCACCTAAATTCGGTGAGTTATCTAGCTTGACGGATCTTTACTTGTTGTTTTCAAATTTTAGAGGTGTAATCCCAGTAGAAATCTCTCACCTTTCTAAATTACAAGTTCTTCGTATACGGACTATTGTTGAGTATGGGCTTAGACTCGAGCCTTACAATTTTGAATCGCTGCCTAAGAACTGGACCTAATTAAGATATCTTGGACTTGAATCAGTGAACATCTCTTCCACCATTCCTCTAAATTTCTCTTCTTATTTAACAATTCTACAACTCCCACGCACACAGTTACACGGGGTATTGCCCGTAAGAGTTTTCCACCTTTCCAACTTGGAATCCCTTACTTTATCATCCAATTCCCTAACTGGTCCAATTCCATCCAACGTAAGTGGACTCCAAAACCTACATTCACTCATCTTGTCATCGAACTACTTGAATGGGACTGTACCTTCCTGGATATTCTCCCTCCCATCACTATCTTGGTTAGACTTGAGCAATAACTCTTTCAGTGGCAAAATTCAGGAGTTCAAGTTCAAAACATTGGGTGTCGTTAGTCTAAAACAAAATCAGTTGCAAGGTCCTATTCCAAAGTCACTCCTAGACCAGCAGAGACTATTTTATCTTATCCTTTCCCAAAATAATTTCAGCGGACACATTTCTTCAACCGTCTGCAATCTGAAAAGGCTGATACTGCTAGATTTGGGAAGTAAAAATTTGAACGGAACAATCCCACATTGTTTCGGTGAGATGAGTGGACTTATGGTTTTGGGTTTAAGCAATAATCGTCTCACTGGAACGATTAATACAACTTTTAATACTGAAAACCTACTACTCATCATTAACTTGTACGGGAATAAGCTGAAGGGGAAAGTCCCGGCATCGTTGATCAATTGCACATATTTGGAATTCCTTGATTTAGGCAACAATGAGTTGAATGACACATTTCCAAGTTGGTTGGGAGGCCTTCCTTATTTGAAGATTTTAAGCTTGAGATCAAATAAGTTGCACGGCCCTATAAATGATTCAAGGACAGACAACTTGTTTGCTAAAATTCGAGTAATAGATCTCTCATCCAATGGATTTAGTGGAAAATTACCCGTGAGCCTTTTTGAGAATTTTCATGCTATGAAAATCATTGGTGAGAACCGTGGAACCCGAGAGTATGTTGCAGATCCATATTCTGGTTCTTATGCAAATACTTTGATAGTTACAACAAAGGGACTGGTTCTGGAATTTCCTCGAGTTTTGACCACATCCATGATTATCGATCTCTCAGGGAACAGATTTGAAGGTCATATTCCAAGCATTATTGGAGATCTCGTTGGACTTCGTGCGCTGAACCTGTCTCATAATGGCTTGAAAGGTGTTATACCAGCATCATTGCCCCAATTATCCGAACTTGAATCGTTGGATGAGAGATCCCTCACATTTCTTGCAGTCTTAAATCTCTCTCATAATCATCTCGTTGGATGCATTCCCAAAGGAAAACAATTTGATACGTTTGAGAACAGCTCATACCAAGGGAATGATGGGTTACGTGGATTGCCCCTCTCAAAAGATTGTGGTGGCGATGATGGGGTACCGCAACCGACAACTCCAATTGAGCTAGATGATGATGAAGAGGAAGAAGGAGATTTGATCAGTTGGCAAGCGGTTCTCATGGGTTTCGGTTGTGGTCTGGTTATTGGACTGTCCATAATATACATAATGTTGTCAACTCACTATCCAGTCTGGTTTTCGAGGATGGTTGTAAAATTTGAACATGAAATTGATTCGATAATGAAAAGATATTAGTGCATAACTTCCACGTATTCAACTTAAGAAGTTACAAACACAACAAAACTAGAAGAAAAATTTATGCCTAAAATTGACTTTACAAATATATATAAACTAGACAATGAAACTTTATTTTATCGAAAAACAAGAAAGAATTTCTAATTGATGTACACCATACAGACCATTCTACTTCCCGCCCGAAAGAACAACTCATTAGCTAGCTTGACTAGTGATGGTGAGCCTATGAACTACAATTTGTACTTTTCACTAATGAAATTTAATTTAATGTGTAATTTATTAATTTGGATAGAACCAATATATAAATTATTAAATCTTGAATCAATCATTACGTTAAATGAGGGATCTTAAGTTTTCTAGCCTTCTCAGAGATTACCTGCATTCGGATATAATAGCACTGTAAGTGATACAAGATAAACAACGGAAACACAAAACAAACACTCAAAACAGTCCACAAGTTCAAGAGAACCGAGGACCCTTTGAGTGACCCCTCTCGGATTCAAGATCTACAACCAAAACACAATGTAATGAGGTGATTAACTCCTATTTTCAGCGGACAACAAACTAGATTAACAACACTAGAATTAAGAACACGAAGAACAATAACAATATTATTAAGAACAACAAACACACGGCTACAAGAAACAAAGGGATAGATAGATAGACTACACAAAGATGTAATCTTAAGAACCCAAGAGCCTATTCTACTCTTGGACCCTTAACACCACACACAATGATTCACCTATCTCTTACGTTAAAACAAGAGGGACCTCGATCTCCCAAGCATCCAACGTTTCCAAGCTTGAATCCAACACGAGTGATTCCACACTCAAGTTGATTTCCCTAGTTACTATGTTTCAGCCAAGAGGCCATTCTCTCCAGAGAGGGTGTTTCAATGTTACAAATTTCAATATTCAATCAAAACTAATGACTAAAACCCTACATTATTCTATTTATAGTGCATTACAAATTATAGGTAAAATGACCAAAAGATCCCTTTAATGAAATGTGACCAAGGGCGCCCTTGGAGTGCAAGTTTAGGGTCGGTTTTGGTGTGATCTAAGGCCTTCTCCACACTTCACTTGGACGCTTTATTGGACGGGTCCAACGCATTCTCACATACGTGCATCCTTGTGGTCGTACCCGTATTATCCTACCCTTCTTGAAAAAGAATTCGACCTCGAATCCGCTCCTTGCAAAATCAAAGAAGGACAAACAAGCAAAACATCCTCATGACATGAGAGTTAGGATTATCAAAATACACACATCACATGCCGTGCCAAGGTGGGAAAAACTTGGAGTATACCCATGGGTCCTTTGTGTTGAACATGAAGACCGTAGTATAAATGGCACAAAGGAAGAGGTCATCATCAACAAAAAGAGACAAGGAAGAACCTTTTCTTCCTTCATTAGCACCTACTTTCAAACATTGCTTGTCGTCTTGACCAAGCATCAAATGGGAAGTATAGAAATTCCCAAGAGTACCGGGGTCAAATGGGAGAAGTAGCCAAGGTTCTAAGCTGAGGTTAGCCCTTCCTTCCCATAGAATGTCACTCCTACAACCACGCATGACATTTGCCTTTAAGAGAAGAATAACATTCAAGAATAGAGAGACACGGCCTAGAAGTCCTACCTCAAAAAGACATATGCCATCATTTACAACATTTCCATACACATGATCTCTATGAACAAAACTACTAGCAAGGATTTTACCACACAAGATGTTCAAAGAGTCACGTGCACCATCAAGATCAACTCTGTAAACACCATCACTAACTTGAGATTTTTTAAGCACGCCATACATATGCTCATGAGTAAGTTGATCTTCATTCACATCCTCACTAGTTGTTGGCAACTCACATACCAACATAGACTCACCTTGGTTCGCACAAGGGTCAACTAGTGTGTGAGTACTCTTGACAATTGGTAATAGTACCTTGTTCAAGTTATAAGGGCTAGCACTAGATGGACATAAATCATTCTTACAAGAAGAATCAATTTCGTCATCTAAAGGATCAACTAGTGCTTGCGTACTTAAAACAAGAGTTTGGTCCTCACGTAACCTAACATAACCAAGAGTATCACCATAGGGAGACTGAAACACCTCTACTCTAGGTAAATCCGCAACTACATCCAATTGGCCACTACTAGCCACAACACAATATTCTAAGTTCATAGGAGTGTAGGGAATAGTATTTTTACCTCATAGCTCACATGAGCTACGACCTTCCTCTTGACGTGTGTCCGGGCAGCCCACTTGCTCCCTTTGACCTACCACATGATCCAACCTTTCATTTGCCATAACTAGGTCTCAGCACATAGTGTCAAGGTAGGTCAAAATGACATTGGTGGCATTGTTGTCCATGGGTTGAGAGGTGGAACCCGCCTTGTAATTGTACCTAAAAAAAAAATAAAAGAACACACCTACAAAACAAAACACAAGTTAGTTCGAAACAACCTCACTACACTCTCGCACACTTGATCGTCTCACACTTGGTTTCACAAGTGTTGAAAGCTGGCTTGTACTTCGCGAGTGATTGAAGGTCGAGTCTACTCTTGCCCTGAATAGATTTTCGTTTGAGTTGACTCAAGGAAAATTTGTTTATGGACTTGAACCAACAAGATAAAAGGATTTTACAAAAGAGAAAAGGACACAACAACGCTTAACACGAATGAACGAACACAAAGACTAACTAACAATCTAGTAGATGAGTACTAGTTTGCCAATTAGTATTGGAACCAACGGAAGTGAAACTAAGGAACAACAAAAGGAAACTGAGAGATCAAAAGTTTGAGCCAAAATTATTGCGTGAACAATAACAATGATGACATGGTAGCACGTAATTGGTGCGGTTTCTAACAATTTTTGTTGTCCAATCTCAAGTCTTTGGTCAATTTACAATTTAGGAATTGGAATTTGGTTAATGGAGGGAGATGCAAGTCTTGGAGCCCTTTTGAAATTCAAACACAAAAAGTCTTGACTTGACTTGCACCTTTCCTCAAAACATGGGTCCTTGTTTTATGGAAAATGGTTGAGATGTGATTGACTAGTTGGTGAGTGATGGTAAGTCTTTCAAGAGTAACAAAGTTCTCGCACCTTTTTTTTCACCTTTTTGGATCTAACTTTCACTTTATTTTAACAAGATATGAAGGTGGTGAAGAACTTCAAGAACAATCACCAAGAACAACCAACAACAATCTCCAAGACACCAACAATTTTCACACGGTCAACTTCCAATTTTCACAATACAATATCTCCAACACTTGGCCAAGACAACTACAACTTCAACAAAATGGTTCTTAGGCCACCAATAAACAACAATATCACGTGACCAAGCTTAGAACAACAACAATATGAAGACCACAAGGCCAAAACAGTCCACCACAACAATGTTTCAACAATAATTCGGCCAAGCCTTATGTTCACAATAACAACTCAAACAATGTAAGCTCAAACTTAGATTTAGACTCAAAAGTGATAGAGATGAAGAAAACCAACACTAGAAACAACAAAACAAGTAAAATATCTCAGCCAAGATGTAAACACCTAATTTTTGACCCAAACCTAATATTTTTATACCATTTTAATGTTCAAATAATTTTTATTTTATTTTATTTTTATTTTTAGGCATTTTAAATTTATCTTACTTTGAGGTTCGTCAAAAATTTTGAAAACTACAAAATAGAGTCACATTTTTAATAAGTTTTATTTTTGTTTATATATTTTAGGAAAAAGGAAATTTTCTAAATTACATTTGTTTTTTTTTTAACTTTTAATAAAAAATCTAGTGATATTAATATTTCTTAATCCTATTTCTAAGACTAGTTGTTAACTTATTATGTATTTTGTCAATTTTAATAGATTTTATTATGTTTATTTTAATTTTATTTTTTATTATTTTATTTTATTTTTTTACTTATTTAAAATATTTTTTTTTTTAAAAAAAAAACTACCCTACTTCCCATTACCTCCAACATTCCCCTAACTTTCCCATTAAAACTAAAAAAAAATTACCCTACTTCCCATTACCTCCAACATTCCCCTAACTTTCCCATTAAAACTAAAAAAAAAATTACCCTACTTTCCATTACCTCCAACATTCCCCTAACTTTTCCATTAAAACTAAAAAAAAAATTACCCTACTTCCCATTACCTCCAACATTCCCCTAACTTTCCCATTAAAACTAAAAAAAATTTACCCTACTTCCCATTACCTCCAACATTCCCCTAACTTTCCCATTACCTTCAACATACTACATACTTACACACTCCCTATATAAACACACACATAAAACACTAAAAAAAAAAGAGAAGGAAGAGACATATGGACTAATTTGAGAAAAAAATCACACACATGCATACATAAAGGAACACATAGGGGAAAATAAAAACCAAAAATTCCTCACATCAAAAGACTTTGAGTTTTGGTCACGGTTTGAGTTTGAGGCTTCTTGTTGTTGTTGTTAGGAATTATTTTCGAAAGAGGTAACCCTTAATCTTCCTTTATTATGTAGTTTAAACGATTGTATGAAACTTGATTCAATATTATGAAGTTTCTTAAACTCACATGTGTTGAACCTATTTTAATTTCGATGTTATTAATTTGAGGTTTGTTTAGATTTTGAAATCATAAAATTAAAGTAAAAGTATGAATAAGGTTATTTTCAATGATTTCTTATGTTATCTAGTGTGCATATTTCATTACTTTTACGTAGTTTGTGCTCTACATTAAAAAAAAATACAATTCGTTTGTTGGTTTGAACTAATATTCATAAAAATGGTTTCGATTTTTGCGTAAGATAATGTTTAGAGTTGTTAATGTTAGAAGACATAGCGGTACATCTAATTAGTGCGCGATTAGTGTAATCGTGTTTGAACTAGAACAAGAACATAGGATTCATGCATGCACGTAAAAATAGAAAAGAGGACACATGAAAAAAAAAGAAAAGAAACAACCGTAAGTGAGAAAAAGTGAGAAGGGTAGAAAGAATAACATAAAACACGCTAAAAGAACGGGGGAGGCTAGGGAGTAAAGAAAAATAATACACAGCAAATAAGAGACATCTTTGAAGATTGTGGTTTGGAGTGCGAGTGTTAAGCCCCCGCTTTGAGTTTCATCGACGTTCTTGCTTCTATGTATTCAATCTATTTTATCACATAAGTTCTTACTTAGTTCTTTTCTATTCAATTTCATTAACACTATTGTGAAACAAAGTATGAATAAATTATGTGAGTTTTTAATATATTGTTTAGTATGTAGAGATGATAACTTACATGACATTATCGTCAGTTGCACGTTTTAATTATCCAAACACTTACATATTTACTCCGAAATTTGGGAGTTGATAAAACTAATTATTGTTGGGCTAATAAATATTTTTATTCTTTTTAATTATTTGGGTCATTCTTGAATACCATTTTATCCATGCCGTTGTTAACTTTAATTAAGGCACTAATAATGTGATTGGTTACAGGATGTTTAAAATGGAAACAAAATGCGTTACTATTTAAGAATTTAATTAATATTCAGCTACTATGTTTCAATCATAAATTAATGAAATGAAAAGAATATAGCTAAAAATCATCTTTAGTTAATGTTCCATTTTTTTAACTTTGGCTTTTAATGGGAACTTTTTGTCCTTTTCTTTACAAATATTAGACTATAAACTTAATTTGCTATCATTGGAAGGAGCACTTCAACCAATTCCAACCAACCTATGATTCAATAAAATATCCTTTAAAAAGTTTAATGTACAAAAAAGGTTAATGAGGAAGTTGGAAAGCCCTGCTACCGGCTATACGTTATAATAAAATTAACCTACCATTTGAAGCCGATTGGATTGGGTTGGGTAGATTTTACCTATTAGGTGCTTATTTAGATTTTGAAAATATGGGACGCTCCATAAGGGCCACGAAGGCGCGAGAAATATATTCAAAGTTTGTGGTGAGGCCGAAAAGTACTACTATCGGTAAGCCACACGTCAATATAATAAATAATTCCAAAATAAATTAAAAGTGGGAGGCAAACAACTGTTAGGTTAACAAATATTATAAATCCAAAATAAAATAAAAAATTAATTTAAGCCAGACGTAAGTCATTAAAGCGACCGTGCTAGAACCACGGGACTCGAGGGGTGCCTAACACCTTCCCCTCGATCAACAGAATTCCTTATCCGTATTTCTAGTTCGCAGACCCAAAAAATAAAAATTAAAGAGTCATTTCCTTTTGAATAGGGATTCAATAGGGTGACTTGGAACACCCAAACTCCATTCCAAGTGGCGACTCTGTAAACAAAATAATCCTTTTTTCAAAACGTCACTTTAATTGGAAAAACCCATTTTCTCTAAAACCAACTCCCCAGCGGGGGTCGGGTGTTTAAAAAAAATGGGGTGTGACAGATGGCGACTCTGCTGGGGAAATAACCAGAATTCGAGCTTTCATATTGACTTGTTTGGCTTTATTTAATTTTGATATTGTATATTGTTGGCATAAATGTGTTCTTTGCCTATATGTTTATCGCTTTGATATTATTTGAATTGCAATATAAACTGTCTTCTCTCGTGCACCCATCTGAGTCTTCTGAGATACTATATATTCGAAGATGCGGTATACGCTCCCGAGCTTGAGATACCAGAGATGCGGCAACGCTCCTGGGAAGGATTCTGTAGTCACCCATGATTTAGGATGGAAAGGGACCAACAGTGAGGCCGAAAAGCCCTGCTACCGGTAAAGCTGTCCCTTGCCGACTCGAGTTGTCCGCTCGTTTCATTGACAGTCTAGATACCTAACTCCACCAGGTTGAACCTAGCATAACCGGAGCTTAGACATGGCTATTCCTAATAGACTGTGTTTTACTTATATCACGTGTATTTTTGACTTAGTGGGGCTCGACCCTGGGGTCAGGTTCGTCTAGGCCAAGTGTCGCCTTTTGAGACCATCATGTGCATTTTATGTGCTACTTGTTGCATTATAGGAATTGCCATATCAAATGTTGACCGGATTTTAAGTGAATTAATTGATCTAAAAAGGGGTAATGATTGATGGAGGTTCAGGAGTAGATATCTGTCCTCTCTCTACTTTGAAAAAGTTGAAAATTAGCCCAGATAGAATTTGGTCCAATAATGTATGTGTTCGGGCTTTTGACGGTGCAAAACGAGAAACAATTGGTGAAGTAGATCTTGCTTTGTTTATTGGACCAGTTGAGTTTACGACCACCTTTCAAGTAATAGACATGGATACTTCCTACAACCTACTTTTAGGAAGACCATAGATCCACATGGCCAGAACCATACCTTCTACTTTGCATCAAGTAGTTAAGTTTGAACACGACAATCAGGAAATCATTGTACATGGAGAGGATGACCTTCCCATACATCGAGATCCTTCTGTAACCTGTATCAAAATAAAAGGGGGTTGTGAATCTCCCATTTATCAAGCCTTTGAAATCGTGAGAGCTGATCAAGTCATGGAAGGTACGTCGATTCCAGGGCCTCATCTCTCTTCTACTTTAATCATGGTGGCTAGCCAAATGCTACAAAATGGCTATGAACCGGGAAAAGGATTAGGGGTTTTGCTACAAGGAATTATAAACCCTGTAGATCCGTGTGGTAGCCACAACTCCTTTGGCTTAGGATTTAAGACTACCGCAGCAAATAGAAAATGGGCAAAAGAGCATAAGAAGAAGGCTTGGAAATTGACAAGTCCAGTTCCACACATTAGCCAATCTTTCACGAAAGCTCAAAAGAAAGAAGATCAATACCTATATGCTAACAAGGATGTGGATGAAATATGTCAAGGCCTCAAGGAAGTGTTTTATGAAGTAAACATGTTTCAGATGGGTGAAGGCCCTAGCCATGCGGATGTGCAGTTCGCCGGGCCAAATATCAAGCTCACTAACTGGGAAGCCACTCCTCTCCCCACAAGGAAGGAGTCTTGATAGTTTATTTTGTTGTTTCGTTTTTCTTTCTTTTGTATTTTGGACTATTCTCAGGGTTGTAGTCCACATAGTCTAGTTGCTCTGTTTTCATGATTAACCCTCCTATCCTTTCCGATTCAATGAAAGGAATTTCAGGTTTTCTAGTAAATTTATCCTTTCTTCCCTCTTTTAATTTTTATTTTTTTTATCTTATTAGAGTTATGTTAATACTGGCTCCGACAACATGGCATGTACGCGGAGTTCACATTTAGATCCTAAGAAGTTGTCTAATCTCGAATCAGCAAACCAAACGGTAGATGAATACGATGAAGGTGAAGCTGATAAAGAATTCAAAAAGGATTGGATCAATTTGAGGATAAGCCCAAACCCAATTTAGATGACACTGACATAATAAATTTGGGAACGGGTGAGAAGGTTAGAGAAATAAAAATAAGTATTCATGCAGATCAGAATATCAGAAATGATATTGTTCAGATTTTGATCGAGTATAAGGATGTCTTTGCTTGGTCTTATGATGATACACCGGGTCTAAGAACGGATTTGGTAGTCCAAAAACTACCTACATACCTTGATTTTTCCACCAGTCCAGCAAAAGCAAAGAAAGTTTAAAACTGACGTGAGCGATAGAATCAAAGAGGAAATCATGAAGCAATTAAAAGCGAACGTGATCAGGTCACTCAGTACACCACATGGTTGGCTAATGTGGTGCCCGTACCGAAGAAAGATGGTAAAATCAGAGTCTGTGTTGATTATAGGGATTTGAACAAAGCAAGCCCTAAAGATAACTTTCCGCTACCCAATATTCATATCCTTATTGATAATTATGCCAAACATGAGATCCAATCTTTCGTGGATTGCTATGCTGGATATCACTAGATCTTGATGGATGAAATAGATGCAGATAAGACTGCTTTCACCACCTTGTGGGGTACTTATTGCTATAGGCTCATGCCGTTTGGTTTAAAGAATGCGGGAGCTACATACATGAGAGCTATGACTACTATTTTTCATGACATGATGCATAAGGAAGTAGAAGTATATGTTGATGATGTCATTATCAAGTCTAAGACATGAGTCGATCACGTAGATGACTTGAGGAAATTCTTCGAAAGGTTGCGAAAGTATAATCTTAATCTCAATCCAGCCAAGTGTGCATTTGGAGTTCCATCCGGAAAACTTTTAGGTTTCATAATTAGCCGCAGAGGTATTGAATTGGACCCCGCCAAGGTAAAATCCATTTGAGAATTGCCGACTCCGAAGAATAAAACTTAGGTCATGAGTTTTCTTGGAAGACTGAATTATATAAGCAGATTTATTGCTCAGCTCAGCACTACATGCGAACTGCTATTTAAGTTTCCAAAAAGGATGCTGCTATCCAATGGACAGACGAATGTCAAGAATCATTTGATAAGATTAAAGAATATTTGGCAAATCCTCCCGTGCTGGTCCCACCGGAACCTGTTTGCTTTGGTCAATTATACTAGAAGAGGATGGCGCGAGCTTACAATAAGAAGGTACATCCTAGAAAATTTGAGGCCGACCATCTTATTTTAAAACACATCCTTCCACACCAAGAAGAGGCTAAAGGAAAGTTTGCTCCAAACTGGCAAGGCCCATACATAGTTAAACAAGCTTTATCAAATGGAGCTTTGCAACATGCGGATACGGACGGAAAAATGATAGAAAAAGCTATCAATGCCGATTCAGTCAAAAGATATTATATTTGACACACTTGTGCTTAACATTCTCAAGTTGAGATGACGAAAGGCCATCATTCTACTTAACTAAATGCCATTAATCCCTTGTCAGCCCTTCGAGCCTTATTTACCTTTCCTTGCTTACCCTCTTTGGAGCCAAAAAAAAATGCCAAAAAAAAAATGCCAAAAAAAGGGGTGTTTGCCCCTTGAACTACGTTCGACCTGATTCCTAAATGGATACGTAGGCAGCCCTATCTTGGGGTTCGGTCCGACAAAATAAAAATAAAAAAAAATCGTGGTATTTTCAATAAAAAAAATGAGATATATATCCTATTGTCACTTTTACATGCCTCCCAAGTTGTAATTTATCCTAAAAAAGAAAAAAAAATCCTTTCCTTTGTCCATTAAAGACCTTCCGATCAATTTTTGAGAATGTCAAGCCTTGTGTGTTCTATATATATATATATATGTAAATCTTATTCGTGAAAACCCATGGAGGCACCACAAGATAAAAAAAAAAAAACTATTGTCACTTTTATATGGCTCTCAAGTTGTAATCTACCCTAAAAATCCTTTTCCCTGTGTCCATTAAAGATCTTTCGATCTATTTTTGAGAATGTCAAGCCTTATGTGCAAAAAAAAAAATAAAAAATTGTAGGTGAAAACCCATGGAGGCACCACAAGAAAAAAAAATCAAAAAAAAATAAAATCTTATTGGTGAAAACTCTCAGGGGCGCCATAAGACAATGATGAACGAAACAATCCAAATTAGGGAGGTCAATTGAGAAAATCCTAGAAGGAATCACTTTAGTCAAACAAAATTTTCATGACAGGACAAAGATCAAGAATGATTTGATTTGATTGAAAGGTGCAGCCTAATTCGAGATTAGACAGTTTTGAAGGATCAAATGTCTACTCCAAGTTGCATGGTATGCGTTATTAAAGTCAATATACACCTCCAAATAAGTTTTCCTACTTTACTGGTAGAAATACCTTCTATTCAAATATGTTTTTTTTTCATCTTTACACGCTTTCTTTTTTATGGATAAGTCTCGCACCAAATGCAAAATAAAGAAAAACACGCAAAATTGACCATGGCTCCCAGTGAAGTTGAGCAGAGATTGTTGGGCACTCACCACCTTGACAAGGACAGAGAGCCAGTTAAGATAAGTGTTAAAAATGAAGCATTTGAAAGTGGAGCAGAATCGTACTGAAACAAACAGAGATGCAACATAATTTGAAAGACAAAGAACCAAGCTCACCAACCAATTAGTTGAGTCAACTGTATCAAGTTGGGGGCAAGGATAAGGCAAACCTCCAAGGGATTCAAGGCCACAAACCAACTACCAAGTTTAAAACTCACATTTTTTTTCTTTCTTTGCTTGAACAGGGGCAAAGCAATCTTGTGAAGTTCAGTGAGAAAAAACAAGTATAGCAAAGTTAAGTTTTCTTGAATTTTCTTTTTTTTTTATATACTCCTATAATTCTAATTTCATATCAATATAATTATAATAATAATAATAAAAACCCTCATATTCAAGGATGGGGCATTTTTTTTCTTTTCTAACAAAGAAAAAAAATCATAATCTTTATCTCGTCTTCATAGGGCACCATCCCCTAGTTGACATCCTTCTCGTCTTCATAGGGCACCATCCCCTAGTTGACATCTTTTTCGTCTTCATAGGGCACCATCCCCTAGTTGACATCTTATCTCGTCTTCATAGGGCGTCATCCCCTAGTTGACATCCTTTTCGTCTTCATAGGGCGTCATCCCCTAGTTGACATTTTTTTCGTCTTCAAAGGGCACCATCCCCTAGTTGACATCTTTTTCATCTTCATAGGGTACCATCCCCTAGTTGACATCCTTCTCGTCTTCATAGGGCGCCATCCCCTAGTTGACATCTTTTTCGTCTCCATAGGGCACCATCCCCTAGTTGACATCTTATCTCGTCTTCATAGGGTACCATCCCCTAGTTGACATCTTTTTCGTCTTCATAGGGTACCATCCCCTAGTTGACATACTATCTCGTCTTCATAGGGCACCATCCCCTAGTTGACATCCTTCTCGTCTTCATAGGGCACCATCCCCTAGTTGACATCTTTTTCGTCTTCATAGGGCACCATCCCCTAGTTGACATATTATATCGTCTTCATAGGGCACCATCCCCTAGTTGACATCCTTTTCGTCTTCATAGGGCGCCATCCCCTAGTTGACATCTTTTTCGTCTTCATAGGGCGCCATCCCCTAGTTGACATCCTTTTCGTCTTCATAGGGCGCCATCCCCTAGCTGACATCTTATCTCGTCTTCATAGGGCGTCATCCCCTAGTTGACATCTTATCTAGTCTTCATAGGGCGCCATCCCCTAGTTGATATCTTATTTCGTCTTCATAGGGCACCATCCCCTAGTTGACATCTTATCTCGTATCCATAGGGCACCATCCCCTAGTTGACATCTTTTTCGTCTTCATAGGGCGCCATCCCCTAGTTGACCTCCTTTTCGTCTTCATAGGGCACCATCCCCTAGTTGACATGTTTTTCGTCTTCATAGGGCGTCATCCCCTAGTTGACATCTTATCACGTCTTCATAGGGCACCATCCCCTAGTTGACATCTTTCTCGTCTTCATAGGGCGTCATCCCCTAGTTGACATCCTTTTCGTCTTCATAGGGCGCCATCCCCTAGTTGACATCTTATCTCGTTTTCATAGGGCACCATCCCCTAGTGGACATCCTTTTAGTCTTCATAGGGCGCCATCCCCTTGTTGACATCCTTTTCGTCTTCATAGGGCGCCATCCCCTAGTTGACATCTTATTCGTCTTCATAGGGCGCCATCCCCTAGTTGACATTTTCTTCATCTTCATAAGGAGCCATCCCCTAATTGACATTTTAGGAAATAAGTCTTTCTGTCTTCACAGGGCATGACAATCCCGCATCACATTTTTATAAGCAAAAATCCTAATTCTTTCCCATGCATTCATTAGGATAACTTTCTTTGGTTGCATCATTAAGAATAGGGTCCTTATCTTATAGCACTCCTAGCCTAAATTTCTATCCATTCATTCATTTTTTTTTATTTTTAAACTAGATTATAGTTTTTCTAATAACTCACAAAATTTTTCTAGTGTAAACTGGGGCAGAAAATTTTGTTTGTTTTGTTTCGTCTTCTTTGATGGCTTGCAGGTTTTCTGCGAAGCACAGGTTTATCCAAGAATGAAATTTCATCTCCGGTCAGAATATAGAAGAATGATCAGGTTGAAGATAGTTAGAGTCAGCTCTGTATCTGTAGCAGCCCAACATCTCAAAAGATATTTTTTTTAGCTTTTGATAAGGAGAATAAGCATCCAAAGTATTCTATGGACTGTTTTTTGGCAGAGTGTCAATGACTCAATCCAAGTTGCAGGTTCAAATCTCAAATCCTAACTTCAAGATCAAATCTTGGGATCGAGGTACCCACTAGAAGAAGGTGAGGCGATAACTGAAGATCCAAGAAGAAGATCTGAAGCAAGAGAATCAAGACACTTAGAATAGATAGAATTTTGTATCTTTCATTTTTAGTTTCATTTTTCTTTTTCTGATGTAATAGAAAGAGCCACGAACCAAAAACTCGACGGGACCTCAAATCGACTCTCCAATTCATCCACTCATTCCTACACCTATTTGAACTACACGTGACCTGATTCTCTTATAACCCGAGATATGTAGGATGCCCAAAGCCAGGGCTCGGTCACACTTCTTTCCCACTTATTTATGTTTTATTATTGAATTAAGGGTTGAGCCAAAAATTAGTCATGTTTACTTCTTTGCTTGAAAATTCTTCATATTTCCAAGCAAAGAGGGGCATTCTGTAAACACCTAATTTTTGACCCAAACCTAATATTTTTATACCATTTTAATGTTCAAATAATTTTTATTTTATTTTATTTTTATTTTTAGGCATTTTAAATTTATCTTACTTTGAGGTTCGTCAAAAATTTTGAAAACTACAAAATAGAGTCACATTTTTAATAAGTTTTATTTTTGTTTATATATTTTAGGAAAAAGGAAATTTTCTAAATTACATTTGTTTTTTTTTTAACTTTTAATAAAAAATCTAGTGATATTAATATTTCTTAATCATATTTCTAAGACTAGTTGTTAACTTATTATGTATTTTGTCAATTTTAATAGATTTTATTATGTTTATTTTAATTTTATTTTTTATTATTTTATTTTATTTTTTTTACTTATTTAAAATATTTTTTTTTTAAAAAAAAAAACTACCCTACTTCCCATTACCTCCAACATTCCCCTAACTTTCCCATTAAAACTAAAAAAAAATTACCCTACTTCCCATTACCTCCAACATTCCCCTAACTTTCCCATTAAAACTAAAAAAAAAATTACCCTACTTTCCATTACCTCCAACATTCCCCTAACTTTTCCATTAAAACTAAAAAAAAATTACCCTACTTCCCATTACCTCCAACATTCCCCTAACTTTCCCATTAAAACTAAAAAAAATTTACCCTACTTCCCATTACCTCCAACATTCCCCTAACTTTCCCATTACCTTCAACATACTACATACTTACTCCCTATATAAACACACACATAAAACACTAAAAAAAAAAGAGAAGGAAGAGACATATGGACTAATTTGAGAAAAAAATCACACACATGCATACATAAAGGAACACATAGGGGAAAATAAAAACCAAAAATTCCTCACATCAAAAGACTTTGAGTTTTGGTCACGGTTTGAGTTCGAGGCTTCTTGTTGTTGTTGTTAGGAATTATTTTCGAAAGAGGTAACCCTTAATCTTCCTTTATTATGTAGTTTAAACGATTGTATGAAACTTGATTCAATATTATGAAGTTTCTTAAACTCACATGTGTTGAACCTATTTTAATTTCGATGTTATTAATTTGAGGTTTGTTTAGATTTTGAAATCATAAAATTAAAGTAAAAGTATGAATAAGGTTATTTTCAATGATTTCTTATGTTATCTAGTGTGCATATTTCATTACTTTTACGTAGTTTGTGCTCTACATTAAAAAAAAATACAATTCGTTTGTTGGTTTGAACTAATATTCATAAAAATGGTTTCGATTTTTGCGTAAGATAATGTTTAGAGTTGTTAATGTTAGAAGACATAGCGGTACATCTAATTAGTGCGCGATTAGTGTAATCGTGTTTGAACTAGAACAAGAACATAGGATTCATGCATGCACGTAAAAATAGAAAAGAGGACACATGAAAAAAAAAGAAAAGAAACAACCGTAAGTGAGAAAAAGTGAGAAGGGTAGAAAGAATAACATAAAACACGCTAAAAGAACGGGGGAGGCTAGGGAGTAAAGAAAAATAATACACAGCAAATAAGAGACATCTTTGAAGATTGTGGTTTGGAGTGCGAGTGTTAAGCCCCCGCTTTGAGTTTCATCGACGTTCTTGCTTCTATGTATTCAATCTATTTTATCACATAAGTTCTTACTTAGTTCTTTTCTATTCAATTTCATTAACACTATTGTGAAACAAAGTATGAATAAATTATGTGAGTTTTTAATATATTGTTTAGTATGTAGAGATGATAACTTACATGACATTATCGTCAGTTGCACGTTTTAATTATCCAAACACTTACATATTTACTCCGAAATTTGGGAGTTGATAAAACTAATTATTGTTGGGCTAATAAATATTTTTATTCTTTTTAATTATTTGGGTCATTCTTGAATACCATTTTATCCATGCCGTTGTTAACTTTAATTAAGGCACTAATAATGTGATTGGTTACAGGATGTTTAAAATGGAAACAAAATGCGTTACTATTGAAGAATTTAATTAATATTCGGCTACTATGTTTCAATCATAAATTAATGAAATGAAAAGAATATAGCTAAAAATCATCTTTAGTTAATGTTCCATTTTTTTAACTTTGGCTTTTAATGGGAACTTTTTGTCCTTTTCTTTACAAATATTAGACTATAAACTTAATTTGCTATCATTGGAAGGAGCACTTCAACCAATTCCAACCAACCTATGATTCAATAAAATATCCTTTAAAAAGTTTAATGTACAAAAAAGGTTAATGAGGAAGTTGGAAAGCCCTGCTACCGGCTATACGTTATAATAAAATTAACCTACCATTTGAAGCCGATTGGATTGGGTTGGGTAGATTTTACCTATTAGGTGCTTATTTAGATTTTGAAAATATGGGACGCTCCATAAGGGCCACGAAGGCGCGAGAAATATATTCAAAGTTTGTGGTGAGGCCGAAAAGTACTACTATCGGTAAGCCACACGTCAATATAATAAATAATTCCAAAATAAATTAAAAGTGGGAGGCAAACAACTGTTAGGTTAACAAATATTATAAATCCAAAATAAAATAAAAAATTAATTTAAGCCAGACGTAAGTCATTAAAGCGACCGTGCTAGAACCACGGGACTCGAGGGGTGCCTAACACCTTCCCCTCGATCAACAGAATTCCTTATCCGTATTTCTAGTTCGCAGACCCAAAAAATAAAAATTAAAGAGTCATTTCCTTTTGAATAGGGATTCAATAGGGTGACTTGGAACACCCAAACTCCATTCCAAGTGGCGACTCTGTAAACAAAATAATCCTTTTTTCAAAACGTCACTTTAATTGGAAAAACCCATTTTCTCTAAAACCAACTCCCCAGCGGGGGTCGGATGCGGTGAAAAAAATGGGGTGTGACACAAGACACAACATAACACAATTTCGGCCAAGAACACAAATTGGACATATTTGCTTCTTTTTGATTTTTCAGTTTTCTAACACTTTTTTTTTGAATTTTCTATCAAGCAAGCCCAAGATTGATCTTGTAGGAACAAGATCAAGCCATGATTTGATACTAAATGATACAAGATAAACAACGGAAACACGAAACAAACACTCAAAACAGTCCACAAGTTCAAGAGAACTGAGGACCCTTGAGTGACCCCTCTCGGATTCAAGATCTACAACAAGAACACAATGTAATGAGGTATTAACACCTATTTTCAAAACTATATTAACAACACGAGAATGAAGAACACGACGAACAATAACAATATTATTAAGAACAAGAAACACACGGCTACAAACAAAGGGATAGATAGATAGACTACACAAAGATGTAATCTTAAGAATCCAAGAACCTATTCCACTCTTGGACCCTTAACACCACACGCAATGATTCACCTATCTCTTACGTTGAAACAAGAGGGACCTCGATCTCCCAAGCATCCAATGTTTCAAAGCTTGAATCCAACACGAGTGATTCCACACTCAAGTTGATTTCCCTAGTTACTATGTTTCAGCCAAGAGGCCATTCTCCCCAAAGAGGTGTTTCAATGTTACAACTTTCAATATTCAATCAAAACTAATGACTAAAACCCTACATCATTCTATTTATAGTGTATTACAAATAATAGGTAAAATGACCAAAAGGTCCCTTTAGTGAAATGTGACCAAGGGCGACCTTGGAGTGCAAGTTTCGGGTCGGTTTTGGTGTGATCCAAGGCCTTCTCCACACTTCACTTGGTCGATTTATTGGATGCGTCCAACGATTCTCACATACGTGCATCCTTGTGGTCGTACCCGTATCAATAAGGGATATGTCCAGTTTTTAGTATAGGAATAACCTCTTTGATTTTGAGTCCGTGGAGATTTCTAGCGGTGTCAAGTTGTTCTCCGCTACAATTTTTAATCCCTGCATAACAACTAGTAACTCAATTATGTTCTTAGTTGCGTTAGGAATGTCCCTCATACATCCGATAACCCATTCTCTGATATTTACTATTCATAATCACACCTGCTGTACCTCCTACCCCATGGTTATCAAGGAAAGAGCCATCGGTGTTAAGTTTCTTTCTATATGTCTAGCTGCAACTGAACTGTCTTCCAGCAGTTGTTCCATTTTCGATTCTTGTTTGTCCCTTATACATATCTATATCTCATTAGTATAGATTTATCCCGTTAGATGGTGCAGTCGTTTCTGCTGCAAATACAAACTTTCTGTACCCATTTGGCCTTCAACGCGAACTTTTTCACTCCAAAAAGTGTCCTTTTTCCAAGAAAGTGTAGCCTTTCTGCACATTATCAAACCAAGATTATTGTATCATGAACTTGGTGGGGAAAAAAGTTAGATTTTTGACTTGGAAGTCAAGGTGTATACACCAACCAACACTATTATCCTAACCAATCAAGTCTTTTAGAATTTTGACTTGAAATGTTGTTTTACTCAAAGTCTATGTACCATTTATTACTCTTCATTCTGACCAAACAAACTTTCTGAACTTTAGACTTTGAGAGTTTTTTTTCCAAAGTCTATACACCAACTAATGCTCTTATAGACTCTTTTAAGAGGGGGAGCCCTGAAGAAATGGGTTAGTAAATTTCTATAATGCGACTAGGAGGTCGGGATTCAAGCCTCGGAAAACAGCCCCTTGCAAAATGTAAGGTGAGGCTGCGTACAGTATACCCTTGCGGTCCGGTCCATACGGGGACTGTGCGCATAGTGGGAGCTTTACTGCACCGGGGTGCCCTTTTTCTTACTGTTAAGACTCTTTTAACTATTTCTTACTTAACTACTGTTAAATTGAATAGTCTTCACATCTAGTATAGTATGACACATTTGGATGGTTACAGATTTTTGTCAAAGTTTATATACCAGAGAATGTGCATATGTAACTAACTTCACTAAGTTGACCGGAAAGTGACTAGTTGAGCTTCCTGAACTTGACTGCTGCAAAGCAATAGTAGCAAATTCTCTTTGTTTTGTGCCCTTTACAAAACTGACAGTCTGGTAGGGTCCAAAGAAAGTCCCCACTCCAAGTTCTCAACACGTTCTAGGAAAATTGGTTCCATCAAACTCGAGTTGTCTTCGTCAAACTTTTCTTCCTTCGTAAAAAAAAGAACAAAGCATCTTGGAGAAAGTCCCCACTCCAAAAAGTGTGATGTACACAGTCTAATATAATGCAAGCATTAATAACTGCTTCCATGACTCAAATAAATGTTTCGTTCTGTTAGAGATCATATTCAAAGTGATTTTTTTTGCATTATGTCGGATAGTACTATATGATAAATTCAAAGTGACGTTTACAACCGAATAAGCCATTATGCAATTGCTAACTTAAATTTGATTGAAAGTGACTAGGTGACCTTCTTAGAATTTGATTACTCCACAGCAACATGTAGTAGTAGATTTTTTATTTGCTTAATTTTTGCTATATATATCTCATCAAAATTATTGATTAGAGACACACAAAGCAAACATTTCTTGATTTCTTCTCTACCAACTTAATTAGTTTTAATCATTTTAGTGCAGCCAGCAATGGATTGTGTAAAACTTGTACTATTTCTTATGCTATATCCCTTTCTCTGTCAACTTGCTTTCTCGTCATCGTTACCTCATTTGTGCCCCGAAGATCAAGCTCTAGCCCTTCTACAATTCAAGCACATTTTACCTTTAATCCTAATGTTTCTGGTGATTGTTACAATCCAGCAACTCTTTCATGGAATAAGAGCACAGATTGTTGTTCATGGGATGGAGTTTATTGTGAGGAGCTGACGGGACAAGTAATTGAGCTTAACCTCGCTTGCAGTGGACATCAAGGCAAATTTCATACCAACAGTAGCCTGTTTCAGCTCTCCAATCTCAAACGGCTTGCTTTATCTTATAATGATTTTTTTGGGTCGCTCATTTCACCTAAGTTCAGTGAGTTATCTAGCTTGATGCTTCTTGATTTGTCGGATTCAGGTTTTAGAGGTCTAATCCCAGAAGAAATCTCCCACCTTTCAAAATTACAAGCTCTTCGTATATGGACTGTTGATCCGTATGGGCTTAGACTCGGGCCTTACAATTTTGAACTGCTTCTTAAGAACTTGACGCAATTAAGAGAGCTTTACCTTGACTCAGTGAACATCTCTTCCACCATTCCTCTAAATTTCTCTTCTTATTTAACAACTCTACAGCTTCCAGGTGCAGAATTACGTGAGGCATTGCCTGAAAGAGTTTTTGACCTTTCCAACTTGGAAAACCTTTCTTTATCATCCAATTCCCTAACTGGTCCAATTCCATCCAACGTAAGTGGACTCAAAAACCTAACATACCTCCACTTGTCATCAAACTACTTGAATGTCATCAAACCACTTGAATGGAACTATACATTCCTGGATATTCTCCCTCCCATCACTACAATATTTAGACTTGAGCAATAACTCTTTCAGTGGAAAAATTCACGAGTTCAAGTTCAACTCCAAAACATTGTATTCAGTTTTTTTAAAACAAAATCAGCTGCAAGGACCTATTCCAAAGTCACTCTTAGACCTGCAGGGACTATATGCTCTTAGAATTTCTCAAAATAATCTCAGTGGACAGATTGCTTCAACCATCTGCAATCTGAATTCACTGACAGTACTAGACTTGGGAAGCAATATTTTGAACGGAACAATCCCACAATGTTTGGGTGAGATGATGTAACGCCCCGTAATTCGGGCTACAATATAGACCATGATTTCGATGCGTTGTTAATCCCGAAGCCATAAAAATCCTATGCCAATATGACATGTTAATTATTGTGTAGCATGTGAATCCACTCAAGCTTGAATTTAAACCATAGAGGTCCTTCAACTCAACGACGAGTCTAAACTATTTCGATCGACTAAGTTTTAGTGGATGATGTAAAGTGTGTCAGATTCCATCGACCATAACTCTCTGTATATATCGAATTAGGAAGCGTACTATGTGTCAAATGATAGGTATTTGAGTTAGCTTTCCAACGATACCAATTTGGCTAAAATTCGACATCCGAGCAAGAAGTTATGGCCTTTCAAAGTAATAAGCGTCGCCTAACCAATCGCCCATGGCCACTGGAAAGCATAGGCAATAGCCTAGGCGGCGCCTATGTAAGCATAGGCGATAGCCTAGGCGGCGCCTATGTGATCATAGGCAATGGGATGGGCGGCGCTTATGTAAAGAAATCTAGTGACACAAACACTCCGTGTTGTGGACAAAGTGGTCCTTTTCCACCCTTACTTATCCCTAAAACACTAGATTTAGTTCCAAGGACCCCAAAATACATATTCATTCATCAAAAGTGCTCAAAGATTCTCTTTAGGGTTTCAAATTAAAAACCCACATAGTTCAGGATTTGACCGTAGGTTTTCAAAGATAATTACATATTCGGAATCACCAATCCGCAAGCTTCAAGAAACATCTATTATCTTTGGAAATAGAGGTACGTGGGGTTATCCAAAAATCTCACGGGTGTAGTTTTTATGAACATGCATGCTTTTAAATGGGGGTTTTCAATCAAATGCTAATATCTTGCTTTCAATATGATTTCTAAGTCATTTACTTTATGTCATGGGAATTGTTTGCCTATATACTTCAATGGTTGAAACCATGCATATGTGATTTGAGATTTTCCATGGAAGTTTGATAAATATGAATCATAAATTGTTTTCAAATTTCCATGATAATGTTTCAATACTCCATATTATATTGTGATCAACAAAAGAGAGCATGAATTTGAAATAAATATTGTTCACTACTTGTAAATGATGAAGCACCTTGGTTTTTACATGGTTATGCATATGTGGAAGTGATATTGAGGACTTGCAAGTCGGGTATGACGATACCCTACAGAATACGATATGTGATTGAATAAGATAAAATTTGAATGCATTGATTTTACATGAGAAAGGTGGAAGCCCGAAGAAGGCGTTGGAGACATAAGGGCTCATCGCTGGAAAACATGTTTGCCGACATGAAATATTGGTACCAAGCTAAGTGATCTTGTGTACTTGACTTTATGTCATTCCCAAACTGGGACTATAGGTAAGAGACCGAGCTAAGTGATCTTGGGCACTACCATTGGGTCGAGACACCATGCTATGTGATCTTGTGTGTCTCTTCCTCACTTATACTCGAATCTCGGCGGCAACCGAGGTTAGATAGTTGGTGCAATTTATGTAGGGTATTCCACCTAGCTCAGTTGCATTTCATTAATTGTTGAGAAAACTATTGCATTATACCCATGTACTTTCAAATGGTTTGATACGAAATTGCTTTATAATGTCTCTCAACTATATTTTGTAAAAATATTATGTTTTGTTTTGATATCTCTGCGTGCCAGTACTTTTGTGCTGACCTCCTTCCCTCTCCAACCTCTCAGGTTCAGAGGCCCAGTCTAGGGGTCAAGAGAATCAATAGATCTTTCAGATAGAGTTGCAGAGACAAGTGGTGAGCCTTCTATGTTTCGGAAGGTCTTATGTCCTGCTGTCCTTTTATCTTATATTCAGTTTTGGGGTCTATTGGGGGCCTTTTCCTAGTTTATATACAATTACTTGACTCAGTCATTTGTTAGAGATTTTTGCAGACAATTGTGTAATGCCCCGTAAAAAGTCATGCATGTATTAGACTGTAATTTCTGAGCTTTAGACTTAAGTTTTAAATTCCCCTAAGTGTTGAAATGACTTAGACTCATTCTTAGCTAGCAACCTTCGGGATACAACTTCTCGACCTTCCCGACATTCATTTTTGGATTTTTTTGGTGCGTTACGATGGGGCAAGGTTGTAGTACGTCTCGGAGAAAATTCAAAATTTTTGGACGAGCCTAAGGTCTCGTTTGGATTTCGATCCAGTGGCAGTGCGCGATTAGCCCGCGCCGCCTGCTGGATCGCGCCCGGCCAAAATGTGCAGTCCATCCGGATTTTTAATGGCATTTCCGTAAATACTCATTCTCCTATCAACTTAAACATGGGATTAAATCCCTAAAGAGCCAAAATATCATTATATTCTTCAAATTTGCTCAAGAACTCTCCCTAGGGTTTCAACATTAAAACCCAAGCAACTCAAGATTTAACCGCGGGTTCGTGAAACAAATTACAGATTTGGAATCCTCTCGATGTAGGCTTCGATAGACACCCAAAATTCGTGGAGAACAAGGTACGCGGGATTTTTCCTAAATTCTCATGGGCATAGAAAAATCATGTTTTAGAATGAGGTTTTAAATTATGTATATATATTTATGTATAAGATGTTTTAACATCATTGTTTTGGTCTCTTGACCATCTCCAAAGCGATTTGACAGTTTATATACATATATGAATGAATGTGTTTGAATTTTGAATACATGAACTTGCTAAAGACATTTGACCACCAGGTGTTTGATGAAATTTCTACATGAATTGAACTTTAAGTTTCGGAATATGAAATCCTTTACATCAGTCACATGTTTTGGTGGTCTAAACTATGTTTTGAATGAAAGCTCTTGCCTAATACATTATGGCTCAGAAAAAAATCATGACTTGCAATGTCTTGGTATGACGATACCAATTCGGACTAATGCCATATCAGACTCAGACTAACAGACATTTCAGACTTTCATGAGTTTAGATATTCAAAATGTTGCATGTACAGAAAAGGTTAAAAATGGGCATACAGAGATGTTAGGTGGTTCCCTAAAGAGGGTTTGAGTTCAAGCGACTCATTGCCTAAAACCGTGGTTTGCCGACCCGGGTATACTATTATGCGCTGACTTAAATATCCTGTGGCGTATCAGACTCAGACACTCCAACCCTTGCGGCACACTTGGGTTGGGGGCTTCCCCACTGAGTCAATGGAGGATTCCATACAGCCCGTGGAATATCAGACTTGTAGGGGAATACCACCTAACTAAGAAGTAAAACACAAATCATGATTTGAAATGAACAGGCAGGTTACATGTTTTCAAAAAGTGCCCATGTATTTTTTTTCAGAAACAGTTTTATACATGATGTCTTGATGAAAAATTGCTTTCACTTAATATGTATATATATATATATATATATTTATATATATGTATGTTCCATTATACTATTTTTGGATTGCTTCGCGTGCCAGTACTTTTGTGCTGACCCCCACCTCTTCCAGGTCCTGAGGCACAGTCTAGGGGTCCAGCTACTCAGTAGACATTCTCGGATATGCAGTCTTGATCTCGCAGTGGTGAGCCTTCTATTATTCAGAAGGCCTAATTATGTCAGACATTATCTTATTTATTATGTTTTTAGTTTACTGGGGGCCTTGTCCCAGTTTCTTTTCAGATAGATGTTTGTGTTTTTAGTAGAGATTTCGCAGACTGCTGTCAGATAGTATTATTCAGAAATGTTGCAGAACTTGACCATGTTTTCCGTACTCAGTTTCAATTTTGCATTTTATTATGATTACGAATGTTGTGCATGATAACCAGATAGAGAATGGGTGTTCCGGGCCTTCATGGTTCGGGATGCTCGTCACAGCTAGGGCCTAGGCTCGGGTCGTGACAAATTGTTTAGAGGTTAATAGATGTTGATGTCACGACCCGAGCCTAGGCCCTGGCCGTGATGAGCATCCCGAACCATGAAGGCCCGGAACACCCATTCTCTATCTGGTTATCATGCACAACATTCGTAATCATAATAAAAAGCGGAATTGAAACTGTGTACGGAAAACATGGTCAAGTTCTGCAACATTTCTGAATAATACTATCTGACATCAGTCTGCAAAATCTCTACTAAGAACATAAACATCTGTCTGGAAAGAAACTGGGACAAGGCCCCAGTAAACCAAAAACATAATAAATAAGATAATGTTTGACATAATTAGGCCTTCCGAATGATAGAAGGCTCACCACTGTAAATCAAGTCTGCAAATCCCAAAATGTCTACTGAGTAGCTGGACCCCTAGACTGTGCCTCAGAACCTGGAAAGAGGGGGGGGGGGTCAGCACAAAAGTACTGGCACACGAAGCACTCCAAAAATAGTGTGATGGAACATACATATATATATAAATATATATTAAGTGAAAGCAATTCTTTTCATCAAGACATCATGTATAAAACTTTTTTTGAAAAATACATGGGCACTTTCTGAAAACATGTAACCTGTCTGTTTATTTCAAAACATGATCTGTGTTTTACTTCTGATTTAGGTGGTATTCCCCTACAAGTCTGATATTCCACGGGCTGTATGGAATCCGCCATTGACTCGGCGAGGAAGCCCCCAACCCAAGTGTGCCGCAAGGGGTGGAGTGTCTGAGTCTGATACGCCACAAGACATTTAAGTCAGCGCATAATAGTATACCCGGGTCGGTAAAAACCACGGTTTTAGGCAATGAGTCACTTGAACTCAAGCCCTCTCGGGGGACCACCTAACATCTCTGTATGCCCATTTTTAACCTTTTCTGTACATGCAACATTCTGTATGTCTATAATCATGAAAGTCTGAAATTCTGTTAGTCTGAGTCTGATATGGCATTAGTCTGAATTGGTATCATCATACCAAGACATTGCAAGTCCTATTTCTGAGCCCTAATGCTTTTAGCATGATCTTTCATAAAAATATAGTTTCAGACCACCGAAGCATGTAGTTTGTATTAAAGATGTCATGTTCCGAAACTCAAGTCTAATCCATGCAAAACTTTCATCAAACATATGGTGGTCATGTGCATTTTGGCAAAACCATGCATTCTTTCATTACATGCATATTCAACATTCACAACCCTCTCTTTCGTGTTCAAAATCATATTCCAAACATAGCAAGAGTCAAAGGACTTCATATCATGATTTCCTTTTCTTTTCAAGATGTATTTCAAAACAATTTATATTATGCAAAACATGAAAAAACTTTACATTAAGAGAGGGGTTTCATAAAAATCATGCTTTCAATTCATATTTCAGGACAAACACATATATACGTATACATAAAATTTTCAATCACTTTGGGGGAAAGCCAAAAGGCCAAAAAAATATCATTAAAGCTTCTAAAACATGAGTATGTACATGAATTTGAAAACCCGCTTCTTAAAACATGATTTCTATGCCCATGAGATTTTAGGAAAACCCCGCGTACCTTTTTCTCCACGAATTTTGGGTGTCTATCGAAGCCGACGTCGAGAGGATTCCGAATCTGTAATTTGTTTCATGAAGAAGTTTTGGAATGATCGGACCTTCAAGCTTATTTTCTCAAACCCTAGTTGCTTCTCCTCTTACGTTCTCGAAGGATTAGATTTTGGGATTTTATAGGAGGCTTCAATGTTTTTAATAGGTCCAAATCCATTTAGGAGTGAGTAAGGATAATTTTGTGTTTTGTAAGGTCTAAATTGCACTTAAAATAACTCAAAACGGAGTGTTTTCGTCACCTGAAACCATAAGTATGCGCCGCCCTTTGCATTGCATAGATTAAGATAGGCGCCGCCCTTTGCATCGCATAGATTAAGATAGGCGCCGCCCTTTGCATCACATAGATTAAGGTATGCGCCACCTTGTGTATCGCGCAACCAGTCCAGTGGCTATGTGCGATTGGTTAGGCGATGCACTCTACTTTGCAAAGCCATAACTTCTTGATCGGGTGTCGGATTTTTGCAAAATTGGTATCGTTGGAAAGTTAACTCTAAGAACTATCATTTAACACCTAGTAGGTTCTCTAATTCTACCTGTACAGAGAGTTATGGTCAATGGAAGCTGACACAAGTTACAACGTCCACTAAACTTAAGTCTAAAGCTCAGAAATTACCGTCTAATACATGCATGACTTTTACGGGGCGTTACATTATCCACCCCCTTGGGATTATTCGTCCCCGAATGATGACGCAGGAATAGTCATACACGATTTCAAGTGGATTCATACATAGAAGGAAACATAAAGCAAGAATTGTACCTTCCAATTCGTTATTTGCTGGTTCAAATAGGCTTGGGTATCTCACTTTCATGTCATGCTCCGACTCCCAAGTTGCTTCTTCAACTTTTTGATTTCGCCATAACACTTTGACTGAGGCTATCTATTCAATTCTCAATTTTCTCACTTGACGATCTAGGATTTCCACGGGCTCTTCCTCGTAAGACAAGTAATCGCTCACCTTTTCAATGGGCACCACCAAAGAGTGATCTCCAATGCACTTCTTCAACATGGATATGTGGAATACTGGATGAACAAAACCCAAAATTGCAGGCAATTCTAATTCATATGGAACTCCAACTATTCTTCTTACAATCTGATACGGTCCTATATAGCGAGGGCTTAGCTTAACCCTCTTCCCGAAACGCATAACTCCCTTCATGGGAGAAACTTTGAGGAAAACCCAATCTCCAATCTCAAACTCTAACTCTCTTCTTCTGACGTCGGCATAGGATTTTTGACGACTCTGAGCTGTCTTAAGTCGTTCCCTAATGAGTTTCACATCCTTCATTCCCTGATGAACAAGGTCAGGGCCATACATCTGCGTCTCACCTACTTCATACCAGCCTATTGGAGACCTACATCTCCTACCATATAATGCCTCAAAAGGTGCCATCTTAATACTAGAGTGGAAACTGTTGTTATAGGCAAACTCTATCAGTGGAAAGTGATCAATCCAACAACCTTTAAAGTCTATCACACAGGCCCTCAACATGTCTTCCAGGGTCTGGATGGTGCATGAAGCTTGCCCAACAGTCCGAGGGTGGAATGCTATACTTAAGTTCACCTGGGTACCTAAACCTTTCTGAAACGATCTCCAAAACTGAGAAGAAAACTGCGTACCTCGGTCGGATATAATGGATACAGGCGCTCCATGCAAACAGACAATTTCTGCAATGAACAGCTTAGCATAATCTTCCCCCGAATAGTTAGTCCTGACAGGCAGAAAGTGAGCTGACTTGGTCAGCCTATCTACAATCACCCATATAGAGTCATACTGATTTCGGGACTTCAGAAGTCCTGTAAGAAAGTCCATATTGATCATTTCCCACTTCCACAAGGGCAACGCTATTTCTTGGGAAGTACCTCCTGGCCTCAAATGTTCTACTTTCACTTGTTAGCAATTCAAGCACTTAGAAACAAAGTTAGCCACATCTCGCTTCATATTATTCCACCAGAACATAGATTTCAAATCATGGTACATCTTAGTAGAACCAGGATGAACAACATACCTCGAGGTGTGAGCTTCATCAAGAATTCTTTCTCGAAGACCATCGACATTTGGAACACATAATCTACCCTGAAACCTCAGAATGCCATCACCACCAACTTCAAAAGACATCACCTTCTGTTGACCCACATCTTTCTTGATTTGTATCAAGATGGAATCTTCAACCTGCTTCTCCTTCACTTCAGCACAAAGGGATGACTTAGCTAACTATGAACAACCACCCCTCCATCTTTGGAATCTAACAGTCGCACTCCCATATTCGCAAGGCGGTGAATATCCTTCACCATCTCTTTCTTTTCTTCTCCTACATGAGAAAGGCTGCCCATAGACAACCTGCTGAGGGCGTCGGCTATAATATTTGCCTTGCCCGGATGGTAATGCAGGCTCATATCATAGTCTTTCAGAAGTTCCAACCACCGCCTCTGCCTGAGATTCAATTCTTTCTGCGAGAAAACATACTGCAGACTCTTGTGATCAGTGAAGATATCAACATGAACACCGTACAAGTAGTACCGCCAAATCTTAAGGGCAAACACCACAGCCGCTAACTCCAAATCATGAGTAGGGTAGTTCCTCTCGTGCACCTTCAATTGCCTAGATGCATAAGATACCACCTTACCATGTTGCATCAAAACGCAGCCAAGTCCCACACGGGACGTATCACAGTAAACCACAAAACCATCAACACCCTCGGGAAGAGTCAAAACAGGTGCAGTGGTCAGTCTGTCTTTAAACTTCTCAAAACTATTTTCACATAAATCAGACCACACAAACTTTACCTTTTTCTGAGTCAGTTTAGTGAGTGGAGCCGCTATGGATGAAAAACCCTCTACGAACCTTCTGTAATAACCTGCCAAACCCAAGAAGCTCCGAATATCAGTTGGAGTCGTGGGTCTAGGCCATTTCCTCACTGCTTCAACTTTCTGGGGGTCCACTCTAATCCCGTCACTGGACACAATATGCCCTAAGAAGGCAATAACATCTAACCAGAACTCACACTTGGGAAATTTGGCATACAACCGATGATTCTTAAGGATCTGAAGAATGATTCGAAGGTGATTGGCATGATCCTCCTTATTCTTAGAATAAATTAGAATATAATCAATAAATACAATGACAAACGAGTCAAGAAACTGATGGAAAACTCTGTTCATAAGATCCATGAAGGCTGCAGGGGCATTAGTTAACCCGAAGGACATGACAAGAAACTCATAGTGACCATATCGGGTTTGGAAAGCTGTTTTGGGAATGTCTGACTCCCTAACTTTCAACTAATGATAGCCCGAACGAAGGTCTATTTTTGAAAAACATCTAGCACCCTGAAGCTGGTCAAAAAGATCATCAATCCTAGGAAGAGGATATTTGTTTTTAATTGTGACCTTATTTAACTGACGGTAATCTATGCACATACGAAGGGAACCGTCTTTCTTACGCACGAAAAGTACAGGTGCATCCCAAGGAGATACACTGGGGCGTATAAATCCCTTATCTAGGAGGTCTACTAGCTGCTTTTTCAACTCTTTTAGCTCTACGGGAGCCATTCTATATGGCGGAATAGAAATGGGATGGGTATCTGGCAACACATCAATACCAAACTCTATCTCCCTATCAGGGGGCATCCCTGGGAGATCTTCGGGAAAGACTTCTGGAAATTCATTCACCACAGGGACAGACTGAAGAGGAGGATTTTCAACTTTAGAGTCCTTGACTCGAATAAGGTGATACAAGCAACCCTTAGAAATGAGTTTTCGGGCTCTGAGATAAGATATAAAGTGCCCTTTGGGTGCTAAAGAATGTCCCTCCCATGCTACCATTAGTTCATTCGGGAAAGAAAAGGTAACTCTACGGGTCCTACAATCCAATATGGCATAGCATGAATGGAGCCAATCCATCCCTAAAATAGTATCAAATGCAACCATGTCCAACTCTATAAGGTCTGCCACCGTATCCCGACTACCAACAGTCACCACACAACCCCTATATACCCTTCTAGCAACAACAGAATCCCCCACCGGGGTAGAAACAGAAAAGGGTTCAGAAATCACACTGGGCTTAAACCCGAAACCAACAGCCACATAAGGGGTCACATAGGATAAGGTAGATCCGGGATCAAGTAACACACAAACATCACAGGAAAAGATTTGTAACGTACCGGTAACAACATCTGGGGAAGCTTCCGCCTCCTGGAGGTTGGTCAAGGTATATAACCGGTTGCGACTGTGTAACGCCCCGTAAAAGTCATGCATGTATTAGACTGTAATTTTTGAGCTTTAGACTTAAGTTTTAAAATTTTTCTAAGTGTTGAAATGACTTAGACTCATTCTTAGCTGGCAACCTTTGGGATACAACTTCTCGACCTTCCCAACCTTTATTTTTAGATTTTCAAGTTGCGTTACGATCGGGAAATCTCATATTACATCTCGGATAAGTTTTGGAATTTTTCGGAATGCATAAGGCTGCGTTTGGATTTCAAAACAGTAGCAAAACGCATAGCCTATTGCCCAGTTTTTTCAGCATTTCAGGGTCAAATTCAAATGATCATAACTCCCTGTATATAATGAACTGTGTGAGCTATAGTATATCAAACAAAATATCTTTGAGTCCTATTTCAAATGCAGTTGGTTTCATCCAATTTGAATATATGAGTAGAATGTTATAATCGATTTACTCCAGCCTATCAAACTGTCAACTGAGGGACAGATTTGACCTTAATTGTTCCTTAGGGGTATTTTGGTCATCCTCCACCCCTATATATACCACCAACACGGGATTTAATCCTCAAACACCATAATACACATGCTTTCCTCAAAATTGCTCAAGAATTCTCCTTAGGGTTTCAAAATAAAAATCCAAATAGTTCAAGATTCGACCGTAAGTTTTCAAAGATAATTACATATTCGGAATCACCAATTCGCAAGTTTCAAGAAACATCTATTATCCTTCGAAATAGAGGTACACGGGTTTTTCCCTAAAATCTCATGGGCATAGAAATCATGTTTTAAGTATCGGGATTTCAAATTCATGTGCATACTCATGTTTTAGAAGCTTTAATGATATTGTTTTGGCCTTTTGGCTTTCCCCCAAAGTGGTTTGAAAATTATATGTATATGTATATATGTGTTTGTCCTGAAATATATGAATTTAAAGCATGATTTTCATGGAACCCCTCTCTTAATGTAAATTCTTCCATGTTTCACGTAATATAAATTGTTTTGAAAGACATCTTGAAGAAAAGAAATTATGAAATGAAGTGCTTTGACTTTTGCTATGTTTGGAATACGATTCTTGAACACGAAAGAGAGGGTTGTGAATGTTGAATATGCATGTAATGAAAGAATGCATGGTTTTGCCAAAATGCACATGACCACCATATGTTTGATGAAATTTCTGCATGAATTGAACTTTAAGTTCGGAATATGAAATCCTTTACATCAGTTGCATGTTTTGGGTGGTCTAAACTATGTTTTGAATGAAATCTTTTGCTTAGTACCTTATGGCTCAGAAAAATCATGACTTGCAAGGTCTTGGTATGACGATACCAATTCAGACTAATGCCATATCAGACTCAGACTAACAGACATTTCAGACTTTCATAATTTAGAAATTTTAGAATGATGCATGTTCAGAAAAGGTTAAAAATGACCATACAGAGATGTTAGGTGGTTCCCCGAAGAGGGATTGAGTTCAAGCGACTCATTGCCTAAAACCGTGGTTTGCCGACCAGGGTATACTATTATGCGCTGACTTAAATGTCCTGTGGCGTATCAGACTCAGAGACTCCAACCCTTGCGGCACACTTGGGTTGGGGGCTTCCCCGCCGAGTCAATGGCGGATTCCATACAGCCCGTGAATATTCAGACTTGTAGGGGAACACCACCTAACTCAGAAGTAAAACACAGATCATGATTTGAAATGAACAGACAGGTTGCATGTTTTCAGAAAGTGCCCATGTATTTTTTAGAAATAGTTTTATACAGGATGTCTTGATGAAAAATTGCTTTCACTTATATATATGTATGTATGTTCCATTATACTATTTTTGGATTGCTTCGCGTGCCAGTACTTTTGTGCTGACCCCCCTCCTTACAGGTTCTGAGGCATAGTCTAGGGGTCCAGCTACTCAGTAGATATTCTCGGATTTGCAGACTTGATCTCATAGTGGTGAGCCTTCTATTATTCGGAAGGCCTAATTATGTCAGACATTATCTTACTTATTATATTTTTGGTTCACTGGGGGCCTTGTCCCAGTTTCTTTTCAGACAGATGTTTATGTTCTTAGTAGAGATTTTCGCAAACTGATGTCAGATAGTATTATTCAGAAATATTGCAGGATATAAATGTTGTACATGATAACCAGATAGAGAATGGGTGTTTCGGGCCTACATAGTTCGGGATGCTCGTCACGGCTAGGGCCTAGGCTCGGGTCATGACAGACTGTTCCCGGCAGCTGATGTGGCACCCTTCTGAGATGAGGGTGACGCTGTGGAATTGCCCTGAAACTTCGCACCACCAGCACTCCTCCTAGAAGATGGACAGTCCCTCTGAAAGTGGCCTGACTGACCACATGAATAACTTACAAGTGCGCCCAACTGACATTTCCCCGGATGATTCCTACCATAATTTCCACATCGTGGGCAAGTGCGATACTGCTGAGCCACACTACCCTGCGACTGAGTATCTGGTGCTCTAGATCCATGAGGAATCTGAAAGCTCTGAGTCTGTCTGTCTGCAGGGGGTTTGGGCACTGGGGCGCTGGCTGCTGACTGTGTATTATTCCAAAACCTCGTCTTCTTCGGCAACCTATTTCCCCAGTTACCACTCTGCGACTGACTCTGGTGCCGATCTGTAGATTTGACTCTCTTAGCCTGTCTGTCCCTCTCTCTTGATTCAGCGATCTTTCTCTTCTTCTCTTCTACCTGCTGCATGTGGACTGTTAGTCTAGAAAAGTCTAACTCCCTATTCAACATTGCCCCCTGGCACTCAAGTACCAGGTTATCAGCAAGGACGAATGCAAATTTCCTCATCCGGGCTCTCATATTGCTAGTCAATTCTGGTGCATAGCAGGCTAGTTGATTAAACTTCAAAGTGTACTCCTGTACACTCATACTGCCCTACTTCAGATTCATGAACTCTTCTGCTTTGACCTCCCTCAACTCCAGAGGAAAGAATCTGTCAAGGAAAGCTTCTACAAACTCACCCCAAACTGTAGGTTCAGCACTCTCACCTTTTGCATATTCCCAGTCTACATACCACTGATTTGCAACATCCTTAAGCTGATAAGTTTCCAAACCACGGTTTTAGGCAATGAGTCGCTTGAACTCAAGCCCTCTTCGGGGAACCACCTAACATCTCTGTATGCCCATTTTAAACCTTTTCTGAACATGCATCATTCTGAAATTTCTAAATCATGAAAGTCTGAAATGTCTGTTAGTCTGAGTCTGATATGGCATTAGTCTGAATTGTTATCGTCATACCAAGACATTGCAAGTCCTATTTCTGAGCCATAATACTTTTAGCACGATCTTTCATAAAAATATAGTTTCAGACCACCGAAGCATGTAGTTTGTATTAAAGATGTCATGTTCCGAAACTCAAGTCTAATCCATGCAAAACTTTCATCAAACATATGGTGGTCATGTGCATTTTGGCAAAACCATGCATTCTTTCATTACATGCATATTCAACATTCACAACCCTCTCTTTCGTGTTCAAAATCATATTCCAAACATAGCAAGAGTCAAAGCACTTCATATCATAATTTCCTTTTCTTTTCAAGATGTATTTCAAAACAATTTATATTATGAAAAACATGAAAAAACTTTACATTAAGAGAGGGGTTTCGTAAAAATCATGCTTTCAATTCATATTTCAGGACAAACACATATATACGTATACATAAAATTTTCAATCACTTTGGGGGAAAGCCAAAAGGCCAAAAAAATATCATTAAAGCTTCTAAAACATGAGTATGTACATGAATTTGAAAACCCGCTTCTTAAAACATGATTTCTATGCCCATGAGATTTTAGGAAAACCCCGCGTACCTTTTTCTCCATGAATTTTGGGTGTCTATCGAAGCCTATGTTGAGAGGATTCCGAATCTATAATTTGTTTCACGAAGAAGTTTCGGAATGATCGGACCTTCAAGCTTATTTTCTCAAACCCTAGTTGCTTCTCCTCTTAAGTTCTTGAAGGATTAGATTTTGGGATTTTATAGGAGGCTTCAATGTTGTTAATAGGTCCAAATCCGTTTAGGAGTGAGTAAGGATGATTTTGGGTTTTGTAAGGACTAAATTGCACTTAAAATAACTCAAAACGGAGTGTTTTCGTCACCTGAAACCATAAGTATGCGCCGCCCTTTACATTGCATAGATTAAGATAGGTGCCGCCCTTTGCATCACATAGATTAAGATAGGCGCCGCCCTTTACATCGCATAGATTAAGGTATGCGCCACCTTGTGTATCGCGCAACCAGTCTAGTGGCTATGTGCAATTGGTTAGGCGACGCACTCTACTTTGCAAAGCCATAACTTCTTGGTCGGGTGTCAGATATTTGCAAAATTGGTATCGTTGGAAAGTTAACTAGAAGACCTAATATTTGACACCTAGTAGGTTCTCTAATTCTACCTGTACAGAGAGTTATGGTCAATGAAAGCTGACACAAGTTACAACGTCCACTAAACTTAAGTCTAAAGCTCAGAAATTACCGTCTAATACATGCATGACTTTTACGGGGCGTTACAGTTGAGGGAACCTTATCTCCCCGTTATTGTTTATTTTCATATTTATGACCATATTTCCAAATTATTGTGTTTTTCCGCATTACTTTGATCATATGAATTAGGTGCACGATTACCAGACAGATAAGGGTGTTTCGGGCCTCAATGGTTTGAAATGCTCGTCACGGCCAGTGCCTTGTTCGGCTCGTGACAAGCTTGGTATCAGAGACCGGTTAATGGTTCCAGGGTATCTGCAAAATTGCATCAGGTAGAGTCTTGTTTATGGGTGTGTAGCGCGCCACGCTTATAGGCAGGAGGCTGCTAGGCGTTTAGGAAATATTTCCTTTCTTTGTGATTTAGTTCGTGCTTCAGAGTATGAACTGTCCCCTAATCAATGATCACTTGTGTTTCAGAAACACAGTTATGCCTCCACGTCGTATCATCGATCAGAATTCCTAGGCAGATGAGGTACGTCCCACCCATAGGATGCAAACCCATAATAGGGCTCACACTCCAGAATTTTTCCCTACTTCGGGAGTCCCTCAGTCTCGACCAGTCCACCCAGGGTTTCATGTACTAATAACCGTCCCCCAACTACTCAGGGAGATATTTCAAATACAGAATTCAGATGGTCCATTCATATGATGACACAGTTGGTAGCTAACCAGGCTTAATAATTGGAAGGTGTTGGGTCTGCATCTGTTACGTTTGAGGCTACTAGAGTTGGACATTTCATAAAGATAAACCCACCTAAATTCACTGGCACCAAGGTGGAGGAAGATCCACAGGTATTCATGGATGAGATGGAAAAGATCTTTAAGGTGATGCATGTGGATGAGGTTGAAGGGGTGGATCTACCAACCTATCAGCTCAAGGACGTTGTGAATCAGTGGTATGCCGACTGGGAAGATGAAAAAGGTGAAAGTGCTGAGCCCACAGTTTGGGGAAATTTATTTGAAGCTTTCCTTGATTGATTCTTTCCTCTGGAGTTGAGGGAGACCAAACCAGAAGATTTTATGAATCTGAAACAGGGCAGTATGAGTGTCCAGGAGTACACTTTGAAGTTTAATAAACTAGCCCACTATGCACCAGAGTTGACTAGTAATATGAGAGCCCGGATGAGGAAATTTGCATCTGGCCTTGCTGATAACCTGGTACTTGAGTGCCAGGGGCTATGTTTAATAAGGAGTTATACTTTGCTCGACTAACTGTTCATATGCAGCAGGTGGAAGAGAAGAAGAAAAATATTGCTGAATCTAAAGAGAAAGACAGACAGGATAAGAGAGCTAGATCTGCGGACCAACACCAGAGTCAGTCGTAGAGTAGTAACTGGGGTAATAAGTGGTCGAAGAAGAAGAAGTTTTGGAATAATGCACAGTCAGCAGCCAGCGTCCCAGCACCCAGACCACCGACAGACGGACAAACTTTAAGTTTTCAGACTCCTCATGGGTCCAAAGCTCTAGGTACACAGTCTCAGGGCAGTGTGGCCCAGAAACATCGTACTTATCCATGGGGAGAGGTTTATAGAAGGAATTATCCAGGGAAGTGTTGGTTTGAGGGGAGAAACTGCTATACTTGTGGCAAAGTGGGTCACTTTCAGAGAGATTGTCCTTCTACTGGAGTAAATGCGAGGGGGGGGAGGGAGAGGGGAGGGGGGCTAAGTCCCAAGCCACCTCCACAACTCCTTTTTCTAAGGGTGCCACTTCAGCTGCCAGAAGCGGTCAGAATCGATTATATTCTTTGACCAACCGCTAGGAGGTGGAAGCTTCACCAGATGTTGTCACCGGTATGTTAAGAATCTTTTCTTGTGATGTTTATGTATTTCTTGATCCCGGGTCTACTTTATCTTATGTGACCCCTTATGTGGCTGTTGGTTTTGGGTTTGAGCTCAAAGTTATTGTAGAGCCCTTCTCTGTTTCTAATCATGTAGGTGATTTTGTTGTTCCTAGAAGGGTATATAAAAATTGTGTCGTGTCTATTCATAGTAGGGAAACTGTGGTAGAACTTATAGAACTAGATACGATAGATTTTGATGCCATCCTTGGGATGGACTAGCTCCATCGTGTTATACCACCCTTGATTGCAGAACCCGAAAGGTCACTTTTTATTTCCCGAATAAGATACCAATTGTATAGGCAGAGAGTTCAGGTCACTTTATCTCTTATCTTAGAGCCCCAAAGCTTATCTCCAAAGAATGTATGTATCATATAATCCGAGTAAAAGATTCAAAAGTTGAAAACCTTCCTCTGCAGTCAGTCCCTGTAGTGAACGAATTCACAGAAGTCTTTCTCGAAGATTTACCAAGGATACCCCCTGATAGGAAGATAGATTTTGGCATTGATGTGTTGCCAGACACTCATCCGATTTCTATTCCGCCATATAGAATGGCTCCCGTAGAACTAAAGGAGTTAAAGGAACAGCTTGCAAACCTCCTAGACAAAGGTTTTATTTGTCCTAGTGTTTCCTCATGGGGTGCATCCGTGCTTTTCGTGAGAAAGAAGGATGGGTACCTTTGGATGTGCATAGACTACCGTCAGTTGAATAAGGTTACGATTAAAAATAAATATCCTCTTCTTAGGATTGACGACCTTTTTGACCAGCTTCAGGGTGCCAAGTGTTTTTCAAAAATAGACCTTCGTTCGGGTTATCATCAGTTGAAAGATAGGGAGTCAGACATACCCAAGACAGCCTTCCGAACCCGATATGGTCACTACGAATTTCTAGTCATGTCCTTCGGGTTGACTAACACCCCTACAACCTTCATGGATCTTATGAATAAAGTGTTCCATCAGTTTTTTGACTTGTTCGTCATTGTATTTATTGATGATATTCTGATCTATTCTAAGAGTAAAGAAGATCATGCCAATCAAATCTGAATTATTCTTCAGACCCTTAAGGATCATCAGCTATATGCCAAATTTTCTAAGTGTTAATTCTGGTTAGACACTATTGGCTTCCTGGGGCATATTGTGTCCAGTGAGGGGATAAGAGTGGATCCCCAGAAAGTTGAAACAGTGAGAAAATGGCCCAGGCCTAGGACTCCAACCGATAATCAGAGCTTCTTGGGTTTGGCGGGGTATTACAGAAGGTTCGTAAAGAGTTTTTCTTCCATAGCTACTCCGCTTACTGATGATAGGCGAATTTACACGCCTATATCAATATATTTTGCCCATATTTTAGCCTAGTTTTGAGAACAAACTATATATTTCATGCACTTTTAGTCCTTTTTCCTATAAATGAGCTAACGAACATGATTAGTAAAGTTTCAGGTATAAATGATGCAAAATACAGCATTTTATGGCTTACTTGACGCAAAAGAAAGCTCACAAAGGAAGGGAAGGAAGTTTAGACGCCTAAGGACCAAAACTGCTGCATGGAAAATCTGTCCCGGGCTAAAACAGCATTTCTGAAGACTTTGGGGACCTGGACCAAAACTGCTGCATGGAAAATCTGTCCCGGGCTAAAACAACAATTCTGAAGACTTTGGGGATTTACAGACACAAAGCTGGACTTTGACAATGATACATTAACCTAGTACAATTGGGTTATGTATTTCATTAGTTTATTTGGATTAGGAGAATGTTACATTAACCTAGTACAAATGGGTTAAGTATTTCCTTAGTTTAGTAGGATTTGGTTATTTATTTCATTAGCATAGTAGGAGTAGGATAGGAGTCTGTCCCGGGCTAAAACAACAATTCTGAAGACTTTGGGGATTTACAGACACAAAGCTGGATTTTGACAATGATACATTAACCTAGTACAATTGGGTTATGTATTTCATTAGTTTATTTGGATTAGGAGAATGTTACATTAACCTAGTACAAATGGGTTAAGTATTTCCTTAGTTTAGTAGGATTTGGTTATTTATTTCATTAGCATAGTAGGAGTAGGATAGGATTATTATAAATACCCTATCATGCTAGAGATTTTAATTAAGTCCTCCCTTAGTGGAGGCAACTCCTCCCTTAATTCAAGAAATTCATTCTTAAACTATTAATTTTCTTCCATCTCTCTCATCTTCCACCACAAACACTTCTAATCTATTCTTCTATTCCACAACAAGAGAATCGTTACTTGCTTGGGAATCACCAAAACCACACGCCTATCACCTACTTCTCACGCCATCAACCATACAAATCGTGATATCCTTCGCATTCATGGGTAACTAAACCTCTTAGTTGGGGTTATGGAATCCGAATGAGTTACTATCTATAGCTGTGAGTTTGAGAGTTCAAGACAAGTGTATTGCTTATATCATTACGCTCTTCATCTTAATCTACATTCTTGTGGCTGCAGACGCATAGAATAACGCCAGTCTAACATTTAACTTGTTCGAGAGAAAGGTTATTTGTCTGGAAAAGAGATAATGTCAAGGTAGTAGGACACCCTTTCCTATTAAAAAGCTAGTGCCGTAACTGGACTAACCTCTTGGAGAATTCGTACCGTTAGACACGCTTTAAAGCTCGAGAGAGTTAAAGTGAAATAGTCCTTGTTTAGGTCGAGAGACGCTTGGATTTACCATCGACTACAATTCTCTATAAGCAATTGCATGTCAAGACTCTACACACTCATAGCCAATAGAGACGTATACCTCAGAAGGTGGACATACCCCCAACGCCTCAATTCTCATTTTCTACAACCAACGTGACAATCTTCCTCTTTTTACTTTGCTATTTTCAGCTTTTACTTTATTGTTTTGGTTACATATTACAATCCCCCCTTTTTACGAGACTTGCACCAAAAGTCTAGTAACCGTTGCTTACTTGTTGGCCGAGCTATTCCCTGTGGGATCGACACCCAACCCAGGTTGGGTTCTATATTTGCTAACGACCGCTTTACACTCAAACGAGAGCTGTAGATTGAGCGTTATCAAAAATTGGCGCCGTTGCCGGGGAATACGAGTGTCAATCAAGTTCGTGATAATTACTAGACCCTTTGGTCAAAGATTCTCGTACTTTTACTTTTAGTTGTTGTTTTTGTTTTTTTAGGTTTATTCAGTGCATCAATAGAGGCACAACGAGAAATTGAAAGGATGGCTGCTCAAGTGCATCAACAAAATATTGATAACCGTAGGCGAGCAACAAATCCTAACGGTGAGGATCTGGGCGATGAAGAGCTATTACACCCACAGCATACTGCTGAGATGGCGACACCAGCAAACAGAAGAAATCGTCAAGCAAGATATAGGCCTGAACGTCGAACTGTACCAATGCTGTTCGATGATGATGAAGATGATCTTGACGAAGCTGGTTCCACAGGAGCTATTATTCTTCCTCCCTTAGCACCGGGAGCAAAGTTCAATATCACTAGCGCCATGATTCAGCTTTTGCAACTCAAGGGATTATATGGTGGACTAGCAGGCGATGATCCGAATATGCATCTCATCAACTTTATTTCTACATGCAAGTCATTCGACAATCCTGGAGTTGGACAGAATGCAATTCGATTACGTCTATTTCCATTGTCTCTGTCTGGGGAGGCAACTATGTGGTTGAATGGGCTGACTCCTGATTCTATTACTCATTGGAGGCAATTGAAAGACGCTTTCCTAGAAAGATTCTTTCCGCCATCCAAAAAAGCACAATTGAGAGATGAAATCAGCAACTTTCGTCAGCTTCCCTCCGAAGCTCTCCACGAAACATGGGAGAGGTTCAAGACGAAGCTAATGCGATGCCCAAACCATCATATGACCAATGTCCACCTGATGGAGATATTATAAGAGCGTTGAATTCGATGACTAAGCCAGTGGTTGATAATTCAGCAGGTGGATCATTTATGGACCTCACCTTTGTGCAGGAAAGCAATATGCTAGATCGGATGACGAAGCAAAGTAGAGCTTGGTATACCAGGGATTCTGAGGTAGCAAGCTCTACTGTATCTTTTGGCATGACTGCAGAGCAGAGGCGAAGACAAGAAGATCGTGACCAAGACATGGCTCACATGAAAATTCAAATGGATCTTCTTACAAAGCATTTATTATCAGGGAAGACCAAAAAGGTTAAGGCCGTGGTATCACATGGAAGAGACGAATCTGATTCCGAAGAGGAGGCCAACTACTTGAAAAATCAGGGGGGTTTTCGTGGGAATGCCCAAGGAAACCAAGGTCGGAACTACTATGATAAATCTGGAAGCAAAGACCAAGGTAGTTGGAAGAAAAATAATGAAAAGAGTGGTTTGTACGTTCCCCCTGGTAGACGTGATACCACCACATCTAATTCTGGGAGTATGGAAGACATGATGGCTAGGTTATTGAAAGGAGTAGAAGAAACGAGCACAGGAGTTAAGGAGGTGATTGATGATTTGTCCTCCATGAAGCAACTAGTTGATTCTCATTCCACTTCTATCAAGAAAATAGAGCAGCAATTGAGCCAACTTTCAGAAGCATTTAATCAAAGAAAGGCTGGCACCTTACCAAGCGATACTGTGCAGAACCCAAAAAATGATGGGTCATGCATGACCATCACTACCAGAAGTGGTAAGGTGCTGGAAACTTCAGCAAAAGGCAAGCAGGTGGTTGACAAAGTGGTACAGTTTGATATATGCAAAACAATGAAGCAGCCCAGCGATATGAATGAGTCATCTATAGATGATGTTCATTATGAGGATACGAAAGCATTATCTATAGAGAAACAACCTACTGTTGAGCCATTGTCTGTTGTGCCACTGAAAGTTGAGCAAGAAGATAATGAAGGTTATGAAGAACTTATGAGTGCTCTAACAGAAATAGAGTCTTATACTCCTAAGAAATCGGATTGTGAACTCAAGAATCAACCAACAGCGAATACTCCCTTTGACGAGCCACCAATGCTAGAATCGCAAGAGCTTCCCGATTATCTAAAGTATGTGTTCCTGGAAAGTAGAAATATACTTCCTGAGAGAGCATATGATTTAAGTGAACAGCACGTAGAAGCTCTCATCTCTGCTCTGAGGAGATACAAGAGAGCTATGGGTTGGACTATTGATGATATAATTGGTGACTCTCCGGAGAAACGTATGAGCCAGCTCGAAAAAGATCGCATGACCACAGGTAAGCCTCATTGTCATCTAAATCCTTTCAGAAAATGATCCATCACTTACCTCGACGAAGTCTGAGTACTCGAGGTAACTACGTCGAGCCACAACAATAAATAAGGCGCTAGATGGGAGGCAACCCATCATTTTATCATTTTTTCGTTTTCTTTCATTCTAGTACTTGTTTTGTTTTATGAAAAATACAAAAATAAGAGTCGTGCCACGACCTCGTACTAATCGTTTTCGTTTGGTTTTGAGCAAAAATAGGTGCAAGAAGTATTCAACGAGGAGATTGATTTCAATTGACGATTTAGACGCATTGTATGGTAAAGTTGGTGAGTTAGGAATGGTGATGCATAAGGTTATGGATTGAGCCTTTTCCTTGTCAAAATAGGCATCGAGAAAGGCTAGGCCTTGGTAAAACTAGGCCACGAACGATGCACAACCTATCCTATAGCCTAAGGTCTCGGAATCTAGTGTGCTATACACTATGCGCCGCCTATTCCTAGGTATGCTTTTGACTATGCGCCGCCTATGCTATGGCATTTGGTCTCAGTATCTCATGTACCATAGACTATGCGGCGCATATGTCTACAAATGCCATAGACTATGCGGCGCATATGTCCCATTATGCCATAGACAATGCGCCGCATATGTCATGACTATGCCAAGCATTATGCGCCGCATATGTAGCATTTTTGTCTCCAAAATCGATTGTAAATGGGTCATAAACCGACCCATTCTCTTCCTATATAAAGGGGACTTAGTCTTGAAACATAACCACACTAAAAATTGACCTAAAGGCACCGCATTCCCTCTCCAAATCATCTCAAAATTTTCTTATTTTGCTCTTCCAATTCACAAAACCATCTCCACAAGCTTCAAGCAAGTAAGTACTCTCTTATTCTTCATTTATTTCTCATAAGTACTATATTGCTATGTCTATTATGAATTGCTAAATCGTATAAGATTGTTGGTGATGTTCATGTGTTTGGATTATTAATACAAAATCATGTGAGTGAACATGTACGTAGGAAAATATTGACTTGTTTCCGACTTGAAATTGGTTTTAATACCATTGTTATACTATTTGCAAAATTGCTATAGTCATGAACATTGCATAATCTTGTCACTTGAAAACTTGCATGTTAGAATATCCCGGCCATCGGGATAAGATTTATAGGGCCTACCGACTTAGGAGGTTGTGATTGTTTCAAGAATAACGATTCCATGTGGTAACCCCTATGTAGTAGTGTTGCTATATCTACCATGAAAGTAGTCCAATGGTTGCAAGTAAGTGATACATTGTTGATTTTATTATCGGAATACAATCCTAAAACGTATGTCGACGAAATCTGAGTACTCGACCACTTTCACTTCACTGATTTGTGTTAACAAAACTAAGTGTGGGGTGGTACCGCTACTGCTTATGTATAGATTGTACCCATTGAGATTGTGCTACCATTAACGCTATTTCAAGTCTCAGGTACAATGGCACCTAAAGAGAGACAAGGCAAGGAGAAGGCTACCACTTCCCAAAAGGGCAAGAAAAGAGGCCGCAAGGAGCAAGGAGAACCCTCCCCGCTGCAAACACCTCGACTCACGCTTGGAATTAAGTGGGATACTTATGCGGAACTTATGAGGATGATGACTCTTATGATGATCCCAACGCAAGGGGTATGACCCCAGACATAGAGGATAAGTCCGACCAACCAGGTTCCTCATATTTATTTTCCACTGAAGACAGTGTCCCGACTAAGTGTGGGGTGGTGGTATTGCATGCTATACTTCTCTATTCGCATCTATGTTTGTTTGCGTTTGTTTCATTTTTGTTTCTTTTTTTTTAGTAGTTAAAATTTTTCTAGCTTCGCATGAAATTATTTTGATAGGCAGCATGAGATTAGAACAAGAGTATGTGCTACAATTGTGACTATTGAGACGTTTAGGCTCTAGTTGTGACTTAGTATGTGATATTGTGTGATTCAATCCCTTCACTTGTTGGGTTGAGGGTCTATATTACTTCCAATCAAGTCGACCATATGCCTTGTGTGTGTGAGATAATAGTATATTCTATGTTTGTGGCTGATGCTAGAACTCGCCCGGTATGTATGCAAAGCGAAAATAAGGAGTGTAAGTTTAGGAGATGATTTAGGCATTTCTTTGGCAACTTATATTAGTTTACCTTCAGTTTTACCTACCCATGGACATCATCCTAGTTAAACCCTTTTGAGCCTTTAGCCTATTTCTTTGACAACCTTGTATGTAAGCCTAATCTATTTTCTTTCAAGACCGTAATTTGATCCAAATTCCTAAGTGCTTTAAAGTGAAAAAGTCATGTGACAACATAAGAGGAAATTGGGTGAGTATGATGCTTTAAATTGTAATGGTGCTTGAATGTGTTATGAAAAAAAAAGTGCTATCATAAGAGGGATGTTGTGAAAAGAAAAAGGAAAAGAAAGCTGAAAAGTGAGTTATGCTTAAAATTGAAAAAACAAAAGAGGGGAACAAGGGTGGTAGAACAAAAGAAAGAAGAAAGGTTGAAAGAAAAAAATGTCAATGATACAATGTGATGTATTAAAGTGCTTAGGAACTTAGTCACTATTTCTGGCCAAAATAGTCCTACCCGTCCCTTAGCCTACATTACAACCATCAAAAGACCTACTTGATCCTAATCTTAACATTCTGACATTTAGTGGAGTACTACACTAAGGGCAAGCCTATGGTCATCAGTTGCTACATATGAATTCTTTGTGAGAGCGAGAGCAAGGACATTTTGATACCCATGTTTGAAAAATATGCTATACTTGTGAGTGATTATGGGTACTATATTGTGAGACACACATGGTTGATGAGCTTTGGATAGTTGTATATGATTTTATGTACCTTAACGTTTGCATGCGAGTTGATCACCATCACTAGTCTACGCTAGAGGTTAAACTATTTCTACTTATAATCGGAAAGCTACTGTTTGTTGATAATTGTTGTGCTTGTCTTGAAGAATGTTTTGTGTTGTTGCTGTAAAAACCCTAAGTTGATGTTTAGAAGGACATGATATTTTGTTCGAGGACGAACAAAGCTCTAAGTGTGGGGTGTTGATGATAGGCGAATTTACACGCCTATATCAATATATTTTGCCCATATTTTAGCCTAGTTTTGAGAACAAACTATATATTTCATGCACTTTTAGTCCTTTTTCCTATAAATGAGCTAACGAACATGATTAGTAAAGTTTCAGGTATAAATGATGCAAAATACAGCATTTTATGCCTTACTTGACGCAAAAGAAAGCTCACAAAGGAAGGGAAGGAAGTTTGGACGCCTAAGGACCAAAACTGCTGCATGGAAAATCTTTCCCGGGCTAAAACAACATTTCTGAAGACTTTAGGGACCTGGACCAAAACTGCTGCATGGAAAATCTGTCCCGGGCTAAAACAACAATTCTGAAGACTTTGGGGATTTACAGACACAAAGCTGGATTTTGACAATGATACATTAACCTAGTACAATTGGGTTATGTATTTCATTAGTTTATTTGGATTAGGAGAATGTTACATTAACCTAGTACAAATGGGTTAAGTATTTCCTTAGTTTAGTAGGATTTGGTTATTTATTTCATTAGCATAGTAGGAGTAGGATAGGAGTATTATAAATACCCTATCATGCTAGAGATTTTAATTAAGTCCTCCCTTAGTGGAGGCAACTCCTCCCTTAATTCAAGAAATTCATTCTTAAACTATTAATTTTCTTCCATCTCTCTCATCTTCCACCACAAACACTTCTAATCTATTCTTCTATTCCACAACAAGAGAATCGTTACTTGCTAGGGAATCACCAAAACCACACGCCTATCACCTACTTCTCACGCCATCAACCATACAAATCGTGATATCCTTCGCATTCATGGGTAACTAAACCTCTTAGTTGGGGTTATGGAAGCCGAATGAGTTACTATCTATAGCTGTGAGTTTGAGAGTTCAAGACAAGTGTATTGCTTATATCATTACGCTCTTCATCTTAATCTACATTCTTGTGGCTGCAGACGCATAGAATAACGCCAGTCTAACATTTAACTTGTTCGAGAGAAAGGTTATTTGTCTGGAAAAGAGATAATGTCAAGGTAGTAGGACACCCTTTCCTATTAAAAAGCTAGTGCCGTAACTGGACTAACCTCTTGGAGAATTCGTACCGTTAGACACGCTTTAAAGCTCGAGAGAGTTAAAGTGAAATAGTCCTTGTTTAGGTCGAGAGACGCTTGGATTTACCATCGACTACAATTCTCTATAAGCAATTGCATGTCAAGACTCTACACACTCATAGCCAATAGAGACGTATACCTCAGAAGGTGGACATACCCCCAACGCCTCAATTCTCATTTTCTACAACCAACGTGACAATCTTCCTCTTTTTACTTTGCTATTTTCAGCTTTTACTTTATTGTTTTGGTTACATATTACAATCCCCCCTTTTTACGAGACTTGCACCAAAAGTCTAGTAACCGTTGCTTACTTGTTGGCCGAGCTATTCCCTGTGGGATCGACACCCAACCCAGGTTGGGTTCTATATTTGCTAAGGACCGCTTTACACTCAAACGAGAGCTGTAGATTGAGCGTTATCACTTACTAAACTGACTCAGAAAAAGATAAAGTTTGTGTGGGCTGACTTGTGTGAAAATAGTTTTGAGAAATTGAAGGACAAGCTGACTAATGCTCCTATTTTGACCCTTACTTTGGGTGTAGATGATTTTGTGGTTTATTATGATGCGTTCCGTGTGGGATTTGGTTGTGTATTGATGCAGCATGGAAAGGTGATAACTTATGCATCTAGGCAGTTAAAGGTGCATGAGCACAATTACCCTACTCATGACTTGGAGTTAGCAACCGTGGTGTTTGCACTTAGAATCTGGAGGCACTATCTCTATGGAGTGCATGTTGATATTTATACTGACTGTAAGAGTTTAGAGTATGTTTTCTCACAGAAAGAATTGAACCTCAAGTAGAGGCGTTGGATGGAACTTTTGAAAGACTATGATATGAGTCTGCATTACCATCCGAGCAAGGCAAATGTTGTAGCCGATGCCCTTAGTAGGTTGTCTATGGGCAGCCTTTCTCATGTAGAAAAAGGAAAGAAATAGATGGTGAAGGATATTCACCGCCTTCCAAATCTGGGAGTGCAACTCTTAGATTCCGAAGATGGAGGGGTGATTGTTCATGAGTTAGCTAAGTCACCTCTTTGTGTTGCAGTTAAGGAGAAGGAGGTTGAAGATCCCATCTTGATGCAAATCAAGAAAGATATGGGTCAACAAAAGGTTATGTCGTTTGAAATTGGTGGCGATGGTATTCTGAGATTTCAGGGTAGGTTGTGCATTCCGAATGTCGATGGGATACGGGAAAGAATCCTTAATGAGGTGGACACTTCGAGGTATGTCATTCATCCAGGCTCTATTAAGATGTACCATGATCTAAAAACCTTGTATTGGTGGAATAACATGAAACATGATGTAGCTGATTTTGTGTCCAAGTGTTTGAACTGTCAACAAGTGAAGGTCAGGTGGTACTTCCCAAGAGATAGCCCTACCTTTATCGAAGTGGGAGATGATAAAAATGGACTTCATTACTGGACTTCCGAGATCCCAAGACCAGTATGATTCTATATGGGTGATTGTAGATCGGTTGACCAAGTCAGCCCACTTTTGGCCTGTGAGGACTAATTATTTGGGAGAGTTTTATGCTAAGATCCGATAGAGGTACGCAGTTTTCATCTCAGTTTTGGACATCCTTTCAGAAAGGTTTAGGTACACAAGTGAATTTGAGCACAACTTTCCACCCTCAGATAGATGGGGAAGCTGAGCGTACCATTTAGGACCTTGAAGATATGCTGAGGGCATGTGTTATTGATCTCAAAAGTAGTTGGGTAGATCGCCTGCCACTGGTTGAATTCGCTTACAATAATAGCTAACATGCCAACATCAAGACGTCTCCTTTTGAGGCTTTATATGGAATGAGATATAGGTCTCTGATAGGATGGTATGAAGTGGGTGAGACTCAGTTGTATGGGCCTAATCTTGTTCATTAAGGCGATAGAGAAAGTAAAGATCATTAGAGAATGACTCAAGACTGCTCAGAGTCGTTAGAAGTCCTATGCCGTTGTTCGGAGAAGAGAACTAGAGTTTGGAGTTGGTGATTGGGTGTTTCTCAAGGTTTCTCATATGAAAGGAGTTACGCGGTTTGGAAAAAGGGGTAAATTGAGCCCTCGTTATGTAGGGCCATATCAGATTTTGAAAAAGATTGGTACAGTTGCATATGAGTTAGAATTGCCTGCAAGTTTGGGTTCTGTTCATCCAATATTCCATGTATCTATGTTGAAGAAATGCATTAGAGATCATTTTATGGTATTGCCAGTAGAGGGTATCAAAGTGACAGACTCCTTGTCTTACGAAGAAGAGCATGTTGAACTTTTAGATCACCAAGTTCGAAAGCTGAGGAGCAAAGAGATAGCCTCAGTAAAGGTACTGTAGAGGAATTAGAAAGTCGAAAAAGCAACTTGGAAGTCAGAAGATGACATGAGAATTAGATATCCCAATTTGTTTGATTCGATGGAGGAGGAGATAGAAGGTATTATTCTTATCTTATCTTTCCTAGTCCTTTATTATGCTTGAAATCGTGTCTGTCTGTGTCCCGCATCATCATTCGGGGACGAATGATCCTAAAGGGGGATAATATAACACCCCGCAATTCGGGCTACAACATAGACCATGATTTTGATGCGTTGTTAATCCCAAAGCCATAAACATCCTATTCCAATACGGCATGTTAATTATTGTGTAGCATGTGAATCCACTCAAGCTTGAATTTAGACCATAGAGGTCCTTCAACTCAAGGACGAGTTGAAACTATTTTGATCCATTAAGTTTTAGTAGATGTTGTAAAGTGTGTCAGATTCTATCGACCATAACACTCTGTATATGTCGAATTAGGAAGCCTACTATGTGTCAAATGATAGGTATTTGAGTTAGCTTTCCAACGATACCAATTTGGCTAAAATATGACACCCGAGCAAGAAGTTATGGCCTTTCAAAGTGATAAGCCTCGCCTAACCAATCGCCCATGGCCACTGGAAAGCATAGGCAATAGCCTAGGCGGCGCCTATGTAAGCATAGGCGATAGCCTAGGTGGCGCCTATGTGAACATAGGCAATGGGATGGGCGGCGCCTATGTAAAGAAATCTAGTGATAAAACACTCCGTGTTGGGGACAAAGTGGCCCTTTTCCACCCTTACTTAACCCTAAAATACGAGATTTAGTTCCAAGGACCCCAAAATACATATTCATTCATCAAAAGTGCTCAAAGATTCTCCTTAGGGTTTCAAAATAAGAACCTAAATAGTTCAAGATTTGACCATAGGTTTTCAAAGATAATTACATATTTGGAATCATCAATCCGTAAGCTTCAAGAAACATCTATTATCTTTGGAAATAGAGGTACTTGGGGTTATCCAAAAATCTCATGGGTGTAGTTTTTATGAACATGCTTGCTTTTAAATGGGGGTTTTCAATCAAATGCTAATAACTTGCTTTCAATATGATTTCTAAGTCATTTACTTTATGTCATGGGAATTGTTTGCCTATATACTTCAATGGTTGAAACCATGCATATGTGATTTGAGATTTTCCATGGAAGTTAGATAAATATGAATGATAAATTGTTTTCAAATTTACATGATAATGTTTCAATACTCCATATTATATTGTGATCAACAAAAGAGAGCATGAATTTGAAATAAATATTGTTCACTACTTGTAAATGATGAAGCAACTTGGTTTTTACATGGTTATGCATATGTGGAAGTGATATTGAGGACTTACAAGTCGGGTATGATGATACCCCACAGAATACGATATGTGATTGAATAAGATGAAATTTGAATGCATTGATTTTACATAAGAAAGGTGGAAGCCCGAAGAAGGCGTTTGAGACATAAGGGCTCATCGCTGGAAAATGTATTTGCTGACACGAAATATTGGTACTAGGCTAAGTGATCTTGTGTACTTGACTTCATGTCATTCCCAAAATGGGACTCTAGGTAGGAGCCTGGGCTAAGTGATCTTTGGCACTACCATTGGGTCGAGACACCATGCTATGTGATCTTATGTGTCTCTCCCTCACTTATACTCAAATCTCGGCGGCAACCGAGGTTAGACAGTTCATTTAGCCGTCGGAATCACCTTTCATATATTATGAACTCTAAATTGAGGTCATGCAGCTCATGAATCATGTATTCATGATTTATAGTGTGCTCAGTTCCCATAATTCATGCTATACTCTTTACGATTGGTGGAATATAGTTCATAGCCATGTATGCCCCAATTCAGATTTTTTTTCTTTGACAAATCCCAGATGTTGATTTGCTATTCCCCAGGCCTCAGTTAAGTGTCAAGTTTCATATAACATACTTCCATGGTTCAAGATCTTATGTTCTAATCTTTAGTGACTCCTCTTTATGTGATGGTAGTGGAGATGAGTAAATGTTTCTAGTTGGTGGACGATCATAGTATGCTTATTTTAGCTAAGGCCATAAGGGTAAAGTAAGGTTGGGGCCAAGTCTTTGATGCATGTGATGGTTAGCTGAAAGGTGTGTGTGTGTATGTTCTTAGGGTAGCATGTGGGAGCTATATAGATAGATGGTTAGTAGAATATGTGAAGTGTGTCTTTATGAGTATTTACTTCGAAGTTTATAGGTGGTTATAGAGATAGGCTTGAATGACATGTTGAAATTTTTATTAAGGAACGCTATATGCGCTAGCGACTTCGTAGTAATAGTTTAGAGTTAGCCATTGAAGTGGTAAGGCATGATAGGCTTAGTGTAACACCAAGCATTTTGGGCTACAATAAAGATCATGATTTCGATGCGTTGATAATCCTGAAGCCATAAAATCCTATGCCAATATGGCATGTTAATTATTTGTGTAGCATGTGAGTCCATTCAAGCTTGAATTTATACCATAGAGGTCCTTCAACTCATGGACGAGTTGAAACTATTTCGATCGACTAAGTTTTAGTGGAAGTTGTAAAGTGTATCAGCTTCCATCGACCATAACTCTCTGCATATATCGAATTAAGAAGCCTACTATGTGTCAAATGATAGGTATTCGAGTTAGCTTTCCAATGATACCAATTTGGGTAAAATCCGACACCCGAGCAAGAAGTTATGGGAAAGTGATATGCGTCACCTAACCAATCGCCCATGGCCACTAGAAAGCATAGGCAATAGCCTAGGTGGCACCTATGTAAGCATAGGCGATAGCCTAGGCGGCGCCTATGTAAACATAGGCGATAGCCTAGGCGACGCTATGTGAACATAGGCAATGGGATGAGCGGCGCCTATGTAAAGAATTCTAGTGACTTAAAAACTCCATTTTGGGGACAAAGTGGTCCTTTTCCACCCTTACTTAGCCCTAAAACGCAAAATTCAGTTCCAAGGACCCCAAAATACACCTTCATTCATCAAAAGTGCTCAAAGATTCTCCTTAGGATTTCAAAATAAAAACCCAAATAGTTCAAGATTTGACCATAGGTTTTCAAAGATAATTACATATTTGGAATCACCAATCCGCAAGCTTTCAAGAAATATCTATTATCCTTGGAAATAGAGGTATGTGTGGTTATCCTAAAATCTCATAGGTGTAGTTTTTATTAACATGCATGCTTTTAAATGGGGGTTTTCAAACAAATGCTAATAACTTGCTTTAAATATGATTTCTAAGTCATCTTTCTTTATGTCATGGGAGTTGTTTGCCTATATACTTCAATGGTTGAAACCATGCATATGTGATTTGAGATTTTCCATGGAAGTTTGATAAATATGAATGATAAATTGGTTTCAAATTTGCATGATAATGTTTTGATACCCATATCATATTGTGATCAACAAAAGAGAGAATGAATTTGAAATAAATATTGTTCACCGCTTGTAAATGATGAAGCACCTTGGTTTTTACATGGTTATGCATATGTGGATATGATATTGAGGACTTGCAAGTCGGGTATGACGGTACCCTACAGAACATGATATGTGATTGAATCAGATAAAATTTTAATGCATTGATTTTACATGAGAAAGATGGATGCCCGAAGAAGGCGTTTGAGAGTGAGGGCTCCTCGCTGGAAAACATGTTTTCCGACACGGAATTTTGGTACCAGGCTAAGTGATCTTGTGTACTTGACTTCATGTCATTCCCAAATAAGGACTATAGGTAGGAGCCCGGGGCTAAGTGATCTTGGGAACTACCAGTGGGTTGAGACACCATGCTTTGTGGTCTTGAGTGTCTCTCCCTCAATTATACTCTAATCTCGGCGCCAACCGAGGTTAGATAGTTGGTGTAAATTATGTAGGGTATTCCACCTAGCTTTGTTGCATTTCATTGTTGTTGAGAAACTATTGCATTACACCCATGTGTTTTCAAATGATTTGATAAGAAATTGCTGTATAATGGCTCTCAACTATATTTTGTAAAAATATTATGTTTTGTTTTGATATCTCCGCGTGCCAGTACCTTTGTGTTGACCCCCTCCCCTCTCTAACCTTTCAGGTTCAGAGGCCCAGTAAAGGGGTCAAGAGAATCAGTAGATCATTCAGACAGAGTTGCAGAGACAAGTGGTGAGCCTTCTATGTTTAGGAAGGTCTTATGCCCTGCAGTCCTTTTATCTTATATTGATTTTTGGGGTCTACTGGGTGCCTTGTCCTAGTTTATATACGGTTACTTGACTCAGTTATTTGTTAGAGATTTTCATAGACAATTGTTTAGAGGTTAATTGATGTTGAGGGAACCTTATCTCCCCGTTTTTGTTTCTTTGGAAACGACCAACTTTAACAAAGTATGGGTAGACTCAATTTTTGGCTATGTTAGAACTACTTGAAGAAACCCTCCAACAATAATCATGAGTTTTGAAAACCATCCATCAGATATAGTAAGAACCGCAAGGAAGACGTTCATTAAGCTAATACATGACATGACTGACAGAAATTTTCTAAAATTTTACAGAAGTTTTCAAAATTATTTTAAAAAATTTAAGACTATTTTCAAAAATCTTACGACTAATTTGCTTAGTACTTGCCTAGACATCATTTGGGATAGAGTGTCAGGGTTGAAGTCTCAATATGGTGGAATGCCCAAGAGATGGCAAGGAGCAAATCAAGGATCGAAGAAGGTCAACATGGAGTAATTTTATTCAACTAATCATTTTTCTGTGGATGCAGGGATCAATACGCAAAATGAGAGTCTCTTTCAAAAATCCCTGAGCAAATTGGGAGCCACAACAGAGTACTAATACCCAAGAATGGTATTTTAGGGCAGCACTAAAAATAGGTTTAATGCCCATTTATTGAGGACCTTTTGATTTGTCCATCTCATTTCTTGATATCGTAGGTGACAAACAAAAGCACTTTGTCTTCTTTACACGTATCGTATTTAGAAGTTTTCTAAAAATAGTTGCTAGTAAAAGTGACTTTGTGTCTACTAATCGTCTACCTTGAGTACAGGTACATATAGAAAGCGGGACACTGACAAATGAAGCCAGGTAAAATTATTTTATCACTGCCACAATGGCCATTTCATATCATTGCCGCAAAGGCCATAACATATCATTTCCGTAAAGGCCATTACATATCTGTTGATGCGCTAGACACAACGCTGGCATCAAGGATATCATCAGCATTCAATATCTGTTGACGCGCTAGACACAATGCTGGCGTCGAGGATATCGTCATCATTCAATATCTGTCGAAATGCTATACACAACGCTGGCGTCAAGGATATCATCAGCATCCAATATATCTGTCGACACGCTAGACACAACGCTGGCATAGAGGATATCATCAGCATCCAATATATCTGTCGACATGCTAGACACAACGCTAACATCAAGGATATCATCAGTATTCAATATATCTGTCGACACGCTAAACAAAACGCTGGCATAGAGGATATCATCTGCATCTAATATATCTGTCGACATGCTAGACACAATGCTGGTATCGAGGATACCATCATTATTCAATATCTGTTGATGTGCTAGACACAACATTAGCGTCGAGGATATCATCAGCATTCAATATATCTGTCGACACGCTAGACACGATGCTGGCATCGAGGATATCATTAGCATTCAATATATCTGTTGACATGTAAGACACAACGCTGGAGTCGAGGATATCATCATCTTTACATGAATCAGCATCTGAATACATTAAGAGCACACGATTTGGAAGGATGCCTTCAGGTCACTATCTATGGATGAATGATATATAAGATTTCCTAGAAATTGACAATTTGAAGGTCATCTATAAGTCATATTATTTGAAATAGGATAGTGTGAAAGATCACCTATGAGTTGATAGCTTGTAGGTCATCCGTAAGCCACAATAATATCCTAACCGGATAGTGTGCAAGTTCGCCCAAAAGTTGATAGTTCAAAGGTTATCCGTAAGTCACAACTAAATCCTTACCGGAGGATATGCAAAATTGTCAAATTGATACGTCCAAGGGTTCTCTATAAGCCGCGTCATATCCAAGATCGATTATGTGCAATATTACCCAAAGAAGATCAATTTGAGGGATTATCTATAAGTCATATTGTATCCAAGGTCGGATGATGTGCAGGAACACCTGAAAGCTAGCGATTGGAGTGATATCTGTAAGCCACCTCTTATCCAAAGTCGGATGATGTGCAGGATTACCTAAAAGCTAGAAATTCAAAGGATATCTGTAAGTCACCTCGTATCCAACATCAAATAATGCGCAAGATCATGTGAAGGTTGACAATTTAGGGAAAATTTTTAAATCGATCATCGGCTACAACCGGAGAGGTTATCATGCCACATACAACAAGTGATATACGTAACCAAAAGGGCCACCCCACTTTGAAAATATATTTGCTCAACAGATGAGCTAACTATACAGCAACCAAGGAGGTTGTTGTGTCTGTTATTGCGAGTTATTTCCCATCAAACAGGTATAATATAGGATGACTTCGCTTTTCAGGCCACAACTCACGTGGAGATATGGTAAAATATTACTTACCTCTTTCATGAATTATCTTTAACACTAACACTTTTTGCCCGAAGCATTGTTGAGAGCATACGAGAGGATGAAAATCTCAAATAAAAACCACAGGTGCAGACGACTTCAGATAGGACGCAACATAACGTGAAACTCTTTCTTAGTAGCAAAATGAGACATAGTCTAAAGAGGGACGTCAAACTATTTGGACGCGAGCTAAAGGGTGATCACCACCACCATCCAACCACACTACTGTTAGAAGGCATGTGGGTATTTCAGCATATTCTGGTTTCAGCTTCACCTTTGAGATATTTTTAAACTCATGCCGAGGGTAACCTTTTTTTTTTTTCCAAATTCGTGTTGCAACACACTTAGAGTTTTGGAAATTATATCTAGGTAAGTTCTTGACTATGGATGTGAAGGATCCCACATTCATGGTCAAGAGGTTACAAGCCTCTTTTCTACAACTCGATCAACTTGTCACTCATTCTGAGCCAAAGATGGTCTGAAATAAAAGACTATCTTTTCTACCGATTGAGTCGAACTACAAGCAGTATGATTCCCTGAAATGTTGGGGATATGTAGACTGAGATCTATGTATAAAACTCGACTGCATTCCAACCTCTCCCCTAATCTCTTTATTCCCCAGTTTCTCGGTTTCATCAAACACTCTAAAACTGAGATAACTTGTATTTTTTTGAAAATCGTGCTTTAAATCAAGATCTATGAACTACAAGTGTCCTGAATTCTCATGTAACCTGAAATATGTAGGAAACCTAATACTGAGGTCAGGCCATGACTCTATGAAACTCGTGCGAAAACCAACCTCTTTCAGATTTGAATCTATGGTCGGACAAAAATTAAGAACGTCAACCTCCCTTTGTCTACGATTACTTACATCCACCCTACCCAAAGGGAGCAGGCAACTGTTGACACCTAATTTTTGCCCTCCACGACTAAATTTAATCCTGAGTTTTTTCAGTTTTTAATAAACCAAAATAATTATTTCATCCAAATAAAAAAACTTAAAATATTTTTCGTACATGATTTTGTCATTTTAAGTAGCGATTATATACTATCGTGTTCAGTTATATGACATTATATAATTTGTTACTTAAATATTTATTTTACAAAATATCGGATTTAATTAAGGCTTATGTTGAAAATAAATTCAAATGATAAAAATTTTAATTTAAATATAATTTATTCTCAAAAATAATTTATTTGGATAAATATGCATTCATTTTATTAAATTAAGAAGATCGGGATTAAAAATAGGTATTAATTCGTATCAAATTTTAATTTAATTTAGCCAATCTATCAGATTTGACCATAATTGAAAATTGGTCATTATTGCAATGCAATTCGTCAATTAATTTTTAATTTGGTCAAAATAAATAAATATGACTAAATTTTAAATTCCAATTGGGGTTATATTTTAAATAACCCTAAAATTCTCAAGAACTCTCATAACTTTTTTACCCAATTCCCACCAAAAAATAAATTCAAATTGTACTATTCCCCCCAACTTTGTCCTTTTCAAATTTTGAAATTCAAAGATTGTACTACATCGTACTATTCTCCCCACATTATCTTCCATGTCACCTTATCTTTAATTTTTATATTCCAAAAAACCTCTAAATGCTTTTTCTCCCACATTGGTAGATGACAAGAAATAAATCTCTATCCTTTCCTATAAATACTTTTCTCCCACATTGGTGAAAAAGAAAAAAAATACCCCATTCTTTTCTATAAATACTACCACTACTTTGGTAGAGAGAGGAGGGGAGAAGGAAGAAAAAAAGGCTAGAAAGGTGAAAAAATCGTTTTGAGCAAAAATAATTATTTTTATTTAGTAAAATTTTTTTGTTTCATAAAGTTGATCGGCTAATCAAAATTTTTGAGTTGCCGGCGACGTTTTTCGGTGGTGGTTGATTCCAGCGAAGCTCGTAGTCTCGTTTTTCTGTCCCCCAAAAGGTAAACACACCTTCTTTTTTTATTACTTTAGTTTTTATTATCGTTTTTCTCTTCATCTTTTTTCTTCTACGTAGTTCTTAGATATAATTTTATTTGTTGGGATTGTATGTTGTAGATGACCTTGAAGGCCCTAGGACGTTGTGGTATCGATATTCTAATTATTTTCATGTTCATGATATAAAAATGAGCTAGCAATAGTTGTATGTGTCTTTTTTGACTTCATTCTTTGATTATTTTGGATAAAGTTTCAATCTTTGCTTAAAAGATGTATTTATGCTTTTTTTTAAACTCATTGTTGTTGGATACATTTGTTCTTAGTATGTAAAGTTATTTTCTTTATGATTAGAAGAATAGTTAATGTTGAATGTTTTGCCTTTTCACCTTATTCTTTGAGTATTTGAATAAAGTTTAGATCTTTACTTGAAAAACGATACCATGTCTTGTTTAAACTTATTGTTGGTAGATATATTTGTTTTTAGCACATAAAGTTATTTCCTTTATGTTGAAAAGAATAAATAATATTGATTGTTTCGCTTTTCTTACTTTGTTCTTTGATTATTTTGGATAAAGTTTAGATCTTTACTTGAAAAACAATACCCATGTATTGTTTAAACTTATTGTTGGTAGATATATTTTTTTTAGCATGTAAAGTTGTTTATTTTATGTTGGAAGAATAGTTATTATTATTTGTTGCGTCTTAATAAAAATAGTAATTAGTTAAGTCAAGAATTTGTCATTTGCTTACTAATTATTTTAATGGATTTCAAAACCCTCATATAAGATATGAAGTGCTAGCTTTATTTTTCATCTAAGATGTCTATTCTTCTTTGTTCGCATGTTGTCATTTCCAAATGATAAGAAAGTTCGAATTTTTGCAGCTAAATAAAATTATTTAGATATTTTTAACTCATGCATAGTAAGATTGTGAAACTTTTGCTTTGTATTTTTTATTTGTTGACTCACATTCTTGTGCAAGTGTGCTTATTCTTGTCATTCAATAATTGGTTCTTGATAGTTTCTTTTACTTTGAAATATTTCACTTTTATGCCTTGAACATATATTAATTTCTTTATCTTTTCTTTGCATGCAAAAAAAAATATATCTCGAGTCCAAATGGACTCCTCTCCTCCTGCATTTCGTAATGGGTAAATGAGGCTCACCCCTTCGAGTCAAGTTCAAAGTTTAAACCCAAGGTCCATTACATGGCGTGTGGGTGCTAGAAGATAGACAAAGAAGGAAAATGGGTCAAAACCCATTGATGAGGTCACTAAAAGACTTGAGAAGTCTTAATTTTTATTATTGTCTTCTTTTTATTTATTCATTTAGTCATTTATTTATTCATTCATTCATTTCGGCCTCGAAGCCAAAGTTATATTTAATATTGATGGAGCAAGACTCGAGCCAAAGGCTCAAAAAATAGTTTAGGACAGGTGAAATGGGTTGGAAGCCCAAGTAGACTAGGATAGGTCTTGTTGATTTGGGACTAATAGCCTAAATCCTTTTCTTTCTCCTCCCTTCCCCTTTTATGTGTTTATTTTTTTATTAGTTTTGTTTAGACTTATTTAAAATCCCTACTAAGTTGCCTAAATCTATTTTACACAAGTCTTTTTTTTTGAAAAAAATCAAATCACTATTTCAACAAATTAATCTTTTCAAAGTTAATCAAAAGATGATTTTCAAACAGTCTGGATAACCGCAAGTTAGCGGACATTTTAGGTGCCTAACACCTTCCTAAAATGTTAATAGGTACCTCTTATCTAAAGTCTCTTAACTTAAGCAATTTTTCTGTTTTAGATAGTTTAAAGTGTTTTATAAGGGTTTCTTAATTCCTTTTCAAAATTAAGTGGTGACTCTCTTTCAAAAGTCAACGTTTCTCTACAAAACAGGTGAAAGAGAAGAAGAAAAATATTGTTGAATCTAGAGAGAAAGACAGACAGGCTAAGAGAGCTAGATCTGCAGAACAACACCAGAGTCAGCCGCAGAGTGGTAACTGGGGTAATAAGTGGTCTAAGAAGAAGAAGTTTTAGAATAATGCACAGTTAGCAGCTAGCGCCCCAGCACCCAGACCACCGATATACAAACAAACTCAGAGTTTTCAGATTCCTCATGGGTCCAAAGCTCTAGGTACAGAGTCTCAGGGCAATATAGCCCAGCAACGTCGTACTTATCCGCAGTGCGAGGTTTGCTGAAGGAATCATCTAGGGAAGTGCTGGTTTAAGGGGAGAAACTGCTATACTTGTGGTAAAGTGGGTCACTTTCAGAAAGATTATCCTTCTGCTGGAGTAAATACAGGGGGGGGGGGCTAAGTCCCAAGCTGCCTCCCCAACTCCTTTTCCTAAGGGTACCCCTTAAGCTGTCGGGAGCGGTCGCAACTGGTTATATTCTTTGACTAACTGCCAGGAGACGGAAGCTTCACCAGATGTTGTCACCGGTATGTTATGAATCTTTTCTCATGATATTTATGTATTGCTTGATCTCGGGTTTACTTTATCTTATGTGACCCCTTATATGGCTGTTGGTTTTGGGTTTGAACCCAAAGTTATTGTAGAACCCTTCTCTGTTTCTACTCCTGTAGGTGATTCTGTTGTTGCTCGAAGGGTGTATAGAAATTGTGTCGTTTTTATTCATAATAGGGAAACTGTGGAAGACCTTATAGAACTGGATATGATAGATTTTGATGCCATCCTTGGGATGGATTGGCTCCATTCGTGTTATGCCACCCTTGATTGCAGAACCAAAAAGCTCACTTTTTCTTTCCCAAATGAGACACCAATTGTATGGGTAGGGAATTCTGTGGAACCTAGAGGTCACTTATCTCTTATCTTAGAGCTTGAAAGCTTATTTCCAAAGGTTGTATGTATCATCTAATCTTAGTGAAAGATTCAAAAGTTGAAAATCTTCCTCTGCAGTCAGTCCCTGTAATAAAAAATTCCCAAAAGTCTTTCCCAAAGATATCCCAGTGATACCCCCTGATAGGGAGATAGATTTTGGCATTGATGTATTGCCAGACACTCGACCTATTTATATTCCTCCATATAGAATGGCTTCCGCGGAACTAAAGGAGTTTAAGGAACAGCTTGTCGACCTCCTAGACAAAGGTTTTATTCGTCCTAGTGTTTTCCCATGGGGTGCACCCATGCTCTTCGTGTGAAAGAAGGATGGGTCCCTTCGAATGTGCATAGACTACTGTCAGTTGAATAAGGTCATGATTAAAAATAAATATTATCTTCCTAGGATTGACGACATATTTGACCAGCTTCAGGGTGCCAAGTGTTTTTCAAAAATAGACCTTTATTCGGGTTATTATAAGTTGAAATTTAGGGAGTTGGACATACACAAGACAACCTTTTGAACCCGATATGGTCACTACGAATTTATAGTTATGTCCTTTGGGTTGACTAACACCCCTGTAGCCTTCATGGATCTTATGAATAGAGTGTTCCGTCAGTTTATTGACTTGTTCATCATTGTATTTATTGATGATATTCTGATCTATTCTAAGAGTAAAGAGGATCACGCCAATCACCTCCGAATTATTCTTCAGACCCTTAAGGATCATCAGTTGTATGCTAATTTTTCTAAGTGTGAATTCTGGTTAGATGGTATTCCCTTCTTGGGGCATATTTTGTCCAGTAAGGGGATAAGAGTGGATCCCCAGAAAGTTGAAGCAGTGAGAAAATGGCCCAGACCCACGACTCCAACCAATATTTAGAGCTTTTTGGGTTTGGCCGGGTATTACAAAAGGTTTGTAGAGAGTTTTTCTTCCATAGCTGCTCCGCTTACTAAATTGAATCAGAAAAAGATAAAGTTTGTGTGGTCTAACTTGTGTGAAAAAAGATTTTAGAAATTGAAGCTGACTACTGCTCCTGTTTTGACCCTTCCCGAGGGTATAGATGATTTTATGGTTTATTGTGTTGCTTCCTGTGTGGGACTTGGTTGTGTATTAATGCAGCATGGTAAGGTAATAGCTCATAAATCTAGGCATTTAAAGGTGCATGAGCGCAATTACCCTACTCATGACTTGGAGTTAGTAGCTGTGGTGTTTGCACTTAGAATCTGGAGGCACTATCTCTATAAAGTGCATGTTAGTATTTATAATGACCATATGAGTTTGCAGTATGTTTTTCACAAAAAGAATTAAACCTTAGGAAGAGGCGTTGGATGGATCTTTTGAAAGAATATGATATGAGTTTTCATTACCATCCGAGCAAGGGAAATGTTGTAGCCGACTCCCTCAGCAGGTTCTCTATGGGCAACCTTTCTCATGTAGAAGAAGGAAAAAAAGAGATGGTGAAGGATATTCACCGCCTCACAAATATGGGAGTGTGACTCTTTTATTCCATAGATGGAGGGGTGATTGTTCATGAGTTAGCTAAGTCAACCCTTTGTGCTGAAGTTAAGGAGAAGCAGGTTGAAGACCCCATCTTGATGCAAATCAAGAAAGATGTGGGTCAAAAAAAGGTTATGTCGTTTGAACTTAGTGGTACTGGTATTCTGAGATTTCAGGGTAGGTTGTGCATTTTGAATGTCGATGGGATATGGGAAAGAATCCTTAATGAGGCACACACTTCGAGGTATGTCATTCACCCAGGCTCTACTGAGTTGTACCATGATCTGAAAACCTTATATTAGTGGAATAACATGAAACGTGATGTAGCTGATTTTGTGTCTAATTGTTTGAACTGTCAACAAGTGAAGGTAGAACACATGAGGCCAGGTGGTACTTACCAAGAGATATCCCTTCCTTTATGGAAGTGGGACATGATAAATATGGACTTCATTACAGGACTTCCGAGATCCCAAAACTAGTATGATTCTATATAGGTGATTGTTGATCGGTTGACAAAGTCAACCCACTTTTTGCCTGTGAGGACTAATTATTTGCGAGAGTTTTTTGCTAAGATTTACATTGAGGAGATAGTTCGATTACATGGGGCACCAGTGTCCATTATATGCGATAGAGGTACGCAGTTTTCATCTCAGTTCTGGAGATCTTTTCAGATGTGTTTAGGTACGCAAGTGAATTTGAGCACAACTTTCCACCCTCAGACGGATGGGCAAGCTGAGCGTACCATTCAGACCCTCAAAGATATGTTGAGGGCATGAATCATTTATTTCAAAGGTAGTTGGTTAGATCACCTGCCACTGGTTGAATTCGCTTACAATAATAGTTACCATGCTAGCATTAAGATGGCTCCTTTTGAGGATTTGTATGGGAGGAGATGTAGGTCTCCGATAGGATGGTATGAAGTGGGTGAGACTCAGTTGTATGGTCTTGATCTTGTTCATCAGGTGATGGAGAAAGTGAAGATCATTAGAGAACGACTCAAGACTGCTCAGAGTCGTCAGAAGTCCTATGCCGATGTTCGGAGAAGAGAACTAGAGTTTGAAATTGGCGATTGGGTGTTTGTCAAGGTTTATCCTATGAAAGGAGTTATGCGGTTTTGAAAAAGAGGTAAATTGAGCCCTCGCTATGCAGGGCCATATCAGATTCTGCGAAAGATTGGTACAGTTGCTTATGAGCTAGAATTGCCTGCAAGTTTGGGTTTCGTTCATCCGGTATTCTATGTATCCATGTTGAAGAAATACATTGGAGATTATTCTATGGTATTGCCAGTAGAGGGTGTCAAGGTGACAGACTCCTTGTCTTACAAAGAAGAGCCCATTGAAATTTTAGATCGCCAAGCTCGAAAGTTGAGGAGCAAAGAGAAAGCCTCAGTAAAGGTACTGTGGAGGAATCAGAAAGTCAAAAAAGCCACTTGGGAGTCAGAAGATAACATTAGAATTAGATATCCCAATTTGTTTGCTTCGATGGGGGATGATACAGAAGGCACTATTCCTATCTTATCTTTCCTAGTCCTTTATTATGCTTGAAGTCATGTTCGTCTGTGTCCCGCATCATCATTCGGGGATGAATGATCCTAAGGGGGGATAATGTAACGCCCCACATTTTGGGCTATAATAAAGACCATGATTTTGATGCGTTGATAATCCCAAAGCCATAAAATCCTATGCCAATACGGTATGTTAATTATTTGTGTAGCATGTGAATCCATTCAAGTTTAAATTTAGAGCATAGAGATCTTCAACTCATGGACGAGTTGAAACTATTTCAATCGACTAAGTTTGAATGGATGTTGTAAAGTGTGTCAGCTTCCATCAACCATAACTCTCTGTATATGTTGAATTAGGAAGCCTACTATGTGTCAAATGATAGGTATTCGAGTTAGCTTTCCAACGAGACCAATTTGGCTAAAATCTGACACCCGAGCAAGAAGTTATGTCCTTTCAAAGTGATATACGTTGACTAACCAATCGCCCATGACCACTAGAAAGCATAGGCAATAGCCTAGGTGGAGCCTATGTAAACATAGGCGATAGCCTAGGCGGCGCCTATGTAAACATAGGCGATAGCCTAGGCGGTGCCTATGTGAACATAGGCAATGGGATGGGCGTTGCCTATGTAAAGAATTTTAGTGACTTAAACACTCCGTTTTGGGGACAAAGTGATCCTTTTCCACCCTTACTTAGCCCTAAACACTAAATTCAGTTCCAAGGACCCCAAAATACACCTTCATTCATCAAAAGTGCCCAAAGATTCTCCTTAGGGTTTCAAAATAAAACCCAAATAGTTCAAGATTTGACCGTAGGTTTTCAAAGATAATTACATATTTGGAATCACCAATCCGTAAGCTTCAAGAAACATCTATTATCCTTGAAAATAGAGGTACGTGGGGTTATTCTAAAATCTCATGGGTGTAGTTTTTATGAACATGCATGCTTTTAAATAGGGGTTTTTCAATCAAATGCTAATAACTTGCTTTCAATATTATTTCTAAGTCATATTTCTTTATGTCATGGGAATTGTTTGCCTATATACTTCAATGGTTGAAACCATGCATATGTGATTCGAGATTTTCCATGGAACTTTGATAAATATGAATGATAAATTACTTTCAAATTCCCATGATAATATATGTGATTCGAGATTTTCCATGGAACTTTGATAAATATGAATGATAAATTGCTTTCAAATTCCCATGATAATATCTTGATACCCCATATCATATTGTAATCAACAAAAAAGAGCATGAATTTGAAATAAATATTGTTCACCACTTGTAAATGATGAAGCACCTTGGTTTTTACATGGTTATGCATAAGTGGAAGTGATATTGAGGACTTGCAATTCGGGTATGATAATACCCTTCTGAACATGATATGTGATTGAATCAGATGAAATTTGAATGCATTGATTTTACATGAGAAAGGTGGATGCCCGAAGAAGGCGTTTGAGAGTAAGGGCTCATCACTGGAGAACGTGCTTGCCAACACAAAATTTTGGTACCAGGCTAAGTGATCTTATGTACTTGAATTCATGTCATTCCCAAATTGGGACTATAGGTAGGAGCCCGGGGCTAAGTGATCTTGAGCACTACCGGTGGGGCGGGACACCATGCTTTGTGATCTTGAGTGTCTCTCCCTCACTTATACTCTAATCTCAGAGGCAACCGAGGTTAGACAGTTGGTGTAAATTATGTAGGGTATTCCACCTAGCTCAGTTACATTTCATTGTTGTTGAGAAACTATTGCATTACACCCATGTGTTGTCAAATAATTTGATTTGATATTTCTTTATAATGGATCTCAACTATATTTTTTAAAAATATTATGTTTTGTTTTGATATTTCTGCGTGCCAGTACTTTTGTGCTTACCCCTTCCATCTCCATCTTCTCAGGTTCAGAGGCTCAGTCTAGGGGTCAAGAGAATCATTAGATCATTCAGACAGAGTTACAGAGACAAGTGGTGAGCCTTCTATGTTTCGGAAGGTCTTATGTCCTGTAGTCCTTTTATCTTATATTCAGTTTTGGGGTCTACTGCTGGCCTTGTACCAGTTTATATACGATTACTTGACTCAGTCATTTGTTAGAGATTTTCATAGACAGTTGTTTAGAGGTTAATTGAAGTTGAGGGAACCTTCTCTCCCCGTTATTGTTTCTTTTCATATTTATAACAATGTTTCCAAATTATTGTGTTTCTTTCGCATTACTTTAATCATATGAATTAGGTGCATGATTACATGACAGATAGGGGTGTTTCGAGCCTCCATGGTTCGAAATGCTCATCACGACCAGGCCCTGGTTTGGGTCATGACACTTAGGGTGTGATCTTTTAAAAGATATAGAAGGTGAAATCTTATGGTTTAGACTTGTATCGTGGAGTGGCATGTAGTATTTTGCGAGTTGGAGTTAGTCCTGATCATAGTGAAGAGTATTTAAGTTACTTTAGGCATTAGTAGAAAGATTTATAAATACAAATACAAGAACAAATAAGTTGGATCGAATGAATGTGGTATCTACGGGTAATAGTACAATTAAGGGAGTATTCGAGGAGTGTGCTAATCTTTAAAGTAAGAAGTCGCATTGACTAAGGCCTGGAAGTTCTATACTAATTTATGAGTTATATGTCTATTTTCCAGACTGCAGAGTAGTATAAATGTTGTGATTTCCCTCAGTTGGATGTCTTATGTAATCCATACCCAAGATTCGTGGCTTCCTATTACTACTAGAACTTCTTTAGAGAGAGTGTTGAAGAGATACTCCAGTTGAGTATAAGTGTCTGGTATAATTCGGTATGTAATTCAGTTTAACAGTCGGGCAGACAAGTTACTATGGTTTTTCCACCTTTTCACCCAGTCCTACTATCCGAATTCTCATGCGTATGGCTATTCCCAAGAGATAATCTATTCCTTCCATATAAATTGTGAGTTCAGTTCATTCCAAGCATTATGTTTCAGATTCAGCTATCTATTCATGACTTGGTGCATAAGAGTTCAGCGTATAATCTCAAAAAATTTTCAAGTATTTTAGCTCAGATAGTGTAATACCCTTGTATGATCTAAGTCTTGATGTCTTATGATTCGTACTTGCATAAGTTATCACCTCCTAATTTCAATATGTATGATTGGATCATGAATATTTCAAGGAATCCTAAATTTTCAGCACGAATTAGCTTCTTGAAGCAAGAAAAAGTCAAGTTAGCTCAGAATTCAGTTTCATTATAGAAGTTTAAATATTTTAGATCAGTTATGTCCTTTCTTAGAAGGCACATCATGTCCGCGTTATTCCATGCCTTTAAGCGTCAACAAGTTCCTACCCATCATTCTGGGACGAATGAACTCACGGGGGAGATAATGTAACACCCCGCATTTCGGATGAGAACGAAAATTGTCATTTTCTTTACGTAAAGTTTCCAAAAGCCATAAATCAAATTCAAGTTTAGTGTGTTAATAAATAATGTAGTGTGGAAACCTATTTGAGCATATTGAGATCATAGAGGTCCCCAAGCTCAAGGACAAGTTGAAAGTTTTCCTATTGTTCGAATTTTAGTGAGCGTTGAAACTTAGGCCAACTTCAATCGACCATTAATCTTTGTATATATTGAATCAGAGTTCCTACTATATATCAAATGAAATTTATACGAATTATCTTTCCAACGATACTAATTTTGCAAAAATCCGACACCCAAGGAAGAAGTTATGGCTTTGCAAAGTGGAGTGTGTTGTGCAGCATAAGGTGTACGATGCACACCCTAACTTATGCCATAAGGTGTGCGACGCACAACCTAATGTATGCAATTAAGAGTGCGCCGCACAACCTATATTATGCGATAATGTAACGCCCCGATTTTCTGAACTGAAATGCTACACGGTGCCCATGACCCCGAAGGACCACAAGCTAACCCATGACTTATATCTGTACCTGAGCATTGAATAACCACACTGTAAAATATACAAAAACATAATACTGTAAGGCCATAAGGTTGAAATCTGAATAAACATCTGATAAAATAATATCTAAAAATGGTATAACAATACCAACATAAATCTAAAATAATGTCTGACATGCTGTAGTTTGAAAACTTCTAAACTGAATTGAATAAGGAGTTGACGGGACATGTTTCCAACTAACTCTGTCTACTGAAATAACTGAAAACTAAAATAGTGATATGGATAATAACATAATTGTCCTCGAAGGATGAGGACTCACTATTAATTACTGCTGCTGTCTGACTCTGAAATTGCTAAGAGAGATTTGGATCCCATACGTCCAAACCTATGGTATAAGACACCATAGCGCGAGAAACGTATGCGTCATTACTTTGAATGTACTAGTATGCAAGTGAGGTAGGCTGAATGCATGGGGTTCATATGTATGAACAATACTAACTAACATGAACGTGAGAATACATGCATGAATATATAATGACTGTAACAGAAACTGTACTAGTACTAGATACTGAATTTTGTGTACTGATTTGCTGACATCTGAGTTTACCAAATAAATAGGAACTGATGTTAAATTACTAATAAAGAAAATGACTGTTTCTGATAGTTCTAATTAGGAAGAGCTGATCTGATTGACCGTATATAATAGTCCTGAAACTGAGTTCGTGATAACATGACTACTGAGTATGAATACTAATGACATATATTTACTGATAACATATCATGACTAATAACTGAATTCTGATAACTAATATATCTGATAACATGAGTTCTGATAACTGATAGCATGAATGACTATATCTAACAGTCCTAAATCTGATGGAACTTGCTGAGTTCCACACTGTATCTGAGTTGACTGTATCTGACAGTCCTGATATCCTGAAGAACTATCTGATTTCTTTTTCTGAGACTGATACTGAAACTGTGGGGAGTAGTTATCTAATCGACATGCCCCAAATATGCTATAATAGCTAAGCTGGGGTTCAATCTCTTCCCTGATTGGAAGGGTGTCAATACCGCGCTACTGGTAAGGACAAGCTGTGAGTGACCCTCATCTGGCAGGTACTCTAATGAGAACAGTGGAAACCCTCATCATGACAGGTTAAGCCACCTCATCTAACCTCAACTGAAAGATTGATGTCTCAACCTATGCTGGCTACATAGTTCCGGAATGCAAGGACTGCTTCTAAGAATCACACCCTCTACTGGTAGGTGATTTCCCATCCTTAGGTTCGCTCGGTGCTGAATCCTACTCCCAACCGAATGACACTGAACTAATTATACTGAAATGATTTCCTAGTTCATTCTAGAATTAACTGAACAATTACTGATTGTTCTATTTAACTAAACTGAACATGGACTGAGTTTATTGAGTTCTGATGACTAGCAAAACACTACTGAATTCTATTAACTGACTAAATGCTATTAAGTTCTTTTAGCTGACTGAGTTTACTGATGTCTGAACTAAATACTGAACTAAACTGTACTGATACTGAGATTTACTGAATTCCATAGACGGACAGAATATTACTGAGATTATGTAGATTACTGAGTACTGAGTAAAACTGAACTGGTACTGCCTTTACATGAGTTTTCCTGAGTCATGAGACTGACTGAAGTCTACTGAACATGGCTTGACTGAGAGTATCGTGAAAATATGACATGGCTCTAGGCACCCATCTATATTTGTCGGGTATAAGTAGCCCCAGGACTCGATGGAAGGAAACTGACACATCATAAAAATTCTTGATCATAGGACTAAAGTCCGCAATTCATAATACCATAACTGGGGATTTCATGAAAGCACTTGATAATCATAATCTTGTACATGAATAGGAATGTATCCTAACATATCATAATTTCACAATTTTAATTTCACTTGCATGACATGAACTTGTATACCTGCTAACATAATGTAGTTTCATTACTTAACTTTCGTTAACCATTTGTCAAACACTTGCAAGACATAGCATCAACATGGAAATCATTTAGATCATGTAGTATTGACATGAATTCATTATTTAGATCACCAATGGATCACAAGGCACAATTCATTTACTTGAACATTTTCACAAACACATGAAAGGCATGATTTTATACTTAGGCATATATAACATGCTCCCAATTCATGACCATAGCCACCAATTCACATCTCAAGGTTTTCAACATATGATGGTCATGATTCAACACACATGGGAACCATGGATATTTCATTCATCAATTAACATATATCAATATTATGGGTATAACATCCAACTTGTAAATCCCAAGAACTAAACATAAATCTCATATGAATAATACCATAAATAAATTAGTTTTCATGATTCTTGAAATAACTCGTGGAATTAAAACTCGATTTAACATCAACAACATGATTATAAACATCCCACAACAAAACATTATGATACATAACTTAAAACTTGATTCTTGAGCTCCACGGATGAAAAAAATTCATGAATGTACACTTTGCATACCTTAGATTGATTATCCGTGAAAATTAACGGTGAAATTGGCTTGAATCTTGAAACCCCCAATTGAACCCTCACTTGTTCTTGATAATTTTTGATAGAATTTGAGAAAAAGGGAGTATATTCTGCTCTAAATTAGGCTTACTTCCGTGTTTGAGCATATATATAGGACGGGCAAAAGAATAAAATACCCTTGGAGAAAGAGAGAAAGACACAACTGTCCTATGTTGTTTTCAGGCTGATAGGCTGAAGTAAATTAATCATAACTCTTTTCTACGATTTTTAAATTGGATGGAACCAATTTCATTGGAAATAGGACTCAAATATCTTTTCATCGATATATAGAAGCTCTCACAGTTCAAAATATTCAAGAAGTTATGATCGTTTGAAGTTGACCCTGAAATGCTGAAAATTTCTGGAGCATGCTATAGAGCATGCAATGCATGCAAATCGCATGGTGCTTTTGTTTTGAAATCCAAACACGCCCTAAGAGGATTTCAAAAATTTTGAAACTCACTCGAGATGTACTCTTTACTTCTCCGATCACAACGTAACTTGAAAATCCAAAAACGGAGGCCGGGAAAGTCGTCAAATAAATCTCCGAAGTTCAGAGGTATAAGATGAAACTAAGTGTTTCTAACACTTAGCGAAATTCTTCTAAGTGTTGGATTTCCTTATCAAGCCTTAAGGAGCTGAATTTGACTTAGGATTTTTATGGGATCTTACCGATAAGGTGTGCGCCGCATATATTATTACTCAAGTGACTTAAACACTCCATTTTTGGGGCAAAATGCTCCTTTTCCCACCCTTCGTTAGCCATAAACACAAAATTCAGTTCCCAAATACCCAAAAATACACCTTCATTCATCAAAATTGCTCAAGAACTCTCCTTAGGGTTTCAAAATAAAAACCGAAGCAACTCAAGATTCAACCGTGGGTTTTTGAAACTAATTGCATATTTAGAATTCCGAGAACGTAGGCTTCAAGAAGAACCTATCATCTTCGCATATAGAGGTACGTGGGGTTATCTCAAAAATCTCATGGGATTAAAAATTCATGTTTTCAAAATGGGGGTTTTGAAATTACGAATATGATTATGTTTTAAACGTTTTATGATATTGATTTGGTCTTTAGGCCTATTCCCGAAGTGGTTTGATATATGATATATGTATATGCATGTATTCCGAAAAGATGTTAAGTTGAGAGCACGAATTATATAAAATCCCTCTCTTTATAAGATCTCGTTTTAAATTCTCATATGATGTGAAATATTTGAAATCATCTTGACAAGCGTGACATGAAATATTTTGAAAATGGTCATGGTTTTGACTTGCAATGAGAGGGTTGTTATGTTGAAATAATAATAGTTGTATGAAAGAATGATGTGATATTGATGGCTTGCAAATCGGGTATGGCGATACCCTATAGAATAAGATATTTGATTGAATTAAATGGAGTTTGATGCATTGATTTTACATAAGATAGGTGGATGCCCGAAGAAGGCGTTTGAGTGTAAGGGCTCATTGCTCGAAACCGTGTTTGCCGACATGGGGATTTGGTACCAGGATAAGTGATCTTGTGTACTTGACTTTATGTCATTCCCAAATTGGGACTATGGTTAGGAGCCCAGGCTAAGTGATCTGGGGCACTACTATACTTTATTAGGCCGAGACACTCTGCTGTGTGATCTTGTGTGTCTTCCCCTCACTTATACTCTAATCTCGGTGGCAACCGAGATTTGACAGTTGGTGTAAATGTTATATGTAGGGTATTCCACCTAGCTCAGCTGCATTACATTGTTGTTGAAAACTATTACATTATGCCAATGTGTTTTCAAATGATTTGATATGGAACTGCTTTATAATGGCTCTCAGCTATATATGAAAAAAAAATATTATATTTTGTTTTTGATTTCTCTGCGTACCAGTACTTTTGTATTGACCCCCTTCCCTCCCAGGTTTAGAGGCACAGTTTAGGGGTCCAGATAACTAGCATATCTCTTCTGACAGATTTGCAGAATCAAGTGGTGAGCCTTCTATATTTTGGAAGGCCTGATGTCTGTCAGTTCATTTATCATTTAGTAGTTCTGGGTCTACTGGGGGCCTTGTCCCAGTTTTCAGACAGTAATTTGTTTCAGTCATGTATTAGAGATTTCGCTTGTTCAGATGTCAATAGATGTTGTGGGACATTCTTTGCCCTTTGTTGATTTCATTTGATTTATGACCATGTTTTCCGTTACATTGTGTATCTTCCACATATCTTATTATCATATGAATTATGTGCATGATTACCAGATAGATAGGGGTGTTTCAGGCCTTCATGGTTTGGAATGCTTGTCACGGCCAGGGCCCCGGTTCGGGTCGTGACATAAAACCAATTTATAAACTGTTAAGTCTTGATCAACATTTACTTTAAACGATACTACATCTTCTAGATTATGAGTAGATGACCATAATCTTCAATGTACTAGTAACTCGATTATGGTGCTAGTTGCATGAGGCATGCCGCTCATACATCCGATAACCCATTCTCCTATCCCTGCTATTCATAATCACATCCATTCTCCGATCCCTACCCCATGGTTATTGAGGGAAGAGCCATCAGTGTTAAGTTTGTAAGTTCCTCTATTGAGAGGTTCCCCTTTGACATTTATAACAGATCTAGTTGAACCAATCAATAACACAACCACAAAACTATGTACTAAAACAAAATTACCACAAAACTATTTTTTCGTCACATAAAAGTAACTGAACTAATTATATCTTTTTACTTTTCATGAAACAAGCAATTTCATTCTATATGTCTAGCTGGAACTTAACTGTCTTTCAGCAGTTGTTCCATTCTTGATTCTTGTTTTTCACTTATACGTATCAATCTCATCACCGTATAGAGTTATCCCATTAGATTGTGAAGTCGTTTCTTCTGCAAATGCAAACTTGCTTCTGATCCCATTTGGCCTTCAACACGAATGCAAGAATGTTGCGATAACAAACACAGACCTATGGATGAAAAGAGAAATGCAATCACGATAACAAACCAATGGTGTTACCTTAAGAGTATAGGATGTATACATTGTAGTTATTTTTTTCTAAGATCAGTCACATTCAAGATGATTGTATACACCATCTTTGTGTGGAAAAAAGTTGGATTATTGACTTGGAAGTCAAGGTGTATACACCAACCAACACTATTATCCTAACCAATCAATTTTTTTTTTTGGAATTTTGACTTTAAATGTTATTTTACTCAAAGTCTATATACCATTTATTACTCTTCATTCTGATCAATCAAAGTTTTCTGAATTTTAGACTTTGAGAGGTTTCTTCCAAAGTCTATGCACCAACTAATGATCCTATAGACTCCTCTTTTCTCCAAGAATTTAAATTTGACTACTGTTAGACTTGTTTAATCAATAGGAGGTCAGGATTCAAGATGTGGAAACAACCCCTTGCAAAATGTAAGGTGAGACCGTGCGCTTAGCGGGAACTTTACTGCACCGGGCTGCCCTTTTTCTTACTGTTAAAACTCTTTTAACTATTTCTTACTTGACTACTGTTAAATTCAATAGTCTGCACATATAGAATGACACATTTGGATTATTATAGATTTTTGTCAAAGTTTATACACCAGAGAATGTGCATATGTAACTAACTTCACTATGTTGACTGGAAAGTGACTGGGTGAGCTTCCTGAACTTGACTACTGCAAACCAACAGTAACAAATTCTCTTTGTTTTGTGCCCCAGTGAAGTTGGAGTGTGTCGTGACAACTTTGGCCTTAGTTCGAGGAGGTACTAGATTCTTATTTCTGTAATTTTCCAGCTTTAAGAAAATGACATAATAAATTAAAATTATGAATAACACATCAAGTGAACACAAGTCTACTCTCTCTTGATTGTGCAGAGAAAACAAATTAAAGTAGAAATTTTCTCCTCCTTTTCTGTTTTGGTTGTTAAGAGAACCAAAACAAAGACTTTTTTAATTACATCTTTGTCTATGATAAGGTATCAGACAAAATGCATGTGTTATTACAAGTGGAGGGAGGGACCTTTGTGTTGTTGCTTTCATTTGAAATGAGAATGTGAACTATTTATAGTTTCCATCATTCGTTTTAGTCTTTACACATTGAATGTAGTTGACAAGTCTAGAATTGACCGAAAATGATTTGAGAATGTGAACTGCTGACAGTTTCCTGCATTCATTCGTGCGACACATTGAATGTGCATATGTTTGTTAAAGAAAGAAAAGTTTAATCTAGTTAAGTTAAAATAGAACCATCTTTTGCTTCTAAAAAGTACGACTTTTCGCCGCAATTTAAGACGATCATAGCCAAGTAACCATCTTAAACCAGGCACATACTCCATTGAACCTAGAAACCTTGCATATATATTCAGAATGGAAGATGAAATCACAACATATATATGCAGCAATTTGGCCTGCTGGGAATATGGCTAACAAAGAATAATGACTTTTGGATAATGAACACAAAGTTGGATGACAGTAAAAAGAGAAGAAGTTAAGAATAAAAGAAAAGTTGTGTGTGTGTGTTTGTTAGTTGGAGGGTTGTTAAGGGAACCAAACCAAAGACCTTTTTGTTGTGACATCTTCGTCTAAAATTGACTGACAAAATACATTGACTTGAGAATGTGAACTACTGATAGTTTCCTGCATTCATTTGTGTGACACATCAAATGATTAATTCTAAATCACCATTTTTGCTATATATATATATACACCTCATCAAAATTATTGAATAGACACACAACGAAAACATTTCTTGATTTCTTCTCTACCAACTTAATTAGTTTTTATCATTTTAGTGCAGCAATGGATTGTGTAAAACTTGTACTGTTTTTTATCTGTCAACTTGCTTTCGCCTCAGACTTTCCTCATTTGTGCCCCAACGATCAAGCTCATGCTCTTCTGCAATTCAAGCACACGCTTACCTTTAATCCTAATGCTTCTGATAACTGCGTCCCTCCTAATCCGACAACTCTTTCATGGAACAAGAGCACACATTGTTGCTCGTGGAATGGAGTTTATTGTGATGAGATGACGGGATGAGTAATTGAGCTTGACCTCTCTTGCAGCATACTTCAAGGTAAATTTCATACCAACAATAGCTTGTTTCAGCTCTACAATCTCAAACGGCTTGATTTATGTTCTAAGGATTTTTCCGGATTGCTCATTTCACCTAAATTTGGTGAGTTATCTAGCTTGATGCATCTTTACTTGTCGTTTTCAAATTTTACTGGTCTAATCCCAGCAGAAATCTCTCACCTTTCTAAATTATATTTTCTTCGTATATGTAACGCCCCGCATTTTGGGCTACAATAAAGACCATGATTTCGATGCGTTTATAATCCCGAAGCCATAAAATCCTATGCCAATACGGCATGTTAATTATTTGTGTATCATGTGAATCCATTCAATCTTGAATTTAGACCATAGAGGTCCTTCACCTCATGGACGAGTTGAAACTATTTCGATTGACTAAGTTTTAGTGGACGTTGTAAAGTGTGTTAGCTTCCATCGACCATAGCTCTCTGTATATATCAAATTAGGAAGCCTACTATGTGTAAAATGATAGGCATTCGAGTTAGATTTCCAACGATACCAATTTGGCTAAAATCTGACATTCGAGCAAGAAGTTATGGCCTTTCAAAGTGATATACGTCGCCTAACCAATCGCCCATGGCCACTGGAAAGCATAGGCAATAGCCTAGGCGGCGCCTATGTAAAAATAGGCTATAGCCTAGGAGGCACCTATGTAAACACAGGCGATAGCCTAGGCGGTGCCTATGTGAACATAGGCAATGGGATGGGCGGCACCTATGTAAAGAATTCTAGTGACTTAAACACTCCGTTTTGGGGAAAAAGTAGTCCTTTTCCACCCTTACTTATCCCTAGAACACGAAATTCAGTTCCAAGGACCCCAAAATACACCTTCATTCATCAAAAGTGCTCAAAGATTCTCCTTAGGGTTTCAAAATAAAAACCCAAATAGTTCAAGATTCGACCGTAGGTTTTCAAAGATAATTGCATATTTGGTATCACCAATCCGCAAGCTTCAAGAAACATCTATTATCCTTGGAAATAGAGGTACGTGGGGTTATTCTAAAATCTCATGGGTGTAGTTTTTATGAACATGCACGCTTTTAAATGGGGTTTTTCAATCAAATGCTAATAACTTGCTTTCAATATGATTTCTAAGTCATCTTTTTTTATGTCATGGGAATTGTCTGCTTATATACTTCAATGGTTGAAACCATGCATATGTGACTTGAGATTTTCCATGGAAGTTTGATAAATATGAATGATAAATTGCTTTCAAATTCCCATGATAATGTCTTGATACCCGATATCATATTGTGATCAACAAAAGAGAGCATGAATTTGAAATAAATATTGTTCACCACTTGTAAATGATAAAGTACCTTGGTTTTTACATGATTATGCATATGTGGAAGTGATATTGAGGACTTGAAAGTCGGGTTTGAAGATCCCTACAGAATATGATATGTGATTGAATCAGATGAAATTCGAATGCATTGATTTTACCTGAGATAGGTGGATTACCAAAAAAGGCATTTGAGTGTAAAGGCTCATTGCTGGAAAACGTGTTTGCCAACATGGAGATTTGGTACCAGGCTAAGTGATCTTGTGTACTCGACTTTGTGTCATTCCCAAATTGGGACTATACGTAGAATCCCGGGCTAAGTGATCTTGGGAACTACCATTGGGTCGAGACACCATGCTATGTGATCTTGTATGTCTCTCCCTCACTTATACTCTAATCTTGGTGGCAACCGAGGTTAGACAGTTGGTGTAAATTATTTAGGGTATTCCACCTAGCTCAGTTTCACTTCATTGTTGTTGGGAAACTATTGCATTACACCCATGTGTTTTCAAATAATTTGATACGAAATTGCTTTATAATGGCTCTCAACTATATTTTGTAAAAATATTATGTTTTGTTTTGATATATCTGCGTGCCAGTACATTTGTGTTGACCCCCTCCCCTCTCCAACCTCTTAGGTTGAAAGGCCAGTCTAGGGGTCAAGAGAATTAGTAGATCATTCAGATAGAGTTGCAGAGATAAGTGGTGAGCCTTTTATATTTCGAAAGGTCTTATGTCCTGCAGTCCTTTTATCTTATATTCAGTTTTGGGTTCTACTGGGGCCTTGTCCCAGTTTATATATGGTTACTTGACTCAGTTATTTGTTAGAGATTTTCGCAGACAGTTGTGTAGAGGTTAATTGATGTTGAGGGAACCTTATCTCCCCGTTATTGTTACATTTCATATTTATGACCATGTTTCTGAATTATTGTGTTTCTTCCGCATTACTTTGATCATATGAATTAGGTGCATAACCAGACAGATAGGGGTGTTTCGGGCCTCCGTGGTTTGAAATGCTTGTCATGGCCAGGCCCTGGTTCAGGTCGTGTAAACTTGGTATCAAAGCATGGTTCATGGTCCCAGGGTGTCTGCGAAATCGCTTCGGGCAGAGTCTTGTTTATGAGTGTGTAGCGTGCCACACTTATAAGCAGGGGCCTACTAGGAGCTTCGAAAATATTTCCCTTCTTTGTGATTTGGTTTGTGCGTCAGAGTCTGAACTTCCCCTAATCAATGATAACTTGTGTTTCCGAAACACAGTTATGCCTCCACATCGTATCATCAATCAGAATGCTCAGGCACATGAGGTCCGTCCCACCCATGGGATGCGGACCCGTATCAGGGCCCAAACTCCAAAATTTGTCCCTACTTCGGGAGTCCTTCCAGTCCCGACCAGTCCACCTCGGGCTCCGTGGACTAATGCCAACCGTCCCCCAAATACTCAGGGATATATGTCAAATGCAGAATTAAGACAGTCCATTCATATGCTGACACCATTGGTAGATAACCAGGATCAACGATCGAAAGATATTGGTTCTGCATCTGTTACATCTGAGGCTACTAGATTCGGATATTTCATGAAGATGAACCCACCTAAATTCACTGGTACCAAGGTGGAGGAAGATCCACAGGTGTTCGTGGATGAAATGGTAAAGATCTTTAAGGTAATGAATGTGGATGAGGTAGAAGAGGTGGAGCTAGCAACCTATCAGCTCAAGGATGAAAGTGCCGACTGGGAAGATGCAAAAGGTGAAAATGCTTAGCCTACATTTTGGGGTGAATTTGTGGAAGCTTTCCTTGATCGATTCTTTCCTATGAAGTTGAGGGAGACCAAAGCAGAAGAGTTTATCAATCTGAAGCAGGGTAGTATGAGTGTCCAGGAGTACACTTTGAAGTTTAATAAACTAGCCCGCTATGCACCAGAGTTGACTAGTAATATGAGAGCCTGAATGAGGAAATTTGCATCTGGCCTTGCTGATAACCTGCTACTTGAGTGCCAGGGGGCTATATTGAATAAAGAGTTAGACTTTGCTCCACTGACCATTTATATACAGCAAGTAGAAGAGAAGAAGAAAAAGATTGCTGAATCAAGAGAGAAAGACAGACATGCTAAGATTGCTAGATCTGCAGACCAATACCAGAGTCAGTCGTAGAGTAGTAACTGGGGTAATAAGTGGTTGAAGAAGAAGAAGTTTTGGAAAAATGCATAGTCAGCAGCCAGCGCCCCAGCATCCAGACCACCGACAGACAGACAAACTCAGAGTTTTCAGACTTCTCATGGGTCCAAAGCTCTAGGTACACAGTTTTAGGGCAGTGTGGCCCAACAGTGTTATACTTATCCGCGGTGCGAGGTTTGCAGAAGGAATCATCTAAGGAAGTGCTGGTTTGAGGGGAAAAAATGCAATACTTGTGGCAAAGTGGGTCACCTTCAGAGATATTATCCTTCTGCTGGAGTAAATATGTGTGTGTGGGGGGGGGGGGGGAAGGGGGGTCTAAGTCCCAAGCCGCCTCCATAACTCCTTTTCCTAAAGGTGCCCCTTCAGCTGCTGGGAGCGGTCACAACCGGTTATATTCTTTTACAAACTGCCAGGAGGCGGAATCTTCACCAAATGTTGTCACCGGTATGTTACGAATCTTTCCTCGTGATGTTTTTGTATTGCTTAATCCCGGGTCTTCTTTATCTTATGTGACCCCTTATGTGGCTGTTTGTTTCTAGTTTGAGCCCGAAGTTATTGTAGAACCCTTCTCTGTTTCTATTCTTGTAGTTGATTTTGTTGTTGCTAGAAAGGTGTATAGAAATTGTGTCGTGTCTATTCATAGTAGGGAAATTGTGGCAGACCTTATAGAACTGGATATGATAGATTTTGATGCCATCCTTGGGATGGACTGGCTCCATTCGTGTTATTCCACCATTGATTGCAGAACCCGAAAGGTCACTTTTTCTTTCCCGAATGAGACACCAATTGTATGGGCAGGGAGTTCTGTGGAACCTAGAGGTCACTTTATCTCTTATCTTAGAGCCCGAAAGCTTATCTCCAAAGGTTGTATGTATCATCTAATCTGAGTAAAAGATACAAAAGTTGAAAAAATTCCTCTGCAGTCAGTACCTATAGTGAATGAATTCCCAAAAGTCTTTCCCAAAGATCTCTCAGGGATACCCCCTAATAGGGAGAGAGATTTTGGCATCGATGTGTTACCAGACACTCGTCCTATTTCTTTTCCGCCATATAGAATGGCTTCCGCGTAACTAAAGGAGTTAAAGGAACAGATTGCAGACCTCCTAGACAAAGATTTTATTTGTCCTAGTGTTTCCCCATGGGGTGTATCCGTGCTTTTCGTGTGAAAGAAAGATGGGTCCCTTCGGATATACATAGACTACCGTCAGTTGAATATGGTCACGATTAAAAATAAATATCCTCTTCCAAGGATTGACAAACTTTTTGACCATCTTCAGGGTGCCAAGTGTATTTCAAAAATAGACCTTCGTTTGGGTTATCATCAGTTGAAAGTTAGGGAGTCATACATACCCAAAACAACCTTCCGAACCCGATATGGTCACTACGAATTTCTAGTCATGTCCTTCGAGTTGACTAACACCACTGCAGCCTTCATGGATCTTATGAATAGAGTGTTCCGTCAGTTTCTTGACTTGTTTGTCATTGTGTTTATTGATAATATTCTGATCTATTCTAAGAGTAAAGAGGATCAGGCCAATCACCTCTGAATTACTCTTCAGAACCTTAAGGAACATCAGTTGTATGCCAAATTTTCTAAGTGTGCATTCTGGTTAGATGCTATTTCCTTCCTGGGGCATATTGTGTACAGTGAGGGGATAAGATTGGATCCCCAAAAAGTTAAAGCGGTGAGAAAATGGCCCAGACCCATGACTCCTACCGATATTCGGAGCTTTTTGGGTTTGGCGGGTTATTATAGAAGGTTCGTTGAGATTTTTTCTTCCATAGCTGCTCCGCTTACTAAACTGACTTAGAAAAATATGAAGTTTATGTGGTCTGACTTGTGTGAAAATAGTTTTGAGAAGTTAAAGGATAGGCTGACTACTGCTCCTGTTTTGACCCTTCCCGACGGTATAGATGATTTTGTGGTTTATTGTGATGCGTCCCGTGTGGGACTTGGTTGTGTATTGATGTAGCGTGGTAAGATAATATCTTATGCATCTAGGCAGTTAAAGGTGCATGAGTGCAATTACCCCACTCATGACTTGGAGTTAGCAGTCGTGGTGTTTGCACTTAGAATCTGGAGGCACCATCTCTATGGAGTGCATGTTGATATTTATACTGACCATAAGAGTTTACAGTATGTTTTCTCATTGAAAGAATTGAACCTCAGGAAGAGGTGTTGGATGGAGCTTTTGAAAGACTGATATAAGTCTGCATTACCATCCGAGCAAGGCAAATATTGTAGCCAACGCCCTTAGCAGGTTGTCTATGGGCAGCCTTTCTCATATAGAAGAAGGAAAGAAAGAGATGGTGAAAGATATTCACCGCCTTGCAAATCTGGGAGTGCGACTCTTAGATTCCAAAGATGGAGGGGTTGATTGTTCATGAGTTATCTAAGTCATCCCTTTATGCTGAAGTTAAGGAGAAGGAGGTTGAAGATCCCATCTTGATACAAATTAAGAAAGATGTGGGTCAACAAAAGGTTATGTCATTTGAAATTGGTGGTGATGGTATTCTGAGATTTTAGGGTAGGTTGTGCGTTCCGAATGTCTATGGGCTACGGGAAAGAATCCTTAATGAGGAACACACTTCGAGGTATGTCATTCATCCAGGCTCTACTAGGATGTACCATGATTTGAAAACCTTGTATTGGTGGAATAACATGAAACGTGATGTAGCTAATTTTGTGTCCAAGTGTTTGAACTGTCAACAAGTGAAGGTAGAACAAATAAGGCTAGGTGGTACTTCCCAAGAGATAGCCCTGCCTTTGTGGAAGTGGGAGATGATAAACATGGACTTCATTACAGTACTTCCAAGATCCCGAAACCAATATGATTCTATATGGGTGATTGTAGATCGATTGACAAACTCAAGCTACTTTTTACCTGTGAGGGCTAATTATTCGGGAGAGGTTTATGCTAAGATTTACATTGAGGAGATAGTTCGATTGCATGGGGCACTAGTGTCCATTATATTCGATAGAGGTACACAATTTTCATCTCAGTTTTGGAGATCTTTTCAGAAAGGTTTAGGTACACAAGTGAATTTGAGCATAACTTTCCACCCTCAGATGGATGGGCAAGCTGAACGTACCATTTAGACCCTCGAAGATATATTGAGGGAATGCGTCATTAATTTCAAAGGTATTTGGGTAGATCACCTGTGACTGGTTGAATTCACTTACAGGAATAGTTACCATGCCATCAACAAGATGGCTCCTTTTGTGGCTTTATATGAGAGGAGATGTAGGTCTCCGATAGGATGGTATGAAGTGGGTGAGACTTAGTTGTATGGGCCTGATCTTGTTCATCAGGCAATGGAGAAAGTGAAGGTCATTAGAGAATGACTCAAGACTGCACAGAGTCATCAGAAGTCCTATGCCGATGTTCGGAGAAGAGAACTAGAGTTTGAAATTGGTGATTGGGTGTTTCTCAAGGTTTCTCCTATGAAAGGATTTATGTGGTTTGGAAAAAAGGGTAAATTGAGCCCTCGCTATGTAGGGCCATATCAGATTCTGAGAAAGATTGGTATAGTTGCTTATGAGCTAGAATTTCCTGCAAGTTTGGGTTTTGTTCATCCGGTATTCCATGTATCCATGTTGAAGAAATGCATTCGAGATCATTCTATGGTGTTGCTAGTAGAGGGTATCAAGGTGACAGACTCTTTGTCTTACGAAGAAGAGCCAGTTGAAATTTTAGATCCCCAAGTTCGAAAGTTGAGGAGCAAAGAGATAGCCTCAGTAAAGGTACTGTGGAGGAATCAAAAAGTCGAAGAAGCCACTTGGGAGTCAGAAGATGACATGAGAATTAGATATCCCAATTTGTTTGATTCGATGGAGTATGAGAGAGATGGTACTATTCCTATCTTATCTTTCCTAGTCCTTTATTATGCTTTAAATCATGTCCGTCTGTGTCCCGCATAATTATTCGGGGACGAATGATCCTAAGGGTGTCATGACCCGAGCCTAGGCCCTGGCCGTGACGAGCATCCCGAACCATGAAGGCCCGGAACACCCATTCTCTATCTGGTTATCATGCACAACATTCATAATCATAATAAAAAGCGGAATTGAAACTGAGTACAGAAAACATGGTCAAGTTCTGCAAAATTTCTGAACAATACTATCTGACATCAGTCTGTGAAATATCTACTAAGAACATAAACATCTGTCTGAAAAGAAACTGGGACAAGGCCCCCAGTAAACCAAAAACATAATAAACAAGATAATGTCTGACATAATTAGGCCTTCCGAATGATAGAAGGCTCACCACTGTAAATCAAGTCTGCAAATCCGAAAATGTCTACTGAGTAGCTGGACCCCTAGACTGTGCCTCAGAACCTGGAAGGAGGGGGGGGTCAGCACAAAAGTAATGCCACGCAAAGCACTCCAAATGCAGTATAATGGAACATACTTATATATATATATATATATATATATATATATTAAGTGAAAGCAATTCTTTTCATCAAGACATTATGTATAAAACTGTTTCTGAAAAATACATGGGGCACTTTCTGAAAACATGAAACCTGGCTGTTCATTTCAAATCATGATTTGTGTTTTACTTCTGAGTTAGGTGGTATTCCCCTACAAGTCTGATATTCTACGGGCTGTATGGAATCCGTCATTGACTCGGCGGGGAAGCCCCCAACCCAAGTGTTCCACAAGGGTTGGAGTGTCTGAGTTTGATACGCCACAGGACATTTAAGTCAGCGCATAATAGTATAACTGGGTCAGCAAACCACGGTTTTAGGCAATGAGTCGCTTGAACTCAAGCCCTCTTCGGGGGACCACCTAACATCTCTGTATGCCCATTTTTAACCTTTTCTGTACATGCAACATTCCGAATGTCTAAAATCATGAAACTCTGAAATGTCTGTTAGTCTGAGTCTGATATGGCATTAGTCTGAATTGGTATCGTCATACCAACACATTGCAAGTCTTATTTCTGAGCCATAATGCTTTTTGCACGATCTTTCATAAAAATATAGTTTCAGACCACCGAAGCATGTAGTTAATATTAAAGATGTCATGTTCCGAAACTCAAGTCTAATCCATGCAAAACTTTAATCAAACATATGGTGGTCATGTGCATTTTGGCAAAACCATGCATTCTTTCATTACATGCATATTCAACATTCACAACCCTCTCTTTCGTGCTCAAAATCATATTCCAAACATAGCAAGAGTCAAAGCACTTCATATCATGATTTCCTTTTCTTTTCAAGATGTATTTCAAAACAATTTATATTACTCAAAACATGAAAAAAAACTTTACATTAAGAGAAGGGTTTCAAAAAAATCATGCTTTCAATTCACATTTCAGGACAAACACATATATACGTATACATAAAATTTTCAATCACTTTGGGGAAAAGCCAAAAGGCCAAAACAATATCATTAAAGCTCCTAAAACATGAGTATGTACATGAATTTGAAAACCCGATTCTTAAAACATGATTTCTATGCCCATGAGATTTTAGAAAAACCCCACGTACCTTTTTCTCCATGAATTTTGGGTGTCTATCGAAGCCTACGACGATAGGATTCTGAATCTGTAATTTGTTTCACGAAGAAGTTTCGGAATGATCGGACCTTCAAGCTTATTTTCTCAAACCCTAGTTGCTTCTCCTCTTATGTTCTTGAAGGATTAGATTTTGGGATTTTATAGGAGGCTTCAATGTTGTTAATAGGTCCAAATCTGTTTAGGAGTGAGTAAAGATGATTTTGGGTTTTGTAAGGACTAAATTGCACTTAAAATAACTCAAAACGGAGTGTTTTCGTCACCTGAAACCATAAGTGTGCGCCGCACTTTGCATCGCATAGATTAAGATAGGCGCCGCCCTTTGCATCACATAGATTAAGGTAGGCTCCGCCCTTTGCATCGCATAGATTAAGGTAGGCGCCACCCTTTGCATCGCATAGATTAAGGTAGGCGCCGCCCTTTGTATCACGCAACCAGTCCAGTGGCTATGTGCGATTGGTTAGGCGACGCACTCTACTTTTCAAAGCCATAACTTCTTGCTCGGGTGTTGGATTTTTGCAAAATTGGTATCGTTGGAAAGTTAACTCGAAGACCTATCATTTGACACCTAGTAGGTTCTATAATTCTACCTGTACAGAGAGTTATGGTCAATGGAAGCTGACATAAGTTACAACGTCCACTAAAACTTAAATCTAAAGCTAAAAAATTACCGTCTAATACATGCATGACTTTTACGGGGCGTTACATTATCCCCCCCTTGTGATCATTCATCCCCGAATGATGACGCGGGAATAGTCACGCACGATTTCAAGTAGATTCATACATAGAAGGAAGCATAAAGCATGAATTATACCTTCCAATTCGTTATTTGCTGGTTCAAATAGGCTTGGGTATCTCACTTTCATGTCATGCTCCGACTCCCAAGTTGCTTCTTCAACTTTCTGATTTCGCCATAACACTTTCATTAAGGCTATCTCTTTACTTCTCAATTTTCTCACTTGACGATCTAGGATTTCCACGGGCTCTTCGTCGTAAGACAAGGAATCGGTCACCTTGATCTCATCAATGGGCACCACCAAAGAGTGATCTCCGATGCACTTCTTCAATATGGATATGTAGAATACTGGATGAACAGAACCCAAACTTGCAGGCAATTCTAATTCATACGCAACTCCACCTATTCTCCTTACAATCTGATACGGGCCTATATAGCGAGGACTTAGCTTACCCCTCTTCCCGAAACGCATAACTCCCTTCATGGGAGAAACTTTGAGGAAAACCCAATCTCCAATCTCAAACTCTAACTCTCTTCTTCTGACGTCGGCATAGGATTTCTGACGACTCTGAGCTGTCTTAAGTCGTTCCCTAATGAGTTTCACATCCTCCATTGCCTGATGAACAAGGTCAGGGTCATACATATGCATCTCACCTACTTCATACCAGCCTATTGGAGACCTGCATCTCCTACCATATAATGCCTCAAAAGGTGCCATCTTAATACTAGAGTGGAAACTGTTGTTATAGGCAAACTCTATCAGTGGCAAGTGATCAACCCAACAACCTTTAAAGTCTATCACACAGGCCCTCAACATGTCCTCCAGGGTCTGGATGGTGCGTTCAGCTTGCCCATCAGTCTGAGGGTGGAATGCTGTACTTAAGTTCACCTGGGTACCTAAACCTTTCTGAAACGATATCCAAACCTGAGAAGAAAACTGCGTACTTCGGTCGGATATAATGGAGACAGGCGCTCCATGCAAACGGACAATTTCTGCGATGAACAGCTTAGCATAATCTTCCCCCGAATAGTTAGTCCTGACAGGCAGAAAGTGAGCTGACTTGGTCAGCCTATCTACAATCACCCATATAGAGTCATACTGATTTCGGGACTTCGGAAGTCCTGTAATAAAGTCCATATTGATCATTTCCCACTTCCACAAGGGCAACGTTATTTCTTGGGAAGTACCTTCTGGCCTCAAATGTTCTACTTTCACTTTTCGGAACACATAATCTACCCTGAAACCTCAGAATGCCATCACCACCAATTTCAAAAGACATCACCTTCTGTTGACCCACATCTTTCTTGATTTGCATCAAGATGGAATCTTCAACCTGCTTCTCCTCCACTTCAGCACAAAGGGATGACTTAGCTAACTCATGAACAACCACCCCTCCATCTTCGGAATCTAACAGTCGCACTCCCATATTTGCAAGGCGGTGAATATCCTTCACCATCTCTTTCTTTTCTTCTTCTACATGAGAAAGGCTGCCCATAGACAACCTGCTGAGGGCGTCGGCTACAACATTTGCCTTGCCCGGATGGTAATGCAGGCTCATATCATAGTCTTTCAGAAGTTCCAACCACCGCCTCTGCCTAAGATTCAATTCTTTCTGCAAGAAAACATACTGCAGACTCTTGTGATCAGTGAAGATATCAATATGAACACCGTACAAGTAGTGCCGCTAAATCTTAAGGGCAAACACCACAGACGCTAACTCCAAATCATGAGTAGGGTAGTTCCGCTCGTGCACCTTCAACTGCCTAGATGCATAAACTACCACCTTACCATGTTGCATCAAAACGCAGCCAAGTCCCACATGGGACACATCACAGTAAACCACAAAACCATCAACACCCTCGGGAAGAGTAAAAAAAGGTGCAGTGGTCAGTCTGTCTTTCAACTTCTCAAAACTATTTTCATATAAATCAGACCAGACAAACTTTACCTTTTTCTGAGTCAGTTTAGTGAGTGGGGCCGCTATGGCTGAAAAACCCTCTACGAACCTTCTGTAATAACCTGCTAAACCCAAGAAGCTCCGAATATCGGTTGGAGTCCTGGGTTTGGGCCATTTCCTCACTGCCTCAACTTTCTGGGGGTCCACTCTAATCCCGTCACTAGACACAATATGCCCTAAGAAGGCAATAGAATCTAACCAGAACTCACGCTTGGAAAATTTGGCATACAATCGCTGATCCATAAGGGTCTGAAGAATGATTTGAAGGTGATTGTCATGATCCTCCTTACTTTTAGAATAAATCAGAATATCATCAATAAATACAATGAGAAACGAGTCAAGAAACTGATGGAAAACTCTGTTCATAAGATCCATGAAGGCTGCAGGGGCATTAGTTAACCCGAAGGACATGACAAGAAACTCATAGTGACCATATCGGGTTCGGAAAGCTGTTTTGGGAATGTCTGACTCCCTAACTTTCAACTGATGATAGCCCGAACGAAGGTCTATTTTTGAAAAATATCTAGCACCCTGAAGCTGGTCAAAAAGATTGTCAATCCTTGGAAGAGGATATTTGTTTTTAATTGTGACCTTGTTCAGCTGAAGGTAATCTATGCACACACGAAGGGAACCGTCTTTCTTACGCACGAAAAGTACAGGTGGACCCCAAGGAGATACACTGGGGCATATAAATCCCTTATCTAGGAGGTCTACTAGCTGCTCTTTCAACTCTTTTAGCTCTACGGGAGCCATTCTATATAGCGGAATAGAAATGGGACGGGTATCTGGCAACACATCAATACCAAACTCTATCTCCCTATCAGGGGGTATTCCTAGGAGATCTTCGGGAAAGGCTTCTGGAAATTCATTCACCACAGGGACAGACTGAAGAGGAGGATTTTCAAATTTAAAGTCCTTGACTCGAATAAGGTGATACAAACAACCCTTAGAAATGAGTTTTCGGGCCCTGAGATAAGATATAAAGTGCCCCTTGGGTGCTAAAGAATGTCCCTCCCATTCTATTATTGGTTCATTCGGGAAAGAAAAGGTAACTCTACGGGTCCTACAATCCAATATGGCATATCATGAATGGAGCCAATCCATCCCTAAGATAGCATCAAATGCAACCATGTCCAACTCTATAAGGTCTGCCACCGTATCCCGACTACCAACAGTCACCACACAACCCCTATATACCCTTCTAGCAACAACAGAATCCCCCACCGGGGTAGAAACAGAAAAGGGTTCAGAAATCACACTAGGCTCAAACCCGAAACCAACAGCCACATAAGGGGTCACATAGGATAAGGTAGATTCGGGATCAAGTAACACACAGACATCACGGGAAAAAATTTGTAACGTACCGGTAACAACATCTGGGGAAGCTTCTGCCTCCTGGCGGTTGGTCAAGGCATATAACCGGTTGCGACTGTTCCCGACAGCTGATATGGCGCCCTTCTGAGACATGGGTGGCACTGTGGAATTGCCCTGAAACTTTGCACCACCAGCACTCCTCCTGGCAGATGGACAGTCCCTCTGGAAGTGGCCTGACTGACCACATGAATAACATACAAGTGTGCCCAACTGACATTTCCCCGGATGATTCTTACCACAATTTCCACATCGCGAGTAAGTGCGATGCTGCTGAGCCACACTACCCTACGACTGAGTATCTGGTGCTCTAGATCCATGAGGAGTCTGAAAGCTCTGAGTCTGTCTGTCTGCAGGGGGTTTGGGCGCTGGGGCGCTGGCTGCTGACTGTGTATTATTCCAAAACCTTATCTTCTTCGGCCACCTATTTCCCCAGGTACCAATCTGCGGCTGACTCTGGTGCCGATCCGCAGATTTGACTCTCTTGGCCTGTCTGTCCTTCTCTCTCGATTCAGCGATCTTTCTCTTCTTCTCTTCCACCTGCTGCATGTGGACTGTCAGTCTAGCAAAGTCTAACTCCCTATTCAACATTTCCCCCTGGCACTCAAGTACCAGGTTATCAGCAAGGCCGGATGCAAATTTCCTCATCCGGGCTCTCATATTGCTAGTCAATTCTGGTGCATAGCGGGCTAGTTGATTAAACTTCAAAGTGTACTCCTGTACACTCATACTGCCCTTCTTCAGATTCATGAACTCTTCTGCTTTGGCCTCCCTCAACTCCAGAGGAAAGAATCTGTCAAGGAAAGCTTCTACAAACTCACCCCAAACTGTAGGCTCAGCACTCTCACCTTTTGCATCTTCCCAGTCTGCATACCACTGATTTGCAACATCCTTAAGCTGATAAGTTGCCAATTCCACTCCTTCAATCTCATCTACATGCATTACCTTAAAGATCTTTTCTATCTCATCCACAAACTCCTGTGGATCTTTCTCCACCTTTGTACCAGTGAACTTAGGTGGATTCATCTTCATGAAATGCCCGACTCTAGTAGCCTCAGACGTAACAGATGCAGACCCAACATCTTCCGATCGTTGAGCCTGGTTAGCTACCAGCTGTGTCAGCATATGGATAGATGGTCTGAACTCCACATTTGAGATATCTCTCTGAGCAGTTGGTGGACGGTTGACATTAGTCCGCGGAGCCCGAGGTGAACTGGTTAGAACTGGAGGGACTCCCGGAGTAGGGACAGGTTCTGGCGTGGAAGCTCTATTATAGGTCCGCATCCCATGGGTGGGACGGACCACACCTGCCTGAGCACTCTGATCGATGTTGTGACGGGGAGGCATAGTCGTGTTTCACTGTAATACAAGAGATCATCGATTAAGGGACAGTTTAGACTCTGAAGCACGAACTAAATCACAAAGAAGGGAAACATTCCTAAATGCCTAGTAGCCTTCTGTTTATAAGTGTGGCGCGCTACACACCCATAAACAGAACTCTACTCGACGCGATTTTGCAGACACCCCGGGACTATGAACCATGCTCTGATACCAAGTTTGTCACGACCCGAGCCTAGGCCCTAGCCGTAACGAGCATCTCAAACCATGAAGGCCCAGAACACCCATTCTCTATCTGGTTATCATGCACAACATTCGTAATCATAATAAAAAGCGGAATTGAAACTGAGTACAGAAAACATGGTCAAGTTCTGCAACATTTCTGAACAATACTATCTGACATCAGTCTGCGAAATATCTACTAAGAACATAAACATCTGTCTGAAAAGAAACTGGGACAAGGCCCCAAGTAAACCAAAAACATAATAAATAAGATAATGTCTAACATAATTAGGCCTTCCGAATGATAGAAGGCTCACCACTGTAAATCAAGTCTGCAAATCTAAAAATGTCTACTGAGTAGCTGGACCCCTAAACTGTGCCTCAGAACCTGGAAGGAGGGGGGGGGGGTCAGCACAAAAGTACTGGCACGCGAAGCACTCCAAAAATAGTATAATGGAACATACTTATATATATATATATATATATATATATTAAGTGAAAGCAATTCTTTTCATCAAGACATCATGTATAAACTGTTTCTGAAAAATACATGGGCAGTTTCTGAAAACATGAAAACTGGCTGTTCATTTCAAATCATGATCTGTGTTTTACTTCTGAGTTAGGTGGTATTCCCCTACAAGTCTGATATTCCACGGGCTGTATGGAATCCGCCATTGACTCGGCGGGGAAGCCCCCAACCCAAGTGTACCGCAAGGGTTGGAGTGTCTGAGTCTGATACGCCACAGGACATTTAAGTCAGCGCATAATAGTATACCCGGGTCGGCAAACCACGGTTTTAGGCAATGAGTCGCTTGAACTCAAGCCCTCTTCGGGGGACCACCTAACATCTCTGTATGCCCATTTTTAACCTTTTCTATACATGCAACATTCTGAATGTCTAAAATCATGAAAGTCTAAAATGTCTGTTAGTCTCAGTCTGATATGGCATTAGTCTGAATTGGTATCGTCATACCAAGACATTGCAAGTCCTATTTCTGAGCCATAATGCTTTTAGCACGATCTTTCATAAAAATATAGTTTCAGACCACCGAAGCATGTAGTTTATATTAAAGATGTCATGTTCCGAAACTCAAGTCTAATCCATGCAAAACTTTCATCAAACATATGGTGGTCATGTGCATTTTGGCAAAACCATTCATTCTTTCATTACATGCATATTCAACATTCACAACCCTCTCTTTCGTGCTCAAAATCATATTCCAAACATAGCAAGAGCCAAATCACTTCATATCATGATTTCCTTTTCTTTTCAAGATGTATTTTAAAACAATTTATATTACGCAAAACATGAAAAAAAACTTTACATTAAGAGAGGGGTTTCAAAAAAATCATGCTTTCAATTCATATTTCAGGACAAACACATATATACGTATACATAAAATTTTCAATCACTTTGGGGAAAAGACAAAAGGCCAAAACAATATCATTAAATCTCCTAAAACATGAGTATGTACATGAATTTGAAAACCCGATTCTTAAAACATGATTTCTATGCCCATGAGATTTTAGGAAAATCCCGAGTACCCTTTTCTCCATGAATTTTGGGTGTCTATCGAAGCCTACGTCGAGAGGATTCTGAATCTGTAATTTGTTTCACGAAGAAGTTTCGGAATGATCGGACCTTCAAGATTATTTTCTCAAACCCTAGTTGCTTCTCCTCTTAAGTTCTTGAAGGATTAGATTTTGGGATTTTATAGGAGGCTTCAATGTTGTTAATAGGTCCAAATCCATTTAGGAGTGAGTAAGGATGATTTTTGGGTTTTGTAAGGACTAAATTGCACTTAAAATAACTCAAAACGGAGTGTTTTAGTCACCTGAAACCATAAGTGTGCGCCGCACTTTGCATTGCATAGATTAAGATAGGCGCCGCCCTTTGCATCGCATAGATTAAGGTAGGCGCCGCCCTTTGCATCGCATAGATTAAGGTAGGCGCCGCCCTTTGTATCGCGCAACCAGTCCAGTGGCTATGTGCGATTGGTTAGGCGACGCACTCTACTTTGCAAAGCCATAACTTTTTGCTCGGGTGTCGGATTTTTGCAAAATTGGTATCGTTGGAAAGTTAACTCGAAGACCTATCATTTGACACCTAGTAGGTTCTCTAATTCTACCTGTACAGAGATTTATGGTCAATGGAAGCTGACACAAGTTACAACGTCCACTAAAACTTATGTCTAAAGCTCAGAAATTATCGTCTAATACATGCATGACTTTTACGAGGCATTACAAAGGGGGGATAATGTAACTCCCCGCATTTCGGGCTACAATAAAGACCATGATTTTGATGCATTGATAATCCCGAAGCCATAAAATCCTATGCCAATACGACATATTAATTATTTGTGTAGCATGTGAATTCATTCAAGCCTGAATTTAGACCATAGAGGTCCTTCAATTCATGGACAAGTTGAAACTATTTCGATTGACTTAGTTTTAGTGGACGTTGTAAAGTGTGTCAGATTCCATCGACCATAACTCTCTATATATGTCGAATTAGGAAGCCTACTATATGTCAAATGATATGTATTCGAGTTAGATTTCCAACGATATCAATTTTGCTAAAATCCGACACCCGAGCAAGAAGTTATGGCCTTTCAAAGTGATATGCGTCGCCTAACCAATCACCCATAGCCACTGGAAAGCATAGGCAATAGGCTAGGCGGAGCCTATGTAAACATAGGCGTAGCCTAGGCGGCGCCTATGTAAACATAGGTGCTAGCCTAGGCGGCGCCTATGTGAACATAGGAAATGGGATGGGCGGCGTCTATGTAAAGAATTCTAGTGACTTAAACACTCCATTTTGGGGACGAAGTGGTCCTTTTACACCCTTACTTAGCCCTAAAACACGAAATTCAGTTCCACGGACCCCAAAATACACCTTCATTCATCGAAATTGCTCAAAGATTCTCCTTAGGATTTCAAAATAAAAACCCAAATAGTTTAAGATTCTACCGTAGGTTTTCAAAGATAATTGCATATTTGGTATCACCAATCCTCAAGCTTCAAGAAACATCTATTATCCTTGGAAATAGAGGTACGTGGGGTTATCCTAAAATCTCATGGGTTTAGTTTTTATGAACATGCATGCTTTTAAATGGGGGTTTTCAATCAAATTCTAATAACTTGCTTTCAATATTATTTCTAAGTCATCTTTTTTTTATGTCATGGGAATTGTCTACTTATATACTTCAATGGTTGAAACCATGCATATGTGATTTGAGATTTTCCATGGATGTTTGATAAATATGAATGATAAATTGCTTTCAAAATTCCCATGATAATGTCTTGATACCCGATATCATATTGTGATCAACAAAAGAGAGCATGAATTTGAAATAAATATTGTTCACCACTTGTAAATGATGAAGCACCTTGGTTTTTACATAATTATGCATATGTGGAAGTGATATTGAGGACTTGCAAGTCGGGTATGACGATACCCTACAAAATATGATATGTAATTGAATCAGATGAAATTCGAATGCATTGATTTTACATGAGATAGGTGGATGCCCAAAGAAGGCGTTTGAGTGTAAGGGCTTATCGCTGGAAAATGTGTTTACCGACATGGAGATTTGGTACCAGGCTAAGTGATCTTGTGTACTTGACTTTATGTCATTCTTAAATTGGGACTGTAGGTAGGAGCCGGGGCTAAGTGATCTTGGGCACTACCGTTGGATCGAGACACCATGCTATGTGATCTTGTGTCTCTCTCCCTCATTTATACTCTAATCTCGGCGGCAACCGAGGTTAGACAGTTGGTGTAAATTATGTAGGGTATTCCACCTAGCTCAGTTGCACTTCATTGTTGTTGAGAAACTATTGCATTACACCCATGTGTTTTCAAATGATTTGATACGAAATTGCTTTATAATGGCTCTCAACTATATTTTATAAAAATACTATGTTTTGTTTTGATATCTCTATGTGCCAGTACATTTGTGCTGTCCCCCTCTCCTCTCTAACCTCTCAGGTTCAGAGGCCCAGTCTAGGGGTCAAGAGAATCAGTAGATCATTCAGACAGAGTTGCATAGACAAGTGGTGGGCCTTCTATGTTTCGAAAGGTCTTATGTCCTGCTGTCCGTTTATCTTATATTCAGTTTTGGGGTCTACTGGGAGCCTTGTCCCAGTTTATATATGGTTACTTGACTCAGTCATTTGTTAGAGATTTTCGCAGACAATTGTTTAGAGGTTAATTGATGTTGAGGGAACCTTATCTCCCCGTTATTGTTTCTTTTCATATTTATGGCCGTGTTTCCGAATTACTGTGTTTCTTCCGCATTACTTTGATCATATGAACTAGGTGCATGATTACGAGATATATAGGGGTATTTTGGGCCTCCATGGTTCGAAATGCTCGTCATGGCCAGGCCCTGGTTCGGGTTGTGACCGTATATGGAGTGATTATCTATATGGGCTTAGATTTGAGCCTTACAATTTTGAATTGCTCCTTAAGAACTTGACCCAATTAAGAGTGCTTGACCTTTACTTAGTGAACATCTCTCCCACCATTCCTCTAAATTTCTCTTCTTATTTAACAACTCTTCTCCTTCCACGCTCACAGTTACGTGGGATATTGCCCGAAAGAGTTTTCCACCTTTCCAACTTAGAATCCCTTGATTTATCATATAGTTCCCTAACTGGTCCAATTCCATACAACGTAAGTGGTCTCAAAAACCTACAATTACTATACTTGTCATCAAACTACTTGAATGGGACTATACCTTCCTAGATATTCTCCCTCCCATCACTAGTGCGGTTAGACTTGAGCAATAACTCTTTCAGTGGAAAAATTCAGGAGTTCAAGTCCAATACATTGGAAGCAGTTGTTTTAGATCAAAATCAGTTGCAAGGTACTATTCCAAAGTCACTCCTAGACCAGCAGGAACTATATTATCTTACCCTTTCTCAAAATAATTTCAGTGGACAGATTGCTTCAACCGTTTGCAATCTAAAAAGACTGATAATGCTAGATTTGGGAAGCAATCATTTGAATGGAACAATCCCACATTGTTTGGGTGAGATAAGTGGACTTGAGGTTTTGGGTTTAAACAACAACCGTTTCAATGGAAAAATTAATGCAACTTTTAATACTGAAAACCGACTCAACATCATTAACTTGTACGGGAATAAGCTGAAGGGGAAAGTTCCGCCATCGTTGATCAATTGCACATATTTGGAATTCCTTGATTTAGGCAACAATAAGTTGAATGACACATTTCCAAGTTTGTTGGGAGGCCTTCCTTCTTTGAAGATTTTAAGTTTGAGATCAAATAAGTTTCATGGCCCGATAAGCGATTCAAGGACAGACAACCTGTTTTCTAAAATTCGAGTCATAGATCTCTCATCCAATGGATTTAGTGGAAATTTATCAGTGAGCCTATTTGAGAATTTCCAAGCCATGAAAATTAATGGTAAGAATAGTGGAACCCAAGAGTATGTTGCAGATAAATATTCTGTTTCTTACGCAAATACTTTTATAGTTACAACAAAGGGACTGGATCTGGAATTTCCTCGAGTTTTGACCACAGAACTAATTATCAATCTCTCAAGGAATAGATTTGAAGGTCATATTCCAATCATTATTGGAGATCTCGTTGGACTCCGTATGCTGAACCTATCTAATAATGGCTTGGAAGGTGTTATACCAGCATCATTGCACCAATTATCTGTACTTGAATCGTTGGATCTCTCATCCAACAAAATAGACGGTGAAATTCCACAACAACTTGCATCCCTCACGTTTCTTGAAGTCTTAAATCTCTCTCATAATCATCTTGTTGGATGCATTCCCAAAGGAAAACAATTTGATACATTTGAGAACAGCTCATACCAAGGGAATGATGGGTTATGTGGATTGCCCCTCTCAAAAGATTGTGGTGGCGATGATGGGGTACCGCAACCGACAACTCCAGTTGAGCTAGATGATGATGAAGAGGAAGAAGGAGATTTGATCAGTTGGCAAGCGGTTCTCATGGGTTTCGGTTGTGGTCTGGTTATTGGACTATCCATAATATACATAATGTTGTCAACTCACTATCCAGTCTGGTTTTCGAGGATGGTTGTAAAATTTGAACATAAAATTGATTCGTTAATGAAAAGATCTTAGTGCGTAACTTCCAGGTATTCAACTTAAGAAGTTACAAACACAACAAAACTAGAAGAAAAATTTATGCCTAAAATTGACTTTACAAATATATATAAACTAGACAATGGAACTTTATTTTATCGAAAAACAAGAAAGAATTTCTAATTGATGTACGCCGTAGAGACCAGACTACTTTCCCCCCGAAAGAACAACTCATTAGCTAGCTTGACTAGTGATGGTGAACCTATGAACTACAATTTGTACTTTTCATTTATGAAATTTAATTTAATGTGTAATTTATTAATTTGGATAGAACCAATATATAAATTATTAAATCTTGAATCAATCGTTACGTTAAACGAGGGATCTTAACTTTTATAGTCTTCTCAGAGACAACATACATTCGGATATAATATCACTTTATGTGATACAAGATAAATAACGGAAACGCGAAATAAACACTCAAAACAGTCCACAAGTTCAAGAGAACCGAGGACCCTTTGAGTGACCCCTCTCGGATTCAAGATCTACAACAAGAACACAATGTAATGAGGTGATTAACACCTATTTTCAGCAGACAACAAACTAGATTAACAAAACTAGAATGAAGAACAGGAAGAACAATAGCAATATTATTAAGAACAACAAACACACGGCTACAAGAAACAAAGGGATAGATAGATAGACTACACAAAGATGTAATCTTAAGAACCCAAGAGCCTATTCCACTCTTGGACCCTTAACACCACACAAAATCATTCACCTATCTCTTACATTGAAACAAGAGGGACCTCAATCTCCCAAGCATCCAACGTTTCCAAGCTTGAATCCAACACGAGTGATTCCACACTCAAGTTGATTTCCCTGGTTACTATGTTTCGGTCAAGAGGCCATTCTCTCAAGAGAGGGTGTTTCAAGGTTACAACTTTCAATATTCAATCAAAACTAACGACTAAAACCCCACATCATTCTATTTATAGTGCATTACAAATAATAGGTAAAATGACCAATAGGTCCCTTTAATGAAATGTGACCAAGGGCGCCCTTGGAGTGCAAGTTTAGGGTCGGTTTTAGTGTGATCCAAGGCCTTCTCCACACTTCACTTGGATGCTTTATTGGACGGGTCCAACGCATTCTCACATACGTGCATCCAATTTTTAGTATAGGAATAACCTCTTTGATTTTGAGTCCGTGGAGATTTCTAGTGGCGTCAAGTTGTTCTCTGCCACAATTTTTAATCCCTGCATAACAATTAGTAACTCGATTATGTTGTTAGCTGCATCAGGCATGTCCCTCATACATCCAATAACCCATTCTCTGATCTTTACTATTCATAATCACACCTGGTGTACCTCCTATCCCATGGTTATCGATGGAAGAACCATCAGTGTTAAGTTTCTTTCTATATTTCTAGCTGCAACTGAACAGTCTTCCAGCAGTTGTTCCATTGTTGATTCTTGTTTGTCCCTTATACGTATCTATATCTTATTAGTATAGAGTTATCCCATTAGATAGTGAAGTCGTTTCTTTTGCAGATACAAACTTGCTTCTGATCCCATTTGGCCTTCAACGTGAACTTTTTCACTCCAAAAAGTGTCCTTTTTCCAAGAAAAAGTAACCTTTCTGCACATTATCAAACCAATGAATTTATCATGAACTTGGTGGGGAAAAAAATTGGATATTTGACTTGGAAGTCAAGGTGTATACACCAATCAACACTCTTATCCTAACCAATCAAGTCTTCTTTGGAATTTAGGCTTGAAATGTTGTTTTACTCAAAGTCTATATACCAATTGTTACTTTTTCATTCTGACCAATAAAACTTTTCTGAACTTTAGACTTTGAGAGGTTTTTGACAAAGTCTATACACCAACTAATTCTCTTATAGACTCTTTTAAGAGGGGGAGCCCTGAAGAAACGGGTTAATAAATTGCTATAATGCGACTAGGAGGTCGGGATTCAAGCCTCGGAAAACAGCCCCTTGCAAAATGTAAGGTGAGGTTGCGTACAGTATACCCTTGCGGTCCGGTCCATACCGGGACTGTGCGCATAGTGGGAGCTTTACTGCACCGGGCTGTGCTTTTTCTTACTGTTAAGACTCTTTTAACTATTTCTTACTTAACTACTGTTAAATTAAATAGTCTTCACATATAGTATAGTATGACACATTTGGATGGTTATAGATTTTTGTCAAAATTTATACACCAGAGAATGTGCAATTGTAACTAACTTCACTAAGTTGACCGGAAAGTGACTAGGTGAGCTCCCTAAACTTGACTACTGCAAAGCAACAGTAGCAAATTTTCTTCATTTTGTGAAGTTGGAGTGTGTCGTAGCAACTTTGGCTATAGTTCAAGGAGGAACTAGATGCTTATTTGTTTAATTTTCCAGCTTTAAGAATATGACATAATAAATTAAAATTATTAATAACACATCAAGTGAACACAAATTTATTCTCTCTTGAATGTGCAGTGAAAACAAAGTAGAAAATAGACTTGGGATTGTGACGTTTTCAACTGAATAATCAATTATGCAATTGCCTACTCAAATTTGATTGAAAGTGACTAGGTGACCTTCTTGGAATTTGATTACTCCACAGCAACATGTAGTAGTAGATTTTTTCTTCGCTTAATTTTTGCTATATATAACTCATCAAAATTATTGAATGGAGACACAAAGCAAACATTTCTTGATTTCGTCTCTACCAACTTAATTAGTTTTCATCATTTTAGTGCAGCAATGGGTTGCGTAAAAATTGTACTATTTTTAATGCTATATCCCTTTCTCTGTCAACTTGCTTTCTCGTCATCGTTACCTCATTTGTGCCCCAAACATCAAGCTCATGCTCTTCTACAATTCAAGCACATGTTTACCTTTAATCCTAATGTTTCTGGTGATTGTTACAATCCAGCAACTCTTTCATGGAATAAGAGCAAAGATTGTTGTTCATGGGATGGAGTTTATTGTGAGGAGCTGACGGGACAAGTAATTGAGCTTAGCCTCGCTTGCAGCGGACTTCCAGGCAAATTTCATACCAACAGTAGCCAAACGACTCACTTTATCTTATAATGATTTTTTTGGTCGCTCATTTCACCTAAATTTGGTGAGTTATCTAGCTTGACGCTTCTTGATTTGTCGGATTCAGGTTTTACTAGTATAATCCCAGCAAAAATCTCCCACCTTTCTAAATTACAAGCTCTTCGTATATGGACTGTTGATCCGTATGGGCTTAGACTCGGGCCTTACAATTTTGAACTGCTCCTTAAGAACTTGACGCAATTAAGTGAGCTTTACGTTGACTCCGTGAACATCTCTTCCACCATTTCTAAATTTCTCTTCTTATTTAACAACTCTATGGCTTCCAGGTGCAGAATTACGTGAGGCATTGCCTGAAAGAGTTTTCGACCTTTCCAACTTAGAAAACCTTTCATTATCATCCAATTCCCAAACTGGTCAAATCAATACCTTATATATTATATTACGATCGCCTCATGTTGATGTAACATCCCGTATTCCGGGCTAGAATAAAAACCATGACCCTGATGCGTTGATAATCCCAGAGCCTTAAATCCTATGCCAATTTGGCATGTTTATGTAGTATGTGAATTCATTCAAGCTTGAATTTAGACCATAGAGGTCCTTTGACTCAAGGATGAGTTGAAAACTACTTCGATCGATTAAGATTAAGTGGACATTATAATTTGTGTCAACTTCTATCGACCATGACTCTTTGTATATGTCGAATTAGAGAGCCTACTATGTGTAAAATTATAGGTTTTCGAGTTAGCATTCCAACGATACCTATTTTGCTAAAATCCGGCACCCGAGCAAGAAGTTATGGCCTTTCAAAGTAGAATGCCTCGCCTAACCAATAGCACATGGCCACTGGAAAGCATTGCGATAGCATAGGCGGCGCCTATGTAAATATAGGCGATAGAATAGGCGGAGCCTATGTAAATATAGGCGATAGCATAGGCAGCGCCTATGTAAATATAGGTGATATCATATGCAACGCCTATGTAATGGTTTCAAGTGACTTAAACACTCCGTCTTTGGAGCAAAATGGTCCTTTACCCACCCTTATTTAGCCATAAACATGAAATTCAGTCCCCAATTTTCCAAAGTACATCCACATTCATCTAAAAATTCTCAAGAACACTTCCAAGGGTTTCAAACTAAAAACCCAAATAAATCAAGATTCAACTGTGGGTTTTCAAAATTGATTAGAGATTCGAGATCCCCAATCCACAGGCTTCAAGAAGCACCCATTATTTTCTGAAATAGAGGTACGCGAGGTTTTCCTAAATTCTCATGGGCATAGAAAAATCATGTTTTAGAATGGGGTTTTTGAAGCTATATATATATATATATATGTATATATATATATATATATATATATATTCATGTATTAAATGTTTTAATAACATTGTTTTGGTCTTTTGACCTTCCCCAAAGTGATTTGAGAATATGAATGTATGAAATCATGTATTTAAGAATGAATTCTTATTGAGAGCATGATTTTCGGTGAATTCCCTCTTATTATGAATTTTTTTCAGATTTCTCATAGCATATGAATTGTTTTGCATTGCATCCTTGAAAAGAACTATAAGAAATGATTGAACTCTTGTTATGATTTGGTTTTAAATCACTAAAAAGGGAATCTAGCATGAATGTTTAATGTTCATAATGCATGTAATGAAAGAGTGCATGGATTTGCTAAAGGCACTAGACCACCATATGTTGATGTAGTTTTTGCATGATTTTGACTTGAGTTTCGAAACACGAAATCTTCTATATCAGTTGCATGTTTTTGGTGGTCTAAATTATGCTTTAAATGAAAGATTTAGCTTAATGTATTATGGCTCCGAAATCATGACTTCAAGTCTTGGTATGACGATACCAATTCAGACCAATGTCATATCAGACTCAGACTAATAGACATTTCAGACTATCATGATTTTAGACATTCAGAATGTTGAATGTACAGAAAAGGTTAAAAATGGGCATAAACAGAAGTTAGGTGGTTCCCTGAATAGGGCTTGAGTTCAAGCAACTCATTGCCTAAAATCGTGGTTTGTCGACCCGGGTATATTATTATACGCTGATCTGACTTAAGTGTTATTTGGAGTATCAGATTCAGGAACTCCGACCCTTGCGGCATACTCGGGTTGGATGCTTCCCCGCCAAGTCAATGGTGGATTCCATATCGCCCATGGAATATCAGACTTGTAGGGGATACCACCTAACTCAGAAGTAATACACAGATCAAAGTTTGAGATTTACAGACAGGTTATATGTTTTCAGAAGGTGCCCATGTTTTTTTTAGAAACTGTTTTATGCATAATGTTTGATGAAAATTTGCTCTCACATATTATATATATATGTGTGTGTGTGTGTATGTTTTCAATTACTCTATTTTGGATTGCTTCACGTGCCAGTACAATTGTGCTGACCCCCCTTCCTCCCAGGTACTGAGGCACAGTCTAGAGGTCCAGATCCTCAGTAGAGTCTACAGACAGGGTTGTCTCAGATTTCAGTTCGTGAGCCTACTTTTTCTTCGGAAGGTCTAGTCACTTAGGTATTTATTTCAGTATGGTTTTTGGTCTGCAGGGGCCTTTCTCTAGTTATTCAGATAGTATGTCAGTAGAGATTTCGCAGACTGTTGCAGATGTTTATTAAATATTGTTGGGAATGTTTTTAGGCCTTTAACCGTTTTAAATTGTTGACCATGTTTCCATATTATTGTGTCTAATCCGTATTACTTTGATCGTATGAATTATTTGCATGATTACCAGATAGACAGAGGGAGTTCCGGGCCTTCGGTTTCGGGAATGCTCATCACATCCAGGGCCTCGGTTCAGGTCCTGACAGTTGATGAAAAGTTCAGAGAACATTTTTTATAGTAAAAAAAAAAACACGAGATAATTATTCTAATCGATGTTCGCCCCGAAAGAAGCGTTCATTAGCTCATTACCTAAACTTTGTATTTAACTTATGAAATTTGATTTATTGTATAATTTATTAATTTCGATAGAACTAATATATAAATTATTAAATCTTGAATCAACCTTTACTTTAGACGAGAGGTCTAAAGTAAAGGTTGATTCAGTTCAATTTATCGGTTTTTGATTTGTGTATTATCGGTTTAATTTTTTATATTATTATTTAGGTTCATGTGTTTCAATTTGTAAACTTACTAAAATTATAAAATAAAAAAAATACATAAACATACACATTAGCTTACGATATTTACACAAATCCCTACCCTTATAAAGTAATTACAGAAATTTCAACTAATTATGTATCTTCGTTGAATGTATGGGGAGCTAATTATGTATCTCGACAGACCCAAAATCAAAAAAATATATATACCGGGTGCTAATTATGCATCTCTACAAAGGAAAAAATATATCTTTGATAAATATATTATGTATTTCGACAGACCCAAAATCGAAAAAAATGCATCTGGTGCTAATTATGTATCTCTACAAAGTAAAAAATATAGTATCTTTGTTAGATAAATTATGTATTCAATGTAAACACATTTTCAAGTCAATGCATTTTGTCTGTTTCAGTCTGAATATGGAAAAGTAATTATCAAACACTGAATAGGTTCAAGCATGATCTGTTTAATTTTTCAAATTTAAAAATATCAACACAACAAAGTACCCAGTATATTCTCACTAACTGGGGTGTAAGAACCCGTAAAATCCTAAGTCTAAAATTCAGCTCATTAAGCTTTACGATCTTTAACACTTAGAATATTTTTCTAAGTTCTCAAGACTTAGTCTCATTTTTATACTTCCAAACTTTGGGGATTTATTTGGTGACCTTCCCAACCTCTGTTTTTCGATTTTCAAGTTGCGTTATGATCGGTCAAGTTCGTAGTACATCCCGGGTGAGTTTCAAAATGTTTATAGTAGTGTAAGGGAATGTTTGGTTGCCCGAACCGGTAGCTAAAGGCGTTTGAGCCGCGGAGCCCTCTTATAGCCTTTGTACCCAGTTTTTTTCCAGCATTTCAGGGTCAACTTCAAACGATCATAACTTCCTGTATATAATGAACTGGGAGAGCTGATATATATCAATGGAAAGATCTTTGAGTCTTGTTTCTAATTTTATTGGTTTCATCCAATTTGGACATCTGAGTAAAAAGTTATTATCAATTTACTTCAGCCTATCAGACAGTCAATTATGGACAAATTTGACCTTAATTGTTCCTTAGGGGTATTTTGGTCATCTTCCACCCCTATATATACCCCAAACACGGGATTAAGGCTTATTTGTAGAAAAATATACTCCTATTCTAAAAATCCTCTCAAGAACTCAAGCTAGGATTTCAATTTGAAGACCCAAATCCCATCAATTGAAGAACATAACTCCTCATTTATCTTCAACATCAAAAGAAGGGTTTCTCTCAAGATCATAACCTATAACAAGAATCAAATCCTTCTTCAAGAAACTCAAAAGCCAATTTATTTTCTCTCAAAGGAACAAGAACCCTAGTCAAGGAATCAAGAACATGTCTAAGAATTTCTTTAAGAATCTTCCACCTAAGGTATGCGTAGTGTTCATCCATGGATTCCTTTCATCCATAGGAGTCCAAGAACCATGCTTTAAATACTATATTATGATTGTATTGTTGAGATATGATCATGTACATATTGATGGTTGTTGTTTATGCTTCAAGATATTAATTTAGGGTGATTCTCATGAAGTATGTGTGCTTGTAGTTAAAACCCATGAAATTTGGTGGTTTAAGATGACTAAATTATTAAGAACACCTATGCCATAAAGTGTGCATGCAAGGTGTTCAACGAAATGCCTAGAATAGGCATAATAATGTTTTCATGATTTAAGAGTGCTCAATTAACAAGTCCTTACTCCATGTTTTATGATTTCACGTGAATTCCATGTTGTGTGAATAAAGTTTGAATATTTACATGTTGTTCATGATACCATGATATTTTTTGGATTTAATTGATGGAACTGAGTTGAATTATAGTGTAATGGTGTAGAAAATTGATCATTAGGCCTATGCCCTAAATAGTGCATGCAAGGTGTTTGTTAAAATGCCTAAGTGAAGAAGAATTGAGCACTTTGACCTATTTGTGATCTAAATGATGATTCCATTCCATATCCATGTGCTTAAGTTGACTACCATGCTAAAGCTATGCCTACTATGTGTTTGATAATGTTCCTCAATGAATAAATGATGATCAAGTACCTAGTCATCATGCTCCAAGATTTTGCCATGTCTCTTAAGTTATGCCATGTCTACTTGATCAAGATGATTTCTATGCTATTAATGTGCTATGAATATGTTGTTGTCTTGTCATGATATTAGAATTGACCATGATGTTAGCTATATGAAAAGGTTATGAAAACCACGTGATTTATGAATTCCCCGTAGATGATATATTATTGATTGTTAATGTTTGTGAAGTACTCTTGTATGTCAAGTCATGTCAATTCCTTCCATCGATTCCTGGGGGTATTCGTACCCGAAAAATATAGTTGTGTGGCTGGAGCCATGTTATGTTTTCATGATACTCTCAGTCAAGCCATGTTCAGTAGACTTCAGTCAGCTAACAAAACTCAGTAGCATTTAGTCATTTAACGGAATTCAGTAGTGTTCCGCTAGTCATCGAAACTTAATAAACTCAGTCCATGTTCAATTTAGTTAAATAGAACAATCAGTAATAGTTTAGTTAATTCTAGTATGAACTAGGAAATCAGTTCAATATAATCAGTTTAGTATCATTCAGTTGGGAGTAGGATTCAGCACCGAGCGAACCCAAGGATGAGAACTCACCTGCCAGTATAGGGTGTGATTCTTAGAAGCAGTCTTTGTGTTCCAGAACTATGTAGCCAACATAGGTTGAGACATCAATACCTATCAGTTGAGGGTAGATGAGGTGGCTTAACCTGTCAGATGAGGGTTCCCACCATTCTCATTAGAGTACCTGCCAGATAAGGGTCACTCACAGCTTATCCTTACCAGTGGCGTGGTATTGACACCCTTCCAATCAGGGCAGAGATTGGACCCCAGCTTAGCTATTATAGCGTATTTGGGGCATGTCGGTTAGATAACTACTTCCCACTATTTCAGCATCAGTCTCAGTAAAAGAACTCAGATAGTTCTTCAGGATATCAGGACTGTCAGATACAGTCAACTCAGATACAGTGTGGAACTCAGCAAGTTCCATCAGATTTAGGACTGTTAGATATAGTCATTCATGCTATCAGTTATCAGAACTCATGTTATCAGATACATCAGTTATCAAAATCTATTTATCATTCATGATATATTATCAGTAAATACATGTCATCAGTATTCATACTTAGTAGTCATGTTATCATGGGCTAACTTTCAGGACTGTTATATACGGTCAATCAAATCAATTTTTCATAATCAGAACTATTAGAAACAATCATTCCTTTATTAGTAATATAGTATTAGTCTCCCAGTATTCAGTAATACAGTATCATTTCCTCACTTATTAGTAAATTACATATCAATATCAGTAAACTCGGTCATTCAGTATCTCCATATCAGTAAACTCAGTCATTCAGTATCTCAGCATCAGTAAACTCATGTTGTTAGTATTCAGACTCAGTAGCCAGTATCACGAGTTTAGTTGTAGTTACGTATGTATGTATGTATGTATGTATGTATGTATGTATTCTCACATTCATATCAGTCTGTAACGCCCCGTAAAAAGTCATGCATGTATTAGACTGTAATTTCTGAGCTTTAGACTTAAGTTTTAAATTCCTCTAAGTGTTGAAATGACTTAGACTCATTCTTAGCTGGCAACCTTTGGGATACAACTTCTCGACCTTCTCGACAATCATTTTTGGATTTTTTTATTGCGTTACGATGGGACAAGGTTGTAGTACGTCTCGGAGAAAATTCAGAATTTTTGGACGAGCCTAAGGCCTCGTTTGGATTTCGATCCAGTGGCAGCGCGCGGTTAGCCCGCGCCGCCTGCTGGATTGCGCCCGGCCAAAAATGTTCCATCCATCCGGATTTTTAATGGCATTTCCGTAAATACTCATTCTCTTATCAACTTAAACACGGGATTAAATCCCTAAAGAACAAAAATATCATAATATTCTTCAAATTTGCTCAAGAACTATCCCTAGGGTTTCAACATTAAAACCCAAGCAAGTCAAGATTTAACCGCGGGTTCGTGAAACAAATTACAGATTTGGAATCCTCTCGACGTAGGCTACGATAGACACCCAAAATTCGTGGAGAACAAGGTACGCGGGGTTTTTCCTAAATTCTCATGGGCATAGAAAAATCATGTTTTAGAATGGGGTTTTAAATTATGTATATATATTTATGTATAAGATGTTTTAACATCATTGTTTTGGTCTTTTGACAATCTCCAAAGCGATTTGACAGTTTATATACATATATGAATGAATGTGTTTCAATTTTGAATACATGAACTTGCTAAAGACATTTGACCACCAGGTATTTGATGAAATTTCTGCATGAATTGAACTTTAAGTTTCGGAATATGAAATCCTTTACATTAGTCACATGTTTTGGTAGTCTAAACTATGTTTTGAATGAAAGCTCTTGCTTAATACATTATGGCTCAGAAAAAAATCATGACTTGCAATGTCTTTGTATGACGATACCAATCCAGACTAATGCCATATCAGACTCAGACTAACAGACATTTCAGACTTTCATGATTTTAGACATTCAGAATGTTGCATATACAGAAAAGGTTAAAAATGGGCATGCAGAGATGTTAGGTGGTTCCCCGAAGAGGGCTTGAGTTCAAGCGACTCATTTCCTAAAACCGTGGTTTGCCGACCCGGGTATACTATTATGCGCTGACTTAAATGTCCTATGGCAAATCAGACTCAGACACTCCAACCCTTGCGGCACACTTGGGTTGGGGGCTTCCCCGCCGAGTCAATGGCGGATTCCATACAGCCCATGGAATATCAGACTTGTAGGAGAATACCACCTAACTTAGAAGTAAAACACAGATCATGATTTGAAATGAACAGACAGGTTATATGTTTTCAGAAAGTGCCCATGTATTTTTTTTTCAAAAACAGTTTTATACATGATGTTTAGATGAAAAATTGCTTTCACTTAATATGTATATATATATATATATATATGTATATATGTATGTTCCATTATACTATTTTTGGATTGCTTCGCGTGCCAGTACTTTTGTGCTGACCCCCCCTCCTTCCAGGTTCTGAGGCATAGTCTAGGGGTCCAACTACTCAGTAGACATTCTCAGATTTGCAGATTTGATCTCGCAGTGGTGAGCCTTCTATTATTCGGAAGTCCTAATTATGTCAGACATTATCTTATTTATTATGTTTTTGGTTTACTGGGGGCCTTGTCCCAGTTTCTTTTCAGACAGATGTTTGTGTTCTTAGTTGAGATTTCGCAGACTGCTGTCAGATAGTATTATTCAAAAATGTTGTAGAACTTGACCATGTTTTCTGTACTCAGTTTCAATTCCGCATTTTATTATGATTATGAATGTTGTGCATGATAACCAGATAGAGAATGGGTGTTCCGAGCCTTCATGGTTCGGGATGCTCGTCACGGCTAGGGCCAAGGCTCGGGACGTGACAAACTTGCTATCAAAGCACTGTTCATGGTCCTAGGGTGTCTGCGAAATCGCGTCGAGTCGAGTTCTATTTATGGGTGTGTAGCGCGCCACACTTATAAACAGGAGGCTACTAGGCGTTTAGGAATGTTTCCTTTCTTTGTGATTTAGTTCGTGCTTCAGAGTCTAAACTGTCCCCTAATCAATGATCTCTTGTATTTCACAAACACGACTATGCCTCCCCATCGCAACATCGATCATTGTGCTCAGGCAGATGTGGTCCGTCCCACCCATGGGATGCGGACCCGTAATAGAGCTTCCACGCCAGAACCTGTCCCTACTTCGGGAGTCCCTCCAGTCCCAACCAGTCCACCTCGGGCTCCGCGGACTAATGTCAACCGTCCACCAACTGCTCAGAGAGATATCTCAAATACAGAGTTCAGACGGTCTATCCATATGCTGACACAACTGGTAGCTAACCAGGCTTAATGATCGGAAGATGTTGGGTCTGCATCCGTTACGTCTGAGGCTACTAGGGTCGGGCATTTCATGAAGATGAATCCACCTAAGTTCACTGGTACAAAGGTGGAGGAAGATCCACAGGAGTTTGTGGATGAGACGGAGAATATCTTTAAGGTAATGCATGTAGATGAGATTGAAGGAGTGGAGTTGGCAACTTATCAGCTTAAGGATGTTGCAAATCAGTGGTATGAAGACTGGGAAGATGCAAAAGGTGAGAGTGCTAAGCCTACAGTTTGGGGTGAGTTTGTAGAAGCTTTCCTTAACAGATTCTTTCCTCTGGAGTTGAGGGAGGCCAAAGCAGAAGAGTTCATGAATCTGAAGCAGGGCAGTATGAGTGTACAGGAGTACACTTTGAATTTTAATCAACTAGCCCGCTATGCACCAAAATTGACTAGCAATATGAGAGCTCGGATGAGGAAATTTGCATCCGGCCTTGCTGATAACCTGGTACTTGAGTGTCAGGGGGCAATGTTGAATGGGGAGTTAGACTTTGCTAGACTGACAGTCCACATGCAGCAGGTGGAAGAGAAGAAGAGAAAGATCGCTGAATCTAGAGAGAAGGACAGACAGGCCAAGAGAGTCAAATCTGCGGACCAGCACCAGAGTCAGCCGCAGAGTGGTAACTGGGGAAATGGGTGGTCGAAGATGATGAGGTTTTGGAATAATACACAGTCAGCAGCCAGCGCCCAAGCACCCAGACCCCCTGCAGATAGACAGACTATGAGCTTTCAGACTCCTCATGGATCTAGAGCACCAGATACTCAGTCGCAGGGTAGTGTGGCTTACCAGCATCGCACTTACCCGCGATGTGAAAATTGTTGTAGGAATCATCCGGGGAAATGTTAGTTGGGCACACTTGTATGTTATTCATGTGGTCAGTCAGGCCACTTTCAGAGGGACTGTCCATCTGCTAGGAGGAGTGCTGGTGGTGCAAAGTTTCAGGGCAATTCCACAGCGCCACCCCCATCTTAGAAGGGCGGCACATCAGCTGCCAGGAACAGTCGCAATCGGTTATTTGCCTTGACCAACCGCCAGGAGGCGGAAGCTTCCCCAAATGTTGTTACCGGTATGTTACAAATCTTTTCCCGTGATGTCTGTGTGTTACTTGATCTCGAATCTACCTTATCCTATGTGATCCCTTATGTGTCTGTTGGTTTCGGGTTTGAGCCCAGTATGATTTCTGAACCCTTTTCTATTTCTACCCCGGTGGGGGATTCTGTTGTTGCTAGAAGGGTATATAGGGGTTATGTGGTGACTGTTGGTAGTCGGGATACGGTGGCAGACCTTATAGAGTTGGACATGGTTGCATTTGATGCTATCTTAGGGATGGATTGGCTCTATTCATGCTATGCCATATTGGATTGTAGGACCTGTAGAGTTACCTTTTCTTTCTCGAATGAACCAATGATAGAATGGGAGGGACATTCTTTAGCACCCAAAGGGCACTTTATATCTTATCTCAGGGCCCGAAAACTCATTTCTAAGGGTTGCTTGTATCACCTTATTCGAGTCAAGGACTCTAAAGTTGAAAATCCTCCTCTTCAGTCTGTCCCTGTGGTGAATGAATTTCCAGAAGCCTTACCCGAAGATCTCCTAGGGATACCCCCTGATAGGGAGATAGAGTTTGGTATTGATGTGTTGCCAGATACCCGTCCCATTTCTATTCTGCCATATAGAATGGCTCCCCAGAGCTAAAAGAGTTGAAAGAGCAGCTAGCAGACCTCCTAGATAAGGGATTTATACGCCCCAGTGTATCTCCTTTGGGTGCACCTGTACTTTTCGTGCGTAATAAAGACGGTTCCCTTCGTATGTGCATAGATTACCGTCAGTTGAATATAGTCACAATTAAAAACAAATATCCTCTTCCTAGGATTGATGATATCTTTGACCAGCTTCAGGGTGCTAGATGTTTTTCAAAAATAGACCTTCGTTCGGGCTATCATCAGTTGAAAGTTAGGGAGTCAGACATTCCCAAAACAGCTTTCCGAACCCTATATGGTCACTATGAGTTTCTTGGCATGTCCTTCGGGTTAACTAATGCCCCTGTAACCTTCATGGATCTTATGAACAGAGTTTTCCGTCTGTTTCTTGACTCGTTTGTCATTGTATTTATTGATGATATTTTGATTTATTCTGAGAGTAAAGAGGATCATGCCGATCACCTCCGAATCATTCTTCAGACCCTTAAGGATCATCGGTTGTATGCCAAATTTTCCAAGTGTAAGTTCTGGTTAGATACTATTGCCTTTTTAGGTCATATTGTGTCCAGTGATGAGATTAGAGTGGACCCCCAGAAAGTTGAGGCAGTGAGAAAATGGCCCAGACCCACTACTCCAACTGATATTCGGAGCTTCTTGGGTTTGGCAGGTTATTACAAAAGGTTCGTAGAGAGTTTTTCATCCATAGTGGCCCCACTCACTAAACTGACTTAGAAAAAGGTAAAGTTTGTGTGGTCTGATTTATGTGAAAATAGTTTTGAGAAGTTGAAAGACAGACTGACCGTTGCACCTGTTTTGACTCTTCCCGAGGGTGTTGATGGTTTTGTGGTTTACCGTGATGCGTCCCATGTGGGACTTGCCTGCGTTTTGATGCAACGTGGTAAGGTGGTAGCTTATGCATAGGGGCAGTTGAAGGTGCACGAGCAGAACTACCCTACTCATGATTTGGAGTTAGCGGCTGTGGTGTTTGCCCTTAAGATTTGGCGGCACTACTTGTATGGTGTTCATGTTGATATCTTCACTGATCACAAGAGTTTGCAGTATATTTTCTCGCAGAAAGAATTGAATCTCAGGCAGAGGCGGTGGTTGGAACTTCTGAAAGACTATGACATGAGCCTGCATTACCATCCGGGCAAGGCAAATGTTGTAGCCGACGCCCTCAGCAGGTTGTCTATGGGCAGCCTTTCTCATGTAGAAGAAGAAAAGAAAGAGATGGTGAAGGACATTCACCGCCTTGCGAATCTGGGAGTGCGACTGTTAGATTTGGAAGACGAAGGGGTGATTCTTCATGAGTTAGCTAAGTCATCCCTTTGTGCTGAAGTGAAGGAGAAGCAGGTTGAAGATTCCATCTTGATGCAAATCAAGAAAGATGTGGGTCAACAAAAGGTGATGTCTTTTGAAATTGGTGGTGATGGCATTCTGAGGTTTCAGGGTAGATTATGTGTTCCGAATGCCGACGAGCTTCGAGAAAGAATTCTTGATGAAGCTCACACCTCGAGGTATGTTGTTCATCCTGGTTCTACTAAGATGTACCATGATTTGAAATATATGTTTTGGTGGAATAATATGAAGCGAGATGTGGCTAACTTTGTTTCTAAGTGCTTGAATTGCCAGCAAGTGAAAGTAGAACATTTGAGGCCAGGAGGTACTTCCCAAGAAATAGCGTTGCCCTTGTGGAAGTGGGAAATGATCAATATGGACTTTATTACAGGACTTCCAAAGTCCCGAAATCAGTATGACTCTATATGGGTGATTGTAGATAGGCTGACCAAGTCAGCTCACTTTCTGCCTGTCAGGACTAACTATTCGGGGGAAGATTATGCTAAGCTATTCATCGCAGAAATTGTCCGTTTGCATAGAGCGCCTGTCACCATTATATCCGACCGAGGTACGCAGTTTTCTTCTCAGTTTTGGAGATCGTTTCAGAAAGGTTTAGGTACCCAGGTGAACTTAAGTACAACATTCCACCCTCAGACTGATGGGCAAGCTGAACGCACCATCCAGACCCTGGAGGACATGTTGAGGGCCTGTGTGATTGACTTTAAAGGTTGTTGGGTTGATCACTTGCCACTGATAGAGTTTGCCTATAACAACAGTTTCCACTCTAATATTAAGATGACACCTTTTGAGGCATTGTATGGTAGGAGATGTAGGTCTCCAATAGGCTGGTATGAAGTAGGTGAGATGCAGATTTATGGGCCTGATCTTGTTCATCAGGCAATGGAGGATGTGAAACTCATTAGGGAACGACTTAAGACAGCTCAGAGTCGTCAGAAATCCTACGCCGACGTTAGAAGAAGAGAATTAGAGTTTGAGATTAGAGATTGGGTTTTCCTCAAATTTTCTCCCACGAAGGGAGTTATGCATTTCGGGAGGAGGGGTAAGCTAAGTCCTCGCTATATAGGCCCGTATCAGATTGTAAGGAGAATAGGTGGAGTTGTGTATGAATTAGAATTGCCTACAAGTTTGGGTTCTGTTCATCCAGTATTCCACATATCCATGTTGAAGAAGTGCATCGAAGATCACTCTTTGGTGGTGCCCGTTGATGAGATCAAGGTGGACGATTCCTTGTCTTACGAGGAAGAGCCCGTGGAAATCCTGGATCGACAAGTGAGAAAATTGAGGAGTAAGGAGATAGTCTCAGTTAAAGTGTTATGGCAAAATCAGAAAGTTGAAGAAGCAACTTGGGAGTCGGAGCATGACATGAAAGTGAGATACCCAAGCCTATTTGAACCAGCAAATAACGAATTGGAAGGTACAATTATTGCTTCATGTTTCCTTCTATGTATGGATCTGCTTGAAATCATGCGTGACTATTCCCGTGTCATCATTTGGGGATGAATAATCCCAAGGGGGGGATAATGTAACGCCCCGTAAAAAGTCATGCATGTATTAGACAGTAATTTCTGAGCTTTAGAATTAAGTTTTAAATTCTTCTAAGTGTTGAAATGACTTAGACTCATTCTTAGCTGGCAACCTTTGGGATACAACTTCTCGACCTTCCCGACCTTCATTTTTGGATTTTTTTGTTGCGTTACGATGGGGAAAGGTTGTAGTACGTCTCGCAGAAAATTCAGAATTTTTGGACGAACCTAAGTCCTCGTTTGGATTTCGATCCAGTGGCAGCGCGCGGTTAGCCCGCGCCGCCTGCTGGATCGTGCCCGGCCAAAAATGTTCAGTCCATCCGGATTTTTAATGGCATTTCCGTTAATACTCATTCTCCTATCAACTTAAACATGGGATTAAATACCTAAAGAGCAAAAATATCATAATATTCTTCAAATTTGCTCAAGAACTCTCCTTAGGGTTTCAACATTAAAACCCAAGCAACTCAAGATTTAACCGCGGGTTCGTGAAACAAATTACAGATTTGGAATCCTCTCAACGTAGGCTTCGATAGACACCCAAAATTTGTGGAGAACAAGGTATGCGGGGTTTTTCCTAAATTCTCATGGGCATAGAAAAATCATGTTTTAGAATGGGGTTTTAAATTATGTATATATATTTATGTATAAGATGTTTTAACATCATTGTTTTGGTCTTTTGACCATCTCCAAAGCGATTTGACAGTTTATATACATATATGAATGAATGTGTTTCAATTTTGAATACATGAACTTGCTAAAGACATTTGACCACCAGGTGTTTGATGAATTTTCTGCATGAATTGAACTTTAGGTTTCGGAATATGAAATCCTTTACATCAGTCACATGTTTTGGTGGTCTAAACTATGTTTTGAATGAAAGATCTTGCTTAATACATTATGGCTCAGAAAAAAAATCATGACTTGCAATGTTTTGGTATGACGATACTAATCCAGACTAATGCCATATCAGACTCAGACTAACAGACATTTCAGACTTTCATGATTTTAGACATTCAGAATGTTGCATGTACAGAAAAGGTTAAAAATGGGCATGCAGAGATGTTAGGTGGTTCCCCGAAGAGGGCTTGAGTTCAAGCGACTCATTTCCTAAAACCGTGGTTTGCCGACCCGGGTATACTATTATGCGCTGACTTAAATGTCCTGTGGCCTATCAGACTCAGACACTCCAACCCTTGCGGCACACTTGGGTTGGGGGCTTCCCCGCCGAGTCAATGGCGGTTTCCATACAGCCCGTGGAATATCAGACTTGTAGGAGAATACCACCTAACTCAGAAGTAAAACACAGATCATGATTTGAAATGAACAGACAGGTCACATGTTTTTTAGAAAGTGCCCATGTATTTTTTTTCAGAAACAGTTTTATACATGATGTCTTGATGAAAAATTGCTTTCACTTAATATGTATATATATATATATATGTACGTTCCATTATACTATTTTTGGATTGCTTCGCGTGCCAGTACTTTTGTGCTGACCCCCCCTCCTTCCAGGTTCTGAGGCACAATCTAGGGGTCCAGCTACTCAGTAGACATTCTCGAATTTGCAGACTTGATCTCGCAGTGGTGAGCCTTCTATTATTCGGAAGGCCTAATTATGTCAGACATTATCTTATTTATTATGTTTTTGGTTTACTGGGGTCCTTGTCCCAGTTTCTTTTTAGACAGATGTTTGTGTTCTTAGTAGAGATTTCGCAGACTGCTGTCAGATAGTATCATTGAGAAATGTTGCAGAACTTGACCATGTTTTCCGTACTTAGTTTCAATTCCACATTTTATTATGATTACGAATGTTGTGCATGATAACCAGATAGAGAATGGGTGTTCCGGGCCTTCATGGTTTGGTATGCTCATCACGGCTAGGGCCTAGGCTCGGGTCGTGACACAGTCAGCATTGTTCATGCATTTAGCCTACCTCACTCGTATACTCAGTACATTCAGTTTTACTGATGCATTCGTGCTATGGTGTTTTATTTGATGCCATAGGTACAGAGGCACGAGTTTTAGAGCAGTAGTAGCATTACCAAATTCAGCAGTCAGTGCTCCTCTTCATTCGAGGACAATATTATTATTACTTTATTACAGTATTTCGGATTAGTTTTTCAGTTCATGGAGTTAGTTGGAGACATGTTCCTTGAACTCCTTATTCAGTTTAGTTAGAGGCTTTCGGACTAGATGTCAGATTAGATGTTCAGACTTCAGTATTTATGTATCAGTATTGAACCTTATGGCCTTACAGGTCATGTTTCCGCATATTTTATGAGATATTATGCCGTTTATAGGTACAAATATCATTCATGGGTTAGCTTGAGGTCCTTCGGGGTCATGAGCATCGTGTAGCATTTTGGTTCAGAAAATTAGGGTGTTACATACTTGGTATCCGAGCCTAAGGTTCAACAATGTCCTAGGAAGTCTGAAAGCTGCATCAAGTAGAGTTTTGTACATGGGCGTATTATGCACCACACTTATGTGAAGTAGGCTATGAGATTTTTTAGGAATAGTTTCCCTTCTTTCTTGTCTCAAGATTGTGCTATAGTAAGTTTCTCCTAGGAACCTATGTAGATTCATATCAGTCTCCCCTCATGTCAACCTTACCTTACTTTTAAGGTAACAAAAAAAGTGAAGCTCAAGTCCTAAAGATAGGGCTTTCTCATAACAGTTATGGGATTTGCCACATGCTCAGACAATATCCCCTCAGTTTAGTCATGTTCCAAAGTTGTACAGATTTCATTTATGATCATAAGAACTCCTTTGTAAACTCAAATCTAATTTTTGATATGCTGTTAGATCCCTTCTCAGAATCCTATGACAGTATAGACCTAGAATTTTAAGCATGGACCCTAGAGTTTAGCAGTAGATGAGTTGGGATAGTATTATCTAGTTTGATCAGATTATGTATTCATGGGGATTAGATCAGTAGGCTTGAACAGTACGAGCTAAAAATTTAAGTTTATTGACTCAAAATTAAGCATAAAGTTGTGAATGTGATATTAGCAGTATATGAGGAAACAGAATCAGATGATGTGTTTAGTAAGACAGGAAAGTGTTGAACAAAATGTAGGTATGTGATGGTAGATCAAGTACCTAAGCCAGGCCCTCAGATTTTAGTAGTAGAGCCAGTATGTATAGAAAGCAATAAGGGAAGACAATTCCAGACCCATTCTCATCTTAGTGCAGAGTTTTTCACTTCAGCTATCACAAAACCAACTCAGGCATTGCATACCAACTTTATGGTCACGAACTATGCTCACACATCTCTTTTTCCATAATCACATATGAATTCAATTTATAGCATAAGGAGTCCCAGTTTACTCCACAGTACGAATTATGTTCCATGAGAACAATCTACTTTCACGCACTTTCCACGGGATCATGTGCGCCTTCAGTTCCCAGCATAAGGGGTTCAGTTCCAGCTCACTCAGTATTACGAATCATGTCTTATGAATACATAAATTTCAGACTCAGGTCATGCATCTCATAACTCTTGTACACATTTTATGCTTTACAGTATACTCAACTTCCATGACACATGTTATGCTCCTACTATCCGATAAATCCAGACTATTACATGTATATTCTCGGTTTAGACCTTTTAGGTATATCCATGTTATTGATATTTTGCTCCTCAGGTTTCAGTCTTATTTCAAGTTCAGTCAGTCCTATTCATGCTTCAGGTCCTCCTAATTAAATCCTTTAGTAAGCTCTCATTATGAAATATTGTAGTGATGAGTAGTAGCTTAGATCAGGAAGAGTAAATGTTTCATATTGAGAGAATATTATTTCATGCTTGTGTTACACGATGTTATAGTTATGATGATAGGCTCGAATGTCGTGTTGTGGGCAAGTAAATAGCTAGCAAGAGGTTGTAAGTAGAAGTTGTGAAAGTGCAGAGTGTGATAGTACGTTTGGACCCCTGACTTGTCTGCACCATTAGGTAGCTATCAGTAATTTAGTTACCAGTTACTCAACTATCAGTGCCTTAGTATCTCAGTTAACAGAAGGTTTAGTCCTCATGATTCATGTTAAGTTCCTAATGATCGCATAAATTCATAATATATCACATACACCCTCAAATTAGATTCCTCGGTGAATCCGTGGGGCCGATGTTTTGTCTCCTCAGTGCCTAGATTCAACATCATGCTCAGTAATCAATATTCAGTAAAGGAATCAGATAGTCCTACAGAATTATGTCTTCAGTTACCAGTTACTTATCCTTATAATTCAGTATGTCTGTACCAACTATAGTCTTAGTTATAGCGACAACTTCAGTTTAGTAACCAGATAAAAAATTCAGTTTAGTTCCAGACATGCTTGACCATATCTTTCAGTTGTTAGTACTCAGTTATTAATGTTTTAGTACCCCAATTTACAGAATACCTTAGAGCCATGTCATACGCTTGGTCTCGCATTCACAAATGATACAGACTTCATGAATCCATGCTCAGATATCTTATTCTTCTCAGTTAGTCCTTATCTCCTATGCATAATACTCAAAAATCCCATCCCAGCTATTCTGACTAAGTACAGTTTATCTTTGTAGATCTAGTATTCAGTTACCAGTTATTCAGTTAATTAGATAAGTTAGTATATTTATGCACTCATAATTAACTAAGTTTATGCATCATGTCTCAGTTTCATATCCCAGCTATTAAGTCACAATTCTGTTCGTAAGTGCCTTGTACACCACCTTAGTTTTCCTTATTATCTCAGATAACTCAGTATTCTTCAAGGTACCTAGAGTCCCAATGGGAAAATACCCTATATCCCCCGACCTTATGTGATTTAAAAATGCCACTTTTTTTCTCTAGATTAATCTAGCTGGAGAAAGGGTTATTTATAAGTTGACCCTCTAGCTCCAAATTTCAGTCGTAATATATGTTCTTAATGGCTCAGTTTAGCCCACGATACTCTATCCATGTCACGCATTATAGACTCAGTTCAACTCATGTATCATGTTCCAGACTCAGTTATGTTCTCATGTTTTCGCTCATGCATATTGAGTGATTAATCTCAAACTCATTGGTATTTTCAGTTCAACATAACAGTCTTTCTTGAGCTTACTCATTCTCATGTTCAAATTTTAGTACCAAACTTGGTACTATTACCATTTCATGTTCAGTCGTATATTCATGAGTCAGTTCAGTCATGTATCCACGCATCAGATACGTGTGGTCAGCTTATAAATACTTTCAGTCATGCATTCACGAATCATGTCAGTCATATAATCATGCATCAGATATGCATGGATCCATCTTATCAGTTAAGCATCAGATATCCATTCCTGTTTGAGAAACTTAGCTCATCAGAGCACTAAGTCCTACATTCATAAATCGGTTATAAATGCATCAGGTATGCATGTTCAGTATGATATGTTCAGCTCATCAGTCATGTCAATCATGAGATCATGTTCCAGTTATTCATGTTCAATTCATGTTCAGTTGGTCTTTTCCCCTTTCAGTCAGTTACATTCGAGGACGAATGTTCCCAAGGTGGAGATATTGTAAGACCCTGTAAAATCCTAAGTCTAAATTCATCTCATTAAGCTTTACGAGCTCTAACACTTAGAATATTTTGCTAAGTTCTCAAGACTTAGTCTCATTTTTATACTTTCAAATTTTGGAGATTTATTTGGCGACCTTTCCGACCTCCGCTTTTCGATTTTCAAGTTGCGTTACGATCGGTCAAGCTTATAGTACATCCAGGGTGAGTTTCATAATTTTAACATTAGTGTAATGGCATGTTTGTTTGCCCGAACTATTAGCTAAAGGCGTTTGAGCCGCGGAGCCCTCTTATAGCCTTTGTACCCAATTTTTTTCAGCATTTTAGGGTCAACTTCAAACTATCATAACTTCCTGTATATAATGAACTAGGAGACATGATATATATCAATGGAAAGATCTTTGAGTCTTCTTTATAATTCAATTTTTTTCATCCAATTTGGACAACTGAGTAAAAAGTTATTATCAATTTACTTCAACCTATCAGACAGTCAATTAGGGACAAATTTGACCTTAATTGTTAGGGGTATTTTGGTCATCTTCCACCCCTATATATACCCCAAACACGGGATTAAGGCTTATTTGTAGAAAAATATACTGCTCTTCTAAAAATCCTCTCAAGAAGTCAAGCTAGGGTTTCAATTTGAAGACCCAAATCCCATCAATTGAAGAACATAACTCCTCATTTATCTTCAGCATCAAAAGAAGGGTTTCTCTCAAGATTATAACCTATAACAAGAATCAAATCCTTCTTACAAAATATATGATATTCAAGTGTTTCAAACTCAAGAGCCAATTTATTTTCTCTCAAAGGAACAAGAACCCTAGTCAAGGAATCAAGAACATGTCTAAGAATTTCTTCAAGAATCTTCCACCTAAGGTATGCGTAGTGTTCATCCACGGATTCCTTTCATCCATAGGAATCCAAGAACCATGCTTTAAATACTATATTATGATTGTCTTGTTGAGATATGATCATGTACATGTTGATGGTTGTTGTTTATGCTTCAAGATGTTAATTTAGGGTGATTCTCATGAAGTATGTGTGCTTGTAGTTAAAACCCATGAAATTTGGAGGTTTAAGATGACTAAATTAATAAGAACACCTATGCCATAAAGTGTGCATGCAAGGTGTTCGATGAAATGCCTAGAATAGGCATAATCATGTTTTTATGATTTAAGAGTGCTCAATTAACAAGTCCTTACTCCATGTTTTATGATTTCACGTGAATTCCATGTTGTGTGAATAAAGTTCGAATCTTTACATGTTGTTCATGATACCATGATATTTTGTGGATTCAATTGGTGGAATTAAGTTGAATTATGGTGTAATGGTGTATAAAATTGATCATTAGGCCTATGCCATAAATAGTGCATGCAAGGTGTTTGTTAAAATGCCTAAGTGAAGAAGAATTGAGCACTTTGACCTATTTGTGATCTAAATGATGATTCCACGCTATATCCATGTGCTTAAGTTGACTCCCATGCTAAAGATATGCCTACCATGTGTTTGATAATGTTCCTCAACGAATAAATGATGATCAAGTACCTAGTCGTCATGCTCCAAGATTTTGTCATGTCTCTTAAGTTATGCCATGTCTACTTGATCAAGATGATTTCTATGTTATTAATGTACTATGAATATGTTGTTGGCTTGTCATGATATTACAATTGACCATGATGTTAGCTATATGAAAAGGTTATGAAAACCACATGATTTATGAATTCCTCGTAGATGCTATATTATTGATTGTTAATGTTTGTGAAGTACTCTTGTATGTCAAGTCATGTCAGTTTCCTTCCATCGATTCCTGGGGGTATTCGTACCCGAAAAATATAGTTGTGTGCCTAGAGCCATGTCATGTTTTCACGATACTCTCAGTCAAGCCATGTTCAGTAGACTTCAGTCAGCTAACAGAACTCAGTAGTATTTAGTCAGTTAACATAATTCATTAGTGTTCTGCTAGTCATAGGAACTTCATAAACTCAATCCATGTTCAGTTCAGTTAAACAGAACAATCAGTAACAGTTCAGTTAATTCTAGTATAAACTAGGAAATCAGTTCAGTATAATCAGTTCAGTGTCATTCAGTTAGGAGTAGGATTCAGCACCGAGCGAACCCAAGGATGGGAACTCACCTGCCAGTAGAGGGTATGATTCTTAGAAGCAGTCCTTGTGTTCCAGAACTATGTAGCCAGCATAGGTTGAGACATCAATACCTGTTAGTTGAGGGTAGATAAGGTGGCTTAACCTGTCAGATGAAGGTTCCCACCATTCTTATTAGACTACCTGCCATATGAGGGTCACTCACAGCCTATCCTTACCAGTGGCGCGGTATTGACACCCTTCCAATCAGGGCAGAGATTGGACCCCAGCTTAGCTATTATAGCGTATTTGGGGCATGTCGGTTAGATAACTACTTCCCACTATTTCAGTATCAGTCTCAGTAAAAGAACTCAGATAGTTCTTTAGGATATCAGGACTGTCAGATATATTCAACTCAGATACAGTACGAAACTCATCTAGTTCCATCAGATTTACGACTGTCAGATAGAGTCATTCATGCTATCAGTTATCAGAACTCATGTTATCAGATACATCAGTTATCAGAATTCAGTTATCATTCATGATATGTTATCAGTAAATACATGTCATCAGTATTCATACTTAGTAGTCATGTTATCACGAGCTCAGTTTTAGGACTACTATATACGGTTAATCAAATCAGTTCTTCATAATCAGAACTATCAGAAACAATCATTCCTTTATCAGTAATATAGTATTAGTCTCCCAGTATTCAGTAATGCAGTATCAGTTCCTCACTAATTAGTGAATTACATATCAATATCAGTAAACTCGGTCATTCAGTATCTCAATATCAGTAAACTCAGTCATTCAGTATCTCAGCATCAGTAAACTCATGTTGTTAGTATTCAGACTCAGTAGTTAGTATCACCACGAGTTTAGTTGCAGTTACATATGTATGTATGTATGTATTCTCACGTTCATATCAGTCAGCATTGTTCATGCATATAAAACCCTTTGCATTTAGCCTACCTCACTCGTACACTCAGTACATTCAGTCGTACTGACGCATTCGCGCTATGGTGTTTTATTTGACGCCATAGATACAGAGGCACAAGTTTTAGAGCAGCAGTAGCATTACAGATTTAGTAGTCAGTGCTCCTCTTCATTCGAGGACAATATTATTATTACTTTATTAGAGTATTTCAGATTAGTTTTTCTGTTCATGGAGTTAGTTGGAGACATGTTCCTTCAACTCCTTATTCATTTCAGTTAGAGGCTTTCAGACTAGATATCAGATTAGATGTTCAAACTTCAGTATTTATGTATCAGTATTGAACCTTATGGCCTTACAGTTCATGTTTCCGCATATTTTATGAGATATTATGCAGTTTACAGGTACAGATATCAGTCATGGGTTAGCTTGTGGTCCTTCGGGGTCATGAGCACCGTGTAGCGTTTTGGTTCAAAAAATCGGGGCGTTACATGGGGTCTGGGGACGGTAAGTGTATGCAGTCCATAGCACTACCTCCAAGGTGAAGCTTTTTTCGATAGACCCCCGGCTCAAGATAAAACAATCTAGACAAGATAAGATACAATAGAAATTCGTTTTAGTCTTTATACATTGAATGCGCATATGTAATTGACAAGTCTAAAATTGACTGAAAATGACTAGGTAACCGGTAGTAAATTTGTCTTTGTTTAATTTACGTTATATGCACCTAATGAAAATTACTATTGAATAGAGACACAGAGAAAACATTTACTTAAATAACTTTATTATTATTCATTGGAACACAAATCTATTCTCTATTATTATTTTTTTACATGATATGATAACTTTTACTATTTAAATAAGCATCTGAATTGAGCTTGATATATTCATTGGAACAAAGTCTCATTCTTTACTTAAAATTTGAATTTGTTAACAAACACAAGGTGAATATGTTGACATACATGTGTATCGTGAGAAGACAAGAAGTTGAGAATAAAAAGAAAAGTTGTGTGTTTGTTTGTTTGAGGGTTGTTAAAGGGAACCAAAACAAAGACCTGACTGAAACAGAAAAATGCATTGACATGACAATGTGAACTACTGATAGTTTCGTGCATTCATTTGTGTGACAAATCAAATGATTAATTCTAAATTTCCATTTTTGCACTATATATACCTGATAAAAATTATTGAATACACAAACAAAGCAAACATTTTTTGATTTCTTCTCTACCAACTTAATTAGTTTTCATCATTTTAGTGCAGCAATGGATTGTATAAAACTTGTACTATTTTTTATGCTCTATCCCTTTCTCTATCAACTTGCTTTCCCCTCATCCTTACCTCATTTGTGCCCCAAACATCAAGCTCTTGCTCTTCTGCAATTCAGGCAAATGTTTACCATTAATTCTAATGCTTCTGATGATTTTTGTTACAATCCGAAAACTCTTTCATGGAACAGGAGAACTGATTGTTGCTCGTGGAATGGAGTTTATTGTGACAAGATGACGGAACAAGTAATTGATCTTGACCTCTTTTGCAGCGGACTTCAAGGCAAATTTCATACCAACAGTAGCCTGTTTCAGCTCTCCAGTCTCAAACAACTGTCTTTGTCTTATAATGATTTTTCCGGGTCGCTCATTTCAACTAAATTCGGTGAGTTATCTAGCTTAACGCATCTTGAATTGTGGCATTCAGGATTTATAGGTTTAATCCCAGCAGAAATCTCTCACATTTCTAGATTACAATTTCTTACTATATCGACTGTTGATCCATATGGGCTTAGACTTGGGCCTTAAAATTTTCAACTGCTTCTTAAGAACATGACCCAATTAAGATATCTTGACCTTGAATATGTGAACATCTCTTCCACCATTCCCGAAAGAGATTTGACCAACTTGACCAACTTAGAATACCTTCGTTTATCGTACAATTCCCTAACTGGTCCAATTCCATCCAACGTAAGTGGACTCCAAAATCTACAATTCCTCTTGTTGTCATCAAACCACTTCAATGGGACTATACCTTCCTGGATATTCTCCCTCCCGTCACTAATATATTTAGAGTTGACCAATAACTCTTTTGGTGGAAAAATCCAGGAGTTCAAGTCCAAAACATTGGCTGTCATTTCTGTAAACCAAAATCAGTTGCAAGGTCCTATTCCAAAATCACTCCTAGACCAGAAGGAACTATATTATCTTACCCTTTCTCAAAATAATTTCAGTGGACAGATTGCTTCAACCGTCTGCAATCTAAAAAGACTGATAATGCTAGATTTGGGAAGTAATAATTTGAACGGAACAAACTCACAATGTTTGGGTGAGATGAGTGATCTTGAGGTTTTGGGCTTAAACAGCAGTATTCTTAGCGGGACGATTAATACAACTTTTAGTACTGAAAACCAACTCAGAATCATTAACTTGTACGTGAATAAGCTGAAGGGGAAAGTTCCGCCATCGTTGATCAATTGCAGAAATTTGGAATTCCTTGATTTAGGCAACAATGAGTTGAATGACACATTTCCAAGTTGGTTGGGAGGCCTTCCTGGTTTGAAGATTTTAAGTTTGAGATCAAATAAGTTGCACGGCCCTATAAGTGATTCAAGGAAAGACAACTTGTTTCCTAAAATTCGAGTAATAGATCTCTCGTCCAATGGATTCAGTGGAAATTTACCAGTGAGCCTTTTCTAGAATTTTCAAGCCATAAAAAAAATTGGTGAGAACAGTGGAACCCGAGAGTATATAGCAGGTGATTATTCTGGTAATTATGCCAATATCTTGATAGTTACAACAAAGGGACTGGATCAGGAACTTTCTTGAGTTTTGACTACATATATGATTATTGATCTCTCAAGGAATAGATTTGAAGGTCATATTCCAAGCATTATTGGAGATCTCGTTAGACTCCGTATGCTGAACCTATCTCATAATGGCTTGGAAGGTATTATACCAGCATCATTGCACCAATTATCCGTACTTGAATCGTTGGATCTGTCGTCCAACAAAATAGGCGGTGAAATTCCACAGCCGCTTGCATCCCTCACATTTCTTGCAGTCTTAAATCTCTCTCATAATCATCTTGTTGGATGCATTCCCAAAGGAAAACAATTTGATACGTTTGAGAACAGCTCATACCAAGGGAATGATGGGTTACGTGGATTGCCCCTCTCAAAAGATTGTGGTGGCGATGATGGGGTACCGCAACCGACAACTCCAGTTGAGCTAGATGATGATGAAGAGGAAGAAGGAGATTTGATCAGTTGGAAAGCGGTTCTCATGGGTTTCGGTTGTGGTCTAGTTATTGGACTGTCCAAAATATACATAATGTTGTCAACTTACTATCCAGTCTAGTTTTTGAGGATGAACATAAAATTGATTCGACAATGAATAGATATTAGTGAGTAACTTCCAGGTATTCAACTTAAGAAGTCACAAACACAACAAAGCTAGAAGCAAAATTTATGCCTAAAATTGACTTTACAAATATATATAAACTAGACAATGAAACTTTAGTTTATCGAAAAACAAGAAAGAATTTCTAATTGATGTACGCCTTTGAGACCAGTCTACTTCCCGCCCGAAAGAACAACTCATTTGCTAGCTTGACTAGTGATGGTGAGCCTATGAACTACAATTTGTACTTTTCACTTATGAAATTTAATTTAATCCTATGAACTACAATTTGTACTTTTCACTTATGAAATTTAATTTAATGTGTAATTTATTAGTTAGGATAGAACCTATATATAAATTGAATCAATCATTACATTAAACGAGGGATCTTAAGTTTTCTAGCCTTCTCAGCGACAACCTGCATTCGGATATAATAGCACTGTAAGTGATACAAGATAAACAACGGAAACACAAAATAAACACTCAAAACAGTCCACAAGTTCAAGAGAACCAAGGACCCTTTGAGTGACCCCTCTCGGATTCAAGATCTACAACAAGAACACAATGTAATGAGGTGATTAACACCTATTTCAGCAGACAAAAAACTGGATTAACAACACGAGAATGAAAAACACGAAGAACAATAACAATATTATTAAGAACAACAAACACACGGCTACGAGAAACAAAGGGATAGATAGATAGACTACACAAAGATGTAATCTTAAGAACCCAAGAGCCTATTCCACTCTTGGACCCTTAAAACCACACACAATGATTCACCTATCTCATATGTTGAAACAAGAGGGACCTCGATCTCCCAAAGCATCCAACGTTTCCAAGCTTGAATCCAACACGAGTGATTCCACACTCAAGTTGATTTTCCTAGTTACTATGTTTCGGTCAAGAGGACATTCTCTCAAGAGAGGGTGTTTCAATGTTACAACTTTCAATATTCAATCAAAACTAATGCCTAAAACCATACATCATTCTATTTATAGTGTATTACAAATAATAGGTAAAATGACCAAAAAGTCCCTTTAATGAAATGTGACCAAGGGCGCCCTTGGAGTGCAAGTTTAGGGTCGGTTTTAGTGTGATCCAAGGCCTTCTCCATATTTCACTTGGACTCTTTATTGGACAGGTCCAACTCATTCTCACATACGTGCATCGTCGTGGTCGTACCCATATCAGTAAGGGATATGTCCAGTTTTTAGTATAGGAATAACCGCTTTGATTTTGAGTCCATGGAGATTTCTAGTGGCGTCAAGTTGTTCTCCACTACAATTTTTAATCCCTGCATAACAACTAGTAACTCGATTATGTTTTTAGCTGCGTTAGGCAGGTCCCTCATACATCCACTAACCCATTCTCTGATCTTTACTATTAATAATCACACCTGGTGTACCTCCTATCCCATGGTTATCGATGGAAGAACCATCTGTGTTAAGTTTCTTTCTATATGTCTAGCTGCAACTGAACTGTCTTCCAGCAGTTGTTCCATTTTCGATTCTTTTTTCTCCCTTATACTTATCTACATCTCATTAGTATAGAGTTATCCCATTATATAGTGAAGTCATTTCTTTTGCAGATTCAAACTTGCTTCTGATCCCATTTGGCCTTCAACGCGAACTTTTTCACTCCAAAAAAGTGTCCTATTTCCAAGAAAACTAACCTTTCTGCACATTATCAAACCAATGATGTTTAACTTAAGATTATTTATACCAAAAAATCATTCATATTCAAGAGTATTGTATCATGAACTTGGTGGGGAAAAAATTGGATATTTGACTTGGAAGTCAAGGTGTATACATCAACCACCACTATTATCCTAACCAATCAAGTCTTCTTTGGAATTTTGACTTGAAATGTTGTTTTACTCAAAGTCTATATACCAATTGTTACTCTTTCATTCTGACCAATCAAACTTTTCTGAACTTTAGACTTTGAGAGGTTTTTGCCGGTCTATACACCAACTAATGCTCTTATAGACTCTTTTAAGAGGGGGAGCCCTGGAGAAACCGGTTAATAAGTTGCTGTCAATGCGACTAGGAGATCAGGATTCAAGCCTTGGGAAACAACCCTTTGCAAAATATAAGGTGAGGCTACGTACAATAGACCCCATACCAAGAACCCGCGCATAGCGGGAGCTTTAGTGCACCGGGCTTCCCCTTGCAAAATATAAGTCATGAATTTTCTTCCTTTCTGACTCAATCAAATTTTGTTTTCATTTGTCTACAGTATGTTTTGCTCTCCGTAGTTACGGTATACCTCCTTGTTTTCTAGCCTTCTCAGCAACAACCTGTGCTTTCGGATATAATAGCACTGTAAGGTATATGTCCAGTTTTTAGCAGTCTTTAATTTGAGGTCCTGCAGGTCTAGGAGTGACTTTGGAATAGGACCTTGCAGCTGATTTTGTTTTACTGAAACGAATTCCAATGTATTATTGAACTTGAACTCCTGAATTTTGCCACTGAAAGAGTTATTTCTCAAGTCTAACAATTGTAGAGACGGGAGGGAGAATATACAGTAAGGTATAGTCCCATTCAAGTAGTTTGATGACAAGTAGAGTAATTGTAGGTTTTGGAGTCCACTTACGTTGGATGGAATCAGACCAGTTAGGGAATTGAATGATAAATGAAGGTGTTCCAAGTTGGAAAGGTGGAAAACTCTTTCGGGCAATACCCCACGTAACTGCGTGCTTGGAAGCCATAGAGTTGTTAAATAAGATGAGAAATTCAGAGGAATGGTGGAACAGATGCTCACTGAGTCAAGGTGAAGCTTTGTTAATTGGGTCAAGTTCTTAAGGAGCGGTTCAAAATTGTAAGACCCAAGTCTAAGCCCATACGGGTCAACGGTCGATATACTAAGAACTTGTAATTTAGAAAGGTGAGAGATTTCTGCTGGGATTATACCTGTAAAACCTGAATACATCAAATCAAGATGCATCAAGCTAGATAACTCACCAAATTTAGTTGAAATGAGCGACCCGGAAAAGTCATTATGAGACAAATCAAGCCGTTTGAGATTGGAGAGCTGAAACAGGTTACTGTTGGAATGAGACAAACTGTTCGCTGCAAAGGAGATGAAGCTCAATCACTTGTCCCGTCATCTCGTCACAATGAACTCCATTCCATGAGCAACAATCTGTGCTCTCGTTCCATGAAAGAGTTCTTGAATTGTAATAACCACCAGAACCATTAGGATTAATGGTAAACATTTGCTTGAATTGTAGAAGAGCAAGAGCTTGATGTTTGGGGCACAAATGAGGTAAGGATGAGGAGAAAACAAGTTGACAGAGAAAGGGATATAGCATTAAAAATAGTGTACAAGTTTTACACAATCCATTGCTTCACTAAAATAGCATAATTTTGATGAGGTATATATAGTACAAATTAAGCAAAGAAAAAATCTACTAATATTGCTTTGGAGTAAGCAATTCTACGAAGGTCACCAAGTCATTTTTGGCGAATAGTGTTATATCGAAAAAATAACTGTAACCTTCTCATCACTAGTATATAACATATTAACAGCAAGACATTTCCGTCTAACTGTGTAGAATTATTACTGAAATCAAATGGGCTAATACGGAGTGAAGTGAATAGCGGGGATTCATATAGCTTACCTAGACTAGCTTGCGGTTGAAGCTTAGTCATCACAATTTCGAAGAACAAAAAGAAGCATACCCTACTAATGCAAGATGCTTTGTGCACCAGGCTGCCCTTTTTTTTAAGAAGGAAGAAAAGTTTGACGAAGACGACTCGAGTTAATTTGATGGAACCAATTTTCCAAGAACGTGTTTAGAACTTGGAGTGGGGACTTTCTTTGGACTTTACCAGACTGTCAGTTTCTTAAAGGAGAAAGAAAAGTCTATAAGAAAAGTCTACAAATCAATTTTGATTTTTAGAGGTGAGAGAAAGACTCTGGCGAAGACGTTTAAGTCAAGAATTGGAAAAAAGAAACACCTTGAGTTTGATGGAATCAATTTTTCACGAAATGTACCCTACCAATGGAAGACAATTCATGACTCCAGACATGACCTGTTGTTCATATATTTAATACCACTGATTCATTAAGTTCAAGTAGACATATATTTTGAACCTTAAATCGGAGTAATCAATTCCAAGAAAGCCACTGTTGTCAATTACTAAAATATATTTTTTGACTACTAAAATCTACGATTTACTCCGTGATTGTTATTGAAAATTTTCTGTAATTGGATTTCAAATCACTTGATAGTAAGAACTTAAAGTAATTGGGAAAAAAAAAAAAAATCTCAAGTCAATGCAGGAATCGTTGCTCAAAAATCAAAGAAATGTTGGACCAAAACTTGTCATGTCAAAATCAAGATGAGTTTGATTAGTCCCTCCACTTGGGGTAGAGACATTGACAACACAAAGGTCCCTCCAGTTGTAATAAATAACACATGCATTTTGTCTGATAAAAAAAAATATGTGGCATAGTACAACATTGTGCATCAGCTGATGATAACACATTTCTAGCACTGTAAGGGATATGTCCAGTTTTGGAATTGATTACTTTGAAGTAACCATAGTAGCTATTTCTTTGCTTGTTTTGTGATTCACAATATTTGTCTAGTCAGACTTAATGAATCAGTGACATAAATATATGAACAACATGTCAATATGTCTGGAGTCATGAACTGTCTTCCATTAGTAGGGTATATTCCCGTGGAAAATTGGTTCCATCAAATTCAAGGTGTTTTTTTTTTTTTCAATTCTTGACTTGAAATGTCTTGGTCATAGTCTCTGCAACAAATAATACTCATATAGACTTTTCTCTCTACTCTAAAAATGAAAATTGATTATAATTGGAGTCCTGTACAACATCCATGTCCGGTATTTATTGAGGTTCGATTAAATTTGAATTCATATAGAAAAGGTCCCTATCGGGGAGGTGTAGGGAGGGGGTGGGGGTAAGAAATGTTTTCTAACAAAGATGACTTTGTATCTAGCAAGACTCGAATTCAAACTTCTTAACTAAAAAAGAATACTTATCACTCTACTGCTATTTTCATTGGGATTTTATTTTATTTTTTTAAGGTGAGAAGAAGAGTTTTGAGATAACAGGTAAAAGTTGTTGCATGTGTCTAGGAGGTCACGAGTTTAAGTCGTGAAAATAGACTCTCACAAATATACAAAATAAGCCGTCTATAATAGATTCTTATAATATGATCCTTTCTGAAATTCCGTATAAAAATGAGAGGTTTAATAGACCAAACTGCTCTACCTTTCTTTTTTGTGAGAACAAGAGGAAAGACGTGGAATTATTAATTAAGAAAGAATACTTATCACTCAATGTAACACCCCGTAGAAATGTGTGCATGCATTGGCCATTAATAGCAACCTTAATGAGTTAAGATTAGAAAAAAAAAAAAATTAAGTGTCAAAGAGACTTAGTCTCATTTTTAACTCTTAATCTTCGTGGATTTTATTTTCAATCCTCCCGAGCTACGATTTTAGATTTTCTTGTTGCGTTGCGATGGGGCAAGGTCGTGGTACGTCTCGGGTGAGTTTTAGAATTTTTAGATGAACCTAAGGGCATGTTTGGTATTCAATTCCAGTAGCTCGGGGTGATCTGGGGGCGCCGCCTGGGGTACTCCACCGCTGTAAGCAGGGCGTCGCCCAGGTCTTTGCACCGCTATATGCTGGGCGATGCCTTGGGTACTCCGGTGCTCCAAGTAGGGCGCCGCCCAGGGTATCACACCCGGCCAAGTTCTAGCACCCTATTCCGACTCATTAGGGGTAAAACGGTACTTCTCCAACCCCTTATCATCTCTAACACGGGATTTAATCCCAAGAACACCAAAGTAAGTGTATTTTCATCAAAATCTCTCAAGAAACTCCATTAGGGTTTCAAACTAAAAACTCAAATAACTCAAGACTCAACTGTGAGTTTTCGAAACAAATTTGAAACATATATATATATATGAATGCATGTGTTTAAGGATGAATAGTCAATTGAGAGCATGATTTATAATGAACCCCTCTCTTGTTATGAATTTTCCCATCTTTAGTATGATATGAATTGTTTTTGATACAATTTAATAATAATTGATCTTATTGATATTGAAGGGGTTACAGCTGTATATATAGAGAACTGAAGAATAACTAATTACAGAATAACCCAGATGTATTTGATAATTATATATGTAGTCTATTATCCCCCCGCAAGCTGATCAGCGGTAACGAGTGGCAGCTTGGAGCAGAGATACTGAAAAGGCTATAACGGAAGAGGCTTGGTGAGAATATCAGCAAGCTAGTCAGTAGATGGGACATAGTGCGTGGCCATCGTTCCTGCAAGTACCTCATCACGAACAAAGTGACAGTCGGACCCAACATGATTCATACGATCATGAAGGACTGGATTTTTGGTAACACAAATAGTGGACTGATTGTCACAATAAATCTGTGATTTCGTCGGGGGAATGCCAAGTGCATCCGTAAGGTATCGTAACCTCATGGCTTCAGCAACACCCGCAGCCATGGCACGATATTCTGCTTCTGTGGAGGAACGGGACACTCGCGTTTGCTTCTTGGTGCACCAGGAAATCAGATTCGGTCCCATCATAACAATATATCCAGTAGTGGACTTCCGATCATCTTTGTCGTTAGCCCAATCCGAATCAGAAAAAACAGATATATCAAACGAGCCCTTTTGAAATAAAATTCCACAGTGAAGAGTACCTTGAAGATAGCGCAGAATGCGTTTCAAGGCCTGAAAGTGTTGTTCTGTGGGAGCATGCATTGATTGGGAGACTCGATTGACTGCATATTGGATGTCCGGACGAGTAACAGCAAGATAATGAAGTCCACCGACGAGGCTCCGATATAGTGTAGGATCGGCAAAGGGAGTATTCGGCCCTGGGGATTGGCGGACTGCCATGGGAGTGACCGCGGGTTTGCAGTCTGCCATTCCAGCTCGATTTAGAAGTTCAAGGGTATATTTGGTCTGATGCATCAATATGGTTCCCGATTTGCGGATGAGTTCGAGGCCAAGAAAGAACTCCAGAGGACCGAGGTCCTTAAGTTTGAAGTCACGATGCATAGCCTCGGTAATTTCAGTGATGAGTGATGACGAGCTGCCTGTAATAACAATATCATCCACATAGATAAGAATGATGACTGTCCCGCGAGAACAGTGAAGGGTGAAGAGGCTGTTGTCATGATGGTAGGTGTGAAAACCAAGACCCTGCAGAAAAGTAGAGAGACGTGTGTACCAGGCACGTGGGGCCTGTTTCAGGCCATACAGTGATTTACGAAGCTTGCAAACATAGTGAGGACGGTTGGGATTAACATATCCCGGTGGCTGAACCATATAGATTTCTTCCTCAAGATGACCATGAAGAAAGGCATTGCTGACGTCTAACTGATGAAGCGGCCAATCATAGTGAAGAGCAAGAGACAAGACCAGACGAATAGTCTGTTGCTTAACAACAGGGCTGAAGGTCTCCTTATAATCCACACCATACTCCTGATGATACCCTTTTGCAACCAGACGTGTTTTATAGCGAGAAAGAGAGCCATCTGAATTTCGTTTGATGCGAAACACCCATTTGCACCTAATAGACTTTCGGTTACTAGGCAGAGGTACCAAATCCCATGTACGTTGTTCATTCAGAGCCTGAAATTCCTCATCCATAGCTTGGCACCAGAAACTATTTTTGGAGGCTTGGTTGTAGGTAGTAGGCTCAGTTATGGGATGTGCATCAAAGGGTATTTGAGTGTGGTAGGCTTTGGGTTTGAAGGTACCGGCCTTGGCTCGGGTTGTCATAAGGTGAGTGTTGAGTGGAGGGTGATTAAGAAGGGGTGGTGGAGTTGTATGATGTGTGGACGGGGGTTGGGTGGGGCTGCCGTGGGAGCTGGAATGTGCAGCGGTGGATGGGGTGGCTGTATGTGTGTTAGGAGTATGATGTAGGGAAGTGGTGGGTTGTGTGGCAGTCGGCTGGGTGTTCGGGTGGGAGGTTTGGGGGTTCAGGTGGTTGGGTGGTTGGTTCGGGTGGCTAGGTGGTTGGGATGGGTGGGTAGTGGTGTAGTGGGGTACCGGGTTAGGTGCCGAGTGAGCCGGAGCATGAGCGTGTGAAAAGGACGGAAATAATGGCACAATGCCAAGTGGATTGGGGGAGTATGGAGTAGAGGAAAGACTTGTGTAAGGAAATTGTTCCTCCACAAAACAAACATGACGGGAAACATATGTTTTCTGAGATGCAGGATCGAAACATTTGTAACCTTTGATAGTGGGATGATAGCCTAGAAAGACACAAGGGGTGGACCGAGGTTGAAGTTTATGTTGAGTGTGTGGACGCAACCAGGGATAAACTAGACACCCAAACGGGCGGAGATGGATGTAGTCGGGTGGATGATTGTAGAGACGGGCATATGGAGTGGAGTTGGAGAGAGTGTGAGCGGGCATGCGATTTATGAGGTAGTTGGCAGTAGCAAGGGCATCAACCCAAAAGGAAACAGGTAAGGTGGAATCATAGAGGAGCGCAACAACTGTTTCTATTAGGTGACGGTGTTTGCGCTCAGCAACGCCATTTTGTTCAGGGGTATATGGACATGAAGTGTGATGAAGAGCCCCTAGATTTTGAAGAAAAACACCAAACGCATTGTTGACAAATTCTTTGCCATTGTCACTTCGAAAAATTTTGATTTTGGCATTAAATTGAGTTTGAACCATTCGGTTAAAGTTGACAAAAACAGTATAAGCTTCGGATTTAAATTTCAGAGGATAAAGCCAAGTGAATTTACTGTAATCATCAACAAAACAGATATAATAACGAAAACCTTGAACAGAAGGAACTGAGGTTGGACCCCAAACATCAGAATGAATTAATTGAAATGGCGCAGTGGCCTTGTGTTCAGACAGTGAAAAAGGTAAACGACAAGATTTAGACATTGAACAGGACTCGCAATGTAATTTTTCTGAAAAATTAAAACCTAAGGAAGATAAAATGGATTTGGTGATGGCGGATGATGGATGCCCAAGCCGGCGATGCCAGGTGGACGAGAGAACGGCTTGACTCACAACAGACGGAGACCTGGATGGAAGAGTGTATAGCCCATGCTCACAGCGGCCCGTGTACCGCACCCGGTTCGTGATATTGTCCACTATCTGGAAATTGGTGTCATTAAAAATGAGGGTGCAGTTATTTTCTTTAGTAAAGCGATAAACAGATAAAAGATTGGATGTGAGGGAAGGGACGTGGTGAAGGGTTGAGAGATGAAATTTACCATTTGGGGTATAGACATACCCAGAGCCGGTGTTTGTGATGGGAAGGGATTGACCATTGCCTACTGTAATAGTTTCTGAGCCATGATACGGATGAGGAGCTTGAAGTTGTGAATAATCCGACGTCACATGGGTGTTAGCACCTGTGTCTAGATACCAATCGTCAGATTGAGCGTGTGTGGACGCATGCATCGCCCTTGATCCTCCGGACTGGCTATTTACATTCTGCGAGTCATCATAACGATACCAGCAATTAGCCGCAGAATGGCCCCGTTTAGCACAAATTTGGCACGTTGGAAGATCTCGTGTGGGCCCCCACTGGTTTCCTCTTCCCTGTCCGCGGCCTGACTGAAAGCTGCCCCTCGGTGGAGGCCCGCCTCTGCCTTGCTGCCCGGCGTTCCGACGGTCACCGCCGCCACTGCCTCGCCCTTGGTTACGGCGATCGTCACCGCGACCCCTGGCCGAGCCCCCGCTTCCAGCCGAGTAAAGTGCCGTGACGCCAGGGGTGGAACTGGCTTCTCCGAGCAGTAATTTGTGTTCCATGTTTAGATTCAATTCTTCTGCATTAAGCCATCCAGACAGTTGATTCAGAGTAATTTCGACAGGTGAGAGGCGAATATGCTGTTTGAGAGAGGAATAGCCAGCCGGAAGGCCACGTATCACGGCATTCACCACGTCTCGTTCAGGAATAATCTCGTTCACAGCATCTAGGTCAGACAGAATAGAGGACACATCATCAAGGTATTGAGTCATCGTCTTCGTTCCCTTCCGAAGAGTATGCAATCTGTCACGCAACTGAAAAATATGAGCCGTAGACACAGAGTTGTACCTTGTGGCTAGTGCATCCCAAAGTGAAGCCGATGTGAGAAAACCCCGGGTGTGTTTGTGCACAGAGGGGCTAATAACTGCGAGAAGACAGGCTCGGATCTGAGTGTCTACGATCATCCACGGAAGGTAGTCGGGGTTTGGGAGCATGACGCCGTCCTGCTTGGCTGTTTCGGGCGGCGGCTTCTCCGCACCGTCAATCCATCCGAGCAGCAAGTTGGCTGCAAGGGCGGTGCGGACGTTAAGTGCCCAGGCCGGGTAATTGTTGTCAGACAATTTTTCGGGGATGAGATTGTGGAGATTCCTGAGCAGTAATTTTACTCCAGACGGTAAATTTGACAGAGGATCAACAACCTTGTCCATGGCGCCGACCTACGGCGGAGGAGGGAGGCCGTGCGGCGTGGTGTAGACGGTGGCGGCGGCGCACACACGTCGGAAAAGAGGAGAGATTAGGGTTTGGGCGGAAGAAGAAACCCTAGATCTGATACCATGATACAATTTAATAATAATTGATCTTATTGATATTGAAGGGGTTACAGCTGTATATATAGAGAACTGAAGAATAACTAATTACAGAATAACCCAGATGTATTTGATAATTATATATGTAGTCTATTAGTTTTGCAATGCATTTTGAAAAGCATGATATGAAACATTTGGATTTTACTATGATATGAATATGATTTTTGAACACGAAAGAGAGGGTTATGCATGTTGATAAATGTTGAATACACATATAATGAAAGAGTGCATGGTTTTTCCAAAGCACATGACCACCATATGTTTGAAGAATTCTTGTATAGTTTTGACTTACGTTTCGGAACATGAAATCTCTTATACTATTTGCATGTTGGGTGGTCTGAATTGAATTTTAATGAAAGAATTATGCATGATACATTATGGCTCGGAAAATAGGACTTGCAAGTTTTGGTGTGACAACACTAATTTAGATTATGCCATTATAATTCAGAACAGAATAGCATGCATGTTTGAAATCAGACTTTTTAGATGTTGAAACTAGAAAAATGCATGATACAGAACAGGATAAAATTGGGCATAAAGAGAGCTTAGGTGGTTCCCCGAAGAAGGCATGAGTTCAGAAAACTCATTATCCGAAACCGTGATTTGCCGATCCAGGTATATTATATTACACTGGTCTAGTGTCGTGTGGTGTATCAGAATTAGAAACTCCAATCCTTACAGCACACTCGGGTTGGGAGCTTCCCCGCCTAGTCAATGGCGGATTCCATACAGCCTGTGGGATTTTAGAATTGTAGGGGTGTACGACAAGTAATACAAAGATCAGACATTGCATTAACAAGAATGATTTATGATTTCAAAAAATACCCATGTGTTTTGGAACTACTTTATAATGATATTTCGACAAATTGCTCTCCAACTATTTTATATGTATACAAGCTTTATTTTGGATTACTTTACCTACCAGTACATCTGTATTGACCCCCCTCTCCCTAAAGGTTCTGAGGCTCATTCTAGGGGTCCAGAAAAGCAGTAGATTTTATCAGACACAGTGGCAGTGTCCACTTGGTGAGCCATCTTTATTCCAGAAGGCCTGTTTACTTTCAAGCAACTATAATTAGATATGGTTTTGGTCTACTGGAAAAAGGCCCCCAGTAGAAGACTGATAATGCTAGATTTGGGATCTAGAGAATCATGGTCACATTCTCAAGTCAATGCATTCTGTCTGTTTGTCAATTTTAGACAAAAAGGTCTTTGTTTTGGTTCCCTTAACAACCCTCCAGCAAACACACAAACACACAACTTTACTTTTCTCTTTCTTCTTAACTTCTTCTCTTCTCACGATACACATGTTAACAAATTCAAATTTTAAGAAAAAGAATGTGATTTTGTTCCAATGAATACATCAAGATCGATTCAAATGTTCGTTTAAATAGTAAAAGTTATCATATTATGTAAAAAAAATAATAATAATCAGAAGTTAGGATAAATGAAGAGAGAATAGATTTGTGTTCAGTGTTTGGTAATTACTTTTCCATATTCAGATTTCCACAATTATGGATCTTGAAGCGATGAAGCAAAGAGTTGTTTTGGAGATAAATCAGGTATGAGCTTCGATAGAGTGCCTTGATGTTGGGAGTATGGACAAAGTCCCAACTATGTGATTCACCTGAAAATCTTATTCAACATAGTACAATATCGTTGGTGTTAGCCCGCAAGCTACTGACAAGACTACTAAAATTTAAAAAGGGTTTGATTTGTAAGAATAAGAGTATGCACCCCTTTTGTTCCTCGAGTGCATGCCCCATTCATTATATATTTAGTTATGAAGTGTTTCACCCTTGGCGTTCTGATGATCCACAAAGGACCTGATCGACGGCTTAGCCCTTGGCGTTCTGATGATCCACAAAGGACCTGATCGACGGCTTAGTCAGTATCTATGGAACTTGGTCCCATATAAAGTTGATCTCTGAAGATGACTAATTGACTACAGTTGGAAGCTGTACTTTCCTGCAAAAAATTGTTAGCGCAGCTGTAGAGGTGCTGAACCTAGACCAATGGGAGGAACTCTAGGTTTTGTTGTTTCATATAAAAGGATCATCGACATACAACAAAACTTAGTTTTGCAATATCAAGATTTTCTCTCCATAGCAAAAGCCGTTTCATTGAGAACAGCTCAAACATTATCAAAAGACCTGATCAAGTTCTCATTTTAGTCTTGGTGTGTCTTGAGTCGTGTGTTTTGCTCTTATATTGTAGATTTAATCATGGTTATAAAGGATAGTAGATGCATAGCTTGTCCAAGTCTTAACTTGAGTTGAAGCAGTTAGAGTTAATTGTTTGAGTCGTTTGTAAGTTGGTCAAGCAAGTTTTACCATCGTGTGTGGTGTTGAATCCTAGCGTTACCTAGGATTAATGGCTAGAGTTAGTTGTAAGTGTGGTAGAGTTACCACATTTGTGTTGCAAATAGGATCATTACGAGGGTTAGTAATTATATGAGTTTGTAATCACTTGGTTGCCTGAAAATTAGTAGAGTTTTGGGAAATACTGTGAGACAGTCGTGGTTTTTCCTCCCTTGAACAAGGAGGTTTCCACAAAAACATTGTGTGTTGTTTACAGTATTGCATTGTCCTTATTTCTATTTATATGTTACTGCATGTGTTGTTTAGGGACCTGATCCTGTTGAATTTGGTGGACTCATACATTTCATAACGAAGGAACCAGACTTTCTTTCCTGTGACCGAAAATAACTTGATTGACTGATGATTGCATGTGTTATGGTTTTCTTCTGCAATATTAGAGAAAAGGATTAAAAGAAAAAATTGTTGGAAAAGGGACATTTTTCGAGCGAAAAATTTGCTGACTAGTTGATGAAGAGGCTAGTACAGTAAGGGAAAGTTCAGACTGAATTATTTATGCCAGAAATTTGCTCTTTGGCTCAATTTGGAAAGGAAATGGCTCATTCTAATAGACAGGATGCTACTCTTTTTGTAACCCCTCCACTCTTTTCCGTCATTTAAACATGACTTAGAGGCAATTGCAACTCTTCTCTCAGTCCTTCCTTTTAACGTGATTTAACAGAACTTCTAGTACTCCTTGAGCTAGTCCACTGTTGTTATCCTACACGGTATGATGTCCAAGGAATGTATCTAATGGCTGAAAAGAGTCCAACCAGTGTATATGGAATCAAGAATGTGTGGTTCATGATGTCTCATTGTTAATGCAAACTTGGGTAGCGATGAAAATCTATTCTGAACACAACGCCATATTACTCAACAAATAATTAGGCTGAAACTATTACTACGTATTATATAGCAAGCAGTAATACAAGTTGGGCTACTGTCTGTACAAGAACAACTTTAAATAAATGAAAATAATTCTGGCTGAGTCTCAAATTTAGAAAAAAATGATGTCTTTATTCATAGAGTAACAAACACTTTGGAAAAAATCACAATCTATGAAAGATGAAGACTTATATTTGCATCACCGGCGACATATTAGACTTGAATCCTGCAATTTCCAAAAATGAAGGATTAACGTTAAGAGCTTTAAGGATGAAACATATGTTAGAGTGGGTAAAAGTCCCATATTGGTTGGGGAATGGACTAGCTTTTGAAGTTGAGTTAGACTCAAGATTCATTTCTTGACAACATAATGTTATGAAGGATAGATATTAAGTTGAATACCGGGAAGTTTTCAGATTGCAGACGGTTGAAGGAATCTGTCCACTGAAATTATTTTGGGAAAGAATAAGAAATTGTAGGTCCTTCAGGTCTAGGAGTGACTTTGGAATAGGACCTTGCAACTGATTTTGTTTTACAGAAGAGAAATACACTTTATTATTGGATTTGAACTCCTGAATTTTGCCACTGAAAGAGTTATTGCTCAAGTCTAAATATTGTAGTGACGGGAGAGAGAATATCCAGGAAGGTATAGTCCCATTCAAGTTGTTTGATGACAAGTAGAGTACAAATAGGTTTTGGAGTCCACTTACGTTGGATGGAATTAGACCATTTAGGGAATTGTATGGTAAAGAAAGGTCTTCCAAGTTGGAAAGGCGGAAAACTCTTTTGGGCAATACCCCGTGGAACTGTGTGTCTGGAAGCTGTAGAGTTGTTAAATAAGAAGAGAAATTCAGAGGAATGGTGGAAGAGATTTTCACAGAGTCAAGGTAAAGCTCTCTTAATTGCGTCAAGTTCTTAAGGAGCAGTTCAAAATTGTAAGGCCCAAGTCTAAGCCCATACGGATCAACAGTCCAAATACGAAGAACTTGTAATTTAGAAAGGTGGGAGATTTCTGCTGGGAATACACCTGTAAAACCTGAATACGACAAATCAAGATGCGTCAAGCTAGATAACTCACTAAATTTAGATGAAATGGGAGACCCGCAAAAATTATTATAAGACAAATCCAGCCGTTTGAGATTGGAGAGCTGAAACAGACTACTGTTGGGATGAAATTTTCCTTGAAGCCTGCTGCAACGAAGATCAAGCTCAATTACTTGTCCTGTCATCTCCTCACAGTGAACTTCATCCCATGAACAACAATCTGTGCTCTTGTTCCACGAAAGAGTTTTCGGATTAGAAAAGCTACAGATATCAGAAACATTAGTTTTAAAGGTAAACATGTGCTTGAATTGTAGAAGAGCAAGTACTTGATCTTTGGGGCAGAAATGAGGTAATGCTGAGGAGAAAACAAGTTGGCAGAGAAAGGTATATAGCATAAAAAATACAAGGTTTACACAACCCATTGCTGCACTAAAATGATCAAAACTAATTAAGTTGGTAGAGAAGAAATCAAGAAATGTTTGCTCTGTGACTCTATTCAATAGTAATTTTGATGAGGTATATATAATGCAAATTAAACAAAGAAATTTTTTGAATGTATATTTACTGTTGGAATGCCTATGCACAAGAAGATTCAAATGAAAGCTACAACACAAAGAATATCTTTAGATAAACAACCCTCCACACACACCAGACAAACATAATTGGTTAGGGTAAGAGTTTGACAATAACATTACAAGTGTGCCAGCTCTGAAGGCACTCAAGAATATAACTTTATATTATAGGAATAGGACGTTACTTGATAATGCATTAAGGTTGGGATGGATATCTACTATGAATACAGCACCTTACATAGTGCGCGCCAGCTCTAGCCAATATCCCTTGGCCCATTGTTGTGGTGGACTGTTTTGGCCGTGTGGTTTCTCATTGATGTTCTAAACTTGACCACGTGATATTGTTGTTACTTGGTGGCTTGAGATCCATTTTGTTGAAGTTTTAGTTGTCTTGGCCAAGTGTTGGAGATATTGTTATTGTGGATTGGAGTTGGCCGTTGGAATTGTTGTTGTTCTTGAAGATTGTTGTTATTGTTCTTGGTATGGTTGTTGTTGTTCTTGAAGTTCTTCATCTTCCTTCATATATTGTTAGAACATAAAGTGAATGTTAGATCCTAAAAGATGAAGGAAAAAGGTGTATGTACTTGTTAGTCTTGAAAGAACCTCAACTACCAAAAGACTTTATATCACTTCTCAACCACTTTTCCATGATTTAAGGACCCCATGTTTTAAGGAGAAGTACAAGAAAAAGTCAAGTTTTGAAAATTGAAAAAGGCCCCAAGACTTATTTTCCCTCCTAAAATAAATTTCACCAATCCAAATTAATTTTTGACCAAGACTTGAACATTTGAGAATAACCACTTGATAAAATCGAACCAATACGTGGATGCCACGTCATCACTGCTACTGTTCATGCAATATTTTCGAGCTCAAAATTTTAGATTCTTAGTTTCATTTTTATAGTCCCTTAGTTTTGTTGTTGGTTCTAATACTAATTAGAAACTAGTAATCACCTACTTAGTTATAGATTAGTTGTTGAGTCCGTTTCTTTCGTAACTTCGTTATTTATGTGCTTTTCTTATTTTTTAACTCGTCGTAACTTCTTTGTTTCAAGTTCGTAAGTAGATTTTATTTTGTGTCTTGAGTCGATAAAACAGGAATCTATTCCGGCCGCCAAGTAGATATCACGAACCGAACCAGGGCCCTGGCCGTGACGAGCATTCCCAAACCTGAAGACCCGGAATGCCCTCTATGCACATAATTCATATGATCAAAGTAATACAGAATAGACACAATAATACGAAAACATGGTCAACAATTTAAAACAGTTAAAGGCCTGAAAACATTCCCAACAATATTTAATAAACATCTGCAACAGTATGCCCATTTTTAACCCTTTTTGTATATGCAACATTCTGAATGTCTAAAATCATGATAGTTTGAAATGTCTATTAGTCTGAGTCTGATATGGCATTGGTCTGAATTGGTATCGTCATACCAAGACTTGCAAGTCATGATTTCTGAGCCATAATACATTAAGCTAAATCTTTCATTTAAAGCATAATATATAGAAGATTTCGTGTTTTGAAACTCAAGTCAAAATCATGCAAAAACTTCATCAACATATGGTGGTCTAGTGCCTTTAGCAAATCCATGTACTCTTTCATTACATGCATTATGAGTATTAAACATTCATGCTAGATTACCTCTTTAGTGATTTAAAACCACCTTTAAATCATAACAAGAGTTCAATTATTTCATATAGTGCTTTTCAAGGATGCATTGCAAAGCAATTCATATGCTATGGGAAATCTGAAAAATTCATAATAAGAGGGACTTCACCGAAAATCATGCTCTCAACAAGAATTCATTCTTAAATACATGGTTTCATACATTCATATTCTCAAATCACTTTGGGAAAAGGTCAAAAGACCAAAACAATGATGTTAAAACATTTAATATATGAATATATACATAGATTCAAAAACCCCATTCTAAAACATGATTTTTCTATGCCCATGAGAATTTCGGAAAACCCCGCGTACCTCTATTTCAAAAAATAATGGGTGCTTCTTAAAGCCTGTAGATTGGGGATTTCGAATTTCTAATCAATTTTGAAAATCCATGGTTGAGTCTTGATTTATTTGGGTTTTCAGTTTGAAACCCTTGGGAGTGTTCTCGAGAATTTTTAGATGAATGTGGATGTATTTTGGAGAATTGGGGACTGATTTCGTGTTTATGGCTGAATAAGGGTGGGAAAAGGACCACTTCGCCCCCTAAAAAAGGGAGTGTTTAAGTCATTTGAAACTATAAGATATGCGCCGCATATGACATCCCATATATTTACATAGGCACCGCATATGATATCGTCTATATTTACATAGTCTCCGTATATGATATCGCCTATATTTACATAGGCGTCGCATATGATATCGCTTATATTTACATAGGCACCGCATATGCTATCGCATATGCTTTCCAGTGTCCATGTGCGATTGGTTAGGCGACGCATACTAATTTGAAAGGCCATAAATTCTTGCTCGGGTGCCGGATTTTAGAAAAATTGGTATCATTGGAATTTTAACTCGAATACCTATCATTTGATACATAGTAGACTCTCTAATTCGACATATACGGAGAGTTATGATCGATGGAAGCTGACACAACTTACAACATTTACTAAAACTTAATCGATCGAAATAGTTTCAACTCATCCTTGAGTTGAAGGACCTCTATGGTCTAAATTCATGCTCAAATGGATTCACATATTACATAATTTATTAACATGCCAAATTGGCATAGGATTTAAGGCTCTGAGATTATCAACGCTTCAGAGTCATGGTTTTTATTCTAGCCCAAAATGATGGGTGTTACATTATCTCCCCCTTAGGATCATTCGTCCCTGAATGATGGATAGAATGTCGAAGTCTTAAGGGTATGGGATAACACAGACATTATATGTTCCCTAAGAAAGAATACATTTATCGAAAACATGACTATAATATTGGAACTACTGATATTTTAAATGCTTATGCCGGACATGCATAACCGAGGCATGGGACACACGACTGAAGCTACTCATAGGCTGAATTCTCATAATGAATCATGCATATCTGATGCATAGATCTGTGATCGAGTTGTTCTCATGAATGCAAGACTGAATACACTGATAAGCTGAACTTTTCTATTGAACATGCATTTCTAATGCATACATATCTGACTGAACTGGCGTATGAACGTATGGCTATATATGCAATAATAACTGATGCGAAGCTTGTAATAAGAATCTATGCATGCAACTGAATGGGGTATCTCCCCCTTCATATCCTATGTCCCTCTATGAATGCTCAATTCACTAAGATACTCGAAAAACTGAGGCGATGAACAGGGCACCTACGAATTGAATCATAACTGAACATCTGGAATCTGAATTTAATGCATGATGCATGAACTGGTCTATACTCGTAACTACCTGTATACTCTATCTTGGAATAGTATCATTTATGAGATTTCGAGTAGCATGAAGAAGTGCAAAGATGAGAAAACAAGTCATGCGAATCTGACTGCTAAACTGACTTATTGGCCATACAGACTGAATTATACTACACCCTCATACTTAACTGGAGTATCTCTTCATCACAATTCTCTAAATAAATTCTAGCAGTAATAGGGAGCCATGAATCTTGGGTATGGATTACACAAGACATCTAACTGAGGAATCACCACATTGACACTACTCTGCAGTCTGGAACAGAGGCATATAACTCCTAATTAGGATAGAACTACCAGGCCTTTGGCATTACAACTTCTGACTTTCAAGCTTAGCACACTTCTTGAATATCACTTAACTATACTATTCTCCTTAAATATCATATTCATTCAACTCAACTTAAAATTCTCATATGAGCATTGACAAATCTTTCTACTAATGTCGAAAATAACTTAATCCCTTCGCCGTGATCAAGCCTAACGCTAAGTAACAAAAATACAACATGCCAGACCACGCTATTATTCTAAACCATATGATGCAATCTTCTATATCTCCTTTAAAGATCACATCCTAAGTATAACATTCCTTACCACTTCAATGACTACTTTGATCTCTTACTATAAAGTTGCTAGCGCATATAGTGTTAATTTATAACAATCTCAACATGTCATTCAAGCCTATCTTTATAACCACATATGAACTTCAAAGCAAACACTCATAAAGGCATACTTTACATATTCTCTAAACCACTATCAATATCACTTCCACGAGCTACCCCAAGAACATACACATACAAAATTCCACTAACCATCACATAAATAAAAACTTGGCCCCAAATCTTACTTCATACTTATGGCTTTATCTAAACAAGCGTACTATGATCTTCTATCAACAAGGAATAATTACTCACCACCACTATCATCGCATAAGGAGGAGTCACAAAAAAGGTTAGAATATAAGATCTGGAGGCATGGAATGATACTATATGAAGCTTGACACTCATATGAGGCCTGAGGAATAGCAAAGCAATAACAAAGACTCACCAAAATGCTCTGAATTTAGGGTATTCATGGCTATAAGATGAATCTCGCCAATCATTTGGCGTAAAACATGAGTTATCGAAATGGAGCACATTATAAAGCGTGAGTACATGACTCTCTATCATATGTATGAATGTGAACTGATCATGGAACTAAATCATAAAGCATGAGTAGGTATTATGATCACCGAGAAATGCTGAGATAGGAATGGGTTGAGATTCACCCTTACTTTTTGATGTTCTACTTCATCATGACATCACTACAAGAATCTGAGAGTCTTACTTGGTTATTCGTTTAGTCATCTTCCCCTTAGCTTAAAGACATCATCTTAAGTTTTGGGAGGTACCTTACTAGACTTTAAACTTAACTGCACTCACTACACTCTGGGTTCTGAAATATGACAATACACAAAATTAATAAAACTTAACCCAAAAGACCACATATGAGAGTGGAACGCCCACTGCTAATACTACCTCCTGAGGCATACTCTATCATTTTGTAACCCCAATAATCATCATCTATTACTCGAACACTTACTAACTTTGAATCTTCATGAGTATCCTCAAAGTTGAAGTGCATACCCTCTAGTGCCTCTACTCTTATTTCTATTAGCACGACTTTCAAGGACTCGAGCTTAGATTATAACCCCTAACATGGGTATCACCATGTCTTCAATGAGCCACTCTATTTCTATTGTAGTATACCAACATAGCAACTTCAAACTTATTTTCCTCTACCATGAGAATCAAGTTCATATCAAAAGGCTCAACGCTATCAATTAAAGGTCCTTAACTTGGCTATTTAGAACACCATATACCATCTAGCTAGTCTTTTCCACCTAGAAACTCAATGGTACCAGTAGCCACACACAATATGTAATAACCTTAGAAAAATACTACAGCTTCATACCACCTTGGGAATACTTCTACATCACATGTACAATGTCATACTTCATTACGACTCAAATAAACTTAGGCACTTGCATACACTATTTAAGCCTATAGATCACTTCCATATAACTAGTATCATTAACCAAGGAATCATCACATCCACCTCCATGGCCATTAATTGTTTCAAACTTAATGTCTAGTGCTAAACATGATTTACAACAAACCTTACACACAATCCTCACTTAGAAAGTATGAAATAAACATCAAGAAACACTAGTACACTAGAACTTCATAACCACAATAATCGATCATGACCTTACAGTTTTCCTTGTCATAATCCATTAGCACGTACTATTTCAACAGATCAAGCTTACAAATCTAATCCCATGAAATATGTATCATTAATCTCTTGCCACTATTCCCACCACATCATTTAAATTCAAGCCTATAGTCTAGCATCAATCATTTACAACCAATGAAGAGTGCAACATAATATAAATATACTAATCCTTCAAATTGGGATATTCTACCCAAATATTTCAAAAATATACTACATACTTTCTCACAAGTAGTATTAGTTTACAACTACCAATGAAAAGAAGGATAAGGGTTTAGGTCACATAATAGACATGATCAACCTTAAGCTTATATTATAACCATACAATCTTATCTACTTATACGGCTTTCTCACATCACACTTACTTACCCCAATGGGCATTTAGACTACCTTCAGATACCCCATATGACAATGAGTCTATACTTACAACCTACTGGCTAATCTAGACATTTTCATTCATGGCCTATAAGGGGTTTCTATAACCACCTTAAGTATCCACTCTAGGCTCTTTCTCTATTTTGAATGGAAGAAAACAAATAACATTCTGAGTCAACACTTCCTCCATGGACTACCATACAATTCATAAATGGTACCACCACATTAGTCTACCACCACAAAAGGGTAAATCATTCTCAATCAACGGTTATTCAACTATAAATATTTAATCACAAAAGTCACCCTCACTCAGACCTCTAACCTTATGACTTCATATCACAAACTTCTTAGTCTAATTTTACTACCAATAGGTCATGACACTGACTCTTACTACAACTCAGATGGAAACACAGTTCCAAAAAACACAAGAACAACAAGATAAACAGCAAGTTACTAGTGAATCAAAATAGGCCTCACACGGCTTCACTAGACTTTTGTTTTCAACAACACAATGATATCAAGATTACAAGATATAGAAACTTGATACACAATATTCAATGACTCAAGAATACACATCTTACTCTTGTCTTAACTGAACGCCTCAGAAGAACAAGGACACAATTTTACACTAGGGAACTCCTCTCTCGTCCTTGTGGGACTTCTAAAGTTTCTACTAGATAATCATAGAATATCTGGAAACACCAAAGTGATGAAGAAATTAGGATAAATTTTCTTTTCATATGGGTGACACCATAGCACGAATTAGAGTATGAAGGAGGAATATTCTAACTCTATAGCACGAACTAGACATGAAGAAAGAGAGCGCGCTACACACCCATAAACAAGACTCTACCCGACTCGATTTTGAAGATATCCTGGGACCATGAATCGTGCTTTTATACCAACTTTATCACGACCCGAACCGGGGCCCTGACCGTGATGAGCATTCCCAAATACGAAGGCCCGGAACGCCCTCAGTCTATCTAGTAATCATGAACATAATTCATATGATCAAAGTAATAAAGAATAAATACAATAATATGGAAACATGGTCAACAAATTAAAACAGTTAAAGGCCTAAAAACATGCCCAAAAATATTTAATAAACATTTGCAACAGTCTACGAAATCTCCACTGACATACTGTTTAAATAACTGGGACAAGGCCCCAGCAGACCAAAAACCATACTGAAATAAATACCTAAATGACTAGGCTTTCTGAAGCAAAGAAGGCTCACCAACTAAACTCGGAGACAACCCTATCTGTAGACTCTATTGAGGATCAGGACCCCTAGACAATGCCTCAGTACCTGGGAGGAAGGGGGTCAGCACAATTGTACTAGCACGTGAAGCAATCCAAATAGAGTAATTGATCATATATATATATATATATATATATATATATATATATATAATACGTGAGAGCTAATGTTCATCAAACATTATGCATAAAATAGTTTCTGAAAAACACATGGGCACCTTCTGAAAACATGTAACCTATCTGTAACTCTGATCTCCCCTACAAGTCTGATATTCCACGGGTGATATGGAATCCGCCATTGACTCGGCGGGGAAGCCTCCAACCCGAGTATGCCGCAAGGGTTGGAATTCCTGAATCTGATACACAACAAGACAATTAAGTCAGCGTATTATAATCTACCCAGGTCGGCAAACCACGGTTTTAGGAAATGAGTTGCTTGAACTCAAGCCCTCTTTAGGGAACCACCTAACATATCTGTATGCCCATTTTTAACCTTTTTTTGTATATGCAACATTCTGAATGTCTAAAATCATGATAGTCTAAAATGTCTATTAGTCTGAGTCTGATATGGCATTGGTCTAAATTGGTATCGTCATACCAAGACTTGCAAGTCATGATTTTTGAGCCATAATACATTAAGATAAATCTTTCATTTAAAGCATAATTTAGACCACAAAAAACATGCAACTTATATAGAAGATTTCGTGTTTCGAAACTCAAGTCAAAATCATGCAAAAACTTCATCAACATATGGTGGTCTAGTGCCTTTAGCAAATCCATGTACTCTTTCATTACATGCATTATGAATATTTAACATTCATGCTAGATTACCTCTTTAGTGATTTAAAACCACCTTTAAATCATAACAAGAGTTCAATTATTTCATATAGTGCTTTTCAAGGATGCATTGCAAAACAATTCATATGCTATGAGAAATCCAAAAAATTCATAATAAGAGAAACTTCACCGAAATTCATGCTCTCAACAAGAATTCATTCTTAAATACATGGTTTCATACATTCATATTCTCAAATCACTTTGGGAAAGGTCAGAAGACCAAACCAATGATGTTAAACCATTTAATACATAAATATATACATAGATTCAAAAACCCCATTCTAAAATATGAATTTCTATGCCCATGAGAATTTAGGAAAATCCCGCGTACCTCTATTTCAAAAAATAATGGGTGCTTCTTGAAGCCTGTGGATTGGGTATTCTGAATCTCTAATAAATTTTGAAAACCCATGGTTGATTCTTGATTTATTTGGGTTTTTAGTTTGAAACCCTTGAGAGTGTTCTTTAAAATTTTAGATGAATGTGGATGTATTTTGGAGAATTGGGGACTGAATTTCGTGTTTATGGTTGAATAAGGGTGGGAAAAGGACCATTTTGCCCCAAAAAAAGTGAGTGTTTAAGTCACTTGAAACCATAAGATATGCGCCGCATGTGACATCACATATATTTACATAGGCACCGCATATGATATCGCCTATATTTACATAGGCTCCGCATATGATATCGCCTATATTTACATAGGCGCCACATATGATATTGCCTATATTTATATAGGCGCCGCATATTGTATCGCATATGCTTTCCAGTGTCCATGTACGATTGGTTAGGCGAAGGCCATAACTTCTTGCTCGGGTGCCGCATTTTAGCAAAATTGGTATCGTTGGAAATTTAACTCGAAGTCCTATCATTTGACACATAGTAGGCTCTCTAATTTGACATATACATAGAGTTATGGTCGATGGAAGCTAACACAAATTACAACGTTCACTAAAATTTAATCGATCGAAATAGTTTCAACTCATCCTTGAGTTGAAGGATCTCTATGGTCTAAATTCATGCTCAAATGAATTCACATACTACATAATTGATTAACATGCCAAATTTACATAGGATTTAAGGCTCTGGGATTATCAACGCATCAGAGTCATGGTTTTTATTCTAGCCCAAAATATGGGATGTTACAGTAGAATTGACATATTATTGACTACCGGAGTATAAGGAACTTTCAATATTCGCCGCTCAAAATTGTGAGGATCACAAAAGTGAGTGAATACGAGTGTTGGTGTGGAGCTTTTACCACTAATCTTGTTTGTTCATTTTATAGGTTTAAAAGGTAATATCAAGGGAACATGTCTTCGATAGTTAGGGATTAATGTGACTACAATATGGGAGATTATGATTGTAGTAAGGGTTTTTATGGCTATGAAGTTGAGGGAGATTACGGAGGCTATGAAAATAGCCTTGATCAAAACTTGGGCAGATTTGAAAGTTACTGTTTTGAGGGAGAAAATGAGGTGAATAAAGTACCTAGTGCTTATGGTGACTTTGGATATAATATAGAACCTCGTGATGGATCATATGATAACGTTGGGGCATGTGAGGAGTCTTATAATTCTCACTCCAAACCTAGATTTGGTGATAGGTATAACCCTTTAGTTCAAAAAACTTATGAGATATATGATGAGAGTACACGTGATGAGTGTAAATATTCATATTCTCAACCTTGTAGTACTTCTTATCAAGGTCGATATAGTGTGAATGGTTATACTAGCTATAGTGGAGGTTGTCAAATGAGAAGAAGAGAATATGCATCTCCAAGACCAAAGGGTACTTGTATGCCTTACAATGTTGATCCAAGAAGGAGTGTACACTCCGTAAAGGTGACCATTTGTGGGATACCGGGCTGCCTTGTTGTGTTAAATGATAGGTACTATAGAAAATACATCGTTCCATCCATGGTTGACTACTTAGGGTTGTTTTGCGATCCTTTACTTGTTCCATACTTCTTGGACGGCTTCAAGATTACCGAGAGGGTAAAAGTTATCTTCTCTCAATATGAATACCATGAGGAGGTGTGGTACGATATTCTTCCCTTGGCCTATGGTCATGTATACTTAGGAGCCGATTGGTTTGCACAACATCAAGTTCCTAACGTGGAAAATTGGCCTAATGTTGTAAGAGACCAATAGGGAAATCACCTCATGACTTACTTACTTCCCAAGCTGCGAAGAGAAATGCCTACCTACACCAATCCAAATAATTATGAGAGACAAAAGATTGAGAGGAGTAAGGGAGTGCACGGTGGTAATCCGAGAGTGGAAAAAGAAGAGGTTGTGTGAAGCGAAGTGAGGGGATTACCACCAAACTGTGCTAACATTGGTTGTTCTTCTATTTCTAAAGACATTTGTATAGGTACCAACATGGCAAGCGAAGACTAACAATGCCAAAAGAAAGTTTCTGCCCAAGATTTTGGAGGACCTTCACACCATGACAAAGAAGAATATACTCAAGGAATTCAAGGTAAAATGGCTAACTCTTACACTTTTGTATATGTGAATGATAATTGTGTGGCTAGTAGCCCATTGAATGTGAATTGTAGCTTGCCTATATGTGAGTCTATTGTTTCTTTGCCACTTGATGATGATGTACATGTTGTGAGTGTGGATACACTAGTTGATCCTATTGATGACCGAATCGACTCTTCTTGTATTGAAACCATTATGTTGAATGAAAGTACATTATCTTCTAAAATTTGTGTTGATCAACTTATGTGTGAAAATTACCCACCACTTGAGGATGTGTATGATGTAATTAATGAACCTAAAGTGTGTGATGATGTTGAAAATGTTGATCAAAGGAATAGGAGTGAACTCGAGAGCTATTCTTGGGATAATCTTGCACTTAAAATCTCTTTGAAACTTGATATCGATCTTTTATAGAGTGATGAACGTGTTTGTTCCGAATCTTCCTGTGAAATAGATCATGCTCTCTTTAGGTATAATGTCTTGTTTGAAGATGATATAACCACTCCTAATGAACCTAGTGGTGAAAATGATGGTATAGCTTGCCTTAGAAGCTATAGCTGATATGCTAACCCACTATGGTGTGACAACATTTCTACTAAAGATGGAAATCACTTCTTGGAAGATTAAAGTACTCTTAAGGGTAAGGGATGTGTAGTCTTGGAAACTACTTCTCCTTCTACTTTGTGTGATTTTATTGTTGAGAGTAATCATGGTGATGATTGTGAAAATAGTAGTGAGTACACACGAGGTCACCTTAGTAGAAGTTGACTTGAGTGAAACCTTTCTCTACTCTCTATTTTCTTTGGATAATATGTATACTATTGTAGAGAGTACGCCATTTAGTTTGGGTAGAGACCACGGGAAAGGGGAGTGTTGTCTAGACCCGTGTCTATGGCCACTCTTCCCATTTGACCCCGGTGCCAAATATAGATTTTATGATGATGGGGTACCCAACTTGTTGCTTGGTTTACATGAAAAGCAAAGTATCACTTTTGGTAAATTCCATAACCAAATCCTTTGTGCATTTTTGATTAACTATTTAATATTTAGTTCAAGGGATCCTTGGTTATATTCTAAATATGTGCAACCTTGGAATGTTGAGGTGATTTGTCGTGCTAACCCTAACCCTCATTCCATGAGAAGTGTGTACTTGTGTGTCCTTTCATTGGTTTTGCAAGGTTTGGATTCGAGGTCGAATCCTTTTCAAGATGGTGAGGATGATACGATTCAAATGGCCACCTTATCTTTTGATGACATCTTTTAAGTACAACACGTAAAGGCTCAAGACTTGGTCACCCCGAGAGAACAAGGATACACAAGGAAGGATCATTTTGAGCATGATTTAAAGCAATCTCGTGTGTGGAAGGTTTCTTGGTTTCTTACATCGATGCTAACCCGAGAACCACAAGCCTTGAAGTATGAACCATACTCGGTTTTTGAGAGCATTGAAAAGGCACCATTCATTCAAGTTATAACATACCTTGGTTGCTCCTTCATTAAGGGATTTTATACATTACATATGGTGTATTTACACACCATGGCAGCCCCTCTCATTAAGGGAAAAGTGGTCTTTTTTATCTTCATTTGTAATATATTATAAATAGGCCCCTTTAGTCTTATTTTCACTAGTTTTTGGAAGAATGAAAGATTGAAACACAAATCCTCTCTCGTGAGAGTAGAACACTTTAGGTAGTCTTAGTTTAGGGCTTGGAAAAGCTATATTGATCTTTACTTGGAAACAGTGAATCTTGAGGTGAGTTGATTCCCTTGGAAGTCACCGTAAGAGTGTGGTTTGGATTATTACATTCATTAGGGGTTTTTGAGTTTAATACACTCTTTAGTTCTTAATATTGTAAGAATCTTGGTCTCACTATCTATCCTTTACTTTTGTTGTTGTTATCTTGTGTGGTAGACTGTTTTGGGTCCTTTATTGAATCCGAAACTTGTGTTATTGTTGTTCATCTTGTTCATCACATTTTGTAGCTATTTTTTGGTGATATATACATCATTGTATCTTGTATTCTTCTTGTTGATAGCGAATCCGAGAGTGTCTCCAAAAAGGTCCTCGGATCCTTAAGATTTGCGGACTGTTTTGGAGTTATTTCGTGTTTGTCTTGTCTTTATTGTATCAATAACCCATGAGAAATGCTTGCCAACTGATCATTGGAGAATCTTCTTCTTCTTCATCCAGCTCAACTGGAGTTATCGCTTGTGGTAAGCCATCATCACCACCACAATCTTTACTTAGTGGAAATCCATGCAATCCATCATTCTCTTGGTATGAACTGTTCTCAAATGTATCGAATTGTTTTCCTTTGGGGATGCATCCAACGAGATGATTGTGAGAGAGATTTATAACTTCAAGTGATGTGAGGGATACAAGCTGCTGTGGAATTTCATCGCCTATTTTGTTGGATGAGAGATCCAACGATTCAAGTACAGACAATTGGTGGAATGATGCTGGTATAATACCTTCCAAGCCATTATGAGATAGGTTCAGCATACGGATTCCAACGAGATCTCCAATAATGCTTGGAATATCACCTTCAAATCTATTCCTTGAGAGATCGATAATCATATATGTAGTCAAAACTCGAGGAAGTTCCAGATCCATTCCCTTTGTTGTAACTATCAAAATATTCGCATAATGACCGGAATAATCACCTGCTATATACTCTCGGATTCCACTATTCTCAGCAATGATTTTCATGGCTTGAAAATTCTCAAAGAGGATCACTGGTAAATTTCCGCTAAATCCATTGGATGAGAGATCCATGACTCGAATTTGAGCAAACAAGTTTCCAGTCCTTGAATCAATTATAGGGCCGTGCAACTTATTTGATCTCAAGCTTAAAATCTGCAAATCAGGAAGGCCTCCCAACCAACTTGGAAATGTGTCATTCAACTCATTGTTGCCTAAATCAAGGAATTTCAAATATCTGCAATTGATCAACGATGGCGGAACTTTCCCATTCAGTTTATTTCCTTAAAAGTTAATGATGCTGAGTTGGTTTTCAGTATTAAAAGTTGTATTAATTGTTCCACTGAGACAATTGTTGTTTAAACCCAAAACCTCAAGACTACTCATCTCACCCAAACATTGTGGGATTGTTCCGTTCAAATGATTGCTTCCCAAATCTAGCAGTATCAGTCTTTTCAGATTGCAGATGATTGAAGGAATCTGTCCACTGAAATTATTTTGGGAAAGAATAAGAAATAGGTACTGTTGATCTAGGAGTGACCTTGGAATAGGACCTTGTAACTGATTTTGTTTTACGGAAACGAATCCCAATGTATTATTGAACTTGAACTCCTGAATTTTGCCACTGAAAGAGTTATTGCTCGAGTCTAACTGAAAGAGTGATGGGAGGGAGAATATCGAGGAAGGTATAGTCCCATTCAGGTAGTTTGATGACAAGAAGAGGTATTGTAGGTTTTGGAGTCCACTTGCGTTGGATGGAATTGGACCAGTTAGGGAATTGGATGATAAATCAAGCTATTCCGAGTTGGAAAGGTGGAAAACTCTTTAAGGCAATACCCCACGTAACTGTGTGCGTGAAAGCCGTATAGTTGTTTAAGAAGAAGAGAAAATTAGAGGAATGGTGAAAGAGATGTTCACAGAGTCATGGACAAGTTCTTAAGTAATAGTTCAAAATTGTATGGCCCAAGTCTAAGCCCATACAGGTCATCAGTCCGTATACGAAGAACTTGGAATTTAGAAAGGTGAGAGATTTCTGCTGGGATTACATCTGTATAACCCGAACGCGACAAATTAAGATGCGTCAAGCTAGATAACTCACCGAATTTAGGTGAAATGAGCGACCCGAAAAAATCATTATAAGATAAATCAAGCCATTTGAGACTGGATAGATGAAACAGGCTACTGTTGGTATGAAATTTGCCTTGAAGTCCACTGCAAGCGAGGTCAAGCTCAATTACTTGCCCCGTTGTCTTTTCACACTGAACTCTATCCCATGAGCAACAATCTGTGCTCTTGTTCCATGAAAGAGTTCTCAGTTTACGACGGCCACAGTAATCAGAAGCATTACGATTGATGGTAAACATGTGCTTGAATTACAGAAGAGCAAGAGACTGATGTTTGGGGCACAAATGAGGTAAGGATGAGGAGAAAGCAAGTTGACAGAGAAATGGATATATCATACTAAATAGTACAAATTTTACACAATCCATTGCTGCACTAAAATGATGAAAACTAATAAAGTTTGTAGAGAAGAATCAAGAAATGTTTGCTTTGTGTCTCTATTCAATAATATTGATGAGGTATATATATATATAGTGCAAAAATGGCAATTTAGAATTAATCATTTGATGTGTCACACAAATGAATGCAGCAAACTATGAGTATTTCACATTGTCAAGTGTGACAAAAAGGTGTTTGTTTTGGTTCCCTTTAACAACCCTCAAACAAACAAACACACACACCAATGAATATATCAAGATCGATTCAAATGTTTATTTAAATATTAAAAGTTATCATATTATGTAAAAAATAATCAGAAATTAGGATAAATTCAGAGAGAATAGATTTGTGTTCAATTGATGTATTGTTGATAATTTTAAACTTAAAGTCAAGTTCTACATAGTGGTGGTTAGACCGGCTTTGTCAAGAAAGTCCCACATCCAAATGATGAAGGTGGCGGAGTTGAGAATTATGTGTGGGTGTACTAGGAAAGTTAAGATTAGAAATGAGGTTATTCGAGATAAGGTAGGAGTGGTTTTGGTGGAAGCCAAGATGAGGGAAGTGGGGTTAAGATAGTTCGGACATGTGATTGTCACAACCCGAACCGGGGCCCTGGCCGTGACGGATATCCCAAACCATAAAGGCCCGAGATCCCTTCTAACTTGTAATCATATACACCATTCATACACAATAAGGAAATGCGGAAAAATATAACGAAACGGAATCATGGTCATAAGTCCAATACAAATTCAACAATGGAAAAATGAAATCCAAACCCTCTAATAAAATCTGAAAAAACGTCTGCGAAATCTCTACTACATGACTAATAACAACTGTCTGAATATTCTGGGACAAGGCCCCCAGTAGACCAAAACCACGACTAACTATAAATGTCTGAAAATAAATAGGCCTTCTGAAATATAGAAGGCTTACCTACTAGACTATGCACTTCTGTCTGAAGAAATCTACTGCTTATCAGGACCCCTAGATTGTGCCTCAGAACCTGAAAGGTAGGGGGTCAATATAGATGTACTGGTACGCAAAGTAATCCAAAATAAAGTATTTGATATAAATAAAATAGTTGAGAGCTAGTCATAAAACATCATATATGATAGAAATTTCAAAACACATGGGCATTTTTGATAATCATAAAACCTTTCCGTCAATGCAATTTCTGATCTTTGTATTACTTCTGAGTTAGGTGGATCTCCCCTACATGTCTGATATTCCACATTCTATATAGAATCTGCCATTTCCTCAGCGGGGAAGCCCCTAACCAAAGTGTGCCGCAAGGGTTGGAATGTCTGAGTCTGATACGCCACAGGCCACTAGGCCAGCGTATAATAATATACCCGGATCGGAAAATCACGGTTTTAGGCGATGAGTTGTTTGAACTCGTGTTTTATTTGGGGAACCACCTAAGCTCTCTTTATGCCCAATTTTAGTCTGTTATGAAACATGCATCATTCTAGTTTCAAAATCTGAAAATCTGATCTCAAACATGCATTCTATTCTGTTCTGAATTAACATGGCATTATCTGAGGTGGTGTCGTCACACCAAGACTTGCAAGTCCTATTTCTAATCCATAATTCTTCATGCATGATTCTTTCACCAAAAACTCAATTCAGACCACCCAAACATGCAAATAGTATAAGAGATTTCATGTTCCGAAAGCACAAGTCAAAACTATGCAAGGATTATCATTCTTTCAATAACAATGTGGTGGTCCTGAAATCTTTGTCAAACTATGCAACTCTTTCCCTTAAATATTTATATTCAATATTTATCAATACAAACAACCCTCTCGTTTGATTCAAAAATCATTTTTATGTCATAGTATAAATCAATACATTTCGTATCATGCTTTTCAAGATGCATTTCAAAACAATCCATATCATATGAAAAATGGGATAAATCATATCAAAAGAGGGATTTAATGTGAGTCATGGTCTCAATTTAAACATCACATTAAAACACATACATATATATACATAGGATTTCAATTCACTTCGGGGGAAGGCCTAAAGACCAAACAATATTAACTAAAGCTTCTAAAACATGCTAGTAATGGTAAAATTCAAACCCTTTCCGTAAAATTATGATTTCTAAATCTTTAGCATGAATTAAAGAAAGTTTCTTTGCCCATAAATTTTTAGAAAAATCCCACGTACCTCAATTTAGAAATTTAGTAGATGATATTCTTGAAGCCTACGATTTGGGGATTCCAAATCTTCAATTAATCTTGAAAACCCACGGTTAAATCTTGAGTTATTTGACTTTTTATTTTGAAATCCTAGAGAGTGTTCTTGTGAATTTTTGATGAAAATATGAATAATGTGGTCACTTGGGAGTATAATCCCGTTTAAGCTGATAATGGGATGGAAAATACCCAATATACCCTTAATGAGACGAAATAAAAGGCTAAAATTCCCAGGTGCGTGTGACAGAGCATGCGAGTCCGCCAAACTAGAGCGTGCATCCCATGCTGCATCGCATGGTGCCAGGGGTGGAATGGACCATGCGACGCACGCTAATCGCATTATGCTACTATTTTGGGCATCCAAACGTACCCTAAACGAGGTCCAAAAATCCCGAAACTCACCCATTATGTACTATCGACTTGCACCATCGTGAATCAACAATAATATCAAGAAACGGAGGTTGGAAAGGTCATCAAAAAATCTGCAAAGATTGAAAGCTCAAGATGAGGCTAAGTCTCTTTAACACTTAGAAAAATTTTCTAGTCTTTAACTCTTTAAGCATGCTACTAGGAGCTAATAAATGCATGAATTTTGCGGGGTGTTACAGTGATGAGGAGGGAAACGGATGCCCCAACATGAATTGGGGCCCCTCCGATGGGGGAAACTGACCCATATAGCTCGTGGGTGACTGAAGGTAGGTTCTTTTAAGAGTGGCAATCCATGTAACCTATTATTTCCTTGGCATGAACTGTTCTCAAACGTATCAAATTGTTTTCCTTTGGGAATGCATCCAACAAGATGATTATGAGAGAGATTTAAGACTGCAAGAAATGTGAGAGATGCAAGTTGTTGTTGAATTTCACTGCCTATTTTGTTGGATGAGAGATCCAATGATTCAAGTACTGATAATATTGCAATGATGCTGGTATAATACCTTCCAAGCCATTATGAGATAGGTTTAGCGTATGGAGTCCAACGAGATCTCCAATAATGCTTGGGAGATAACCTTCAAATCTATTCCTTGAGAGATTGATATTTACTTCTGTGGTCAAAACAATAGGAAGTTCCAGATCCAGTCCCTTTGTTGTCACTATCAAAGTATTCACGTATAAAACAGAATATCTATCTGCTACATACTCTCGGGTTCCACTGTTCTCACCAATGATTTTCATGGCTTGAAATTGTTAAAACCACAAACCCAACAAGTAATGGTGAGTGGTAGTTGATATAAAAATAAAATAAGTGTGTGGTTATATGTTTGTTCAATAATAAATTAAGTGTGTGGTATAAATATATGGTACACTTAGCAAATTTGTGTACATATAATTGTGTAGTCATTTTCCTATAAATAGGTTTTAAGTTCACTATGTAAGATGCACCAAGCAATACAAACTTATCTATTGCTTACTTCTCTTCTTTCTCTATAGCATCTTTTCTTATTTATTTTCTTGAGGTCTCGATTTAGTAATTTTCTCTAGTGTCGGTGTTCGATCCTGAGGTGTCCGGTGTTCAACAATTGGTATCAGTGCTTGGTTGGAGGAGTGATAATTTTTCCTTGTCCCGTGATTGCAGCATTGTCTGATCTTTCTCATGAAGGAAATTTTTCCACTCGTTCACTATCCTTTGTACGAGACACTATTAATACATAGTGTTCCTCACTCTAGTGGAGTTTGTTCAAAGATTCCTAGCTTGCTCGGGGCTTATCCGTGTGAAGTATTTTTCGTGTTCAGCCTTGATACTATTTCGACGGCACGATGACAGACCTACATATTGTCGGCGGAATGGAGAGGCTCAACAACAACAATTACAACACATGGTCAACTTGCATAATGTGATATATGCAAGGGAAATACCTATGGGAGGTTGTCAACGGAACCGAAGTAACACAGCCAGAAGCAGAGGATGCAAACGACACATTGAGAAAATGGAAAATAAAAGCAGGGAAAGCAATGCTTGCATTGAAAACAATTGTTGAGAAGGATTTGCTAGAGAAAATCCGAGATGCAAAGACCCCAAATGAAGCTTGGGATACGTTCGCCAAGTTTTTCTCGAAGAAGAAAGACTCTAAGCTCCAACTTCTTGAAAGAGAGTTATTGTCGGTGACATAAGGAAATATGTCTATTGCACAATATTTCCACAAAGTACAGTCACTGTGTCGAGTGATTTTTGAACTGGATCTAGAGGCTCGTATTAATGAGACTAGGATGAAATGAGTTATCATCCACGGTCTGAATCCAGAATACAGAAGCTTTGTCGCTGCAGTACTGGGATGGAAAAATCAACCATCACTTGTAGATTTAGAGAATTTGTTAGCTGGTCAAGAAGCATTAGCTAAACAAATAAGAGGAATCTTACTAAAGAAAGCAGAAGAGGCACTCTACGTCAATAAAGGCAAGAGGAATTTCAAGCAACGAAAGAATGATGGATCCAAGAAAAATGACGACGAATCAAAGGGTCATCAAGGCGAAGGAAGCACTTGTGAAGGGAGAGGATTGAAGAAATATGAAAACAAGAAAGGATTTGAAGGGAAGTGTTACAAATGTGGGAAAAAGGGCCACATGTCAAACACCTATCGTTCGAAGGAAAAATATGTGGAAGGTAATGTCGTTACCTCCAACAGTGAAGAAGAATGGGATGCGGAGGCATCCTTTGCTGCCGAAGAGCAGGATTTAGCTCTTACAGTAACAACATCTAGTAAAATCGATTATGAAATGACTGGATCGTTGACTCAGGTTGCTCGAACCATAAGACGGGTGATAAAGATAAGTTACAAAACTTATCAAAATACAAGGAAAGTTGTGCGGTGGTGATCGCAAACAACTATAAGTTACCAATTGCTCATGTTGGTAATATAGTGGGGTCTCCTCATAGCAACAGTATCGAAGTGGAACTTCAAAATGTCTACCGTGTTCCCAGGGATGAGGAAAAATCTTCTTTCCATGTCACAATTAACATCTTCAGGCCATTTTGTTCTATTTGGTCCACAAGATATGAAGGTATATCATGACCTTGAGATTTCCAAGGAGGTAGTGATGAAGGGACGAAGATTAGAGTCGGTCTATATGATGTCAGTAGAAACAACATACGTAGAGAAGACAAGAAAGAATGAGATGACAGACTTATGGCATATGTGGGTGAGTCACGTTAGATACTCCAAGCTAGATGTGATGATGAGGAAGTTGATGCTAAAAGGAATTCGTGAACTTGAGGTGAAAATAGACACAATTTGTGCACGTTGTCAATATGGGAAGGCTCATTAATTCCCATATGAAGAGTCTAAATTTAAAGCAAAGGAACCATTAGAGTTAATCTACTCTGATGTGTTTGGACCTGTTAAACAAGCCTCCATTGGTGGGATGAAGTACATGGTAACCTTCATTGGTTATTTTTCCAAATAAGTGTGGGTTTATTTTATGAAGGAAAAATCGGAGACTCTGTCAAAATTCAAAGAATTTAAAAAGGTTTCAGAAGCAGAGGTCAACAAAGGCATTGGATGTCTACGCACCGATAATGGGGGAGAATATACTTCAGATGAGCTTTCTGACTTTCTTCAGGAGTGTCGAATATTCCATCAGTTCACAAATGCGAACACTCCACAACAAAATGGTGTTGCAGAAAGAAAGAATAGGCACCTGGCAGAAATATGTCAAAGTATGCTTCATGCAAGGAACGTACCAGGACGTTTTTGGGCAGAAGCAATGAGAACTGCGTCCTATGTAATCAATAGGCTTCCTCAACAAAAGTTACATTTCCTTTCACCCTTTGAAAAACTATGGAACATGAAGCCTACAGTTAGCTATTTTTAAGTTTTTGGATGTGTATGCTATGTAGTTGTGCCTAATCACTTACGTAGCAAAATGGACAAGAAAGATGTAAATTATATCTTTGTTGGCTACGATAGTAAGAGAAAAGGATGGAGATGTTATGATCCTACAACGTGAAAATGCTACACATCCCGAAATGTAGTATTTGATGAAGCTTCTTCATAGTGGTCATCAGATAAAGAGACATTGCCAGACTCAGATACTCTGAAAGATGAAATACAGTCTTCACAAATTCAGATGAGTCTAGGTGAAATTGATGAGGTTAATAATAGTGGAGATGTCGAAGAAGGTGCAACTCAGAATCCATGGCAAACCGGTGGATACCATTATCCAAGTGAAGATGGTGAGCCTTGTGAAGTAGAAGAACCAAATCCACTTAGAAGATCAACAAGAGTTCCAAAGCCGAATCGAAAATATGCTAATGCTGCTATATTAGAGGAGGTCGATTCAAAAGAGCCGGAGACATTTGAATAAGCATCTCAAAAGCCAGAATGGACCAAAGCAATGAAACAGGAGATTGCTTCTCTTGAACAAAATCAGACTTGACATCTTATTCCAAAGTCAAGTGATGTGAAGCCTATCTCGTGTAAGTGGATTTACAAGATAAAGCATCATACAGATAGATTGATTGAGAGGCACAAGGATCGAATGGTAGCTTGAGGATTCTCTCAACAATACAGGTTAGATTATGATAAAATGTTAAGATCGGTGGCAAAGATCACAACTGTGCGTTTCCTACTGGCTCTAGCAGCTTGTAAGGATTGGAACCTATGGCAGATGGATGTGAAGAACGCATTCCTGCATGGAGAGTTAGATCGGGAGATTTACATGGACCAGACGATTAGTTTTCGAAGTCAATTCCATCCTGAATATGTTTGTAAGCGTTGGAAGTTTCTTTATGGGTTGAAAAAATCATCGAGAGCTTTGTATGGTAAGATTGCTAAATTTCTTACGTATAGTGGTTACTTGGTATGTAACACCCCATATTTTGGACTAGAATAAAAACCATGACTCTGATGCGTTGATAATCCCAAAGCCTTAAATCCTATGCCAATTTGGCATGTTTATGTAGTATGGAATCCATTTGAGCATGAATTTAGACCATAGAGGTCCTTCAACTTAAGGACGAGTTGAAAGAATTTCGATCGATTAAGTTTTAGTGGATATTGTAATTTGTGTTAGCTTCCATCGACCATAACTCTCTGCATATATCAAATTAGAGATCCTACTATGTGTCAAATGATAGGTCTTCTAGTTAACTTTCCAACGATACCAATTTTGCAAAAATCCAACACCCGAGCAAGAAGTTATGGCCTTTGAAAGTAGTATGCATTGCCTAAACAATCACACATGGCCACTGGAAAGCATATGCGATAGCATATGCGGCGTGTGTGTAAATATTGGAGATAAAATATGCGGCGCCTATATAAATATAGGCGATATCATATGAGGCGCCTATGTAAATATAGGCAATATCATATGCAGGTTGTATGTAAATATATGCGATATCATATACGGCGCATATCTTATGGTTTCAAGTGACTTAAACACTCTATTTTTGGGGCAAAATGGTCCTTTTCACACCCTTATTCAGCAATAAACACAAAATTCAGTCCCCAATTCTCAAAAATACATCTGCATTCATCTAAAAATTCTCAAGAACACTCCCAAGGATTTCAAACAAAAAACCCAAATAAATTAAATTTAACCGTGGGTTTTCAAAATTGATTAGATATTTGGAATCCCCAATCCACAGGCTTCAAGAAGCACCCATTATTTTTTGAAATAGAGGTACGCGAGGTTTTTATAAATTCACATGGGCATTGACAAATTATATTTTAGAATGGGGTTTTTGAATCTATGTATATACTCATGTATTAAATGTTTTAACATCATTATTTTGGTATTTTGACCTTCCCCAAAGTGATTTTAGAATATGAATGTATGAAACCATGTATATAAGAATGAATTCTTGTTGAGAGCATGATTTTCGGTGATGTCCCTCTTTAGTGAATTTTTCAGATTTCTCATAGCATATGAATTGTTTTGCAATGCATCCTTGAAAAGTACTATATGAAATGATTGAACTCTTGTTATAATTTTAAGGTGGTGTTAAATCACTAAAGATGGAATCTAGCATGAATGTTTAATGTTCATAATGTATGTAATGAAAGAGTGCATGCATTTGCTAAAGGCACTAGACCACCATATGTTTATGAAGTTTTTGCTTGATTTTGACTTGAGTTTCGAAACATGAAATCTTCTATATCAGTTTCATGTTTTTGGTGTTCTAAATTATGCTTTAAATGAAAGATTTAGCTTAATTTATTATGGCTCAGAAATCATGACTTGCAAGTCTTGGTATGACGATATCAATTTCGACCTATGCTATATCAGACACAAACTAATAGACATTTCAGACTTTCATGATTTTACACATTCATAATGTTGCATGTATAGTAAAGGTTAAAAATAGGTATACAGAGATGTTAGGTGGTTCCCTGAAGAGGTCTTGAGTTCAAGCAACTCATTACCTAAAACCGTGGTTTGCTGATCCGGGTATATTATTATACACTGACTTAAGTGTCGTGTGGTGTATCAAATTCAGGAACTCCAACCCTTGTGGCATACTCAGGTTGGAGGCTTCCTCACCGAGTCAATGGCGGATTTCATAGTGCCTGTGGAATATCAGACTTGTAGGGGATACCACCTAACTCAGAAGTAATATACAGGTCATAGTTTGAGATTTACAGACATGTTATATGTTTTGAGAAGGTGCCCATGTGTTTTTTAGAAACTGTTTTATGCATAATTTTTTATGAACATTTTCTCTCACGTATTATATATATATATATGTTCAATTACTCTATTTTTGATTGTTTCGCGTGCCAGTACAATTGTGCTGACCCCCTTTCTCCTAGGTACTGAGGCGCAGTCTAGGGGTCCAGATCCTCAGTAGAGTCTACATACAGGGTTGTCTCAGAGTTCAGTTGGTGAGCCTTCTTTGCTTTGGAAGGACTAGTCATTTAGGTATTTATTTTCGTATGGCTTTTGATCTGCTGGGGGCCTTGTCCCAGTTATTCAGATAGTATGTCAGTAGATATTTTGTGGACTATTGCAGATATTTATTAAATATTGTTGGGCATGTTTTCATACCTTTAACTATTTTAAATTGTTGACCATGTTTTTGTATTATTGTGTCTATTTCGTATTACTTTGATCATATGAATTATGTGCATGATTACCAGATAGACAGAGGGCGTTCCGGGCCTTCGGGTTTGGGAATTCTCGTCATGGCCAAGGCCCCGGTTTGGGTCATGATAAACTTTTTATCAGAGCACGGTTCATGGTCCCAGGGTGTCTGCGAAATTGCATCGGGTGGAGTCTTGTTTATGGGTGTGTAGCACGCCACACTTATAAGCAGGAGGCTACAAGGCATTTAGGAATATCTCTCTTTCTTCATGTTGTAGTTCGTGCTATAGAGTCAAAATGTTCCTCCTTCATACTCTAATTCGTGCTATGGTGTCACCCATACGAAAAGAAAAGTTATCCTAATTTCTTCCTCACTCTAGTGTTTCTAGATATTCTCCGATTATCTAGCAGAAATTTCAGAAGTCCCACAAAGGACGGGAGAGGTGTTCCCTAGTGTAAAATTGTGTCCTTATTCTTATGAGGCGTTTAGTTAAGACAAGAGGAAGATGTGTATTCTTGAGTCATTGAATATTGTGTATCAAGCTTTTATCTCTTGTAATTTTGATATCATTGTATTGTGGAAACAAAAGTCTAGTGAAGCTGTGGGAGGCCTATTTCGATTCACTAGCAACTTGCAGTTCATCTTGTTGTTCTTGTGTTTGTTGGAACTGTATTTCCACCCAAGTAGTAGTATAAGTTTGAGTGTCGATTTCATGACCTATTGGTAGTGAAATTAGACCAAGAAGTTTGTGATATAAAGTCATAAGGTTAGAGGTCAGAGTGAGAGTGACTTTTGTGATTAAATATTTATAGTTGAATAACCGTTGATTGAGAATGATTTAACCTTTCGTGGTGGTAGACTAATGTGGTGGTACCATTTATGAATTGTATGGTAGTCCGCGGAGGAAGTGTTGACTCAGAATGTTATTTGTTTTCTTCCTTTCAAAATAGAGAAAGAGCCCAGAGTGGATACTTAAGGTGGTTATAGAAACCCCTTATAGGCTAAGAATGAAAGTGGCTAGATTGGCCAGTAGGTTGTAAGTATAGACTCATTGTCATATGGGGTATCTGAAGGTAGTCTAAATGCCCATTGGGGTAAGTAAGTGTGATGTGAGAAAGCCATATAAGTAGATAAGATTGTAAGGTTATAATATAAGCATAAGGTTGATCATGTCTATTATGTGACCTTAACCCTTAACTTCTTCTCATTGGTAGTTGTAAACTAATACTACTTGTGAGAAAGTATGTAGTATATTTTTGAAGTATTTGGGTAGAATATCCCAATTTGAAGGATTAGTATATTTATATTATGTTGCACTCTTCATTGGTTGTAAATGATTGATGCTAGACTATAGGCTTGAATTTAAATGGTGTGGTGGTGAATAACGGCAAGAGATTGATGATACATGTTTTGTGGGATTAGATTTGTAAGCTTGATGTGTTGAAATAGTACATGCTAATTGATTATGACAAGGGAAACCATAAGGTCATGATCGATTATTGTGGTTATGAATTTCTAGTGTACTAGTGTTTCTTGATGTTTATTTCATAGTTTCTAAGTGAGGATTGCGTGTAAGGTTGGTTGTAAATCATGTTTAGCACTAGACATTAAGTTTGAAACAATTGATGGCCATGGAGGTGGATGTGATAATTTCTTGGTTAATGATACTAGTTATATGGAAGTGGTCTATAGGCTTGAACAGTGTATGCAAGTTCCTAAGTTTATTTGATTCGTAATGAAGTATGACGTTGTATATGTGATATAGATGTATGCCCAAGGTGGTATGAAGCTGTAGTATTTTTCTAAGGCTATTACATGTTGTGTGTAGCTACTGGTACCATTGAGTTTCTAGGTGGAAAAAGCCTAGCTAGATGGTATATGGTGTTCTAAATAGCCAAGTTAAGGAGCTTTGATTGATAGCGTTGAGCCTTTTGATATGAACTTGATTCTCATGGTAGAGGAAACTAAGTTTGAAGTTGCTATATTGGTAGACTACGATAGAAAGAGTGGCTCATGGAAGACTTGGTGATACCCATGCTAGATGTTAAATCTAAGCTCGAGTCCTTGAAATTCGTGCTAATAGAAATAAAAGTAGAGGCACTAGAGGGTGTGCACTTCAACTTTGGGGATACTTATGAAGATTTGAAGTTAGTAAGTGTTCGAGTAATAGATGATGACTATTACGGTTACAGAATGATAGAGTGTGCCTCAGGAGGTAGTATTAGCAGTGGGCGTTCCACTCTTATATGTGGTCTTTCGGGTTAAGTTTTATTAATTTTGTGTATTGTCATATTTCAGAACCCAGAGTGCAGTTAAGTTTAAAGTCTAGTAAGGTATCTCCCAAAAGCTTAAGATGATGGCTTGAAGCTAAGGAGGAGATGACTAAACGAATAACCGAGTAAGACTCTTAGTTTCTTGTAGTAATGTCATGATGATATAGAATATCAAAAAGTAAGGGTGAATCTCAACCCATTCCTATCTCAGTATTTCTTAGTGATCCTAATACCTACTCATGCTTTACGATTTAGTTCCATGATCAGTTCACGTTCATACATATGATAAAGAGTCATGTACTCACGCTTTATGATGTGCTCCATTTTCATAACTCATGTTCTACGCCAAATGATTGGTGAGATTCAGCTTATTTCCATGAATACCCTAAATTCAGAGCACTTTGGTGAGTCCCTGTTGTTGTTTTGCTATTCCTCAGGCCTCAGATGAGTGTCAAGATTCATATAGTATCATTCCATGCCTCCAGATCTTATGTTCTAACCTTTTTGTGACTCCCCCTTATGTGATGATAGTAGTGGTGAGTAATTATTCCCTGTTGATGGAAGATCATAGTACTTTTGTTTAAATAAGGACATAAGTATGAAGTAAGATTTGGGGCCAAGTTTTTATTTATGTGATGGTTAGTGGAATTTTGTATGTGTGTGTTCTTGGGGTAGCTCGTGGGAGTGATATTGATAGTGGTTCAGAGATATGTGAAGTATGCCTTTATGAGTGTTTGCTTTGAAGTTCATAGGTGGTTATAAAGATAGGCTTGAATGACATGTTGAGATTGTTGTAAAGGAACACTATATGCGCTAGCGACTTCATAGTAAAAGTTCAGAGCATTGAAGTGGTAAGGCATGTTATACTTAGGATGTGATCTTTAAAGGAGATATAGAAGATTGCATCATATGATTTAGAATAATAGCGTGGTCTGGCATGTTGTATTTTTGTGACTTAGAGTTAGGATTGATCACGACGAAGGGATTAAGTTATTTCCGACATTAGTAGAAAGATTTGTCAATGCTCATATGAGAATTTTAAGCTGAGTTGAATGAATATGATATTTAAGGAGAATAGTATAGTTAAGCGATATTCGAGAAGTGTGCTAAGCTTGAAAGTAAGAAGTTGTAATGCCAAAGTCCTGGTAATTCTATCCTAATTCAAGAGTTATATGCCTATGTTACAGACTGCAGAGTAGTGTCAATGTGTGATTCCTCAGTTGGATGTCTTTGCACTTATTCATACTACTCGAAATCTCAAACATGCTATTATTCCAAGATAGAGTATACCAGTAGTTACGAGTATATCCCATTCATGCATCATGCATTAAATTCAGATTCCAGATGTTCAGTTATGATTCAATTCGTAGGTGCCCTGTGCATTGCCTCATTTTTTCGAGTATCTTAGTGAATTGAGCATTCATAGAGGGACATAGGGTACCAACGAGGAGATACCCCATTCAGTTGCATGCATAGATTTTTATTACAAGCTTCACATTAGTTATTATTGCATATTTACCCATACGTTCATATGTTAGTTCATTCAGATATGCATGTATTAGAAATGCATGTTCAATATAAAAGTTCAGCTTATCAGTGTATTCAGTCCTGCATTCATGAGAACAACATGCATCAGATATGCATGATTCATTATGAGAATTCAGCCTATGAGTAGCTTCAGTTGTGTATTCCATGCCTCGGATATGCATGTTCGGCATAAGCTAAAACATCAGTAGTTCCAATCTTATAGTCATGTTTCCGATCAGTGTATTCTTTATTAGGGAACATATCATGTCCGCGTTATCCCATACCCTTAAGACTTAGACATTCTATCCATCATTCAGGGATGAATAATCCCAAGGGGGAGATAATGTAACACCCCTCATTTCGGGCTAGAATAAAAACAATGACTCTGATGTGTTGATAATCCCAGAGCCTTAAATCCTATGCCAATTTGGCATGTTTATGTAGTATGTGAATCTATTTGAGCATGAATTTAAACCATAGAGGTCCTTCAACTCAAGGACGAGTTGAAACTATTTCGATCGATTAAGTTTTAGTGGACATTGTAATTTAAGTCAGCTTCCATCGACCATAGCTCTCTGTATATGTCGAATTAGAAAGCCTACAATGTGCCAAATGATAGGTCTTCGAGTTAACTTTAAAACGATAACAATTTTGCTAAAATCCAACACCCGAGCAAGAATTTATGGCCTTTCAAAGTAGTATGCGTCGCCTAACCAATCACACATGGCCATCATAAAGCATTTGCGATAGCATATGCGGCGCCTATGTAAATATAGGCGATATCATATGTGGCGCCTATGTAAATATAGGCGATATCATATACGGCGCGTATGTAAATATATGTAATATCATATGCGGCGCATATCTTATAGTTTCAAGTGACTTAAACACTCCATTTTTGGGAAAAAATGGTCCTTTTCCCACCCTTATTCAACAATAAACACGAAATTCAGTCCCCAATTCCCAAAAATACATCCACATTCATCTAAAAATTCACAAGAACACTCCCAAGGGTTTCAAACTAAAAACCCAAATAAATCAAGATTTAACCGTGGGTTTTCAAAATTGATTAGACATTCAGAATCCCCAATCCACAAGCTTCAAGAAGCACCCATTATTTTCCGAAATAGAGGTACGCGGGATTTTTCTATATTCTCATGGGCATAGAAAAATTATGTTTTAGAATGGGGTTTTTGAATCTATGTATATATTCATGTATTAAATGTTTTAACATCATTATTTTGGTCTTTTGACCTTCCCGAAAGTGATTTGAGAATATGAATGTATGAAAATATGTATTTAAGAATGAATTCTTATTGAGAGCATGATTTTCGGTGAATTCCCTCTTTAGTGAATTTTTCAGATTTCTCATAGCATATGAATTGTTTTGCAATGCATCCCTAAAAAGTACTATATGAAATGATTGAATTCTTGTTATGATTTTAAGGTTATTTTAAATCACTAAAGAGAGAATCTAGCATGAATGTTTAATGTTCAAAATGCATGTAATGAAAGAGTGCATGGATTTGATAAAGGCACTAGACCACCATATGTTGATTAAGTTTTTGCATGATTTTGACTTGAGTTTCGAAACACAAAAGCTTCTATATCAGTTGCATGTTTTTGGTGGTCTAAATCATGCTTTAAATGAAAGATTTAGCTTAATGTATTATGGCTCAGAAATCATGACTTGCAAGTCTTGGTATGACGATACCAATTCAGACCAATGCCATATCAGACTCAGACTAATAGACATTTAAGACTTTCATGATTTTAGACATTTAGAATGTTGCAGGTACAGAAAAGGTTAAAAATAGGCATACAGAGATGTTAGGTGGTTCCCTAAAGAGGGCTTGTATTCAAGCAACTCATTGCCTAAAACCGTGGTTTACCGACCCGGGTATATTATTATACGCTGACTTAAGTGTCGTGTGGCATATCAGATTTAGGAACTCCAACCCTTGCGGCATACTCTGGTTAGAGGCTTCCTCACCGAGTCAATGGCGGATTTTATATCGCCCGTGGAATATCAGACTTGTAGAGGATACCACCTAACTCAGAAGTAATACACAGATCAGAGTTTGAGATTTACAGACAGGTTACATATTTTCAGAAGGTGCCCATGTGTTTTTCAAAAACTGTTTTATGCATAATGTTTGATGAACATTTGCTCTCTCGTATTATATATATATATATATATTAATATATATATATATATATGTTCAATTACTCTATTTTGGATTGCTTCGCGTGCCAGTACAATTGTGCTGACCCCCCTTCCTCCCAAGTTGTCACGACCCGAGCCTAGGCCCAAGCCGTGACGAGCATCCCGAACCATGAAGGCCCGGAACACCCATTCTCTATCTGGTTATCATGCACAACATTCGTAATCATAATAAAATGCGGAATTGAAACTGAGTATGGAAAACATGGTCAAGTTCTGCAACATTTCTGAATAATACTACCTGACAGCAGTCTGCGAAATCTCTACTAAGAACACAACCATCTGTCTGAAAAGAAACTGGGACAAGGCCCCTAGTAAACCAAAAACATAATAAATAATATAATGTCTGACATAATTAGGCCTTCCGAATAATAGAAGGCTCACCACTGCGAGATCAAGTCTGCAAATCCGAGAATGTCTACTGAGTAGCTGGACCCTTAGACTGTGCCTCAGAACCTGCAAGGAGGGGGGTCAGCACAAAAGTACTGGCACGCGAAGCAATCTAAAAATAGTATAATGGAACATATATATATAGTGAAAGCAATTTTTCATCAAGACATCATGTATAAAACTGTTTCCGAAAAAATACATGGGCACTTTCTGAAAACATGTAACCTGCCTGTTTATTTCAAATCAAGATCTGTGTTTTACTTCTGAGTTAGGTGGTATTCCCCTACAAGTCTGATATTCCACGGGCTATATGGAATCCGCCATTGACTCGGCGGGGAAGCCACCAACCCAAGTGTGCCGCAAGGGTTGGAGTGTCTGAGTCTGATACGCCACAGGACATTTAAGTCGGCGCATAATAGTATACCCGGGTCGGCAAATCACGGTTTTAGGCAATGAGTCGCTTGAACTCAATCCCTCTTCGGGGAACCACCTAACATCTCTGTATGCCCATTTTTAACCTTTTCTGTACATGCAACATTCTGAATGTCTAAAGTCATAAAAATCTGAAATGTATGTTAGTCTGAGTCTGATATGGCGTTAGTCTGAATTGGTATCGTCATACCAAGACATTGCAAGTCATGATTTTTTTCTGAGCCATAATGTATTAAGCAAGAGCTTTCATTCAAAACATAGTTTAGACCACCAAAACATGTGACTGATGTAAAGGATTTCATATTCCGAAACTTAAAGTTCAATTCATGCAGAAATTTCATCAAACACCTGGTGGTCAAATGTCTTTAGCAACTTCATGTATTCAAAATTGAAACACATTCATTCATATATGTATATAAACTGTCAAATCGCTTTGGAGATGGTCAAGAGACCAAAACAATGATGTTAAAACATCTTATACATAAATATATATACATAATTTAAAACCCCATTCAAAAACATGATTTTTCTATGCCCATGAGAATTTAGGAAAAACCCCGCGTACCTTGTTCTCCACGAATTTTGGGTGTCTATCGAAGCCTACGTCGAGAGGATTCCAAATCTGTAATTTGTTTCACGAACCCGCGGTTAAATCTTGAGTTGCTTGGGTTTTAATGTTGAAACCCTAGGGAGAGTTCTTGAGCAAATTTGAAGAATATAATGATATTTATGCTCTTTAGGGATTTAATCCCGTGTTTAAGTTGATAGGAGAATGAGTATTTACGGAAATGCCATTAAAAATCCGGATGGACTGAACATTTTGGCCGGGCGCGATCCAGCAGGCGGCGCGAGCTAATCGCGCGCTGCCACTGGATCGAAATCCAAACGAGGCCTTAGGCTCGTCCAAAAATTCTGAATTTTCTCCGAGACGTACTACAACCTTGCCCTATCATAACGCAACAAAAAAATCTAAAAATGAAGGTCGGGAAGGTCGAGAAGTTGTATCCCGAATGTTGCCAGCTAAGAATGAGTCTAAGTCATTTCAACACTTAGAGGAATTTAAAACTTAAGTCTAAAGCTCAGAAATTACAGTCTAATACATGCATGACTTTTTACGGGGCGTTACACAGGTACTGAGGCGCAATCTAGGGGTCCATATCCTTAGTAGAGTCTACAGATAGGGTTGTCTCAGATTTTAGTTGGTGAGCCTTCTTTGCTTCGGATGGCCTAGTCATTTAGGTATTTATTTCAGTATGACTTTTGGTCTTCTGGGGGACTTGTCCCAGTTATTCAGATAGTATGTTAGTAGAGATTTCGCAGACTGTTGTAGATGTTTATTAAATATTGGTGGGCATGTTTTCCGGCCTTTAACTTTTTTAAATTGTTGACCATGTTTCCGTCTTATTGTGTCTATTCTATATTACTTTGATCATATGAATTATGTGCATGATTACCAGATAGATAGACAAAGGGCATTTCGGGCCTTTGGGTTCGGGAATGCTCGTCACGGCCCGGGCACTGGTTCGGGTTGTGACACGGTGGCACCTGCAGATCCTAGTTTGTTTGTCGAAGCAAATGGAGTAAAACTAGCTATGGTACTAGTATATGTCAATGATTTGATCATCAAGGGAGATTGTGAAGATGAAATTCTTTGAACAAAGGAGAATTTATCTGTTCGATTCCAGATGAAAGAATTGGGCCAACTCAAGCATTTCCTCAGCTTAGAGGTTGATCGTACTGAAGAAGGAATTTTTCTACACCAGCAAAAGTATTCCAAAGATTTGTTGAAAATTTTTGGAATGACTAACTACAAGCCGATTTCAACTCCAATTGAGCAGAATGTCAAAATGTGTGCTCATGAAGGGAAGGACTTGGAAGATGCTACTATGTATCGACAATTGGTTAGAAGTTTGATCTACTTAACACTTACAAGACCCGATATTTCATTTGCAGTTGGGGGTGATGAGTCAATACATGCAAAATCCGAAGAAGCCTCACTTGGAAGCAGTTCGAAGGATTTTGAGATATGTCAAGGGTACGCTTGGCTATGGCATTATGTACAAGAAAGGTGTAGATTGCAAATTAGCTTCCTACTCTGATGCTGACTATGCTGGTGATCATGATACCCGACGTTCAACAACAGGGTATGTGTTTATTCTTGGATCTGGTGCAATTTCTTGGTGTAGCAAAAGGCGACCAACTATCTCGTTGTCAACAACAGAAGTAGAGTATCGAGTAGCAGCGATGGCAGCTTAGGAAAGTACTTGGCTTACCCAACTTTTGAAGGATTTGCATCAACCAGTGGAGTATGCAATTCCTCTGTATTGCGATAACCAATCGGCAATACGTTTAGTGGAGATTCCGGTGTTCCATGCAAGGACCAAACACGTGGAAGTGCATTACCATTTTCTCCGTGAAAAGGTTCTTAAAGAAGAAATACAAATGGTGCAGGTCAAAACAGAAGATCAAGTTGTAGACCTGTTCACAAAAGGCTTGAAAGGCAACAAGCTCGATAGCTTCTCGTATCAACTAGGAATGAAGACTAAGATGGAAGTTGGGTTTGAGGGGGAGTGTTAAAACCACAAACCCAACAAGTAATGGTGAGTGGTAGTTGATATAAAAATAAAATAAGTGTGTGGTTATATGTTTGTTCAATAATAAATTAAGTGTGTGGTGTAAATATATGGTACACTTAGCAAATTTGTGTCCATATAATTGTGTAGTCATTTGCCTTTAAATAGGCTTTAAGCTCATTGTGTAAGATGCACCAAGCAATACAAGCTTATCTATTGCTTACTTCTCTTCTTTCTCTATAGCATCTTTTCTTGTTTATTTTCTTGAGGTCTCGGTTTAGTAATTTTCTCTAGTGTCGGTGTTCGATCCTGAGGTGTCCAGTGTTCAACAGAAACTTCTCAAAAAGACTCATAGGTAAATCTCCACTAAATCCATTGGATGAGAGATCTATGTCTCGAATGTTAGCAAACAAGTTGTCAGTCCTTGATTCACTTATAGGGCCGTGCAGCTTATTTGATCTCAATCTTAAAATCTTCAAATTAGGAAGGCCTCCCAACCAACTCGGAAATGAGTCATTCAACTCATTGTTGCCTAAATCAAGGAATTCCAAATATCTGCAATTGATCAACGATGGCGGAACTTTCCCCTGTAGCTTATTCCCATACAAGTTAATGATGGTGAATTTGTTTTCAGTATTAAAAGTTGTATTAATTGTTCCACTGAGACGATTGTTGTTTAAATCCAAAACTGCAAGTCCACTCATCTCACCCAAACAATGTGGGATTGTTCCGTTCAAATGATTGCTTCCCAAGTCTAGCACTCTCAATGTTTTCAGATTGCAGATGGTTGAAGAAATCTGTCCGCCAAATTTATTTTGGGAAATGCTAAGAGAAAATAGTCCCTGCAGGTCTAAGTATGACTTTTGAATAGGACCTTGCAGCTGATTTTCTTTTAAATTAATTGCATACAATGATTTTGACCTGAACTCCTGAATATTGCCACTGAAAGAGTTATTGCTCAAGCTTAACAAAGATAGTGATGGGAGGGAGAATATCCAGGAAGGTATAGTCCCATTCAAGTAGTTCGATGACAAGATGAGTAATTGTAGGTTTTGGAGTCCACTTACATTGGATGGAATTGGATGATAACTCGAGGTATTCCAAGTTGGAAAGGTGGAAAACTCTTTCGGGCAATACCCCATGTAACTGTGCGCCTGAAAGCTGTAGCGTTGATAAATAAGAAGAGAAATTCAGTGGAATGGTGGAAGAAATGTTCACCGAGTAAAGGTCAAGATATCTTAATACGGTCACGTTATTAAGGAGAAGTTCAAAATTGTAAGGCCCAAGTCTAAGACCATACGGATCAACAGTCGATATACTAAGAACTTGTAATTTCAAAAGGTGAGAGATTTCTGCTGGGATTAGACCTGTAAGACCTGAATCCGACAAATCAAGATGCGTCAAGCAAGAAAATTCACCAAATTTAGGTGAAATGAGCGACCCGGAGAAGTCATTACCTGACAAATCCAGCCGTTTGAGACTGGAGAGCTGAAACAGGCTACTATTGGAATGAAATTTTCCTTGAAGTCCGCTGCAATGGAGGTCAAGCTGAATCACTTGTCCCGTCATCTCATCACAATAAACTCCATTCCATGAGCAACAATCTGTGCTCTTGTTCCATGGAAGTGTTCTCGGATTAGGAGGGACAAAGTAAGTAATCAGAAGCATTAGGATTGAAGGTAAACATGCACTTGAATTGCATAAGAGCAAGAGCTTGATGTTTGGGGCACAAATGAGGTAAGGATGAGGAGAAAGCAAGTTGACAGAGAAAGGGATATAGAATACAAAATAGTACAAGTTTTACACAATCCATTGCTGCACTAAAATGATGAAAATTAATTAAGTTGGTAGAGAAGAAATTAAGAAATGTTTGCTTTGTGTGTCTATTCAATAATTTTGATGAGGTATATATATAGAAAAAATGGCAATAAGAATTAATCATTTGATGTGTTCACCTTGTCAAGTCAATGCATTTTGTCTGTTTCAGTCAATGTTAGACAAAGATGTCATAGAAAGGTCTTTGTTTGGTTCCCTTAACAACCCTCCAACAAACAAACACACACAATACACATGTCAACATATTCACCTTGTGTTTGTTAACAAATTCAAATTTTAAATAAAGAATGAGACTTTGTTCTAGTGAATATATCGAGATCGATTCAAATGTTTATTTAAATAGTAAAAGTTACCATATTGTGTAAATAAATAATAATTGAGAATAGATTTGTGTTAAATTGATGTATTGCTGATAATTGTAAACCTAAAGGCAAGTTTTACATAGTCGTGGTTAGAACAGCTTTGTTGTATGAGGCGGATTGTTGACCTGTCAAGAAGGCCCACATCCAAAAGATTAAGGCCCACTTAAAGGTAGTTAGCTTATATGGACTTGGGTAATCCTCACCTCTTGAGCTAGTTTTTTGAGGTTGAGTTAGACTCAACATCCATTCTTGACACAATTCCCTAGGGATAAGAAGATATGAAAAATTCAATTTCTTTGGTAGCTAATTCCTTAGGTTTTGTTTCTACTTTCTATGGAGAAATTTTTGCTCATTGTATATACTCATAGCTTTTGTTTTGGATAGGTTGTGTGTCCCGGTGCCACACCAAATAGTATCATATGCAAAATTCTGCCAAAGTGGGTTCAATGTTCATAGAGGAAACATGTAATAAAATCTATAAGCTACTTTTAAAACAAGGTCTACTTGGTGTAGTTAGGTCCTTAGTGAGTGGACGTCAAGGGTTCTAATCTGCATACTTTCAACCAAGACTCCGAGTGTCGTGGCACCCTTAACCTAATACATAGATCCGCCCATGTATATGGCCTTCTTGCTCGATCATGGAGGTTTGGTCAATGTCACCCTCTTCTTTTTGTATCTACAATTAGAGGAATGGACAATAACATGGTCATCTAGACCCAATTTGTTTTCTTAAAATATGTACTAGCTAGAAGTACATGATAGAAGAATACCTACCTACAAATACTTATGTACATAAGCGAAAATGTAAGTCAAGCATATAGAAGTACGCTTTTTTTAATTAAAGAGAATCGATGATTGAGAAAGTATGTGAAGAGAAGTAAAGAATAACCATTCTCTCCACATTTTTTTTTTAAATTTAATTTCGTCAACCCAGAATACATCTTCTGGGTGGTGAAGTAGTTTGGCTTGACCCCTACCTTGTATATTTAGAGGAGCAAAAGATACATGAGGGGAAAAATATCCCAAAACCTCCTAGGTACATAGTCTAGGCCTAAAAGACACTAATAATTATAAATCAATGGTGAGAAGGATTCCTGAACCATGTGTTGTCTCGTATAATGCAATGCTTGATGCTTGCGGGAAAAATGGGGAGAAGGGGTTTGAGGTTCTTTATGGTTTCTCGCTTTCCTCATAGAGATGTTTATTCATGGACTAGTATGATTCATGGGTACATGAAGAACGGGTGCTCTGAGGTTGCTGTTAAGTTTTTCGAGAAAATGATGGTACACGAGGATGTGAAGTGCGGTTTCTTGAAGCCAAACGAGGCTACTTTTTCTAGCGTTCTTTCTTATTGATCGTTTTTGGATGTTGGTATGGCATTATATCTAGGGATGCAAATACATGCTTACATGGTAAAGAATGAGGAGCTGAGTGTCTTCATGATGACCGCATTGATTGCATTTTATCGGAAGATGAGTTATTTGGTATATGCTTCAAAGGTACTTGATAGAATTGTTAGCAAGAAGGTTTGCACTTACACCCTTGAAGTTTTGATGATCCGAAAACTATAACTTTAGGGACCTGATTAATGGTTTATTGTGTATCTGACGATGACTTGCTTGACCACGCCCGGAAGTTGTACTTTCCTCCAACAGTTGCTAGCGCAGCAGTAGAGGAGCTGAACCTCGACCAATAGGAAGAAGGCTAGGTTTTGTTGTCTCGTATAAAAGGATCATCTACATACAACAAAACCTAGTTTTTGAACATATATCAATCTTGGTCTTCTCCATGGAAACAACCGTCCATTGAACACAGCTCGTACAAGGGACCTGATTAAGTGCTCATTTAAAGTCTTGTAGTCTGTTGAGTTTTTGTTTTTCTTGCTCTTATATTGTAAATCTACTCCTAATTATAAAGGATAGTAGATGTGTTTCTTGTCCAAGTCTTAGCTCGAGTCGAAGCAGCTAGAGTTAGTTGTTCGAGTCGTTTGTACGTTGGTCAAGTGTTTGGTCTCATCACTTGTGGTGCTGAGTCCTGGGTAGAGCTGCCTAGGATCTGTGACTAGAGTTTGTTGTAAGTGTGCTAGAGCTATCAAACTGTCTTGAAGATTAGTGAAGTTTGAAAATCCGTATGGCATGTCGTGGTTTTTACTTCCCTCGAGCAAGAAAGTTTCCACGTAAACTTAGTGTGTTCTTTACATTATTGCATTATCTGTCTTCCCTTTCATAGTATACGGCAGTTGTAGCTTAGGGATCAGGTCCTATTGTATTCGGTAGACCCATACCTTTCATCAAAGTGCTTAAGAAGAACACTGAAGCAGCAATTACAAGTGTGATTTGCGACAAACTAGGGTGCGACTATTTAGTAATACAAGTCCCGAGCTACTTTGGTGATTGCTTAAAATTTTGTCTTAAATGCTCAAATTTTTATATTCTTAAACTTTGTAGAGCAATTTTATCCATTGAGTTAACACCATAAGGATATTTAAGCCAATAAATCATATCAACAGGGAGAGTCTTAATGGTAACGTTTAGCTTGCTATTATATTAGTATGTGTGATTTAGAAAAAGATAAGACAACTTCATAAATTTATACTTTGCAGTCGATTCCAATTAGCAAACTAATAAACAGGCTGAATATGTAATCAAAATTACAAACTAGAGAAGTAAAAATTTCACTTTGCATCCCAGCAACTCGATAGATTTCGTCCGGCAATTTCCAAACACGAAGAATTAACGTTTAGAGCTTTAAGGATGAAGGAGGTAGAAAATACATGGATATATAAAACATAATCTTATGAAGGATAGAGATTAAGTTGAATACCTGAAAGTTACGCACTAATATCTTTTCTTGTGCCTTTCCATTATCGAATCAATTTTATGTTCAAATTTTAAAACCATCCTCAAAAACCAGACTGGATAGTGAGTTGACAACATTATGTATATTATGAACAGTCCAATAACCAGACCACAACCGAAACCCATGAGAACCGCTTGCCAACTGATCAAATCTCCTTCTTCTTCTTCATCATCTAGCTCAACTGGAGTTGTCGCTAGCGGTACCTCATCATCGCCACCACAATCCTTTGAGAGTGGAATTCCTCGTAACCCATCATTCCCCTGGTATGAGCTGTTTTCAAATGTATCAAATTGTTTTCCTTTGGGAATGCATCCAACAAGATGATTATGAGAGAGATTTAAGACCCCAAGAAATGTGAGGGATGCAAGAAGCTGTGGAATTTCACCGCCGATTTTGTTGGATGAGAGATCCAACGATTCAAGTACAGATAAACGTTGCAGGAATGTTGGTATAACACCTTCCAAGCCATTATGAGATAGATTCAGCGCACGGAGTCCAACGAGATCTCCAATAATGCTTGGGACATAACCTTCAAATCTATTTCTTGAGAAATTGATGATTATGTTTGTTGTCAGAACATGAAAAAATTCACGATCCAATCCATTTGTTGTAACTATCAAAGTATTCGTGTAATAAACAGAATAATAATCAGCTATATACTCTCGGGTTCCACTATTCTCACCAGTGATTTTCATGGCTTGAAAATTCTCAAAAAGGCTCACGGGTAAATTTCCACTAATTCCATTTGATGAGAGATCTATTACTCGAATTTGAGCAAATGAGTTGTTTGTCCTTGAATCACTTATAGGGCCGTGCAACTTATTTGTTCTCAAACTTAAAATCCGCAAATCAGGAAGGCCTCCCAACCAACTTGGAAATTTGTCATTCAACTCATTGTTGCCTAAATCAAGGAATTCCAAACGTCTGCAATTGATCAACGATGGCAGAACTTTCCCCTGTAGCTTATTCCAGTACAAGTTAATGATGCGGAGTTGGTTTTCAGTATAAAAAGTTGTATTAATTGTTCCACTGAGATGATTGTTGTTTAAATCCAAAACCGTAAGTCCACTCATCTCACCCAAACATTGTGGGATTGTTCCATTCAAATTATTACTTCCCAAATCTAGCAGTATCAGCCCTTTCAGATTGCAGACGGTTGAAGTAATATGTCTGCTGAAATTATTTTGGGAAAGAGTAAGAAATTGTAGGTACCGCTGGTCTAGGAGTGACTTTGGAATAGGACCTTGCAGCTGATTTTGTTTTACAGAAACGAATCCCAATGTATTATTGGACTTGAACTCCTGATTTATTCCACCGAAAGAGTTATTGCTCAAGTCTAAATATTTTAGTGATGGGAGGGAGAATATCCAGGAAGGTATAGTCCCATTCAAGTAGTTTGATGACAATAAGAGGTATTTTAGGTTTTGGAGTCCACTTACGTTGGATGAAATTGGACCAGTTAGGGAATTGGATGATAGAAAAAGGTGTTCTAAGTTGGAAAGGTGGAAAACTCTTTAGGGCAGTACCCCACGTAACTGTGTGCGTGGGAGCCGTAGAATTGTTAAATAAGAAGAGAAATTTAAAGGAATGGTGCAAGAAATGTTCACAGAGTCAAGTTTAAGATATCTTAATTGGGTCAAGTTCTTGAGGAGCAGTTCAAAATTGTAAGGCTCGAGTCTAAGCCCATACGAAGAGAGTATAATTTAGAAAGGTGAGAGATTTCTTCTGGGATTAGACCGATAAAACCTGAATACTCCAAATAAAGATGTGTCAAGCTAGATAACTGACCAAATTTAGGTGAAATGATCGACCCAGAAAAATCATTATAAGACAAATAGAGCCGTTTGAGACTGGAGAGCTGAAACAGGCTACTGTTGGTATGAAATTTGCCTTGAAGTCCGCTGCAAAGGAGGTCAAGCTCAACCACTTGTCCCGTCGTCTCGTCACAATGAACTCCATTCCATGAGCAACAATCTGTGCTCTTGTTCCATGAACGAGTTGCTGAATTGTAACAAACATGAGAAGCATTAGGATTGATGGTAAACATTTGCCTGAATTGCAGAAGAGCATGAGCTTGATGTTTGGGGAACAAATGAGGTGTAACACCTCGTAAAAGTCGTGCATGGATTAGCCTTTAATAGAGTGCCCTTAGACTTAAAAACTTGAAATTTTTTGTGAGTATAATGAGGACTTAGTGTCATTTTAGCTGGCAATCTTCGGGATACAACTTTTCAACCTTTTCAATATTCGTTTTTAGATTTTTAAGTTGCGTTACGATCGGGCAAGATCATAGTACATCTCGGATAAGTTTTGAAATTTTTCGGAATGCATAAGGCTGCGTTTGGATTTCAAAACAGTAGCAAAACGCATAGCCTATTGCCCAGTTTTCAGTATTTCTGGGTCTATTTCAAACGATCACAACTCCCTGTATATAATGAACTGTGTGAGCTATAATATATAAAACGAAAGCTATTTGAGTCCTATTTAAAATGAAGTTGGTTTCATCCAATTTGAATATATGAGTAAAAAGTTATAATCGATTTACTACAGCCTGTCAAACTGTCAACTGAGGGACATATTTGACCTTAATTGTTCCTTAGGGGTATTTTGGTCATCCTCCACCCCTATATATACCACCAACACAGGATTTAATCCCTCAAACACCATAATACACATACTTTTCCAAAATTGCTCAAGAATTCTCCTTAGGATTTCAAAATAAAAACCCAAATAGTTCAAGATTCGACCGTAGGTTTTTGAAGATAATTGCATATTCGGAATCACCAATCCGCAAGCTTCAAGAAACATCTATTATCCTTGGAAATAAAGGTACGCGGGGTTTTTCCTAAATTCTCATGGGCATAAAAAAAATCATGTTTTAGAATGGGGTTTTAAATTATGTATATATATTTATGTATAAGATGTTTTAACATCATTGTTTTGGTCTTTTGACCATCCCAAAGCGATTTGACAGTTTATATACATATATGAATGAATGTGTTTCAATTTTGAATACATGAACTAGCTAAAGACATTTGACCACCAGGTGTTTGATGAAATTTCTGCATGAATTGAACTTTAAGTTTCGGAATATGAAATCCTTTACATCAGTTACATGTTTTGGTGGTCTAAACTATGTTTTGAATGAAAGCTCTTGCTTAATACATTATGGCTCAGAAAAATCATGACTTGCAATGTCTTGGTATGACGATACCAATTCAGACTAACGTCATATCAGACTCAGACTAACAGACATTTCAGACTTTCATGATTTTAGACATTCAGAATGTTGCATGTATAGAAAAGGTTAAAAATGGGCATACAGAAATGTTTGGTGGTTCCCCGAAGAGGGCTTGAGTTCAAGCGACTCATTGCCTAAAACCATGGTTTGCCGACCCGGGTATACTATTATGCGCTGACTTAAATGTCCTGTGGCGTATCAGACTCAGACACTCCAACCCTTGCAGAACACTTGGGTTGGGGGCTTCCCCGCCGAGTCAATGGCGGATTCCATACAGCCCGTGGAATATCAGACTTGTAAGGGAATGCCACCTAACTCAGAAGTAAAACACAGATCTTGATTTGAAATGAACAGGCAGGTTACATGTTTTCAGAAAGTGCCCATGTATTTTTTTCAGAAACAGTTTTATACATGATGTCTTGATGAAAAATTGCTTTCACTTTATATATATATGTTCCATTATACTATTTTTAGATTGCTTCGCATGCCAGTACTTTTGTGCTGACCCCCCTCCTTCCAGGTCCTGAGGCATAGTCTAGGGGTCCAGCTACTCAGTAGACATTCTCGGATTTGTAGACTTGATCTCACAGTGGTGAGCCTTCTATTATTCGAAAGGCCTAATTATGTCGGACATTATCTTATTTATTATGTTTTTGGTTTACTGGGGGCCTTGTCCCAGTTTCTTTTCAGACAGATGTATGTGTTCTTAGTAGAGATTTCGCAGACTGATGTCAAATAGTATTATTTAGAAATGTTGCAGAACTTGACCATGTGTTCCGTACTCAGTTTCAATTCCGCATTTTATTATGATTACGAATGTTGTGCATGATAACCAGATAAAGAATGGGTGTTCCGGGCCTTTATGGTTCGGGATGCTCGTCACGGCTAGGGCTTAGGCTCGGGTCGTGACAAACTTGGTATCAAAGCACAGTTCATGGTCCCAGGGTGTCTGCGAAATCGCGTCGTGTAGAGTCTTATTTATGGGTGTGTGGCGCGCCACACTTATAAGCAGGAGTCTACAAGACGTTTAGGAATATCTCTCTTTCTTCATGTTCTAGTTCGTGAAACAGAGTCAGAATGTTCCTCCTTCATACTCTAATTCGTGCTATGGTGACGTCCATACGAAAGTAAAATCATCCCAAATTCTTTCCTTACTCTGATGTTCTCAGACCCATCACATTTCTAGGGTGAATCAAGTGCAGAAGTTTAGAGTCTAAATGGTATTGTCCCTTCGGATCGCGTCAGATAAGATCTTAAAATTGTGCAAGGACTTGAGAAGAGTCCTTTATTGCTTCAGAGTGTATGGGTTCCAGTGTGAACCTTGATCTTGATCAAATCGTGCTTTTCAACCGTCTGTATTGAGTATATTCGGCCCTTTTCAGAAATTTATGTTGCAGATGTCATGCTTAAGGGAAAAGATGTGTAGTAGAAGTGTTGGAATTGTATTTCCACCCAAATAGTAGTATAAGTTAAAGTGTCGGTGTCATGACCTATTGGTAGCAAGTAGCGTGTGTGGATTGTATGATAATCTGTGGGGGAAATATTTAACTCAATTTTTTTTTTCATCTATACAAAGTAAGATGTGTATTCTCTGATTATGGAATGTTGTGTGACAAGTTTCTATCTCTTGAAAATATTTTATCATCGTGTTGGTGAAACTAAAAAGTCTAGTGAAGCCGTGTGGGGCTCTTTCGATTCACTAGCATAGTTGCCTTGTCATTCTTCTTTTTTTCTTGTTCAAACTACAAAAAAATCAAAGTCTAGTGAAGCCGTGTGAGGCCTATTTTGATTCACTAGCAATTTGTCATTCAACGTGTGGTTCTTGTGTTGGTTGAATATATGTATAGCTGAATCTTTTTGCATGAGATAGAGTTGGTAATGAAGCGATTCGTCCTTGTGTGTTAGTTTATTAGTAGAAAACAGAGAAGGAGTTATTAGGTGAGGTGAATTGTCCTTGCTTGAAGTATGAAAATGGCTAGATTAGCCAGTAGGTTATAAGTATAGACTCATGGTTGTTGTGGATTTTGAAGGTAGTGTAAATGTACGCTTGGGTAAGTAATTGTGATGTGAGAAAAAAGTATAAGTAGATACGATTGTACGGGGTTATAATATAAGGATAAAGTTGACCATGTCTATTATGAGGCTTTAACCCCCTTGACCCTCTTTTCATTGGTAGTTGTAAACTAGTGCTACTTGTGAGAAGGTATGTAGTAGATTTTTGAGATATTTGGGTAGAATATCCCAATTTGATGGATTAGTATATTTATATTATGTTGCATTCTTCATTGGTGGTAAATGATGATGACTTGAAGCTAAGGAGGAGATGACAGAACGAATGACCAAGTAAGGCTCTCAGATTCTAGTAGTGATGCAGTATGATTTAGAACGTTAGAAAGTGAGGGTGAGACTCAACCCATTCTTATCTTAGTATTTTTCAGTGATCCCAATGCCTACTCAAGCTTTACGTTTTAGTTCCGTGATCATAGTTCGTGATTCCTGTATATGATAGAGAGTCACGTACTCTTCCAGTTCCAAGATAATGAGTTCTAGTTCATTCAAGTAGTCGGAATTACATTCCTTATGTTAGGAACTCTAGTTGAGGTTATGCAACTCATGACGCATGTACTCACTCTTTATAATGTGTTCAATCCCATATAAAAATCTTGTCATGCTTCAGGGTCTTATGTTTTAACCTTTTAGTGTCCTCCCTATGCAATGATAGTGGAGATGAAGTAAATGTTCTTGTTGATGGAAGATCATAGTACGTTTGTTTAGATAAGGCCATAAGTATGAAGTGAGATTTGGGGCCAATCTTTGATACATGTGATGTTTAGTGGAAAAGTTTGTGTGTGTATGTTTTTAGGATAGTGCGTGGGAGTTATATTGATAATAGTTTAGAAACTATGTGAAGTATGTATTTATGGGTGTTTTCCTTGAAGTTAACATGTGGTTATAAATTAGGCTTGAATGACGTTTTGGGATTGTAGTGGAAGGTTGCAATATGCATTAGCGACTTCATATTAAGAGTTCAGAGTAGTCATTAAAGTGGTAAGGCATGTTATGCTTAGAATGTGATCTTTAAAAGAGGTATAGAAGGTGGCATCATATGGTTTAGAATAATAGTGTGGTGTAGCATGTTGTATTTTTTTGACTTAGAGTTAGGCTTAATCGCGGGGTAAGGATTAAGCTATTTTAGACATTAGTAGAAAAATTTGTCAATGCTCATATGAGAAATTTAAGCTGAATTGAATGAATATCATATTTATAGGGGATAGTATAGTTAAGGGATATTCGGGAAGTGCACTAAGCCTGAAAGTAAGAAGTCGTATTGCCAAAGGTCTGAAAATTCTATCCTAATTTAGGAGTTATATGTCTAGTAGAGTTAATGTTGTGATTTCCTCAGTTGGATGTCTTGTGTAATCCATACCCAAGATTCGTGGCTCCCTATTACTGTTAGAACTTCTTTAGAGAGAGTGTTGAAGAGATACTCCAGTTAAGTATGAAAGTCCAGCATAATTCTATCTATATAGTCAGTAAGTTAGTTTAACAGGCAGATTCGCATGACTTGTTTTCTCGTCTTTTCATTTATTCATGCTACCCGAAATCTCAGACATGCTACTATTCCAAGATAGAGTATACCAGTAGTTGCGAGTATAGCTCAGTTCATGTGTCATGCATTAGATTCAGATTCCAGATGTTCAATTATGATTCAAATTGTAGGTGCCTAGTGCATCGCCTCAATTTTTTTTCCGAGTATCTTAATGAATTGGGCATTCATAGAGGGACATAGTGTCCCAAGGGGGAGATACCTCATTCAGTTGCATGTATAGATTCTTATTACAAGCCTTGCACCAGTTATCATTGCGTAATCAGTCATACATTCATACGTTAGTCCAGTCGGATATGCGTGCATTAAAAATGCATGTTCAATAGAAAAAATTCAGCTTATCAGTGTATTTAGTCCTGCGTTCATGAGAACAACTCAAGGACAGATCCATGCATCAGATATGCATGTTCATTATGAGAATTCAGCTTATGAATAGCTTCAGTCGTGTATTCCATGCATCAGATATGCGTGTCCGATATAAGAATTCAAAATATCAGTAGTTCCAGTCATATGGTCATGTTTCAAATCAATGTATTCTTTATTAAAGGACATGTCATGTCCTCGTTATTCTATATCTTTAAGGCTTCAACAAGTTTCTATCCATCATTCGAGGACGAACGATCCCAAGGGGGAGATAATGTAACACCCCGTAAAAGTCGTGCATGGATTAGCCTTTAATAGAGTGCCCTTAGACTTAAAAACTTGAAATTTTTTGTGAGTGTAATGGGGACTTAGTGTCATTTTAGCTGGCAATCTTCGGGATACAACTTTTCAACCTTTTCAATATTTGTTTTTAGATTTTTAAGTTGCGTTACGATCGGGCAAGCTAATAGTACATCTCGGATAAGTTTTGAAATTTTTCGGAATGCATAAGGCTGCGTTTGGATTTCAAAACAGTAGCAAAACGCATAGCCTATTGCCCAGTTTTCAGTATTTCTGGGTCTATTTCAAACGATCACAACTCCCTGTATATAATGAACTGTGTGAGCTATAATATATAAAACGAAAGCTATTTGAGTCCTATTTAAAATGAAGTTGGTTTCATCCAATTTGAATATATGAGTAAAAAGTTATAATCGATTTACTCCAGCCTGTCAAACTGTCAACTGAGGGACAGATTTGACCTTAATTGTTCCTTAGGGGTATTTTGGTCATCGTCCAACCCTATATATACCACCAACACGGTATTTAATCCCTCAAACACCATAATACACATACTTTTCCAAAATTGCTCAAGAATTCTCCTTAGGGTTTCAAAATAAAAACCCAAATAGTTCAAGATTCGACCGTAGGTTTTTGAAGATAATTGCATATTCGGAATCACCAATCCGCAAGCTTCAAGAAACATCTATTATCCTTGGAAATAAAGGTACGCGGGGTTTTTCCTAAATTCTCATGGGCATAAAAAAAATCATGTTTTAGAATGGGGTTTTAAATTATGTATATATATTTATGTATAAGATGTTTTAACATCATTGTTTTGGTCTTTTGACCATCCCCAAAGCGATTTGATAGTTTATATACATATATGAATGAATGTGTTTCAATTTTGAATACATGAACTTGCTAAAGACATTTGACCACCAGGTGTTTGATGAAATTTCTGCATGAATTGAACTTTAAGTTTCGGAATATGAAATCCTTTACATCAGTTACATGTTTTGGTGGTCTAAACTATGTTTTGAATGAAAGCTCTTGCTTAATACATTATGGCTCAGAAAAATCATGACTTGCAATGTCTTGGTATGACGATACCAATTCAGACTAACGCCATATCAGACTCAGACTAACAGACATTTCAGACTTTCATGATTTTAGACATTCAGAATGTTGCATGTACAGAAAAGGTTAAAAACGGGCATACAGAGATGTTAGGTGGTCCCCCGAAGAGGGCTTAAGTTCAAGAGACTCATTGCCTAAAACCGTGGTTTGCCGACCCGGGTATACTATTATGCGCTGACTTAAATGTCCTGTGACGTATCAGACTCAGACACTCCAACCCTTGCGGCACACTTGGGTTGGGGGCTTCCCCGCCGAGTCAATGGCTGATTCCATACAACCCATGGAATATCAGACTTGTAGTGGAATACCACCTAACTCAGAAGTAAAACACAGATCTTGATTTGAAATGAACAGGCAGGTTACATGTTTTCAGAAAGTGCCCATGTATTTTGTCGAAAACAGTTTTATACATGATGTCTTGATGAAAAATTGCTTTCACTTAATATATATATATATATATGTATGTTCCATTATACTATTTTTGGATTGCTTCGCATGCCAGTACTTTTGTGCTGACCCCCCCCTCCTTCCAGGTCCTGAGGCACAGTCTAGGGGTCCAGCTACTCAGTAGACATTCTCGGATTTGTTGACTTGATCTCGCAGTGGTGAAACTTCTATTATTCGGAAGGCCTAATTATGTCAGACATTATCTTATTTATTATGTTTTTGGTTTACTGGGGGCCTTGTCCCAGTTTCTTTTCAGACAGATGTTTGTGTTCTTAGTAGAGATTTCGCAGACTGATGTCAGGTAGTATTATTCAGAAATGTTGCAGAACTTGACCATGTATTCCGTACTCAGTTTCAATTCCGCATTTTATTATGATTACGAATGTTGTGCATGATAACCAGATAGAGAATGGGTGTTCCGGGCCTTCATGGTTCGGGATGCTCGTCACGGCTACGGCCTAGTCTCGGGTCGTGACATGAGGTAAGGATGATGAGAAAGCAAGTTGACAGAGAAACGGATAGAGCATAAAAAATAGTACAGACGCAATCCATTGCTGCACTAAAATGATGAAAACTAATTAAGTTGGTAGAGAAGAAATCAAGAAATGTTTGCTTTGTGTGTCTCTCTTCAATAATTTTGATGAGATATATATAGTAGAAATTAACCAAAGAAAAAATCTACTGCTATTGCTTTGTAGTTAGCAATTTCACGAATGTCACCACGTCATTTTCAGTCAAATTTTAAATTAACATCAAGACTTATTAGGTGCTAGTGTTATAGTGAAAAAATCACCTTAACTATCTCAAGTCAATGTACGAGTCGTTGCACAAGAATCCAAATGAATGCTTGAAAATATCAAAAATTCCAAATTCTCAAGTCAAGTCATTGCATAGAAAGGTCCAAACGAAAGCTATAATACAAAGATCTCAAATGAAAGCTACAATACAAAGATCTTAAACGAAAGCTACAATACAAAGATCTCAAACAAAAGCTACAATACAAAGATCTCAAACGAAAGCTACAATACAAAGATCCTATCACTTCTAATAATACAATTTTGTTTGGTACTTCCTCAGTTGAAAATGTCACAATCCCAAATTTCTTATGCTTAAAGGACAAAGATAAGTCTATAAGAGTGACAATTGGCGTAGACCTTGAATTTTTGAAAAAGTCTTATGCTTTGTGCAATTTTTTTGGATTTAGAATTTTTGTTTTTAATAAAAAATTCATAAAAACAAATTTTGAAGGAAAAAATAATTAAATTGCTTGAGTGACACTCTAAGTAAAATAGTTATATAGTTGAGTGGCCGTTTGGACTATTAACTCTGATTATAATCAATTTTGATTTTTAAAGGGGAGAGAAAGACTCTGGCGAAGACGTTTAAGTCAAGAAATGGAAAAAAGAAACACCTTGAGTTTGATCGAATCAATTTTCCACGAAATGTAACGTACTAATGGAAGACAACTCATGACTCCAGACGTGACCTGTTGTTCATATATTTAACACCACTGATTCATTAAGTCCAACTAGACAAATATTGTAAACCACAAAACAAGCAAAGAAAAATATACTACTGCATGTTGCTTCGGAGTAATCAATTCCAAGAAGGTCACCTAGTAACTTTCAGTCAAATTTTAAGTTGTCAATTGCATAACGGCTTCTCTGGCGGAATTTTACTAAAAAACTTTTTTAGACTTCTAAAATCTATGATTTATGTTGAAATCAGTAAAAGCCAAATATTTTTTAGAACGTGTTCAAGGTACATGGTGTTAAATACTCTATTTCTGTTCAACTTCAAATGATATACATCAGCGTGATAATTTTTCTTTTAACGATATCATGTTGCCTTGTCGCATGCTGTTCACTTATCTTTAACTTTGTAGATATTTACTCCATGATTGTATAGAAAGTTTGTTGTAATTGGATTTAAAATCACTTTATAGAATGAAGTGAAGGAATGGGAAAAAAAAGTCTCAAGTCAATGAACGAGTCGTTTCCCAAAAATCAAAGAATGCTGGAAATATCTATTAGCGTGATAATTGGTGCGTAGACCTTGACCAAAACTTGTCATGTCCAAATCAAGATGAGTTTGATTAGCTAGGATGAGAGTATCAATTGGGGTAATAGACCTTGACTACAACCAACAACACAAATTAAACAGAAAGAATAGACTTGTGTTCAGTTGATGTGTTCAGTTTAAGAATAGACTTGTGTTCAGTTCAATATGTCATGTTCTTAAAGCTAGAAAATTAAACAGATCATGCTTGAACCTGTTCGACATTAGTTAGTTACTTTTCCAGATACATATTTCCATTATTTTGGAACTGGAAGTGATAAAGCAGAAAGTTGTTTTGGAGATTAATCGGGTATGAGCCGTGATGGAATGCCTCGGTGATATACCAGTTTGGTGTCTGAAAAAAGTCCCAAATATGTGACTCGCCCGAAGATGTTATTCAGCGTAGTATCTCATCTAGAGACTACCGCATATGTTAATTGATTGATTGTGTAACAGGTGATGATCGTGCTAGAATTTGCATAGAACTTTTTTTAATGTATATTTAATAGCTATTGAATCCCCTAGATTAATTTCTCTGTGTGTTTATTTTCATATTTTTCAAATCTCCCAAGTTAAAATCCTATCTCGGCCACTATCAGGAATAGGACAAACCACAAAAACTTAATTGGTTAGGATAAGAGTAGTACATGGTATATAGACCTTGACAATAACATTACAAGTGTGCAAACTCTACTATGCTTTTGAATCTGTGTGGTTTGTTTATAACTTTATATATTAGGAATACTATGCATACAGCGCCTTACATAGTGTGCTAGCTCGAGACAATTTTGCACGAGAATTTACCTGCTGATGGAACACAGTGCAGGAGCCCAGACATGGCATCATGTTAACCATATATTCAATACCACTGATTCATTAAGTTCAACTATATTAAACCTTTTTTTCTATTTGCAATGCCTAGGCCACCCTGCTTGTACTATCTATGTTAGATTTTTTATTTTTAAGAAAAGTCTGCTAGACACTCAAGTGGTATATATTCGTCAAAAAATAAAAATAAATATAGGAGAGTGTGATAGCGAAAGTTTGAGTGCACCGGGCTGCCCTTTAGGTGATCGAGTGTGATACTTCTGTTCTTGTCTTCTTGGAGTATTAGTTTTATGCTACTTATCTGCTGACCATTTTTAATTTAACCGTTAGGTCATAGGTTCACAGCAGCTAGTCTAGCTAGCTAATGAGTTTTTCTATTTTTTTTGGTTTTGGGGGTTGGGGGGTGGGCAGGGGGAGGGGGTGTCAAGAATGGACCTTGGACCTGACTCAACCTCAAAAGCTAGCTCAAGAGGTGAGGATTACCCAAGTCCATAAAAGCAAACTACCAGGACTTTTTACCCACTCTCACACCCCCCTCACACCCATGCCCACCTGGCACTGGCGCGTGGATCGGGAGCCCAAAACGGGGAGAACCTGGCTCTGATACCATGTCAAGAATGGAACTTGGGCTTAACTTAATCTCGAAAGCTAGCTCAAGAGGTGAGGATTACCCAAGTCCATAGAAGCAAACTACCAGTCCATTCCCCAATCAATGTTGGACTTTTTACCCACTCTAACAGGGGGAAAGTAGTTTCAGGCCCTATGTGCGAACATTAATTAGAAAGTCTTTCTTGATTTTCAAAAAGAAAAATGTTCTTTGAACTTTTTGTCAATATGAGTTGATCTTAATACAATATATAAGGTATTTATTTGATGATCCATACGAAATATGGTCAACAAAAATTAGTTATTGAGGACAGGCAATCTGTAAATCCCAATCATAAAGTTGAAAATCTGTTGGAATGCCAAAGCCAAAAAAAACTACAACATATGCTTCAACTAGGGAAAATGCAGACCATCTTAGCTAGTTTCACTGTCTAGTATATATTTGTAAAGTCAATTTTAGGCAAAAAAAATTTCTTCTAGTTTTGTTGTGTTTGTAACTTTTTGATTTATTTAATCATATGTCCGATACTGCAATTCAGTATCCACTTTAACCATGACAATATAGCTCGTTACATTCATCGCGTGTTTGCCACATTCGTTAGTTATGAAGGACAACTTGTTGATGTGCAAGTTGTGGTCATGGACAAAGTAAATGGGAGAAGAAAAGAAAAGTGATGTCTTTATTTATAGAGTAACAAACACTTTGGAAAAAATTACAATCTATGAAAGACGAAGGCTTATATTTGCATCACCGGCGGCATATTAGACTTGAATCCTGCAATTTCCAAAAATGAAGGATTAACGTTGAGAGATTTAAGGATGAAACGTAATGTTATGAAGGATAGAGATTAAGATGAATACCTGCAAGTTACGCACTAATATCTTTTCTTGTGCCTTTTCATTATCGAATAAATTTTATGTTCAAATTTTACAACAACTGGAGTTGTCGCTTGCGGTACCCCATGATCGGCACCACAATATTTTGAGAGTGTCAATCCACGTAACCCATCATTCCCTTGGTATGAACTGTTATCAAATGTATCAAATTGTTTTCCTTTGGGAATGCATCCAACAAGATGATTATGAGAGATTTAAGAGCGCAAGAAATTTGAGGGATGCAAGCAGCTGTGGAATTTCACCGCCTATTTTGTTGGATGAGAGATCCAACGATTCAAGTACAGATAAACATTGCAGGGATGTTGGTATAACACCTTCCAAGCCATTATGAGATAGATTCAGCGCACGGAGTCCAACAAGATCTCCAATAATGCTTGAGACATAACCTTCAAATCTATTTCTTGAGAAATTGATAATTATGTTTGTTGTCAGAACATGAAAAAATTCACGATCCCATCCCTTTGTTGTAGCTATCAAAGTATTCGCGTAATAAACAGAATATTAATCAGCTATATACTCTCGGGTTCCACTATTCTCACCAGTGATTTTCATGGCTTGAAAATTCTCAAAAAGGCTCACGGGTAAATTTCCACTAATACCATTTGATGAGAGATCTATTACTCGAATTTGAGCAAATGAGTTGTTTGTCCTTGAATCACTTATAGGGCCATGCAACTTATTTGATCTCAAACTTAAAATCCGCAAATCAGGAAGGCCTCCCAACCAACTTGGAAAGGTGTCATACAACTCATTGTTGCCTAAATCAAGGAAATCCAAATTTCTGCAATTGATCAATGATGGCGGAACTTCCCCTTCAGCTTATTCCGGTACAAGTTAATGATGTGGAGTCGGTTTCAGTATTAAAAGTTGTATTAATCATCCCACTAAGACAATTATTGCTTAAATCCAATATCCAAACTGTGCTCATCTCACCCAAACAATGTGGGATTGTTCTGTCCAAATTATTACTTCCCAAGTCTAGCACTCCCAGTGCTTTCAGATTGCAGACGGTTGAAGCAATATGTCCGCTGAAATTATTTTGGGAAAGAAAAAGAGTATTTAGGTACTGCTGGTCTAGGAGTTATTAATAGAACTTTATTGAAAGAAAGAAAGGCTAAGGTTTACAATTTAATCTGAAAAGCATAAAAACTGACTAAACCAAAAGTAGGCTATATATACATAGCCAATAACCTAAAGGTCCATAAACTAAAGGCCCAATAACATATGGGCTAACATCCCCCCTCAAACTCACAATGCAACAGCAATAAGCATTGAGAGTTTGTCGCACAAAAAACGAAATCGAGACGCCGACTGAGCCTTCGTAAAAAGGTCAGCAATCTGCAAAGACGATGGAACAAAAGGAAGCGATATGGTCCCGAGCTGCAAATGATGACGGGTGAAGTGACAATCAATCTCAATGTGCTTCGTACGCTCATGGAAGACAAAATTCTTTGCAATTTGTACCGCACTTTTGTTATCACAATGCAGGGGAGTAGGCATAGAAATGTGAACCCCCATATCTGCAAGAAGCCAACGTAACCAAATAATCTCACATGTAGTCACAGCCATGGCACGATACTCCGCCTCCGTGGAAGATCTAGAGACAACATCTTGTTTCTTGCTCTTCCACGAGATTAAAGAGTCTCCAAGAAACACACAAAAACCAGTGGTGGATTTACGATCATTGCGATCTCCATCCCAATCAGCATCACTATAGGCTCGCAACTCGAGAGATGACGTCGAGGGAAACAAGAGATTCTGAAACTGAGTGCCACGAAGATACCTTAGAATACGAAGTACAGCTCCCCAGTGCACAGAAGTAGGAGCAGTAACAAACTGGCTAACAACATGAACTGCATGTGCTATATCTGGACGAGTAACCGTAAGATAAACCAAACTACCCACAATAGTCCGATAAAGACTCGGATCTGATAATGGAACACCATCACTAGGAGAGTAACGTGCATTGGTTTCAAGGGGAGTATCTACAGTCCTGTTGTCAGAAAGACGCGCCCGTGTAAACAAGTCAGATATATACTTAGTCTGAGAAAGAAGATACCCTTTCTTAGACTGAGCCACCTCAATACCCAGAAAATAACGCAGCAAGCCCAAGTCCTTCATTGCAAATCGATGAGCCAAATCATGCTTCAATAACTCAATACCACTATGATCATCACCAGTAATAATCATATCATCTACATACAAGGACAATAGAATTCGCCCTGCACTTGTATATCTAACAAACAATGCTGAATCATGGTTACTCGGGACAAATCCAAGGGAAGTAATAACAGTGGAGAATTTCTCAAACCAAGCACGAGGGGCTTGTTTGAGACCATATAAAGCTTTTCGAAGCCGACAAACTTCACCTGGCTGGTGGTCAATACCTGGGGGAGGAGTCATATAAACTTCCTCGTGGAGATCACCGTTCAGAAAAGCATTCTTGACATCCATCTGAAATATCTTCCACTGTCGAACGGATGCAACAGCAATCATAGTGCGAACAGTCGTCATCTTTGCTACGGGGGAAAAAGTCTCCTCATAATCCATACCATATTGTTGTGAGTACCCTTTTGCCACAAGTCTCGCCTTGTATCGCTCAACAGACCCATCAGATTTTGTTTTTATCTTATACACCCATCGACAACCAACCGCATGCTTACCAGGTGGGAGAGTAACCAAATCCCATGTATGTGTATGATGAAGAGCAGCAAGTTCCTCAGCCATAGCATTCTGCCAAAGAGGATCAGACACAGCCTCTCTATACGACTCAGGTTCAGACAAATGATGTATGTTTGCAATAAAGGAAGCAAATGAGGCTGAATATGTAGAATAGGAAAAATCTGGCAGTTTGGTGGACTTACAAGGTCGAGTAGACCGCCTCAGAGGTGGTGGGTCTCCAGTCTCAACAGTCGAAGGAGCAGACTCAGGCACAGGCGAGGCTGAAGCACTATCAGGTGGCACACCAGATGGCATGGATGAATCCGGAACTGGAACCTCTATGTCAATCCCAAAGGGATCAATAAGCCGAATATCTGACTTTGTCACATCATGGGTTTTAGCTGGAATGGAATAAAAAGGAATATGTTCCAAAAAAGTGACATGTCGTGAAACATATAATTTCTGACTTACAGGATCATAGCAACGATATCCTTTTTGTCCAATACCATACCCCAAAAACACACATATAGCTGATTTTGACCCTAACTTATTTCGTTCAACATGAGGACGAAGAACAAAGCAAGTACATCCAAAAACTCGTAATGCAGAATAATTCGGCGGGTGACCATATAGTTTCTCAAACGGAGACATCCCTGAAGTCAATGCAGTAGGAATACGATTAATCACATATACAGCAGTTAGGACTGCTTCTCCCCAAAAAATACTAGGAACCTCTGCAGACAAAAGTAAAGAGCGTGCTGTCTCAACAATATGACGATGTTTTCTTTCTGCCAGACCGTTCTGCTCAGGAGTGTCGGTACAAGATGACTGGTGTATGGTACCATCAGAGGCAAGTAACTGAGTGAAGTCATTAGAGGTATATTCACCCCCTAAGTCACACCTAAAACACTTTATCACAGCCGAATTTTGTGTTTTAACAAGGGCTCTAAAGTTGTTGTAAATGCCAAAGAAATCAGATCTGCGTTTCATAAGATACACCCAGGTATAACGAGTATAGTCATCTATAAACGAAACATAATAGGTCGATCCACCCTTAGTGGAAACTGGCGCTGGTCCCCATACATCAGAATGAATAATATCAAAAGGAGCAACAGAATAAGACACACTTTTATTAAACGGTAAGGCAGAAAATTTTGCCAGTTTACAACCACTACAATCTGAAATATCACTAGTGTTCACATGACCCAAAGCACCACTAGAGACCAAAAAACGTAAACGTGAAACTGACACATGTCCTAATCTGGAATGCCAAAGATAAAACGGAGAAGACAAAGGACTCAAACGAAAAGAAGATAAATCTATGCTAGAGGCAGCAACTGCAGACACTTTGAGATTCTCCAAGACATAGAGTTCCCCCAACCTACGGCCGGTCCCAATCACCCTCTGAGTGTGTTGGTCCTGTATAACACAAACAGATTCAGAAAAAAAACACCCAATTACCAGCCTTACACAACTGACTGACCGAAACAAGATTTAAAGCAAGTTTGGGAATGTAATAAACATCAGAGAGGACAATGTGAGGGGTAGTAACAGAACCAACACCCTCGACTGACATAGGTACAGCACTCGCGGACATAACAGAAATTGGTGAAATGGGTGACAAAAAACCAAACGATGACAAATGAGGGGACATGTGATGAGACGCACCAGAATCCAATATCCACAAGGAGGAAGGAATACCTGAGGTACTAGAAGAAACTGAACCCGAATGAGACATAGATGCTGACATGGCCGTAGGATTAGAAACGAAGAACTGTCTGAACTGTTCGAAAACCTGGGGATCCAACGCAGAAGGTGGCATAGTGCTAACAGACTCAACATCTACAGATGGTGCAGCAGCAGCGAACTGTGGAGGACGAGATGACCATGGAAGAGCACCAGAGGAGCGTGACGGAGACTTTTGCTGCCCATATTTCTGTTGCTGCCCAGATTGAGGCTGTTTGACCTTGTTAAGTAACAACGGACACTGAGCCTTCCAATGATTTTTCTGTTTGCAGAATGCACACTCATCAAATGCAACTTTAGGAGATTGTCGAGTCTGAGTACGTGGTGGCCTAGACTGATCAGTTGAAGCAGCAAACACGACAGGAGTAGTAGTTACTTTAGACCCTTGAACCACTTGAGACTTGATACGAGTCTCCTCTGCAATCAGTTCATGAACCACAGAATCAACAGTAGGGAGGGGAGATCGATGAAGGATTGTTCCACGTAGGCCCTCAAAGTCAGAACGTAGTGCCATCAAAAACTGAACCAAGCGTTGCTCTTCCCGTCTAGCAATGTACGGCCCAAAACCTTTTAACTCTGCAGATTCAGTAAGTGCCAATTGATCCCACAAATCCGACATGGCAGCATAAAAATCTTGAATACTGAGGTCATGCTGTTGAAGAGCACGGATATCATACTCCAACTGGTACTGTTTAGCAAAATTAGACTGAGTGTACAGTCTTTCCAAATGATCCCAGACCTCCTTTGCTGTGTCATACTTAGCCAATTGCATACCAATTGACTGAGTTACAGAATTGTTGATCCAAGTGATAATCTTGGAGTTATTAGTTTCCCATAAGTCCACCAACAAATCAAAATTTTCAGTTGTATCATCGATAGGTCTTGGTTTTACTCCAGTGATATAACCCCACATATTCTTCCCACGAAGAAAATTCTTCATGACATAACTCCAATAGGCATAGTTCTTACCATCTAATTGAGTACTAATGGACTGGAGAGAATCATCCTTTCCAGTCATTGTAAACACAGCAACACACAAATAATTCAAAAAAAATAAAAAGATGCAAAACCCTAGGTTGAACAATTCCGAACGAACAACAATGGCAGCAAGCAAAAGAACGAAAGACGAACAATACCAGACAGCAAACGAAGACAGCAATGAATCAATCCAACGAAAACAGCAAACGAATACAGCAGCACCTCAAAATCTTCAACCGCGCAGTAGGTGCCTGCTACAAAATCTTCAACCAACAAATCAAAGGACATGGATCGAACTAGCTTTGATACCATATTAATAGAACTTTTTTGAAAGAAAGAAAGGCTAAGGTTTACAATTTAATCTGAAAAGCATAAAAACTGACTAAACCAAAAGTAGGCTATATATACATAGCCAATAACCTAAAGGTCCATAAACTAAAGGCCCAATAACATATGGGCTAACAGGAGTGACTTTGGAATAGGACCTTGCAGCTGATTTTGTTTTACAGAAACGAATCCCAATGTATTATTGGACTTGAACTCCTGAATTTTGCCGCTGAAAGAGTTATTGCTCAAATCTAACTGAAAAAGTGATGGGAGGGAGAATATCGAGGAAGGTATAGTCCCATTTATGTAGTTTGATGACAAGAAGAGGTATTGTAGGTTTTGGAGTCCACTTACGTTGGATGAAATTGGACTAGTTAGGGAATTGGATGATAAATCAAGGTCTTCCAAGTTGGAAAGGTGGAAAACTCTTTCGGGCAATACCCCACGTAACTGTGCGCGTGCAAGCCATAGATTTGTTAAATAAGAAGAGGAATTCAGAGGAATGGTGGAAGAGATGTTCACAGAGTCAAGGTAAAGCTCTCTTAATTGCGTCAAGTTCTTAAGGAGCAGTTCAAAATTGTAAGGCCCGAGTCTAAGCCCATACGGATCAACAGTCAATATACTAAGAACTTGTAATTTAGAAAGGTGGGAGATTTCTGCTGGGATTAGACCTGTAAAACCTGGATACGACAAATCAAGATGCATCAAGCTAGATAACTCAATGAATTTAGGTGAAATGAGCGACCCGGAAAAATTATTATAAGACAAATCAAGCCGTTTGAGACTGGAGAGCTGAAACAGGCTACTGTTGGTATGACATTTTCCTTGAAGTTCGCTGCAGTAGAGGTCAAGCTCAATTATTTATCCCGTCATCTCATCACAATAAACTCTATTCCATGAGCAACAATCTGTGCTCTCGTTCCATGAAAGAGCTGTTGGATTAGGATGGGCACAGTTATCAGAAGCATTAGGATTGATGGTAAACATGTGCTTGAATTGCAGAAGATCAGAGCTTGATGTTTGGGGCACAAATGAGGTAAGGATAAGGAGAAAGCAAGTTTACAGAGTAAGGGATAGAGCATACAAAATAGTACAAGTTTTACACAATCCATTGCTGGCTGCACTAAAATGAACAAAACTAATTAAGTTGGTAGAGAAGAAATCAAGAAATGTTTGCTTTGTGTGTCTATTCAATAATTTTGATGAGATATATATAGCAAAATGGCAATTTAGAATTAATCATTTGATATGTTCACATGGTCAAGTCAATGCATTTTTCTGTTTTAGACAAAAAGGTCTTTGTTTTGGTTCCCTTAACAATCCTCCAACAAACAAACACGCACAATATATATGTCAACATATTCACCTTGTTTTTGTTAACAAATTAAAATTTTAAGAAAAGAATGAGACTTTGTTCCTGTGAATATATCAAGATCGATTCAAATGTGTATTTAAATAGTAAAAGTTATCATATTGTGTAAACAAAATAATAATTGGGAATAGATTTGTGTTCAATTGATGTATTGTTGATAATTTTAAACTTAAAGGCAAGTTTTACGTAGTGGTGGTTAGAACGGCATTTTTGTATGAGGCAGAGTATTGACCTGTCAAGAAGGCCCACATCCAAAAGATTAAGGTGGAGGAGTTGAGAATGCCTCGGTGGATGTGTGGGTATACTAAGAAAGATAGCATTAGAAATTGTACTGTAAAACTAAGTTGGTAGAGAAGATATCAAGAAATGTTTTCTCTGTGTCTCTATTCAATAGTAATTTTTATTAGGTACATATAACACAAATTAAACAAAGACAAATTTACTACCAGTTGTAATAATACATTCACATTCTCAATTCAAATGAAAGCAACAACACAAAGGTCCCTCTACTTGTAATAACACATGCATTTTGTCTGATAAAAAAAAATGTCGTTTGCTTTGGTTATCTTAACAACCAAAACACAAAAGAAGAAGAAAATAATATGAAAACATGAAATATGAAAATGAGAATTGTAATAGTGATGTCACATATTGAATATACTTGATATTGATCTAGTGTTAAAGAACTAGTATCATTTTCGTTGAACCAAAAGCTTTAGACCCCGAAAGGGGAGCCTTGGAGTAACTGGTAAAGGTGCTGCCATGTAAACAGGAAGTCATAGGTTTAAGCCTATGAAACAGCCTCCGGCAGAAATGCAAAGTAAGGTTGCGTACAATACACCTTTGTGGTGGGGCCCTTCCCCGGATACCGCGCATAGCGATAGCTTGTGGTGTGGGTCAGATATTAAATGGGTTGGGTATTAAATGGGTCTTATATTTCTTTTTAACTAATATTGATTTATTTTACTTAATTACGTGGACCTCTAATAAGAGGCCACGTGGCAAGCCTGTTTTTAAAAAAATAATGGTATGGATGAGCCAGTTTTGTAACGGCGATGGCAGGAATGAGCCGAACTTTTAACAGATGGCATAAATGAGCCATTTTTGATAGTTCAGTCGCATATTTGAGCCTCTTCCCTCCAATATATAAGGTATTGATTCGATGATCCATACGAAATGTGGTCAACGGGAATTAGTTATAGAGGATAGATAGACCGGTAAATCCCAACCAGAAGGTGAAAATCTATTGGAATGCCAAAGCCAAAAAAAACCACAACATATGCTTCTACTTCTAAAGCATTCCATCCAACACTCAACTCCTCCTTATCTCTCACAGAGGAATAAGATCATCTTAGGTTTTAGGGGGTCTCATGTTCACATCAAAAACATGACATTCCTTTCATTGTCTGGTTTATATATTTGTAAAGTCAAATTTAGGCAAAAATTTTGCTTCTAGTTTTGTTGTGTTTGTGACTTATCAATTTAGTTAATCATATGTGTGATACCGCAATTATGTATCTACTTTAACCATTACAATATAACTCATTACATTCATCGCGTGTTTGCCACATTCGTTAGTTATGAAGGACAACAGGTTGATGTGCAAGTTGTGGTCAAGAACAAAGTACATAGGAGAAGCAAAGAAAAAAATGATGTCTTTGTTCATAGAGTAACAAACACTTTGGAAAAATTTTACAATCTATGAAAGATGAAGGCTTATATTTGCATCACTGGCGACATATTAGACTTGAATCCTGCAATTTCCAAAAATGAAGGATTAACGTTAAGAGCTTTAAGGATGAAATGTAATGTTATGAAGGATAGAGATTAAGTTGAATGTTAAAAATACAAACCCAAAAAATAATGGTGAGTGGTAGTTGATATAATAATAAAATAAGTATGTGGTTATATGTTTGTTCAATAATAAATTAAGTGTGTGGTGTAAATATATGGTACACTTGGCAAATTTGTGTCCATATAATTGTGTAGTCATTTGCCTATAAATAAGCTTAAAGTTCATTGTGTAAGATGCACCAAGCAATACAAGTTTATCTATTACTTACTTCTCTTCTCTCTCTATAGCATCTTTTCTTGTTTATTTTCTTGTGGTCTCGGTTTAGTAATTTTCTCTAGGATCGGTGTTCGGTGTTCGGTGTTCTACAATTGGTATCAGAGCTTGGTTGGAGGAGTGATAATTTTTCCTTATCCCGTGATTGCAGCATTGTCTGATCTTTCACAGGAAGGAAATTTTTCCACTCGTTCACTAACCTCTGTACGAGACACTATTAATACATAGTGTTCCTCACTCTGGTGGAGTTTGTTCGAAGGTTCCTAGCTTGGTCGGTGCTTGTCCGTCTGAAGTACTGTTTGTGTTCAACCTTGATAGTATTCCGACGGCACATTGACAGACCTACATGTTGTTGGCGGAATGGAGAACCTCATCAACAACAATTACAACACGTGGTCAACTTGCATAATGTCGTATATGCAAGGGAAAGACCTATGGGAGGTTGTCAACGGAACCGAAGTAACACACCCAGAAGCAGAGGATGCAAACGGCACGTTGAGAAAATGGAAAATAAAGCAGGGAAAGCAACGTTTGCATTGAAAACAACTGTTGAGAAGGATTTTCTAGAGAAAATCCGAGATGCAAAGACACCAAATGAAGCTTGGGATACATTTGCCAAGCTGTTCTCGAAGAAGAACGACTCTAAGCTCCAACTTCTTGAAAGCAATTTATTGTCGGTGACTCAGGGAAATATGACTATTGCACAATATTTCCACAAAGTACAGTCACTGTGTCGAGAGATTTCTGAACTGGATCCAGAGGCTCGTATTAATGAGACTAGGATGAAACGAATTATCATTCACGATCTGAAGCCAGAATACAGAAGCTTTGTCGCTGCAGTATAGGGATGGTAAAATCAACCATCACTTGTAGATTTCCAGAATTTATTAGCTGGTCAAGAAGCATTAGATAAAAAAATGGGAGGAGTCTCACTAAAGTATGAAGAAGAGGCACTCTTCGCCAATAAAGGCAAGTGGAATTTCAAGCAGCGAAAGAATGATGGATCCAAGAAAAATGATGACGAATCAAAGGGTCATCAAGGTGAAGGAAGCACTCATGAAGGGGGAGGATCGAAGAAATATGAAAACAAGAAAATTTTTGAAGGGAAGTGTTACAAATTTGGGAAAAAGTGCCACATGGCAAAGACCTGTTGTTCGAGGAAAAATCTGTGGAAGCTAATGTCGTTACCTCCAACAGTGAAGAAGAATGGGATGCGGAGGCATCCTTTCCTTGTGAAGAGGAGGAGTTAGCACTTACAGTAACAATATCTAGTAAAATCGATTATGAAAATGACTGGATCGTTGACTTAGGTTGCTCGAACCATATGACGGGTGATAAAGATAAGTTACAAAACTTATCAAAATACAAGGGAAGTCATGTGGTGGTGATCGCAAACAACTTTAAGTTACCAATTGCTCATGTTGGTAATACAGTGGTGTCTCCTCATAGCAATAGTATCGAAGTGGCACTTCAAAATGTCTACCATGTTCCGGGTATGAAGAAAAATCTTCTTTCCGTGTCACAGTTAACATCTTCAGGCCATTTTGTCCTATTTGGTCCACAAGATGTGAAGGTATATCATGACCTTGAGATTTCCAAGGAGGAAGTGATGAAGGGACGAAGATTATAGTCGGTCTATGTGATGTCAGCCGAAACGGCATACGTAGAGAAGACAAGAAGAAACGAGATGGTAGACTTGTCTCACATGTGGCTGAGTCACATTAGCTACTCCAAGCTAGATGTAATGATAAGGAAGTCAATGCTAAAAGGACTTCCTGAACTTGAGGTGAAAACAAACACAATTTGTGTATGCTGTCAATATGGGAAGGGTCATCAATTCCCGTATGAAGAGTCCAAATTTAAAGCAAAGGAACCATTAGAGTTAATCCACTCTGATGTGTTTGGAACTGTTAAAAAAGCCTCCATTGGTGGGATGAAGTACATGGTAACCTTCATTGATGATTTTTCCAAATATGTGTGGGTTTATTTTATGAAGGGAAAATCGGAGACTCTGTCAAAATTCAAAGAATTTAAAAAGGTTTCAGAAGCAGAGGTCAACAAAGGCATTGGATGTCTACGGACCGATAATGGGGGAGAATATACTTCAGATGAGTTTTCTGACTTTCTTCAGGAGTGTCGAATACACCATCAGTTCACATGTGCGAACACTCCACAACAAAATGGTATTGCAGAAAGGAAGAATAGGCACCTGGAAGAAATATGTCAAAGTATGCTATATGCAAGGAACGTACCGGAACGTTTTTGGGCAGAAGCGATGAGAACTACGACCTATGTAATCAATAGGCTTCCTCAACAAAAGTTACATTTCCTTTCACCATTTGAAAAGATATGGAACATGAAGCCTACAGTTAGCTATTTTCGAGTTTTGGTATGTGTATGCTATGTTGTGCCTAATCACTTACGTAGCAAAATGGACAAGAAAGTTGTAAGGTGTATCTTTGTTGGCTACGATAGTTAGAGAAAGGGGTGGAGATGTTGTGATCCTACAATGGGAAAATGCTACACATCTCGAATGTAGTATTTGATGAAGCTTCTTTATGGTGGTCATCAGATAAGGAGACATTGCCAGACTCAGATACTCTGAAAGTTGAATTACAGTCTTCACAAATTCAGATGAGTCTAGATAAAATTGATGTCGTTAATGATAGTGGAGATTTCGAAGAAGGTGCAACTTAGAATCCATGGCAAACCGGTGTATACCATCATCCAAGCGAAGATGGTGAGCTTTGTGAAGTGGAAACACCAACTCCACTTAGAAGATCAACAAGAGTTCCAAAGCCGAATCCAAAATATGCTAATGCTGCTATATTGGAGGAGGTCAATTCAAAAGAGCCGGAGACATTTGAAGAAGCATCTCAAAAGCCAGAGTGGACCAAAGCAATGAAAGAGAGATTGCTGCTCTTGAACAAAATCAGACTTGAGATCTTGTTCCAAAGTCAAGAGATGTGAAGCCTATCTCATGCAAGTGGATTTACAAGATAAAGCATCGTACAGATGGATTGATTGAGAGGCACAAGTCTCGACTGGTAGCTCGAGGATTCTCTCAACAATATGGGTTAGATTATGATGAAACATTTAGCCTGGTGGCGAAGCTCACAACCGTGAGTGTCCTACAAGCTCTAGCAGCTAGTAAGGATTAGAACCTATGGAAGATGGATGTAAAGAACTCATTCCTGCATAGAGAGTTAGGTCGGGAGATTTACATGGACTAGATGATGGGTTTTCGAAGTCAAGACCATCCTGAATATTTTTGTAAGCTTCGGAAGATGCTTTATGGGTTGAAACAAGCACCGAGAGCTTGGTATGGTAAGATTGCTGAATTTCTTATGCATAGTGGTTACTCGGTGGCACCTGTAGATCCTAGTTTGTTTGTCATAGTAAATGGAGGAAAACTAGCTATAGTACTAGTATATGTCGATGATTTGATCCTCAAGGGAGATTGTGAAGATGAAATTCTTCGAACAAAGGAGAATTTATCTGTTCGATTCCAGATGAAAGAATTGGGCCAACTCAAGCATTTCCTTGGCTTAGAGGTTGATCGTACTGAAGAAGGAAGTTTTATACATCAGCAAAAGTATTCCAAACATTTGTTGAAAATTTTTGGAATGAGTAACTGCAAGACGATTTCAACTCCAATTAAGCAGAATGTCAAGATGTGTGCTCATGAAGGGAAGGACTTGGAAGAGGCTACTATGTATCGACAATTGGTTGGAAGTTTGATCTACTTAACACTTACGAGACTCGATATTTCATTTGTAGTTGGGATGATGAGTCAATACATGCAAAATCCAAAGAAACCTCACTTGGAAGCAGTTCGAAGGATTTTGAGATATGTCAAGGGTACGCTTGGCTATGGCATCATGTACAAGAAAGGTAGAGATTGCAAATTATATGCCTACTCTAATGCTGACTATGTGGTGATCGTGATACCCGGCGTTCAACAACAGGGTATGTGTTTATGCTTGGATCTAGAGAAATTTCTTGGTGTAGCAAAAGGCAACCAACTATGTCGTTGTCAATGACAGAAGCAGAGTACCGAGCAGCGGCGATGGCAGCTTAGGAAAGTACTTGGCTTACCCAACTTTTGAAGGATTTGCATCAACCAGTGGAGTATGCAATTTCTTTGTATTGAGATAATCAATCGGTAATACATTTAGCGTAGAATCCGGTGTTCCATGCAAGGACCAAACATGTGGAAGTGCATTACCATTTTCTCCGTGAAAAGGTTCTTAAAGAAGAAATACAAATAGTGCACATCCAAATAGAAGATCAAGTTGCAGACCTATTCACAAAAGGATTGAACGGTAACAAGCTCAATAGCTTCTCTTATAAACTAGGAATTAAGATTAAGATGGAAGTTGGGTTTGAGGGGGAGTGTTAAAACCACAAACCCAACAAATAAGGTGAGTGGTAGTTGATATAATAATAAAATAAGTATTTGGTTATATGTTTGTTCAATAATAAATTAAGTGTGTGGTGTAAAAATATGGCACACTTAGCAAATTTGTGTCCATATAATTGTGAAGTCATTTGCCTATAAATAACCTTAAAGTTCATTGTGTAAGATGCACTAAGCGATATAAGTTTATCTATTGCTTACTTCTCTTCTCTCTCTATAGCATCTTTTCTTGTTTATTTTCTTGAGGTCTCGGGTTTAGTAATTTTCTCTAGGATTGGTGTTCGATCCTGAGGTGTCCGGTGTTCTACGTTGAATACCTGAAAGCTACACACTAATATCTTTTCATTTTCGTAAAAATTCTGTGCTAAAATTATACAACCATCCTCGAAAACCATACTGGATAGTGAGTTGACAACATTATGTATATTATGGACAGTCCTTGTAACGCTCCGTATTTCGGGCTACAATATAGACCATGATTCTGATGTGTTGATAAATCCTGAAGCCATAAATCCTATGTCAATACGGCATGTTAATTATTTGTGTAGCATGTGAATCCATTCAAGATTGAATTTAGACCATAGGGGTCAATTGACTAACGGACGAGTTGAAAACTACTTCGACCGATTAAGCTTAAGTGGAAATTATAATTTGTATCAACTTCTATCAACCATAACTCTTTGTATATGTTGAATTAGAAAGCGTACTATGTGTAAAATGATAGGTTTCCGAGTTAGCTTTCCAACGATACCAATTTTGCTAAAATCCGGCACCCGAGCAAGAAGTTATGGCCTTTCAAAGTAATATGTGTCGCCTAAGACATTCCCAAGACAGCTTTTCGAACCCGATATGGTCACTATGAGTTCTTAGTCATGTCCTTCGGGTTGACTAAGGCCCCTGAAGCCTTTATGGATCTTATGAATAGAGTATTCCGTCAGTTTCTAGGCTTGTCCGTCATAGTGTTCATTGATAATATTCTGATCTATTCCAAAAGTGAGGAGGACCATTCCAATCATCTCCGAATTATTCTTTAGACCCTTAAGGATCATCAGCTGTATGCTAAATTTTCTATGTGTGAATTATGGTTAGATGCTATTGCCTTCTTGGGTCATATTGTGTCTAGTGAAGGGATAAGAGTGAATTCCCAGAAAGTTGAAGCAGTGAGAAAATGGCCCAGACCCACAACTCCAACCGATATTCAGAGCTTCTTAGGTTTGGCGGGGTATTACAGAAGGTTTGTAGAGAGTTTTTCTTCCATAGCTGCTCCGCTTACTAAACTGACTCAGAAAAAGATGAAGTTTGTGTGGTCTGACTTGTGTGAATACAGTTTTGAGAAGTTGAAGGACAAGCTGACTACTGCTCCTGTTTTGACCCTTCCCGAGGATGTAGATGGTTTTGTGGTTTATTATGATACGTCCTGTGTGGGACTTGGTTGTGTATTGATGCAGCATGGTAAGGTGATAGTTTATGCATCTAGGCAGTTAAAGGTGCAGGAGCACAATTAACCTACTCATGACTTGGAGTTAGCAGCTGTGGTGTTTGCACTTAGAATCTGGAGACACTATCTCTATGGAGTGCATGTTGATATTTATATTGACAATAAGAGTTTGTAGTATATTTTCTCGCGGAAATAATTGAACCTCAGGAAGAGGCGTTGTATAGAGATTTTGAAAGACTATGATATGAGTCTGCATTACCATCCAGGTAAGACAAATGTTGTAGCTGACGCCCTTAGCAGGTTGTCTATGGGCGGCCTTTCTCATGTTTAAAAGGGGAAGGAAGAGATGGTGAAGGATATTCACCGCCTTGTGAATCTAGAAGTGCGAATCTAAGATTCCGAAGATGGAGGGGTGATTGTTCATGAGTTAGCCAAGTTATCCCTTTGTTGAAGTTAAAGAGAAGAAAGTTGAAGATCCCATCTTGATGCAAATCAAGAAAGATGTGGGTCAACAAAAGGTAATGTCGTTTGAAATTGGTGGTGATGGTATTGTGAGATATCATGGTAGGTTGTGCATTCTGAATATTGATGGACTGTGGAAAAGGATCCTTGATGAAGCTCACACTTTGAGGTATGTCATTCACCCAGGCTCTACTGAGATGTACCATGATCTAAAAACCTTGTATTGGTGGAATAACATGAAACGTGATGTAGCTGATTTTGTGTCCAAGTGTTTGAACTGTCAACAAGTGAAGGTAGAACACATGAGTCCAGGTGGTACTTCCCAAGAGATATCCCTGCCTTTATGAAAGTGGGAGATAATAAACATGGACTTCATTACAGGACTTCCGAGATCCCAAAACCAATATGATTGTATGTGGGTGATTGTAGATCGGTTGACAAAGTCAGACCATTTTTTGCCTGTAAGGACTAATTATTCGGGAGAGGTTTATGCTAAGATTTACATTGAGGAGATAGTTCGGTTGCATGGGGCACCAGTGTCCATTATATCCGATAGAGGTATGCAGTTTTCATCTCAGTTCTGGAGATCTTTTCAGAAGGGTTTAGGTACACAAGTGAATTTGAGCGCAGCTTTCCACACTCAGACGGATGGGAAAGCTGAGCGTACTATTCAGACCCTCAAGGATATATTGACGGCATGCGCCATTCATTTCAAAGGTAGTTGGGTAGATCACCTGCCACTGGTTGAATTTGCTTACAATAATAGTTACCATTCCAGCATCAAGATGGCTCCTTTTGAGTCTTTGTATGGGAGGAGATATAGGTCTTCAATAAGATGGTATGAAGCGGGTTAGACCCAGTTATATGGGCCTGATCTTGTTCATCAGGCGATGGAGAAAGTGAAGATCATTAGAGAATGACTCAAGACTGCTTAGAGTCGTCAGAAGTCCTATTCTGACTATAAGAATTTTAGATCGCCAAGTTCAAAATTTGAGGAGCAAAGAGATAGCCTCAGTAAAGGTACTGTGGAGGAATCAGAAAGTCGAAGGAGTAACTTGGGAGTCAGAAGATGACATGAGAATTAGATATCCCAATTTGTTTGCTTCGATGGAGGAGGACACAGAAGGTACTATTCTAATTTTATCTTTCCTAGTCCTTTATTATGCTTGAAATCATGTCTCTCTGTGTCCCGCATCATCATTTAGGGACGAATGATCCTAAGGGGGGGATAATGTAACGCCTCGCATTTTGGGCTACAATATAGACCATGATTCCGATGTGTTGATAAATCCCGAAGCCATAAATCCTATGCCAATACGGCATGTTAATTATTTGTGTAGCATGTGAATCCATTCAATCTTGAATTTAGAACATAGGGTTCATTTGACTCAAGGACGAGTTGAAAACTACTTCGACTTATTAAGCTTAAGTGGACATTATAATTTTTGTCAACTTCTATCGACCATCATTTTTTGTATATGTCGAATTAGAAAGCCTACTATGTGTAAAATGATAGGTTTCCGAGTTAGCTTTCCAACGATACCAATTTTTCTAAAATTCGGCACCCGAGCAAGAAGTTATGGCCTATCAACGTAATATGTGTCGCCTAACCAATTGCACATGGCCACTGGAAAGCATAGGCGATAGCATAGGCAGCGCCTATGTAAACATAGGCGATAGCCTAGGCGGCGCCTATGTAAATGTTTCAAGTGACTTAAAACTCCGTTTTTGTGGCAAAATGGTCCTTTTTCACCCTTACTTAGCCCTAAACACGAAATTCAGTTCCAAAGACCCCAAAATACACCTTCATTCATCAAAAGTGCTCAAGGATTCTCCTTAGGGTTTCAAACTAAAAACCCAAGCAACTCAAGATTCAACCGGGAGTTTTAGAAACTAATTGCATATTTGGAATCCCCAGAACGTAGCCTTCAAGAAGCACCTATAATCTTCCCATAGAGAGGTACGTGGGGTTATCTCAAAAATATCATGGGCTTTAAAAATTAATGGGGTTTTGAAATTACGAATATGATTATGTTTTAAATGTTTTATGATATTGATTTGGTCTGTAGGCCCAATTCCAATGTGATTTGATATATTATATATGGATGTGCATGTTTTTCATAATGATGATAAATTGAGATCATGATTTACACGGAACCCCCTCTTGATATGATAGTGTTTTAAGTTTTCACGTGATATGTATCGTTTGAAATCATCTTGAAATGCATGTCACGAAATGTCTTTAAAATGTCATGATTTGGATATGGTTTTTGACTTCAAAGAGAGGGTTGTTTTGTTCATGTTGAAATATGTTGTATATGATGATTGAATGAAGAGAATGATATGATACTAATTACTTGCAAGTCGGGTATGACGATACCCTACAGAGTATAACATGTGATTGATTTGAACAAAGTTTGAGTGTATTAATTTTCATAAGAAAGGTGGATACCCGAAGAAGGCATTTGAGTGAAAGAGCTCATCGCTGGAAACCGTAGTTGCTGATGTGGGTTATATAATATGGTATCCTAAATGGGAGAATTAATAATATTATTTGAGGGATCTCACATGGGGGGATTCCCACGGTGTGCTCACATGGGGTAATCACTGGTTCCAACTCCTGGCGGCTACTTGGATTGGAGGCTCTGTCGTCAAGCTTAAAGGAGGATTCCACATGGTCGTGGAATTACAAATTATAGGGTATTCCACCTAGCTCAATCGCATTACATTGGTATTGAAAACTATTACATTATGCCAATGTGTTTTCAAATAATTTGATATGAAACTGCTTTATAATGACTCTCCCCTATATTGTGTAAAAATATTATATTTCTGTTTTGATTTCTCTGCATACCAGTACTTTTGTATTGACCCCCTCTCCTCCCAGGTTTGGAGGTACAGTCTAGGGGTCCAGACAACTAGTAGATTCCTTTCGACAAATCACAGAATCAAGTGGTGAGCCTTTTATATTTCGGAAGGCCTGATGTCAGCAGTTTAATTTATCATTTATTAGTTTGGATTTAATTTATCATTTATTAGTTTTGGGTCTACTGGGGGCCTTGTCCCAATTTTCAGATAGACATTGGTTTTAGTCGTGTAGTAGAGATTTTGCAGACATTATAGAGATGTTGTGTTGAGATTGTGGGACATTATTCCCCATTATTACTTTTGCATGACTCTTGACCATGTTTCCGCTATATTGTGTATCTTCCACATTTCTTTTATCATATGAATTTTGTGCATGATTACCAGAAAGATAGGGGTGTTTCGGGCCTCATGGTTCGGAATAATCGTCAAGGATAGGGCCCCGGTTTGGGTCATGACAGTCCAATAACCAGACCACACCCGAAACCCATGAGAACCGCTTGCCAACTGATCAAATCTGTTCCTTAAGAGATCGATAATCATGTATGTAGTCAAACCTCGAGGAAGTTCCTTGTAACACCCCATAAGAGTCGTGCATGGATTAACATTTAATAGAGTGCTCTTAGACTTAAAAACATGAAAATTTTTCTAAGTGTAATGAGTACTTAGAGTCATTTTAGCTGGCAATCTTCGGGATACAACTTTTCAACCTTCCCGACATTCGTTTCTAGATTTTCAAGTTGCGTTACGATCGGTCAAGATCATAGTACATCTCGGATAAGATGTGGAATTTTTTGGAATGCATAAGGCTGTGTTTGGATTTCAAAACAGTAGCAAAACGCATAGCCTATTGCCCAGTTTTCAGCATTTCAGGATCAACTTCAAACGATCATAACTCTCTGAATACAATCAAATGGGAGAGACGATACCTATCAAATCAAATATCTTTGAGTCTTATTTCCAATGCTACTAATTTCATTCAAATCCAACATCTGAGTAAGGATTTATACCCGTTTTACTTCAGCCTGTCATCTTGTCAACTGAGGGACAGTTTCGACTTTGTTTGTTTTCTTAGGGGCATTTTAGTCATTTCACCTCACTTCACACCAGATTTAGCCCCCAATTCATCAAAATATAATACTTTTCTCAAATTTTCTGTCAATAACACCCCTTAGGGTTTCAAACAAAAATCACAAATAACTCAAGATTCAACCGTAGGTTTTGGAAGATAATTGGGTTTTGGAAGATAAATAGAGGTACGTGGGGTTATCCTAAAAATCTCATGGGCTTAAAAATTCATGTTTTCAAAATGGTGGTTTTGAAATTACGAATATGATTATGTTTAAACATTTTATGATGTTGATTTTGTCTTTAGGCCTATTCCCAAATTGATTTGATATATGATATACGTATATGCATGTATTCCGAAAAGATGTTAACTTGAGACCATGAATTATATGAAATCCCTCTCTTGATATTATTTTGTATTAAATTCTCATATGATGTGAAATGTTTGAAATCATCTTGACAAGCATGACATGAGATATTTCGAAAATGATTATGATTTTTGACTTGCAAAGAGAGGGTTATTAATGGAGAATGTACTCCTGATTGATAACTGAGATATGGAGGATCAGTTTAGTGATTTAGAAGATCAGTTTAGTGATTTAGTTTCTACTTAGGAAAAAATCACAATTCGTTATTAGTTGATTCTTTCCTTATTTGTTTTGTATTCTCTTGTATATATACACGTACATATCAATGAAATCAATACAACTTCATCTTCATTCTCTACATTTACATGGTATCAAATCCAGAATACTCTTAATAGATTCCAAGATCCATTTTTTTTCTCTTCTTCTTCTCTTTGCAGTGATGGCCTCTTCTACCCCCGTCATTAATGCCGACGCAGCCCCTGTCCTTAAACACTTGATTCAATTCAATCCATCATCCCAGCTGCCCATTAAACCAACTGGCATCACTAATTTCACCCCAGATTGCCATGTTGCTTCATGGCCATGACCTCTATGGTCATCTTGATGGCACCATACTGTCCCCTACTCAAACAATAACAACTAATGGCCTTCAGACAGCCAACCCTGCGTACAAGGATTGGTTTCTTCAGGATAAATTAATCCAAAATGCTCTCATGGACTCTGTAGATGCCACAATCGCACCCACAGTAGCTTCTGCTGTCATCTCCAAATCCGCATGGGATCAACTTCACACTTCCTTTGCAAGCAAATTGCAAACCCGTGTCTTCATCCTTCGTCACCATCTCAATTGAGTTAGTAAGGACAACAAATCCATTGCTAAATATATGCGAGAGATTTTCCCTCTCTCTGATGAACTCGCCACAGCAGGTTCACCCATCAATAATGAAGAACTAGTGGTGAAAATACTGAGTGGACTCTGGTCAGAATTCTGCGAGATATCTGCAGCCATACGGGCAAGGGACTCTCCTATTAGCTATGAAGAACCTTTTGACAAGCTTCTTGATCATGAACTTTTCCTCAAACATGAGGACCTCAAGAAGACTTCTACCCAGATCATAGCAGTTGTTGCTCAAAGAGTGCCAAATCCTCCATCAGCTTCATCAGCCCCACGCAACGATAAACGTCTATCCAACAACAATAACTGGCTTCCCCAATACAGACAGCCTAATCAAAGCACTCATTCTCAATATCCAACGGAACATTCCCAGTGGCGCAATCCAATGGATAATTCTCAGTGGTGTAATTTCCCATACTATTCATCACGAGTGTGTTGTCAACTTTGTGACAAATTTGGGCATACAACAAATGTTTGCCGCTCTTGGTCCCATAACCACTTTGAAGCAAAAGCAAATTTTGTTGCGGACTCAACACCGAGTGACCCCTGGATTCTTGATTCAGGTGCTTCTCACCACATCACCTCGGATACCAACTTACTCCACAATGTTCAAGAATTCAAAGGTCTGGACGCAGTGACAATGGGCAATGGTAATGTGATTTTGATTACTCAAACTGGTAATACTCACTTAACTGCATCAAATACTGCCTTCAAACTCTCTAGTATTTTGTGTGCTCCAGCTATCAAATGCAAACTCATTTCAGTTCACCAATTTTGCAAAGAAAATCTAACCTCCAGAGAATTTTTTTCCTTTTAATTTTCTTGTGAAGGATCTGACTACGGGAGCACCTCTTCTGTGCAGCCCGAATAAAACAGGTCTCTATGAATGGTCGTCCCTGACTCGACCAAACATCAACATTCCTATTGCTGGACCTTTCTTACATCTATGGCATCGAACATTGGGCCACCCCCACTCTCAAGTTTTGCTTTCCACTTTAAACAGTTCCCGTCTTTCATATTCTTCAAAATACAAGTTTACTTATTGTAATTCTCGTTGCTGCAATAGCACTCATAGATTTCCCTTCTATTTAAACACTTTGTCCAGCAAACATCCATTAGAAACAATTTACAGTGATTTATGGGGTCCATCCCCTGTTCTCTCTATTGATAAAAAGCGCTACTATTGTTTATTCGTTGATCAGTACACCAAATACATTTGGTTGTACACAATGAAAAAAAAACATGAAGTGCAAAAATGCTTTCAAAGCTTACATCCTGTGCTTGAAAAATTATTTGGTCACAAAATCTTCATACTTTACACTGATGGAGGCGGAGAATATAAAGTCATGGAACCGTACCTTAATTCTAATGGCATACACCACCTTGTTTCTACCCCTATACTCCTCAAAGGGTTTCCTTGGCTAAAAGACGTCATCGATACCTTATTGAGACCGTCAAAATGTTGCTTCATCAAGCAAGTCTGCCCTCCAATTTTTGGACATTTTCCTGCCATCATGCTACCTTTCTCATTAATCGCCTTCCCACTGCCACTCTTGATAACAAGTCCCCATTTGAAGTTCTTTTCAACAAAACACCTGTTTATGACTCTCTTCATACATTTGGATATCTATGCTTCCCATGGTTACGACCATACACCCAAAATAAATTAGAACCATATTCCACACCTTGTGTTTATCTCGGTTTCTCTATCACTCATCATTGCCATCAGTGTTTCGAACCCACCAGTTCTAAACTTTTTCTCTTACGGGATGTAAAATTTTTAGAAGAAATTTTCCCATTTGAAAATATATTTTCTCACTTGAAACAAAACTTTTCATATTTAAATTGGGAAAACACCTTACAACATCAAAATCCAGATGTGTAAATTAGTTCTACCGCTATTAATCCAGATCTCACCTTGATTCCTCCCACTATTCCGTTCAGGCCAGGTGCACGCCAAGATACCTACTCAGTTCGCACTTTGCAGAGAAATAACCCAGAATGTTTGACCACTTCGGAATCAGGTACTCCTTGATCCCCTATTATTGATACCCAACCATCCCACTTCACATTTTAAACCAACCCCCTAGCCTCTCTGTGCATCCTTGCTCTCTACATCGCTGACCACCAGTTACTCATGTCTATCAACATTGCCCAAAGCCATCAAGATCTCTCCATGCTAACAGAGGTATGAGCAGTTTCTCTCTTGACTCACCTCCATCCACAGAACCCATAGTTCATGTTCCACAAATAGAGCAAAATCATGTAGTAACAAGGTCGCAAAATAGCATTGTCAAGCAACGAAAAATTATTGACTACACTGCCCAAATAACCCAGTCTGTACCCACCATTTTACTCGTAACCCACAAATAAGCACAAAAATTATCATATTGGAGAGATGCTATGAAGGCTGAGTATGATGCACTAATAAAAAAACAGACTTGGGAGTTGGTTTCACCGGACCACACTAGAAATATTATTCCCTGCAAATGGTTGCTTTGAATCAAAACAAAGCTTGATGGCTCCATTGATAGGTACAAAGCGCGTTTGGTTACAAAAGGATTCACTCAAATGCCTGGGGTTGATTTTCATAAAACGTACAGTCCAGTGGTTAAACCAACCACAATTTGGATAGTCCTCACCATCGCTGTAGAAAAAAGTTGGCCCTTACATCCAATAGATGTCAACAATGCTTTTCTTAAAGGGAAGCTTCAGGAAGATGTCTATATGACCCAACCACCCGGGTATGAAAGTTCATCACATCCAGACAATGTTTGTCATCTCAAAAAGGCTATCTACGGACTGCGACAAGCTCCTAAAGCCTGGTATGATGCACTCACTGATTCTCTGATCCGAATGGGATTTCGTATGTCTAAATCTGATAATTCCTTGTTTGTTATGCATAACTTGGGAGTAACTATGTATATGCTAATATATGTGAACAACATCATACTCACGGGCAGCAATGAAACACTCCTTCAAGAAGTCATTTCTTCTCTTTCCAAAATATTTTCTCTTAAGTATCTTGGCTTACTGCACTATTTCTTGGGCATTGAGGTACACAGGAATGCCAATGGTTTGTTTCTTATCCAATCTAAGTATATTCAAGAGGTGTTGCATGACACTTAAATGTAGGACTGCAAAGGCGTTCAGTCCCCAATGAGTACATCTGAGGCACTACTGGTAGATGACGGAGCCCCTAAACCCGATGGCAAAGAGTATAGAAGTGTACTTGGTAAACTTCAGTACCTTTCATTTACCAGAACGGATATCATATATTCGGTAAACAAGCTTATCCAGTTCAACAACTCTCCCACTGTGGTTCACTGGAAGGCCGTTAAATGCATCCTTCGGTACCTTAAAGAAACATCCTAGAATGGTATTCATATTTCTCCATATCAGTCCACTGATCTTTATGCCTATGCTGACACTGATTGGGCAGGTGATATCAATGATCGCCGCTCAATCTCTGGCTACATTGTTTTTCTAGGTATGACTCTTATTTCCTGGTGTTCTCAAAAGCAACCTACTGTCTCCCAATCCTCCATTGAGGCTGAGTATAGGGCAGTTGGCTCAGCCTTGTCTGAAATAAATTGGATCACTCACTTATTTAGGGATCTTCATGTGCCACTCTCTGTTGCACCGACAGTACTTTGTGATAAACTTGGGGTCACATACATTGCTGAAAACCCGGTACATCATACAAAAATGAAGCACCTCGAGGTCGATCTTCACTTTGTTCGCAATCAAGTTCTCAATGGCCTAGTTCAAGTATCACACAGCTACTCCACTAATCAAGTTGCAGATCCACTCACCAAACCATTGTCTAAGCTAGCCTTCCAGCGGATCCTACCCAAGTTAGGTTTTGTCTCATCACACCTAACTTGAGGGGGCATAATGGAGAATGTACTCCTGATTGATAACTGAGATATGGAGGATCAGTTTAGTGATTTAGAAGATCAGTTTAGTGATTTAGTTTCTACTTAGGAAAAGATCACAATTCTTTATTAGTTGATTCTTTTCTTATTTGTTTTGTATTCTCTTATATATACACATACATATCAATGAAATCAATACAAATTCATCTTCATTCTCTACATTTATAGTTATTATGTTGAAATATGATGAATATAATGGTTTCATGAAATAATGATGTGATATTAATGGCTTGCAAGTTGGGTATGACGATACCCTACAGAATATGATATGTGGTTGCATTAAATAAAGTTGAATGCATTGATTTTATACTAGATAGGTGGATGCCCAAAGAAAGCGTTTGAGTGTAAGGGATCATCACTGGAAACCGTGTTTGCCGACATGGGAACTTGGTACCAGGCTAAGTGATCTTGTGTACCTGACTTTATGTCATTCCCAAATTAGGACTATGGTTAGGATCCCTGCTTTTTGATCTTGTGCACTACCATACTTTATTTGGTCGATACACCCTGCTGTGTGATCTTGTGTGTATTCCCCTCACTTATACTCTAATCTTGACAAAAATCAAGGTTTGACAGTTGGTGTAAATGTGATATGTTGAGTATTCCACCTAGCTCAGCTGCATTACATTGTTGTTGGAACATTACTACATTATGCCTATGTGTTTTACAGATGATTTGATATGAAACTGCTTTATAATGGCTCTTACCTATATTTTGTAAAATTATTATGTTTTTGTTTTGATTTCTCTGCGTACCAGTACTTTTGTATTGACTCCTTTCCTTCTTAGGTTCGGAGGCACAGTCTAGGGGTCTAGATAACCAGTAGATCTCTTCCACCAGATTTGCAGAATCAAGTGGTGAGCCTTCTATATTTCAGAAGTCCTGATGTTTGTCAACTCATTTATCAGTTAGTAGTTTTGGGTCCACTAGGGGCCTTGTCCTAGTTTTCAGACAGTAATTTGTTTCAGTCATGTAGTAGAGATTTCCCAGACGGTTGTTCAGATGTCGATAGATGTTGTGGGACATTATTTCCCTTTGTTGATTTCATTTGATTTATGATCATGTTTCCATAATTTTGTGTATCTTCTGCATATCTTATTATCATATGAATTATGTCCATGTCCATGATTACCAGATAGAGAGGGGTGTTTTGGGCCTTCATGGTTCGGAATGCTCATCACGGCCAGGGCCCCAGTTCGGGTCGTGACATTCCTTATCCAGTCCCTTTGTGGTCACTATCAAATTATTTGCGTAAAAAACAAAATATGTATATGCAACATACTCTCGGGTTCCACTATTCTCACCAATGAGCATGGGTTGAAAATTCTCAAAAAGGCTCCCAAGTAAATCTCCAGTAAATCCTTTGGATGAGAGATCTATTACTCCAATTTGAGCAAACGAGTTGTATGCCCTTGAATCACTTATAGGGCCATACAACTTATTTGATCTCAAGCTTAAAATCTGCAAATGAGGTAGGTCTCCCGACCAACTTGGAAATGTGTCATTCAACTCATTGTTTCCTAAATCAAGGAATTCCAAATTTGTGCAATTGATCAACGATGGCGGAACTTTCCCCTTCAGCTTATTCCCGTACAAGCTAATGATGCTGAGTCGGTGTTCAGTATTAAAAGTTGTATTAATCGTCCCACTAAGACAATTATTGCTTAAATCCAAAACCTTAAGTCCACTCATCTCACCCAAACATTGTGGGATTGCTCCGTTCAAATTATTACTTCCCAAATCTAGCATAGACAATGTTTTTAGATTCCAGACGGTTGAAGCAATCTGTCCGCTGAAATTATTTTGGGAAAGAGTAAGATATTGTAGGACTTTGGAATAGGACCTTGCAACTGATTTTGTTTTAGATTAACGTAAAACAATGTATTATTGGACTTGAACTCCTGAATATTGCCACTGAAAGAGTTATTGCTCAAGCCTAATGCAATTAGTGATGGGAGGGAGAATATCCAGGAAGGTATAGTCCCATTCAAGTAGTTTTATGAAAAGTAGAGTCTTCGTAGGTTTTGGAGTCCACTTTTAGGGAATTGGATGATAAATTAAGGTGTTCTAAGTTGGAAAGGTGGAAAACTCTTCCGGGCAATATCCCCCGTAACTGTGCGCCTGAAAGCTGTAGCGTTGTTAAATAAGAAGAAAAATTCAGAGGAATGGTGGAAGAGATGTTCACAGAGTCAAATACAAGCTCTCTTAATTGGGTCAAATTCCTCAGGAGCAGTTCAAAATTGTAATGCCCGAGTCTAAGCCCAGATGGATCATCAGTCCGTATAGGAAGAACATATAATTTAGAAAGGTGAGAGATTTCTGCTGGGATTAGACCAATAAAACCTGAATACTCCAAATAAAGATGGGTCAAGCTAGATAACTCACCGAAATTAGGTGAAATGAGCGACCCGGAAAAATCATTGCCAGAAAAATCCAGCTGTTTGAGACTGGAGAGCTGAAACAGGCTACTGTTGGTATGAAATTTGCCTTGAAGTCCGCAGCAAGAGAGGTCAAGCTCAATCACTTGTCCCGTCACCTCGTCACAATAAACTCCATTCCATGAGCAACAGTCTGTGGTCTTGTTCCATGAAAACATTGTTGGATTGTAACAATAATCAGAAGCATCAGGATTAAAGGTAAACATTTGCTTGAATTGTAGAAGAGCAAGAGCTTGATGTTTGGGGCACAAATGAGGTAAGGATGAGGAGAAAGCAAGTTGACAGACAAAGGGATATAGCATACAAAATAGTACAAGTTTTACACAATCCCTTGCTGCACTAAAATGAACAAAACTAATTAAGTTGGTAGAGAAGAAAGCAAGAAATGTTTGCTTTGTGTCTCTATTCAATAATTTTGATGGTAATTTAGAACTAATCATTTGATGTGTCACACAAATGAATGCAGCAAACTATGAGTAGTTCACATTGTCAAGTCAATGCATTTTTCTGTTTCAGTCAATTTTAGACAAAAAGGTCTTTGTTTTGGTTCCCTTTAACAATCCTCAAACAAACAAACAAACACACACACACAACTTTTCTTTTTATTCTTAACTTCTTCTCTTCTCACGATACACATGTCAACATCCACCTTGTGTTTGTTAAGAAATTCAAATTTTAAGTAAAGAATGAGACTTTGTTCCAATGAATATATCAAGATTGATTCGTAATTTTATTTAAATATTAAAAGTTATCATATTATGTAAAAATAATCAGAAATTAGGATAAATGCAGAGAGAATAGATTTGTGTTCAATTGATGTATTGTTGATAATTTTAAACTTAAAGGCAAGTTCTACGTGGTGGTGGTTAGACTGGCTTTGTCAAGAAGGCCCCACATCCAAAAGATGAAGGTGGTAGAGTTGAGAATTATGTGCGGGTGTACTAGGAAAGATAGGATTAGAAATGAGGTTATTCCAGATAAGGTAGGAGTGGTTTCGGTGGAAGCCAAGATGAGGGAAGCGGGGTTAAGATGGTTCGGACATGTGATGAGGAGGGAAACGGATGCCCCAACATGAATTGGGGCCCTAAGGTGGGGGAAACTGGACCTACATAGCTCGTGGGTGACTGAAGGTAGGTGCAAGCTACATGGTTCACGATTAAATTTTCAAAAGGTAGGTGTTTTCAAGGCTTGAACTCGTGACCTGGTGATCACATGAGGGCAACTTTATGAGTTACTCCTAGGAATCTTTACTAGAGTGTGTAATAATTGGTTTGATTTGATTTTGTGTATTATTTTAGGCCAAACAATGTAAATTCCGATAGTTTGGAGCTTAATCAAAGAAAATTCTGATATGTTGCATAATTACTGAAAATCTTTGGATATATCAAGATACATAATTAGCTTAAGAAACAACCAACGGAGATACAAAGACACATTATTAGCATTTGATGTTTTTCTTTTTTTTGAATTTTGGATCTGTCGAGATCCATAATTAGCTCCCAATACATTCAGCGAAGATACATTTTTTCCTTTGTAAATAAACATTATCAGCTTCTGATGCATTTTTTTCGATTTTGGGTATGTCAAAATACATAATATATCAAAAAAGATATATTTTTTCCTTTATAGAGATACATAATTAGCTTTCTATATATAGTTTTTGATTTAGGGTTTGTCAAGATACATAATTAGCTCCCCATACATTCAACAAAGATACATAATTAATTGGAAGTTTTGTAATTACTTTATAAGGGTGAGAATTTGTGTAAGTAACGTAAGTTAAGGCATATTTTTTTCTTTTTTTATAATTTTAGTATGTTTGCAAATTGAAACCCATAAACTTAAATAATAATATACAAAATTGAACCGATAATACAGAAATCATAACTAATGATACACAAAATCAAAAAACGATAAATTGAATTGAATCAACCTTTACTTAAGACCCCTCATCTAAAGTAAAGGTTGATTCAAGATTTATATATTAGTTCTATCGAATTTAATAAATTATACAATAAATTAAATTTCATAAGTTAAATACAAAGTTTAGGTAATTACTAATGAGCTAATGAGCGGTTCTTTCGGGGCGGAAAGTAGGTTGGGTCGTATGGGCGGACATCAATTAGAAATTCTTTTTTTTTTCTTACAATAAAAAATGTTCTCTGAACTTTTCATCAACATGAGGCGATCGTAATACGATATATAAGGTATTGATTCGATGATCCATGCCAAAATGTGGTTAACGAGAATTAGTTATTGAGGATAGACAAACCGATAAATCCCGACCAGAAAGTTGAAAATCTGTTGGAATGCCAAAGCCAAAAAAACAACAACATATGATTCAACTATGGAAAATGCAGACCATATTAGCTAGTTTCATTGTCAAGTTTATATATATTTGTAAAGTCAATTTTAATCAAATTTTACACACTAATATCTTTTCATTCTCGTAAGAATTCTGTGTTCAAAATTTACGACCATCCTGGAAACCACGCTGGATAGTGAGTTGAGAACATTATGTATATTATGGACAGTCCAATAACCAGGCCACAACCGAAACCCATGAGAACCGCTTGCCAACTGATCAAATCTCCTTCTTCTTCTTCCTCTTCATCATCATCTAGCTCAACTGGAGTTGTCGCTTGCCGTACCCCATCATCGCCACCACAATCTTTTGATAGTGGCAATCCATATAACCCATCATTCCCTTGGTATGAGCTGTTATCAAACGTATCAAATTGTTTTCCTTTAGGAATGTATCCAGCAAGATGATTATGACAGAGATTTAAGACTACAAGAAATGTGAGAGATGCAAGCTGTTGTGGAATTTCCCCGCCTATTTTGTTGGATGAGAGATCCAATGATTCAAGTACAGATAATTGGTGGAATGATGTTGGTATATGACCTTCCAAGCAATTATGAGATAGGTTCAGTGAACAGAGTCCAACGAGATCTCCAATAATGCTTGGGAGATAACCTTCAAATCTGTTCCTTGAGAGATCGATAATCATGTATGTAGTCAAAACTTGAGGAAGTTCCAGATCCTGTCCCTTTTTTATCACTATCAAATTATTTGCATAACCAGAAGATGCCTCTGCAACATACTCTTGGGTTCCACTGTTCTCACCAGTGATTTTCATGGCTTGGAAATTCTCAAAAAAGCTCATAGGTAAATCTCCACTAAATCCATTGGATGAGAGATCTATTACTCGAATCTGAAGAAGGCTCATAGCAAATAAGTTGTCCATCCTTGAATCACTTGTAGGGCCATGCAACTTATTTGATCTCAAGCTTAAAATCTTCAAATCAGAAAGGCCTCCCAACCAACTTGGAAATGTGTCATTCAACTCATTGTTGCCTAAATCAAGGAATTCCAAATATATGCAATTGGTCAACGATGGCGGAACATTCCCCTTCAGCTTATTCCCATACAAGTTAATGATGCGGAGTTGGTTTTCAGTATTAAAAGTTGTATCAATCATCCCGCTAAGACAATTATTGCTTCAATCCAAAACCGTAAGTTCACTCATCTCACCCAAACAATGTGGGATTGTTCCGTTCTAATGATTACTTCCCAAATCTAGCAGTATCCGTGTTTTCAGATTGCAGACGGTTGAAATAGGACCTTGCAACTGATTTTCGGAAAGAATAAGAAAATGTAGGTACTGCTGGTCTAGGAGTGACTTTGGAATAGGACCTTGCAACTGATTTTGTTTTATAGAAACGAATTTCGATGTATTAGACTTGAACTCCTGAATTTTTCCACTGAAAGAGTTATTGCTCAAGTCTAAATGCATTAGTGATTGGAGGGAGAATATCCAAAAAGGTATAGTCCCATTCAAGTAGTTTGATGACAAGTGGAGGTATTGTAGGGTTTGGAGTCCACTTACGTTGGATGGAATTGGACCAGTTAGTGAATTGGATGATAAATAAAGGTATTCCAAGTTGGAAAGGTGGAAAACTCGTTCGGGAAGTACCCCACGTAACTGTGTGTGTTGAAGCCATAGGGTTGTTAAATAAGAAGAGAAATTTAAAAGGATGATTGAAGAGATCTTCACAGAGTAAAGGCCAAGTTCTCTTAATTGGCTCAAGTTCTTAAGGAGCAGTTCAAAATTGTAAGGCCCGAGTCTAAGCCCATACGGATCAACAGTCTACGAAGAGCTTGTAATTTAGAAAGGCGAGAGATTTCTGCTGGGATTAGACCGATAAAACCTGAATACTCCAAATAAAGATGAGTCAAGCTAGATAACTCACCAAATTTAGGTGAAATGATCGACCCAGAAAAATCATTATAAGACAAATTAAGCCGTTTGAGATTGGAGAGCTGAAACAAGCTACTGTTGGTATGAAATTTTCCTTGAAGTCCGCTGCAAGCGAGATCAAGCTCAACCGCTTGTCCCGTCGTCTCGTCACACTGAACTCCATCCCATGAGCAACAATCTGTGCTCTTGTTCCATGAATGATTTTTTGGATCGTAACAATCATCAGAAGCATTAGGATTAATGGTAAACATATGCTTAAATTGCAGAAGAGCATGAGCTTGATCGTTGGGGCACAAATGAGGTAAGGATGAGGAGAAAGCATGTTGACAGATACAAAACAGTACAAGTTTTACACAATCCATCGCTGCACTAAAATGATAAAAACTAATTAAGTTAGTAGAGAAGAAATCAAGAAATGTTTGCTTTGTGTCTCTATTCAATAATTTTGATGAGGTGTATGTATATATAGCAAAAATGGAAATTTAGAATTAATCATTTGATGTGGCACACAAATGAATGCAGGAAACTATCAGTAGTTCACATTCTCAAGTCAATGCATTTTGTCGGTCAATTTTAGACGAAGATGTCACAACAAAAAGGTCTTTGTTTTTGGTTCCCTTAACAACCCTCCAACTAACAAATACACAACTTTTCTTTTATTCTTAACTTCTCTTTTTACTGTCATCCAACTTTGTGTTCATTATCCAAAAGTCATTATTCTTTGTTAGCCATATTCCCAGCAGGCCAAATTGCTGCATGTATATGTTGAGATTTCGTCTTCCATTCTGATTGTATATGCAAGGTTTCTAGGTTCAATGGAGTATGTGCCTGGTTTAAGATGGTTACTTGGCTATGATCGTCTTAAATTGCAGTAAAAAGTCATACTTCTTAGAAGCAAAAGATGGTTCTATTTTAACTTAACTAGATCAAACTTTTTCTTTCTTTAACAAACATACGCACATTCAATGTGCCACATGAATGGATGCAGGAAACTGTCAGAAGTTCACATTCTCAAGTCATTTTTGGTCAATTTTAGATTTTTCATTTACATATGCAAATTCAATGTGTAAAGACTAAAACGAATGATGGAAACTATAAATAGTTCACATTCTCAATTCAAATGAAAGCAACAACACAAAGGTCCCTCCCTCCACTTGTAATAACATCATTTCGTCTGATACCTTATCATAGACAAAGATGTAATTAAAAAAGTCTTTGTTTTGGTTATCTTAACAACCAAAACAGAAAAGAAGGAGAAAATTTCTACTTTAATTTGTTTTTTCTGCACAATCAAGAGAGAATAGACTTGTGTTCAGTTGATGTGTTATTAATAATTTTAATTTATTATGTCTTATTCTTAAAGCTGGAAAATTAAAGAAATAAGCATCTAGTACCTCCTTGAACTATGGTCAAAGTTGATACGACACACTCCAACTTCACAAGGGGCAAAAAACAAAGAGAATTTGCTACTGTTGATTTGCAGCAGTCAAGTTCAGGAAGCTCAACTAGTCACTTTCCAGTCAACTTAGTGAAGTTAGTTACATATACACATTCTCTGGTATATAAACTTTGACAAAAATCTATAACAATCCCAATGTGTCATACTATATGTGAAGACTATTGAATTTAACAGTAGTCAAGTAAGAAATAGTTAAAAGAGTCTAGTAGCAAGAAAAACGGTAGCCCGATGCACCAAAACTCTCGATTTGCGCACGATCCGGGGAAGGACCGGATCACAAGGGTCTACTGTACGCAACCTCACCTTACATTTTGCAAGGGGCAGTTTTCCAAGGCTTGAATCCTGGCCTCCTAGTCTCATGGCAGCAGCTTATTAAACTCTTTATAAGTATGGGTTGATCGTAATACAATATATAAGGTATTGATGCTATGATGGTCAACGAGAATTAGTTATGGATGATCAGATTAAGATTCAATAGATGAGAGAGGTTAATACATTGTGCATTGGATTTCTTAATTGTCTATTATATATATGTAGAGACTAACTACTTCTATAACTGTCTAACAGTAACTGTAACTAACCAATTACTGTGCTTAACTAACTTCTGGATATTTGTATTTTCTGCATGATTGACTTTTCTTTGGCTTCCCTTCCTACTCCTCAACATATTTTCTAGTTTATATAATTGTAAAGACAATTTTAGGCAAAAATTTTGCTTCTAGTTTTGTTATTTTTGCAGCTTTTCAATTTAGTCAATCATATGTGCGATACAGCAAATCTGTATCTTCTTGAACCATGATAATGTAACTCGTACATTCATCGTGTGTATGCCCCAATCTTTAGTTATGAAGGACAACATGTTGATATGGAAGTTGTGGTCATGAACAAAGTAAATGGGCGAAGCAAAGAAAAAATTGATGTCTTTATTCATAGAGTAACAAACACTTTGGAAAAAGTCACAATCTATGAAAGATGAAGGCTTATATTTGCATCACCGGCGCCATATTAGACTTGAATCCTGCAATTTCCAAAAATGAAGGATTAACGTTAAGAGCTTTAAGGATGAAACGTAATGTTATGAAGGATGGAGATTAAGTTGAATACCTGGAAGGTGCACACTAATATCTTATCTTGTGCCTTTTCATTATCGAATCAATTTTATGTTCAAATTTTACAACCATCCTCGAAAATCAGACTAGATAGTGAGTAGACAACATTATGTATATTATGGACAGTCCAATAACCAGACCACAACCGAAACCCATGAGAACTGCTTCCCAACTGATCAAATCTCCTCCTTCTTCTTCATCTTGCTCAACTGGAGTTATCGCTTGCAGTACCCCATCATCGCCACCACAATATTTTGAGAGTGGCAATCCACGTAACCCATCATTCCCTTGGTATGAACTGTTCTCAAACGTATCAAACTGTTTTCCTTTGGGAATGCATCCAACAAGATGATTATGAGAGAGATTTAAGACTGCAAGAAATGTGAGAGATGCAAGTTGTTGTGGAATTTCACCGCCTATTTTGTTGGATGAGAGATCCAACGATTCAAGTATGGATAATTGGTGCAATGATGCTGGTATAACAGCTTCAAAGCCATTATGAAATAGGTTCAGTGTACAGAGTCCAACGAGATCTCCAATAATCCTTGGGAGATAACCTTCAAATCTGTTCCTTGAGAGATCGATAATCATGTTTGTTGTCAAAACTCGAGGAAGTTCAAGATCCAGTCCCTTTGTTGTCACTACCAAAGTATTCGTGTAATTATCAGAATAATCTGCTATATACTCTCGGGTTCCACTGTTCTCACCAATGATTTTCATAGCTTGAAAATTCTCAAAAAGGCTGACTGGTAAATTTCCACTAAATCCATTGGATGAGAGATCTATTACTCGAATTTTAGCAAACGAATTAGTTGTCCTTGAATCACTTATAGGGCTGGGCAACTTATTTGATCTCAAGCTTAAAATCTTCAAATAAGGAAGGCCTCCCAACCAACTTGGAAATGTGTCATTCAACTCATTGTTGCCTAAATCAAGGAATTCCAAATATCTACAATTGATCAATGATGGCGGAACTTTCCCCTTCAACTTATTCCCATACAAGATAATGATAATGAGTTGGTTTTCAGTATTAAAAGTTGTATTAATCGTCCCTATAGGACAATTATTGCTTAAATCCAATATTCTAACCATGCTCATCTCACCCAAACAATGTGGGATTGTTCCACTCAAATGATTTCTTCCCAAATATAGCAGCATCAGTGTTTTCAGATTGCAGACGGCTGAAGCAATCTGTCCGCTGAAATTATTTTGGGAAAGAATCAGAAATTTTAGGTCTTGCTGGTCTAGGTGTGACTTTGGAATGAGACCTTGCAACTGATTTTGTGTCACGACCCAAATCGGGGCCCTGGCCGTGACGAGCATTCCCGAACCTGAAGGCCCGGAACGCCCTTTGTTTATCTGGTAATCATGCACATAATTCATATGATCAAAGTAATACAGAATAGACACAATAATACGGAAACATGGTCAACAATTTAAAATAGTTGAAGGCCTGAAAACATGCCCAACAATATTAAATAAACATCTGCAACAGTCTGCGAAATCTCTACTGACATACTATCTAAATAACTGGGACAAGGCCTCCAGCAGATCAAAAATCATACTGAAATAAATACCTAAATGACTAGGCCTTCTGAATCAAAGAAGGATCACCGACTGAACTCTAGACTCTACTGAGGATCTAGACCCCTAGACTGCGCCTCAGTACCTGGGAGGAAGGGGGTCAGTACAATTGTATTGGCACGCAAAGCAATCCAAAATATTGAACATATATATATAATACGTGAGAGCAAATGCTCATCAAACATTATGCATAAAACTGTTTCTGAAAAACACATGGGCACCTTCTGAAAACATGTAACCTGTCTGTAAATCTTAAACTCTATCTGTGTATTACTTCTGAGTTAGGTGGTATCCCCTACAAGTCTGATATTCCACGGGCGATATGGAATCCGCCATTGACTCGGCGGGGAAGCCTCCAACCCGAGTATGCCGCAAGGGTTGGAGTTCCTGAATCTGATACGCCACACGATACTTAAGTCAGCGTATAATAATATACCCGAGTCGGCAAACCACGATTTTAGGCAATGAGTTGCTTGAACTCAAGCCCTCTTCAGGGAACCACCTAACATCTCTGTATGCCCATTTTTAACCTTTTCTGTACATGCAACATTCTGAGTGTCTAAAATCATGATAGTCTGAAATGTCTATTAGTCTGAGTCTGTTATGGTATTGGTCTGAATTGGTATCGTCATACCAAGACTTGCAAGTCATGATTTCTGAGCCATAATATATTAAGCTAAATCTTTAATTTAAAGCATAATTTAGACCACCAAAAACATGAAACTGATATAGAAGATTTCGTGTTTCGAAACTCAAGTCAAAATCATGCAAAAACTTCATCAACATATGGTGGTCTAGTGCCTTTAGCAAATCCATGCACGATTTCATTACATGCATTATGAACATTAAACATTCATGCTAGACTCCCTCTTTAGTGATTTTAAAACCACCTTTAAATCAAAACAAGAGTACAATCATTTCATACAGTGCTTTTCAAGGATGCATTGCAAAACAATTCATATGCTATGAGAAATCTGAAAAATTATTCATAATAAGAGGGAATTCACCGAAAATCATGCTCTCAACAAGAATTCATTCTTAAATACATGGTTTCATACATTGATATTCTCAAATCACTTTGGGAAAGATCAAAAGACCAAAACAATGACGTTAAAACATTTAATACATGAATATATACATAGATTTAAAAACCCCATTCTAAAACATGATTTTTCTATGCCCATGAGAATTTAGGAAAACCCCGCGTACCTCTATTTCGGAAATTAATGGGTGTTTCTTGAAGCCTGTGGATTGGGAATTCTGAATCTCTAATCAATTTTGAAAACCTATGGTTGAGTCATAATTTATTTGGGTTTTTAGTTTGACCCTTGGGAGTGTTCTTGAGACTTTTTAGATGAAAGTGGATGTATTTTGGAGAATTGGGGATAGAATTTCGTGTTTATGGCTGAATAAGGGTGGTAAAAGGACTATTTTGCCCCACAAATGGAGTGTTTAAGTCACTTGAAACCATAAGATATGCGCCGCATATGATATCACATATATTTACATAGGCGCCGCATATGATATTGCCTATATTTACATAGGCGCCGCATATGATATCGCCTATATTTACGTAGGAGCCGCATATGCTATCGCATATGCTTTCCAATGGCCATGTGTGATTGGTTAGGCAACGCATACTACTTTAAAAGGCCATAACTTCTTGATCGAGTGTCGGATTTTAGAAAAATTGGTATCGTTTGAAATTTAACTCGAAGACCTATCATTTGACACATAGTAGGCTCTCTAATTCGACATATACAGAGAGTTATGGTCAATGGAAGATGGTACAAATTATAACGTCCACTAAAACTTAACTCGTCCTTGAGTTGAAGGACCTCTATAGTCTAAATTCATGCTCAATTAGATTCACATACTACATAAATATGCCAAATTGGCATAGGATTTAAGTCTCTGGGATTATCAACGCATCCGAGTGATGGTTTTTATTCTAGCCCGAAATGTGGGGTGTTACATTATCTCCCCCTTCGGATCATTCATCCCCGAATGATGGATAGAATGTTGAAGTCTTAAAGGTTTTGGATAACGCGGACATGATATATTCCCTAAGAAAGAATACACTGATCGGAAATATGGCTATAAGATTGGAACTACTAATGTTTTAAATGCTTATGCCGGACATGCATATCTGAGGCATGGAATACACAACTGAAGCTACTCATAGGCTGAATTCTCATAATGAATCATGTTTATCTGATGCATGGATCTGTGACCGAGTTGGTCTCATGAATGCAGGATTGAATACACTGATAAGCTGAACTTTTCTATTGAACATGCATTTCTAATGTATGCATATCTGACTGAACTAACGTATGAACATATGGTTAAATACGCAATAATAACTGATGTGAAGCTTGCAATAAGAATCTATGCATGCAACTGAATGGGGTATCTCCCCCTTGGTACCCTATGTCCCTCTATGAATGCTCAATTCACTAAGATACTCAGAAAACTGAGGCGATGCATAGGGAACCTACAAATTGAATCATAACTGAATATCTGGAATCTGAATTTAATGCATTGTGTATGAAATAGGTTATACTCGTAACTACTGGTATACTCTATCTTGGAAATGTAGCATGTCTGAGATTTTGAGTAGCATGAATAAGTGCAAAGACGAGAAAACAAGTTATGCGAATCTAACTGCTAACCTGACTTATTGGCCATGTAGACTGAATTATACTACACCCTCATACTTAACTGGAGTATCTCTTGATCACAATTCTCTAAAGAAATTCTAGAAGTAATAGGGAACCATGAATCTTGGGTATGGATTACACAAGACATCCAACTGAGGAGTCACCACATTTACACTACTCTGCAGTCTGGAACATAGGCATATAACTCCTGAATTAGGATAGAATTACCAGGCCTTTGGCATTACAACTTCTTACTTTAAAGCTTTGCACACTTCTCGATTATCACTTATGTCACGACCAGAATCAGGGCCTGGCCGTGACGAGCATTTTGAATTATAAAGGCCCGAAACATCCCTATCTGTCTGGTAATCATGCACCTAATTCATATGATCAAAGTAATGCGGAAGAAACACAATAATTCAGAAACATGGTCATAAATATGAAAAGAAACAATAACGAGGAAATAAGGTTTCCCCAATATCAATCAACCTCTAAACAACTTTCTGCGAAAATCTCTAACAAATGACTGAGTCAAGTAACTATATATAAACTGGGACAAGGCCCCCACTAGACCCCTAAACTGAATATAAGATAAAAGGACTGCAGGACATAAGACCTTCCAAAACATAGAAGGCTCACCACTTGTCTCTGCAACTCTGTCTGAATGATCTATTGATTCTCTTGACCCCTAGACTGGGCCTCTGAACCTGAGAGGTTTGAGAGGGGAGGGGGTCAGCACAAAAGTACTGTTATGCAGAGATATCAAAACAAAACATTATATTTTTTACAAAATATAGTTGAGAGCCATTATAAAGCAATTTCATATCAAATCATTTGAAAACATATGGGCATAATGCAACAGTTTCTCAACAACAATGAAATGCAACTGAGCTAGGTAGAATACCCTAAATAATTTACACCAACTATCAAACCTCGATTGCCGCCGAGATTGAGTATAAGTGAGGGAGAGACACACAAGACCACGAAGCATGGTGTCTCAACCCAATGGTAGTTTCCAAGATCACTTAGCCCAGGCTCCTACCGATAGTCCAAATTTGGGAATGACATAAAGTCAAGTACACAAGATCACTTAGCCTGGCACCAAATTTCTATGTCAGAAAACACGATTTCCAGTGATGAGACCTTACACTCAAACGCCTTCTTCGGGCATCCACCTATCTCATGTAAAATCAATACATTCAAACTTCATTTAATTCCATCATGTATCATATTCTGTAGGGTATCGTCATACCCGACTTGCAAGTCATCAGTATCATATCATTCTCTTCATTCAATCATCATATGCAATATATTTCAACATGAACAAAACAACCCTCTCTCTGAAAGTCAAAAACCATATCCAAATCATGACATTTTTAAGACATTTCATGACATGCATTTCAAGATGATTTCAAATGATTCATATCATGAGAAAACTTAAAATATTATCATATCAAGAGAGGGGTTCCGTGTAAATCATGCTCTCAATTTATCATCATTAGGAAACACATGCATATCCATATATAATATATCAAATAACATTAGAATTAGGCCTAAAGACCAAATCAATATCATAGAACGTTTAAAAAATAATAATATTCGTAATTTCAAAACCCCCATTTTGAAAACATGAATTTTTAAAGCCTATGAGATTTTTGAGATAACCCCACGTACCTCGAATACTACAAATATTAGATGCTTCTCGAAGCCTACGTTGAGAGGATTCCAAATATCCAATTAGTTCCTAAAACCCCAGCTGAATCTCGAGTTTCTTGGATTTTTTTTATTTTGAAACCCTAAGGAGAATCCTTGAGCACTTTTGACGAATGAAGGTGTATTTTGGGGTCCTTGGAACTGAATTTCATGTTTTAGGGCTAAGTAAGGGTGGAAAGGACCATTTTTCCCCAAAAACGGAGTTTTTAAGTCACTTGAATTCTTTACATAGGAGACTCCTAGGCTATTGCCTATGTTTACATAGGCGCCGCCTAGTCTATCACCTATACTTTTCAGTGGCCATGGACGATTAGTTAGGCGACGCATATCACTTTGAAAGGCCAAAACTTATTGCTCGGGTGTTAGATTTTAGCAAAATTGGTATCTTTGGAAAGCTAACTCGAAGACCTATCATTTGAAACATAGTAGGCTCCCTAATTCAACATAAACATAGAGTTATGATTGATGGAAGCTGACACAATTTACAACATCCACTAAAACTTAGTCGATCAAAATAGTTTCAACTGTCCTTGAGTTGAAGGACCTGTATGGTCTAAATTCAAGCTTGAATGGATTCACATGCTACAGAAATAATTAACATGCCGTATTGGCATAGGATTTTATGGCTTTGAGGTTTATCAACACATCGGAATCATGGTCTATATTGTAGTCCAAAATGCTGGGTGTTACCATATCCCCCCCATAGGATCATTCGTCCCCGAATGATGATGCGGGACATAGGCAGACATGATTTCAAGCATAATAAAGGACTAGGAAAGATATAGGAATAGTACCTTCTGTCTCATCCTCCATCAAAGCAAACAACTTGGGATATCTAATTCTCATGTCATCTTCTGACTCTCAAGTTGCTTCTTCGACTTTTTAATTCCTCCACAGTACCTTTATTGACGCTATCTCTTTGCTTCATAGCTTTTGAACTTGGCGATCTAAAATTTCAATGGGCTCTTGTTTATAAGACAAGGTGTCTGTCGATATGATACCCTCTACTGTCAATACCAGAGACTGATCTCCAATACATTTCTTCAACATGGATACATGGAATACTTGATGAATGGAACCCAAACTTGCAGGCAATTCTAGATCATAAGCAACAGTACCAATCTTTTTCAGAATCTAATATGGCCCTATATAGCGAGGGCTCAATTTACCCCTTTTTTCAAACCGCATGACTCCTTTCATAGGAGAAACCTTGAGAAACACCCAATCACCAACTTCAAACTCTAGTTCTGTTCTCCGAACATCGGCATAGGACTTCTGATGATTCTGAGCAGTCTTGAGTCATTCTCTAATGATCTTCATTTTATCCATTGCCTAATGAGCAATATCAAGCCCATACAACTGAGTTTCACTCACTTTATACCATCCTATCGGAGACCTACATCTCCTCCCATAGAAAGCCTCAAAAGGAGCCATTTTGATGCTGACATGGTAATTATTATTGTAAGGAAATTAAACCAGTGGTAGGTGATCTACATAACCACCTTTGAAATTAATGACGCATGCCCTCAACATATCTTTGTGGGTCTGAATGGTACACTCAGCTTGCCCATCCATCTGTGGGTGGAAAGTTGTGCTCAACTTCACTTGTGTACCTAAACCCTTTTGAAAAGATCTCCAGAACTGAGATAAAAACTGCGTACCTCTATCGGATATAATGGAAATTGATGCCCCATACAACCGAACTATCTCATCAATGTAAATCTTAGCATAACCCTCTCCCGAATAATTAGTCCTCACAGGCAAAAAGTGGGTTGACTTTGTCAATCGATCTACAATCACCCATATAGAATCATATTGCTTTTGGGATCTCGGAAGTCCTTTAATGAAGTCCATGTTTATCATCTCCCACTTCCATAAAGGCAGGGCTATCTCTTGGGAAGTACCGCCTGGCTTCCTGTGTTCTACCTTCATTTGTTGACAGTTCAAACACTTGGACACAAAATCAGCTACATCACGTTTCATGTTATTCCACTAATACAAGGTTTTTAGATCATGGTACATCTTAGTAGAGCCTGGGTGAATGACATACCTCGAAGTGTGCACTTTATCAAGGATTTTTCCCGTAGTCCATCAACATTCGGAATACATAACCTACCCTGAAATCATAGAATAACATCACCACCAATTTCAAATGACATAACCTTTTGTTGACCCATATCTTTCTTGATTTGAATCAAGATGGGATCTTCAACCTGCTTCTCCTTAACTCCAGCACAAAGGGATGACTTAGATAACTCATGAACAATCACCCCTCCATCTTTGGAATCTAAGAGTCGCACTCCTAGATTTACAAGGCGGTGAATATCCTTCACCATCTCTTTCTTTCCTTTTTCTACATGAGAAAGGTTGCCCATAGATAACCTGCTGAGGGCGTTGGCTACAACATTTGCCTTGCTCAGATAGTAATGCAGACTCATATCATAGTCTTTAAAAAGCTCCATCCAATGTCTCTGCCTGAGGTTCAATTCTTTCTGTGAGAAAACATACTGCAAACTCTTATGGTTAGTATAAATATCAACATGCACTCCATAGAGATAGTGCCTCCAGATTCTAAGTGCAAACACCACGACTGCTAACTCTAAGTCATGAGTGGGGTAATTACGCTCATGCACCTTTAATTGCCTAGATGAATAAGCTATCACCTTACCACGCTGCATCTATACACAACCAAGTCCCACACTAGACGCATCATAATAAACCACAAAACCATCTACACCCTCAGGAAGGGTCAAAATAGGAGTTGTAGTCAGCTTGTCCTTCAACTTCTCAAAACTTTTTTCACACAAGTCAGACCACACAAACTTCATCTTTTTCTGAGTCAGTTTAGTAAGAGGAGCAGCTATGGAAGAAAAACTCTCTACAAACCTTCTTTAATACCCTGTCAAACATAAGAAGCTCCAAATATTGATTGGAGTCATGGATCTGGGCCATTTTCTTACTGCTTCAAATTGTTGGGGATTCACTCTTATCCCATCACTGGACACCATATGCCCCAAGAAGGAAATAAAATCTAACCAGAATTCACACTTAGAAAATTTGGCATACAGCTGATGATCCTTTAGGGTCTGAAGAATAATTTAGAGGTGATTGGCGTGATCCTCCTTACTCTTAGAATAGATCGGAATATCATCAATAAATACAATGACGAACAAGTCAAGAAACTGATGGAACACTCTATTCATAAGATCCATGAAGGCTGTAGGGGCGTTAGTCAAACCGAAGGACATGACTAAAAATTTGTAGTGACTATATCGGGTTTGGAAGGCTGTCTTGGGTATGTCTAACTCCCTGACTTTCAACTGATGATAACCCGAACAAAGGTATATTTTTGAAAAACACTTGGCACCCTGAAGCTGCTAAAAAAGTTTGTCAATCCTAGGAAGAGGATATTTATTTTTAATCATGACCTTAGTCAACTGGCGGTAGTCTATGCACATACGAAGGGACCCATCCTTTTTTTGCACGAAGAGCATGGGTGCACTCCATGGGGAAACACTAGAACGAATAATGTGTAGGAGGTCTGCAAGCTATTTCTTTAACTCCTTTAGTTCCATGGGAGCCATTCTACATGGAGGAATTGAAATAGGACGAGTATCTGGAAACACATCAATGCCAAAATCTATCTCCCTATCAGGGGGTATCCCTGGGAGATCTTCGGGAAAGACTTCTGGGAATTCATTCACTACAAGGACTGACTGTAGAGAAAGATTTTCAACTTTTGAATATTTTACTTGAATTAGATGGTACATACAACCTTTGGAGATGAGTTTTTGGGCTCTAAGATAAGAGATAAAGTGACCTCTAGGTTCTACCAAACTCCCTGCCTATACAATTGGGGTCTTATTCGGTAAAGAAAAAGTAACCTTTCGGGTCATGCAATCGAGTGTGGCATAGCACAAATAGAGCCAGTCCATCCCAAGGATGGCATCAAAATCTATCATATCAAGTTCTATAAGGTCTTCCACAGTTTCCCTACTATGAATAGACTCGACACAATTTCTATACACCCTTCTAGCAACAAAATAATTATCTACAAGAGTGGAAATAGAGAAGGGTTCTACAATAACTTCGGGCTCAAACCCAAAACCAACAGCCACGTAAGGGGTCACATAAGATAAAGTAGACCCGGGATCAAGCAATACATAAACATTATGGGAAAAGATTCATAACATACCGGTGACAACATCTGGTGAAACGTTTTCCTCCTAGCAGTTAGTCAAAGAATATAACTGGTTGCAACTGCTCCTGGTAGCTGAAGGGGCACACTTAGGAAGAGGAGCTGTGGAGGCGGCTTAGGACTTAGCCCCCCCCTCCCCGCCCCCGTATTTCCTCCAGCAGAAGGATAATCTCTCTGAAGGTGACCCATTTTTCCACAAGTATAGAAGTTTCTCCCCTCAATTCAACACTTCCCTAGATGATTCCTTCCGCAAACCTTGCACTGCAGATAAGTACAATGCTGCTGGGCCACACTGTCCTGAGACTGTGTATCTTGAGCTTTAGATCCATGAGAAGTCTGAAAACTCTGAGTTTGTCTGTCTGTCAATGGTCTGGGTGCTGGGGCGCTGGCTGCTGACTTTGTATTATTCAAAAACTTCTTCTTCTTTGACCACTTATTACCCCAGTTACCACTTTGCAGCTGACTCTGGTGTTGGTCTGCAGATCTAGCTCTCTTAGCATGTCTGTCTTTCTCTCTAGATTCAATAATCTTTTTATTCTTCTCTTCCACCTGCTGTATATGAACGGTCAGTCAAGAAAAGCCTAACTCCTTATTCAACATAGCCCCCTGGCACTCAAGTACCAGGTTATCAGCAAGGCCAGATGCAAATTTCCTCATCTGGGCTCTCATATTACTATTCAACTCTGGTGCTTAGCGAGCTAGTTTATTAAACTTCAAAGTGTACTCCTGGACACTCATACTGCCCTGCTTCAGATTCATAAACTCTTCTTCTTTGGTCTCCCTTAACTCCAGAGGAAAGAATCGATCAAGAAAATCTTCCACAAATTCGCCCCAAACTATAAACTCAGCACTCTTACCTTTTGCATCTTCCTAGTCGGCATACCACTGATTCGCAACGTCCTTGAGATGATAGGTTGCTGGTTCCACCCCTTCAACCTCATCCACATGCATCACCTTAAAGATCTTTTCCATCTCATCCATGAACTCCTTTGGATCTTACTCTACCTTGGTGCCAGTGAACCTAGGTGGGTTCATCTTCATGAAATGTCCGACTCTAGTAGCATCAAATGTAATAGATGAAGACCCAATATATTCTGATCGTTGATCCTAGTTAGCTACAAACTATGTCAGTGTATGAATAGACCGTCTGAATTCTGCGTTTGAAATATCTCCCTAAGCAGTTGGGGGATGGTTGACATTAGTCCACGGAGCCCGAGGTAGACTAGTCAGGATTGGAGGGACTCCCGGAGTAGGGAAAAATTCTAGAGTGTGAGCCCTATTACAGGTCCGTATCCCATTGGTGGGATGGACCTCATCTGCCTGAGCATTTTGATCGATGATACAATGTGGAGGCATAACTGTGTTTCTGAAACACAAGTGATCATTGATTAGGGGACAGTTCAAACTCTAAAGCACGAACTAAATCATAAACAAGGGAAATATTTCCTAAATGCCTAGAAGCCTCCTGATTATAAGTGTGGCGCGCTACACACCTATAAATAGGACTCTACCCGATGCAATTTTGCAGACACCCTGGGACCATGAACTGTGCTTTGATACCAAGTTTGTCACGACCAGAACCAGGGCTTGGCCGTGACCAGTATTTCCAACCATGAAGGCCCAAAAGACCCCTATCTGTCTGGTAGTCATGCACCTAATTCATATGATCAAAGTAATGCGGAAGAAACACAATAATTCGGAAACATGGTCGTAAATATGAAAAGAAACAATAATGTGGAAATAAGGTTCCCCCAATATCAATCAACCTCTAAACAACTGTCTGTGAAAATCTCTAACAAATGACTGAGTCAAGTAACTGTATATAAACTGGGACAAGGCCCCCAGTAGACCCCAAAACTGAATATAAGATAAAAGGACTGCAGGACATAAGACCTTCCAAAACATAGAAGGCTCACCACTTGTCTCTGCAACTCTGTCTGAATGATCTATTGATTCTCTTGACCCCTAGACTGGACCTCTGAACCTGAGAGGTTAGAGAGGAGAGGGGGTCAGCACAAAAGTACTGGCACGCAGAGATATCAAAACAAAACATTATATTTTTTACAAAATATAGTTGAGAGCCATTATAAAGTAATTTCATATAAAATCATTTGAAAACACATGGGCATAATGCAATAGTTTCTCAACAACAATGAAATGCAACTGAGCTAGGTAGAATACCCTTCATAATTTACACCAACTGTCAAACCTCGGTTGCTACAGAGATTAGCGTTTAAGTGAGGGAGAGACACACAAGACCTCGAACCATGGTGTCTCGACCCAATGGTAGTTCCCAACATCACTTAGCCCGGGCTCCTACTTATAGTCCCAATTTAGGAATGACATAAAGTCAAGTACACAAGATCACATAGCCTGGTACCAAATTTCCGTGCCGGCAAACATGGTTTCCAGCGATGAGGCCTTACACTCAAATGCCTTCTTCGGGTAACCACCTATCTCATGTAAAATCAATTCATTCAAACTTCATTTAATTCCATCACGTATCATATTCTATAGGGTATCGTCATACCCGACTTGCAAGTCATCAGTATCACATCATTGACTTCATTCAATCATCATATGCAACATATTTCAACATGAACAAAACAACGTTCTCTTTAAAAGTCAAAAACCATATCCAAATCATGACATTTTAAAGATATTTCATGACATGCATTTCAAGATGATTTCAAACGATTCATATCTTGTGAAAACTTAAAATAATATCATATCAAGAGAGGGGTTCCGTGTAAATCATGCTCTTAATTTATCATCATTATGAAACACATGCATATATATATATATATATATATATAATATCAAATCTCATTGGAATTAGGCCTAAAGACCAAATCAATATCATAAAACGTTTAAAACATAATCATATTCATAATTTCAAAACCCCCATTTTGAAAACATGAATTTTCAAAGCCCATGAGATTTTTGAGATAACCCCACGTACCTCGAATACTACAAATATTAGATGCTTCTCGAAGCCTATGTTGAGAGGGTTCCAAATATGCAATTAGTTCCTAAAACCCCCGATTTAATCTCGAGTTGCTTGTTTTTTTATGTTGAAACCCTAAGGAGAATCCTTGAGCACTTTTGATAAATGAAGGTGTATTTTGAGGTCCTTGGAACTGAATTTTGTGTTTTAGGGATAAGTAAGGGTGGAAAAGGACCATTTTGCCCCAAAAAACGGTGTTTAAGTCACTTGAATTCTTTAAATAGGCGCCGCCCATTCCATCGCCTATGTTTACATAGGCGCTGCCTAGGCTATCGCCTATGTTTACATAGGCGCACCTAGGCTATCGCCTATGTTTCCATAGGCGCCTCCTAGGCTATCGCCTATGCTTTCCAGTGGCCATGGGCGATTGGTTAGGCAATGCATATCACTTTGAAAGGCCATAACTTCTTGGTCGGGTATCGGATTTTAGCAAAATTGGTATCGCTGGAAAGCTAACTCAAAGACCTATCATTGGACACATAGTAGGCTCCCTAATTCGACATATACAGAGAGTTATGGTTGATGAAAGATGAGACAATTTACAACATCCACTAAAACTTAGTCGATCGAAATAGTTTCAACTCGTCCTTGAGTTGAAGGACCTCTATGGTCTAAATTCAAGCTTGAATGGATTAACATGCTACACTAATAATTAACATGCCGTATTGGCATAGGATTTTATAGCTTCGGGGTTTATCAACACATCGGAATCATGGTCTATATTGTAGCCCGAAATGCGGGGCGTTACAACTTAACTTTACTATTCTCCTTAAATATCGTATTCATTCAACTCAGCATAAAATTTTCATATGAGCATTGACAAATTTTCCTACTAATGTTGAAAATAACTTAATCCCTTCGCCGTGATAAAGCGTAACTCCAAGTCATAAAAATAAAATATGCCAGACCACGCTATTATTATAAACCATATGATGCAATCTTCTATATCTCCTTTAAAGATCTCATCCTAAGTATAACATGCCTTACCACTTCAATGACTACTCTGAACTCTTACTATGAAGTCGCTAGCACATATAGCGTTCCTTTACAACAATCTCAACATGTCATTCAAGCCTATCTTGATAGCCACATATGAACTTCAAACCAAACACTCATAAACGCATACTTCACATATTCTCTAAACCACTATCAATATCACTCCCGCGAGCTACCCCAAGAACATACACATACAAAATTCCACTAAACATCATATAAATAAAAACTTGGACCCAAATCTTACTTCATACTTATGGCCTTATCTAAACAAGCGTACTATGATCTTCCATCAATAAGGAATAATTACTCTCCACCACTATCATCGCATAAGAAGGTGTCACAAAAAGGCTAGAACATAAGATCTGGAGGCATGGAATGATACTATATGAAGGTTGACACTCATCTGAGGCCTGAGGAATAGCAAAACAACAACAGGGACTCACCAAAGCGCTCTGAATTTAGGGTATTCATGGCTATAAGCTGAATCTTACCAATCATTTAGCGTAAAACATGAGTTATGGAAACGGAGAACATTATAAAGCATGAGTACATGACTCTCTATCATATGTATGAACGTGAACTGATCATGGAACTAAATCGTAAAGAATGAGTACATATTAAGATCACTGAGAAATACTGAGATAGAAATGGGTTGAGAGTCACCCTTACTTTTTGATGTTCTACATCATCATGACATCACTACAAGAATCTGAGAGTCTCACTTGGTTATTCATTTAGTCATCTCCCCCTTAGCTTCAAGCCATCATCTTAAGTTTTGGGAGTTACCTAACTAGACTTTAAACTTAACTGTACTCACTGCACTCTAGGTTCTGAAATATGACAATACACAAAATTAATAAAACTTAACCTGAAAAACCACATGTGAGAGTGGAACGCCTACTACTAATACTACCTCCTGAGGCACACTCTATCATTTTGTAACCCCCATAGTCATCATCTATTACTCAAACACTTACTAACTTCGAATCTTCATAAGTATCCCTAAATTTGAAGTGCACACCCTCTAGTTCCTCTACTCTTATTTCTATTAGCACTACTTTCAAGGACTCGAGCTTAGATTATAACACCTAACATGGGTATCACCAAGTCTTCAATGAGCCACTCTATTTCTATCATAGTCTACCAACATAGCAACTTCAAACTTATTTTCCTCTACCATGAGAATCAAGTTCATATCAAAATGCTCAACGCTACCAATAAAAGATCCTTAACATGGCTATTTAGAACATCATATACCATCTAGCTAGTCTTTTTCCACCTAGCAACTCAACAGTACCAGTAGCCACACACAACATGTAATAGCCTTTGAAAAATACTACAGCTTCGTACCACCTTGGGAATATTTCTACATCACATATACAACATCATACTTTATTATGAATCAAATAAACTTAGGCACTTGCATACACTGTTCAAGCCTATAGATCACTTCCATATAACTAGTATCATTAACCAAGAAATCATCACATCCACCTCCATGGCCATCAATCATTTCAAACTTAATGTCTAGTGCTAAACTTGATTTACAACCAACCTTACACACAATCCTCACTTAGAAACTATGAAATAAACATCAAGAAACACTAGTACACTAGAAATTCATAACCATAATAATCGATCATGACCTTATGGTTTTCCTTGTCATAATCCATTAGCACATACTATTTCAACACATCAAGCTTACAAATCTAATCCCACAAAACATGTATCATCAATCTCTTTCCAATATTCACCACCACACCATTTAAATTCAAGCCTATAGTCTAGCATCAATCATTTACAACCAATGAAGAGTGCAACATATATAAATATACTAATCCTTCAAATTGGGATATTATACCCAAATACTTCAAAAATATACTACATACTTTCTTACAAGTAGTATTAGTTTACAACTACCAATGAGAAGAAGGTTAAGGGGTAAGGTCACATAATAGACATGATCAACCTTAAGCTTATATTATAACCATACAATTTTATCTACTTATACGGCTTTCTCACATCACACTTACTTACCCCAATGGGCATTTAGACTACCTTCAGATACCCCATATGACAATAAGTCTTTACTTACAACCTACTGGCTAATCTAGCCATTTTCATTCATAGCCTATAAGGGGTTTCTATAACCACGTTAAATATCCACTCAGGGCTCTTTCTCTATTTTGAAAGGAAGAAAACAAATAACATTCTAAGTCAACACTTCCTCAATGGACTACTATACAATCCATAAATGGTACCACAACATTAGTTTACCACCACGAAAGGGTAAATCATTCTCAATCAACAGTTATTCAACTATAAATATTTAATCACAAAAGTCACCCTCACTCTGACCTCTAACCTTATGACTTCATATCACAAAATTCTTGGTCTAATTTCACTACCAATAGGTCATGACACCGACACTCTAACTTATACTACTACTCGGGTGGAAATATTGTTCCAACAAACACAAGAACAACAAGATGAACAACAAGTTGCTAGTGAATCAAAATAGGACTCACACGGCTTCACTAGACTTTTTTTTCAACAACACAATGATATCAAGATTATAAGAGATAGAAGCTTGATACACAATATTCAATGACTCAAGAATACACATCTTACTCTTGTCTTAACTGAATGCCTCATAAGAACGAGGACACAATTTTACACTAGGGAACTCCTCTCCCATCCTTTGTGGGACTTCTGAAATTTCTACTAGATAATTAGAGAATATCTGGAATGCCAGAGTGAGGAAGAAATTAGGATAACTTTTCTTTTTGTATGGGTGACTCCATAGCACGAATTAGAGTATGAAGGAGGAACTTTTTGACTCTATAGCATGAACTAGAACATGAAGAAAGAGAGATATTCCTAAACTCCTTGTAGCCTCCTGCTTATAAGTGTGGAGCGCTACACACCCATAAATAAGACTCTACCCAACATGATTTCGCAAATACACTGGGACCATGAATTGTTCTTTGATACAAAGTTTGTCATGACCCAAATCGGGGCCCAAGCCATGACGAGCATTCCTGAACCTGAAGGCACAGAACGCCCTCTGTCTATCTGGTAATCATGCACATAATTCATATGATCAAAGTAATACGGAATAGACACAATAATACAAAAACATAGTCAACAATTTAAAATAGTTAAAGGCCTGAAAACATGTCCCATAATATTTAATAAACATCTACAATAATCTGTGAAATCTCTACTGACATACTATTTAAATAACTGGGACAAGGCCCTAGCAGACCAAAAACCAAACTGAAATAAATACCTAAATGACTAGGCCTTCCAAAGCAAAGAAGGCTCACCAACTGAACTCTGAGACAACATGTTTGTAGACTCTACTGAGGATCTAGACCCCTAGACTACGCCTTAATACCTGGGTGGAAGTGGGAGTCAGCACAATTGTACCGGCATGCGAAGCAATCCAAAATAGAGTAATTGAAAATATATATATATATAATATGTGAGAGCAAATGTTCATCAAATAATATGCATAAAATAGTTTCTGAAAAACTCATGGGTACCTTCTGAAAACATGTAACCTGTCTGTAAATCTCAAACTCTATTTGTGTATTACTTCTGAGTTAGGTGGTATCCCCTACAAGTCTGATATTCCACAGGCGATATGGAATCCGCCATTGACCCGGCGGGGAAGCCTCTAACCCAAATATTCTGCAAGGGTTGAGTTTCCTGAATCTGATACGACACAGGACACTTAAGTCAGCGTATAATAATATACCTAACATCTCTGTAAGCCCATTTTTAACCTTTTTTGTACATGCAACATTCTGAATGTCTAAAATCTTGATAGTCTGAAATGTCTATTAATCTGAGTCTGATATGGCATTGGGATGAATTGGTATCATCATACCAAGACTTTCAAGTTATGATTTTTGAGCCATAATACATTAAGCTAAATCTTTCATTTAAATCATAATTTAGACCACCAAAAACATACAACTGATTGTCATGACCCAAACTGGGGCCTTGGCCGTGATGAGTATTCTGAACCATGAGGCCCGAAACACCCCTATCTGTCTGGTAATCATGCACACAATTCATATGATAAAAGAAATGCGGAAGATACATAATATAATGGAAACATGGTCAAGAATCATGAGAAAGTAATAATGGGGAATAATGTCCCACAATCTCAACACAACATCTCTATAACATCTACGAAATCTCTACTACATGACTAAAACGAATGTCTATCTTAAAACTGGGACAAGGCCCCCAGCAGACCCAAAACTAATAAATGATAAATTAAACTGCAGACATCAGGACTTCCCGAATATAGAAGGATTACCACTTGATTTTGTGATCTTTTGGAAGGAATTTACTAGTTGAATGGACCCCTAGACTGTGCCTCCGAACCTGGGAGGGGAGAGGAGGGGGTCAATACAAAAGTACTGGTACGCAGACAAATTAAAACAGAAATATAATATTTTTACACAATATATGTAAGACCCATTATAAAATAGTTTCATATCAAATTATTTGAAAACACATGGGCATAATGTAGTAGTTTTCAATACCAATGTAATGCAATTGAGATAGGTGGAATACCCTACAATTGTAATTCCATGGCTATGTGGAATCCATCTCTGGTGCTCGGCGGCCAAGCCTCCAATCCAAGTAGCCGCCAGGATTTGGAGCCAGTATACCCCCCATATGAGTACACCGTAGGGAATCTCCCTCATGTGAGATGTTCCAATTATTTTATTATCCTTCCATATAGGTTACAATATTATATGACCCGTATCGGCAACTACGGCTTCCAGCGATGAGCCCTTTCACTAAAGTGTCTTCTTCGGGCATCCACCTATCTCATTAAAATCAATGCATTCAAACTTTGTTCAAATCAATCATATGTCATACTCTATAGGGTATCATCATACCCGACTTGCAAATCATCAGTATCATATCATTCTCTTCATTCAATCATCATATTCAACATATTTCAACATGAACAAAACAACCCTCTCTTTGAAAGTCAAAAACCATATCCAAATCATGACATTTTAAAGATATTTCATGACATGCATTTCAAGATGATTTCAAATAATTTATATCATCTGAAAACTTACAAAAATAGCATATCTGTAATGCCCTATAAAAAGTCATGCATGTATACTGTAATTTCTGAGCTTTAGACTTAGGTTTTAAATTCCTCTAAGTGTTGAAATGACTTAGACTCATTCTTAGCTGGCAACCTTCGGGATACAACTTCTCGACCTTCCCGACCTTCATTTTTGGATTTTTTTGTTGCGTTACGATGGGGCAAGGTTGTAGTACGTCTCGAAGAAAATTCAAAATTTTTGGACGATCCTAAGGCCTCGTTTGGATTTCGATCTAGTGGCAGCGCGCGATTAGCCCGCGCCGCCTGCTGGATCGCGCCCGGCCAAAATGTTCAATCCATCCGGATTTTTTAATGGCATTTCCATAAATACTCATTCTCCTATCAACTTAAATACGGGATTAAATCCCTAAAGAGCCAAAATATCATTATATTCTTCAAATTTGCTCAAGAACTCTCCCTAGGGTTTCAACATTTAAAACCCAAGCAACTCAAGATTTAACCGCGGGTTCGTGAAACAAATTACAGATTTGGAATCCTCTCGACGTAGGCTTCGATAGACACCCAAAATTCATGGAGAACAAGGTACGCGGGGTTTTTCCTAAATTCTCATGGGCATAGAAAAATCATGTTTTAGAATGGGGTTTTAAATTATGTATATATATTTATGTATAAGATCTTTTAACATCATTGTTTTGGTCTTTTGACCATCTCCAAAGCGATTTGACAGTTTATATACATATATGAATGAATGTGTTTCAATTTTGAATACATGAACTTGCTAAAGACATTTGACCACCAGGTGTTTGATGAAATTTCTGCATGAATTGAACTTTAAGTTTCGAAATATGAAATCCTTTACATCAGTCACATGTTTTGGTGGTCTAAACTATGTTTTGAATGAAAGCTCTTGCTTACTACATTATTACTCAGAAAAAAATCATGACTTGCAATGTCTTGGTATGACGATACCAATTCAGACTAATGCCATATCAGACTCAGACTAACAGACATTTCATACTTTCATGATTTTAGACGTTTAGAATGTTGCATGTACAGAAAAGGTTAAAAATGGGCATACAAAGATGTTAGGTGGTTCCCCGAAGAGGGCTTGAGTTCAAGCGACTCATTTCCTAAAATCGTAGTTTGCCGACCCGGGTATACTATTATGCGCTGACTTAAATGTCCTGTGGCGTATCAGACTCAAACACTCCAACCCTTGTGGCACACTTAGGTTGGGGGCTTCCCCGCCGAGTCAATGGCGGATTCCATACAGCCCGTGGAATATCAGACTTGTAGGGGAATACCACCTAACTCAGAAGTAAAACACAGATCATGATTTGAAATGAACAGAAAAGTTACATGTTTTCAGAAAGTGCCCATGTATTTTTTTTTAGAAACAGTTTTATACATGATGTCTTGATGAAAAATTGCTTTCACTTAATATGTATATATATATATATATATATTTATATATATGTATGTTCCATTATACTATTTTTGGATTGCTTCGTGTGCCAGTACTTTTGTGCTGACCCCCCCTTCCTTCCAGGTTCTGAGGCACAGTCTAGGGTCCAGCTACTCAGTAGACATTCTCAGATTTGCAGACTTGATCTCGCAGTGGTGAGCCTTCTATTATTCGGAAGGCCTAATTATGTCAGACATTATCTTATTTATTATATTTTTGGTTTACTGGGAGCCTTGTCCCAGTTTCTTTTCAGACAGATGTTTGTGTTCTTAGTAGAGATTTCGCAGACTGTTGTCAGATAGTATTATTCAGAAATGTTGCAGAACTTGACCATGTTTTCCGTACTCAGTTTCAATTCTGCATTTTATTATGATTACGAATGTTGTGCATGATAACCAGATAGAGAATGGCTGTTCCGAGCCTTCATGGTTTGGGATGCTTGTCATGGCTAGGGCCTAGGATCGGGTCATGACAAACTTGGTATCAGAGCACGGTTCATGGTCCTAGGGTGTCAACGAAATTGCGTCGAGTATAGTTCTGTTTATGGGTGTGTAGCGCGCCACACTTATAAACAGGAGGCTATTAGGAATTTAGGAATGTTTCCCTTCTTTCTGATTTAGTTCGTGCTTCAGAGTCTAAACTGTCCCCTAATCAATTATCTCTTGTATTTCAGAAACACGACTATGCCTCCCCGTCGCAACATCGATCAGAGTGCTCAGGCAGATGTGGTCCATCCCACCCATGGGATGCGGACCCATAATAGAGCTTCCACGCCAGAACCTGTTCCTACTCCGGGAGTCCCTCCAGTCCCAACCAGTCCACCTCGGGCTTCGCGGACTAATGTCAACCGTCTACCAACTACTCAGAGAGATATCTCAAATGTAGAGTTCAGACGGTCTATCCATATGCTGACACAGTTGGTAGCTAACCAGGCTCAACGATCGGAAGATGTTGGGTCTGCATCTGTTACGTCTGAGGCTACTAGGGTCGGGCATTTCATGAAGATGAATCCACCTAAGTTCACTGGTACAAAGGTGTAGGAGGATCCACAGGAGTTCGTGGATGAGATGGAGAAGATCTTTAAGGTAATGCATGTAGATGAGATTGAAGGAGTGGAATTGGCAACTTATCAGCTTAAGGATGTTACAAATCAGTGGTATGCAGACTGGGAAGATGCAAAAGGTGAGAGTGTTGAGCCTACAGTTTGGGGTGAGTTTGTAGAAGCTTTCCTTGACAGATTCTTTCCTCTAGAGTTGAGGGAGGCCAAAGCAGAAGAGTTCATGAATCTAAAGCAGGGCAGTATGAGTGTACAGGAGTACACTTTGAAGTTTAATCAACTAGCCCGCTATGCACCAGAATTGACTAGCAATATAAGAGCCTAGATGAGGAAATTTTTATCCGTCCTTGCTGATAACCTGGTACTTGAGTGCCAGCGGGCAATGTTAAATGGGGAGTTAGACTTTGCTAGACTGACAGTCCACATGCAGCAGGTGGAAGAGAAGAAGAGAAAGATCGTTGAATCTAGAGAGAAGGGCAGACAGGCCAAGAGAGTCAAATCAGCGGACCAGCACTAGAGTCAGCCGCAGAGTGGTAACTGGGGAAATAGGTGGTCGAAGAAGACGAGGTTTTGGAATAATACACAGTCAGTAGCCAGCGCCCCAGCTTCCAGACCCCCTGCAGACAGACAGACTCAGAGCTTTCAGACTTCTCATGGATCTAGAGCACCAGATACTCAGTCGCAGGGTAGTGTGGCTCAGCAGCATCGCACTTACCCGCGATGTGAAAATTGTGGTAGGAATCATCCGGGGAAATGTCAGTTGGGCACAGTTGTATGTTATTCATGTGGTCAGTCAGGCCACTTTCAGAGGGACTGTCCATCTGCTAGGAGGAGTGCTAGTGGTGCGAAGTTTCAGGGCAATTCCACAGCGCCACCCCCATCTCAGAAGGGCGCCGCATCAGCTGTCGGGAACAGTCGCAACCGGTTATATGCCTTGACCAACCGCCAGGAGGCGGAAGCTTCCCCAAATGTTGTTACTGGTACATTACAAATCTTTTCCCATGATGTTTGTGTGTTACTTGATCCCGGATCTACCTTATCCTATGTGACCCCTTATGTGGCTGTTGGTTTTGGGTTTGAGCCCAGTGTGATTTCTAAACCCTTTTCTGTTTCTACCCCGGTGGGGGATTTTGTTATTTCTAGAAGGTTATATAGGGGTTGTGTGGTGACTGTTGGTAGTCGGGATACGGTGGCAGACCTTATAGAGTTGGACATGGTTGCATTTGATGCTATCTTAGGGATGGATTGGCTCCATTCATGCTACGCCATATTGGATTGTAGGACCCGTAGAGTTACCTTTTCTTTCCCGAATGAACCAATGATAGAATGGGAGGGACATTCTTTAGCACCCAAAGGGCACATTATATCTTATCTCAGGGCCCGAAAACTCATTTCTAAGGGTTGCTTGTATCACCTTATTCGAGTCAAGGACTCTAAAGTTGAAAATCCTCCTCTTCAGTCTGTCCCTGTGGTGAATGAATTTCCAGAAGCCTTTCCCGAAGATCTCCCAGGGATACCCCCTGATAGGGAGATAGAGTTTGGTATTGATGTGTTGCCAGATACCCATCCCATTTCTATTCCACCATATAGAATGGCTCCCGCAGAGCTAAAAGAGTTGAAAGAGCAGCTAGCAGACCTCCTAGATAAGGGATTTATACGCCCCAGTGTATCTCCTTGGGGTGCACCTGTACTTTTCGTGCGTAAGAAAGACGGTTCCCTTCGTATGTGCATAGATTACCGTCAGTTGAATAAGGTCACAATTAAAAACAAATATCCTCTTCCTAGGATTGATGATCTTTTTGACCAGCTTCAGGGTGCTAGATGTTTTTCAAAAATAGACCTTCGTTCGGGCTATCATTAGTTGAAAGTTAGGGAGTCAGACATTCCCAAAACAGCTTTCTGAACCCGATATGGTCACTATGAGTTTCTTTTCATGTCCTTCGGGTTAACTAATACCCCTGCAGCCTTCATGGATCTTATGAACAAAGTTTTCCGTCAGTTTCTTAACTCGTTTTTCATTGTATTTATTGATGATATTCTGATTTATTCTAAGAGTAAAGAGGATCATGCCGATCACCTCCGAATCATTCTTCAGACCATTAAGGATCATCAGTTGTATGCTAAATTTTCCAAGTATGAGTTCTGGTTAGATACTATTGCCTTCTTAGGGCATATTGTGTCCAGTGACGGGATTAGAGTGGACCCCCAGAAAGTTGAGGCAGTGAGAAAATGGCCCAGACCCACGACTCCAATCGATATTCGGAGCTTCTTGGGTTTGGCAGGTTATTACAGAAGGTTCGTAGAGAGTTTTTTATCCATAGCGACCCCACTCACTAAACTGACTCAGAAAAAGGTAAAGTTTGTGTGGTCTGATTTATGTGAAAATAGTTTTGAGAAATTGAAAGAAAGACTGACCACTGCACTTGTTTTAACTCTTCCTGAGGGTGTTGATGGTTTTGTGGTTTACTGTGATGCGTCCCGTGTGGGACTTGGCTGCGTTTTGATGCAACGTGGTAAGGTGGTAGCTTATGCATCTAGGCAGTTGAAGGTGCACGAGCGGAACAATCCTACTCATGATTTGGAGTTAGCGGCTGTGGTGTTTACCCTTAAGACTTGGCGGCACTACTTGTACGGTGTTCATGTTGATATTTTCACTGATCACAAGAGTCTGCAGTATGTTTTCTCGCAGAAAGAATTGAATCTCAGGCAGAGGCGGTGGTTGGAACTTTTGAAAGACTATGATATGAGCCTGCATTACCATCCGGGCAAGGCAAATGTTGTAGCCGACGCCCTCAGCAGGTTGTCTATGGGAAGCCTTTCTCATGTAGAAGAAGAAAAGAAAGAGATATTGAAGGACATTCACCGCCTTGCGAATCTGGGAGTGTGACTGTTAGATTCCGAAGACGGAGGGGTGATTGTTCATGAGTTAGCTAAGTCATCCCTTTGTGCTGAAGTGAAGGAGAAGCAGGTTAAAGATTCCATCTTGATGCAAATCAAGAAAAATGTGGGTCAGCAGAAGGTGATGTCTTTTGAAATTGGTGGTGATGGCATTCTGAGGTTTCAGGGTAGATTATGTGTTCCGAATGTCGACGGGCTTCGAGAAAGAATTCTTGATGAAGCTCACACATCAAGGTATGTTGTCCATCCTAGTTCTACTAAGATGTACCATGATTTGAAATCTATGTTTTGGTTGAATAATATGAAGCGGGATGTGGCTAACTTTGTTTCTAAGTGCTTGAATTGCCAACAAGTGAAAGTAAAACATTTGAGGCCAGGAGGTACTTCCCAAGAAATAGCGTTTCCATTGTGGAAGTGGGAAATGGTCAATACGGACTTTATTACAGGACTTTCGAAGTCCCAAAATTAGTATGACTCTATATGGGTGATTGTAGATAGGCTGACCAAGTCAGCTCACTTTCTGCCTGTCAGGACTAACTATTCGGGGGAAGATTATGCTAAGATGTTCATCGCAGAAATTATCCGTTTGCATGGAGCGCCTGTCTCCATTATATCCTACCGAGGTACGCAGTTTTCTTCTCAGTTTTGGAGATCGTTTCAGAAAGGTTTAGGTACCCAGGTGAACTTAAGTACAGCATTCCACCCTCAGACTGATGGGCAAGCTGAACGCACCATCCAGACCCTGGAGGACATGTTGAGGGCCTATGTGATTGACTTTAAAGGTTGTTGGGTTGATCACTTGCCACTGATAGAGTTTGCCTATAACAACAGTTTCCACTCTAGTATTAAGATGTCACCTTTTGAGGCATTTATGGTAGGAGATGTAGGTCTCCAATAGGCTGGTATGAAGTAGGTGAGATGCAGATGTATGGGCCTGATCTTGTTCATCAGGCAATGGAGGATGTGAAACTCATTAGGGAACGACTTAAGACAGCTCAGAGTCATCAGAAATCCTATGCCGACGTTAGAAGAAGAGAGTTAGAGTTTGAGATTGGACATTGGGTTTTCCTCAAAGTTTCTCTCATGAAGGGATTTATGTGTTTTTGGAAGAGGGGTAAGCTAAGTCCTCGCTATATAGGCCCGTATCAGATTGTAAGGAGAATAGGTGGAGTTGCGTATGAATTAGAATTGCCTGCAAGTTTGGGTTCTTTTCATCTAGTATTCCACATATCCATGTTGAAGAAGTGAATCGGAGATCACTCTTTAGTGGCGCCCATTGATGAGATCAAGGTGGACGATTCCTTGTCTTACGAGGAAGAGACCGTGGAAATCCTAGATCGACAAGTGAGAAAATTGAGGAGTAAGGAGATAGTCTCAGTTAAAGTGTTATGGCGAAATCAGAAAGTTGAAGAAGCAACTTGGGAGTCGGAGCATGACATGAAAGTGAGATACCCAAGCCTATTTGAACCAGCAAATAACAAATTGGAAGGTACAATTCTTGCTTTATGTTTCCTTCTATGTATGAATCTGCTTGAAATCGTGTGTGACTATTCCTGCGTCATCATTCGGGGACGAATGATCCCAAGGGGGGGATAATGTAACGCCCCGTAAAAATTCATGCATGTATTAGACTGTAATTTCTGAGCTTTAGACTTAAGTTTTAAATTCCTCTAAGTGTTGAAATGACTTAGACTCATTCTTAGCTGGCAATCTTCAGGATACAACTTCTTGACATTCCCGACCTTCATTTTTGGATTTTTTTGTTGCGTTACGATGGGGCAAGGTTGTAGTACGTCTCGAAGAAAATTCAAAATTTTTGGATGAGCCTAAGGCCTCGTTTGGATTTCGATCCAGTGGCAGCGCGCGATTAGCCCGCGCAGCCTGCTGGATCGCGCCCGGCCAAAATGTTCAGTCCATCCGGATTTTTAATGGCATTTCCATAAATACTCATTCTCCTATCAACTTAGACACGAGATTAAATCCCTAAAGATCCAAAATATCATTATATTCTTCAAATTTACTCAAGAACTCTCCCTAGGGTTTCAACATTTAAAACCCAAGCAAATCAAGATTTAACCGCGGGTTCGTGAAACAAATTACAGATTTGGAATCCTCTCAACGTAGGCTTCGATAGACACCCAAAATTCATGGAGAACAAGGTACGCGGGGTTTTCCCTAAATTCTCATGGGCATAGAAAAATCATGTTTTAGAATGGGGTTTTAAATTATGTATATATATTTATGTATAAGATGTTTTAACATCATTGTTCTGGTCTTTTGACCATCTCCAAAGCGATTTGACAGTTTATATACATATATGAATGAATGTGTTTCAATTTTGAATACATGAACTTGCTAAAGACATTTGACCACCAGGTGTTTGATGAAATTTCTGCATGAATTGAACTTTAAGTTTCGGAGTATGAAATCCTTTACATCAGTCACATGTTTTGGTGGTCTAAACTATGTTTTGCATGAAAGCTCTGACTTAATACATTATGGCTCAGAAAAAAATCATGACTTGCAATGTCTTGGTATGGCGATACCAATTTAGACTAATGCCATATCAGACTCAGACTAACAGACATTCCATACTTTCATGATTTTAGACATTCAGAATGTTGCATGTACAGAAAAGGTTAAAAATGGGCATTCAGAGATGTTAGGTGGTTCCCCGAAGAGGGCTTGAGTTCAAGTGACTCATTGCCTAAAACCGTGGTTTGCCGACCCAGGTATACTATTATGCGCTGACTTAAATGTCCTGTGGCGTATCAGACTCAGACACTCCAACCCTTGCGGCACACTTGGGTTGGGGGCTTCCGCGTCGAGTCAATGGCGGATTCCATACAGCCCGTGGAATATCAGACTTGTAGGGGAATACCACCTAACTCAGAAATAAAACACAAATCATGATTTGAAATGAACAGACAAGTTACATGTTTTCAGAAAGTGCCCATGTATTTTTTTTCAGAAACAATTTTATACATGATGTCTTGATGAAAAATTGCTTTCACTTAATATGTATGTTCCATTATACTATTTTTGGATTGCTTCGTGTGCCAGTACTTTTGTGCTGACCCCCCCCCCCCCCCTCCTTCCAGGTTCTGAGGCACAGTCTAGGGGTCCAGCTACTCAATAGACATTCTCGGATTTGCAGACTTGATCTCGCAGTGGTGAGCATTCTATTATTCGGAAGGCCTAATTATGTCAAACATTATCTTATTTATTATGTTTTTGGTTTACTGGGGGCCTTGTCCCAGTTTCTTTTCAGACAGATGTTTGTGTTCTTAGTAGAGATTTCGCAGACTGCTGTCAGATAGTATTATTCAGAAATGTTGCAGAACTTGACCATGTTTTCCGTACTCAGTTTCAATTCCGCATTTTATTATGATTACGAATGTTGTGCATGATAACCAGATAGAGAATGGGTGTTCCGGGCCTTCATGGTTCGAGATGCTCGTCACGGCTAGGGCCTAGGCTCGGGTCGTGACAATATCAAGAGAGTGGTTCCATGTAAATCATGCTCTCAATTTATCATCATTATGAAGCACATGCATATCCATATATAATATATCAAATCATATTGGATTTAGGCCTAAAGACCAAATCAATATCATAAAACGTTTAAAACATAATCATATTCGTAATTTCAAAACCCCCATTTTGAAAACATGAATTTTTAAAGCCCATGAGATTTTTGAGATAACCCCACGTACCTCTCACACAAAGCCAAGAGCGTGAGTTGCAACGACTCCAAGCCTTGTTCATATCCTTGGCCTTGTGTGAAGCCCTTGTGAGTCCATCCAAGTGCCTATACTTATTAAAACGTGAAGAGGCCCAACAAAACACCCCAAACCCACCCACTTAATGCTAAGCATATTTTGGTCTTTTGTCCCTCCTTTGTAATTGACTATATAAGTCATTTCTTAGGGCTAGTCTTCTGGTAGTTCATTCATGATACTTTGAGAACACAAGACTTGTAATATTTTAAACTTTTCTCTTCCATTAGAGAAGCTCAAAACCGAAATTCCCAATTGAAGTGACACTTGGGTTGAATCTTGGCTAGAAACTTGGCGATCAAAGATTTCAACGGGCTTTTCTTTGTAAGACAAGGAATCTATCACTTTGACACCCTTTCCTGGCAATACCAAAGAGTGATCTCTAGTGTATTTCTTCAACATGGATACATCGAATACCAGATGAACGAAACCCAAACTTGTTGGCAATTCTAGCTCATAAGCAACTGTACCAATCTTTCTCAGAATCTGATATGGCCCTATATAGAGAGGGCTTAATTTACCCCTTTTTCCAAACCACATAACTCCTTTCATAGGAGAAACCTTAAGAAACACCCAATCACCAACTTCAAACTCTAGTTCTCTTCTCCAAACATCGGCATAGGAATTCTGATGACTCTGAGCAGTCTTGAGTTGTTCTCTAATGATCTTCTCTTTCCCCATCACCTGATGAGCAAGATCAGGCCCATATAACTGGGTCTCACCGACTTCATACCTTCCTATCAGAGACCTACATATCCTCCCATACAAATCCTCAAAAGGAGCCATTTTGATGCTGGCATGGTAACTATTATTGTAAGCAAATTCAATCAGTGGTAGGTGATTTACCCAAATACCTTTGAAATCAATGACGCATGCCCTCAACATATCCTCAAGGGTCTGAAAGGTACGCTAAGATTGCCCATCTGTCTGAGGGTGGAAAGCTGTGCTCAAATTCACTTATGTACCTAAACCCTTCTGAAAAGATCTCCAGAACTGAGATGAAAACTGCGTACCTCTATCGGATATAATGGACACAGGTGCCCCATGCAACCGAACTATCTCTTCAATGTAAATCTTAGCATAACTCTCTCCCAAATAATTAGTCCTTACAGGCAAAAAGGGGGCTGACTTTGTCAACCGATCTACAATCACCAATATAGAATCATACTAGTTTCGGGATCTCCAAAGTCCTATAATGAAATCCATGTTTATCATCTCCTACTTCCATAAAGGCAGGGTTATCTCTTGGGAAGTACAACCTGGCCTCATGTGTTCTACCTTCTCTTGTTGACAACTCAAACACTTGGACACAAAATCAGCTAGATCATGTTTCATGTTATTCAACCAATACAAGGTTTTCAGATCATGGTACATATTAGTATAGCCTGGGTGAACGGCATACTTCAAAGTGTGAGCTTCATGAAGGATCCTTTTCCGCAGTCCATCAACATTCGAAATGCATAACCTACCCTGATATCTCAGAATACCATAACCAACAATTTCAAACGACATTACCTTTTATTGACCCACGTCTTTCTTGATTTGCATCAAGAAGGAATCTTCAACTTGCTTCTCTTTAACTTCAGCACAAAGAGATGACTTAGCTAACTCATGAACAATCACCCCTCCATCTTCGAAATCTAAGAGTCGCACTCCCAGATTTGTAAGGCGGTGAATATCCTTCACCATCTCTTCCTTTCCTTTTTCAACATAAGAAAGGCTGCCCATAGACAACCTACTGAGGGCGTCGGCTACAACATTTGTCTTTCCCAGATAGTAATACAGACTCATATCATAGTCTTTCAAAAGCTCCATCTAACGCCTCTGCCTGATTTTCAGTTCTTTCTGCGAGAAAACATACTGCAAACTCTTATGGTCAGTAGAAATATCAACATGCACTTCATAGAGATAGTGCCTCCAGATTCTAAGTGCAAACACCACGACTACTAACTCCAAGTCATGAGTGGGGTAATTGCGCTCATGCACCTTTAACTACCTAGATACATAAGCTATCACCTTCCCACACTACATCAATACATAACCAAGTCCCACACCGGATACATCACAATAAACCACAAAACCATCTACACCCTCGGGAAGGGTCAAAACAGGAGCAGTAGTCACCTTGTCCTTCAACTTCTCAAAACTTTTTTCACACAAGTCAGACCACACAAACTTCATTTTTTTCTGAGTCAGTTTAGTAAGTGGAGAATCTATGGAATAAAAACCCTCTATGAACCTTCTGTATACCCCGCCAAACCCAAGAAGCTTTAAATATCGGTTGGAGTCGTGGGTCTGGGCCATTTTCTCACTGCTTCAACTTTTTGGGGATCCACTCTTATCTCGTTACTGGACACAATATGCCCCAAGAAGGAAATAGAATCTAACCAGATTCACACTTAGAAAATTTGGCACATAGCTGATGATTCTTAAGGGTCTGAAGAATAATTCGGAGATGATTGGCATGGTTCTATTCACTTTTCGAATAGATCAGAATATCATCAATGAACACCATGACAAACAAGTCTAGAAACTAACAGAATACTCTATTCATAAGATCCATAAAGGTTGCAGGGGCGTTAGTCAACCTGAAAGACATGACTAAGAAATCATAGTGACCATATCAGGTTTGAAAGGCTATCTTGGGAATGTCTAACTCCCTAACTTTCAAATGATGATAACCCGAACGAAGATCTATTTTCAAAAAACACTTAGCACCCTGAAGCTGGTCAAAAAGATCATTAATCCTCGGAAGAGGATACTTGTTTTTAATCGTGACCTTATTCAGTTGACGATATTCTGTGCACATACGAAGGGAATTGTTTTTCTTTCGCACAAAAAGTACAGGTGCACCCCAAGAGGACACACTGGGGTGAATAAAACCCTTATCTAGAAGGTCTGCTAGCTGCTCTTTAAACTCTTTCAGTTCTGCAGGAGCCATTCTATATGGTGGAATAGAAATAGGACGAGTGTCTGGCAACACATCAATGCCAAACTCTATTTCCGTATCAGTTGGTATCCCTGGGAGATCTTCGAGAAAGACTTCTAGAAACTCATTTACTACAGGAACTGACTGAAAAGGAAGATTTTCAACTCTTGAATCTTTTACTCGGATTAGATGGTACATACATCCTTTGGAGATAAGCTTTCGGGCTCTAAGATAAGAGATAAAGTGACCTCTAGGTTCCACAGAATTCCTTGCCCATACAATTGGTGTCTCATTCAGAAAATAAAAAGTGACCTTTCGGGTTCTGCAATCAAGTGTGGCATAACATGAATAGAGCCAGTCCATCCCAAGGATGGCATCAAAATCTACCATATCAAGTTCTATAAGGTTGTCCACAATATCCCTACTAAGAATAGACACAACACGATTTCTATAAACCCTTCTAGTAATAATAGAACCACCTACAGGAGTGGAAACAATGAAGGGTTCTTCAATGACTTCGGGCTCAAACCTAAAACTAACAGCCACATAGGGGGTCACATAAGATAAAGTAGACCAGGGATCAAGCAATACATACACATCACGAGAAAAAAATTGTAACATACTAGTGACAAAATCTGATGAAGCTTCCACCTCCTGGCGGTTAGTCAAAGAATATAACTGGTTGCGACCGCTCCCAGTAGCTGAAAGGGCACCCTTAGGAGGAAGAGCTGTGGGGGCAGGTTGGGGTCCTAGTCCGCCTTGTATTTCCTCTAGTAAAAGGGAAATCGCTCTAAAGATGTCCACCTTGCCACAAGTATAACAATTTTTTCCCTCAAAAAACACTTCCCTGGGTGATTCCTCCAATAAATCTCACACCATGGATAAGTACGACGTTGTTGGGCCATACTCCCCTACGATTGAGTATCTGGGGCTCTCGATCCATGACGAGTCTGGAAACTCTGAGATTGTCTGTCTACTGGTGGTCTAGGCGCTGGGGCGCTGGCAGCAGACTGCGCATTACTCCAAGACTTCTTCTTTTTCCATCTATTTCCCCAGTTGCCACTCTGTGGCTCGCTGTGATTCTAATCCACGGTTCTGTCTCTCTTTGCTTGCCTGTCTTTCTCTCTTATTTCTAAAATTTTCTTTTTCTTCTTTTATATCTACTGCATATGAACGGTCAGCCGAGCAAATTCTAAATCCTTGTTCAACATAGCCCCCTGGCACTCAAGTACCAGGTTATCAGCAAGGTCGGATGGAAATTTCCTCATTCGGGCTCTCATATTACTAGTCAACTCTGGTGCATAGCGGGCTAGTTTATTAAACCTCAAAGTGTACTCTTGGACACTCATACTGCCCTGCTTCAGCTTCAAAAACTCTTTGGACTTGGCCTCCCTCAACTCCAGAGGAAAGAATCGATCTGGAAAAGCTTCCACAAATTCTCCCCAAACTGTGGGCTTAACACACTCACTTTTTGCATCCTCCTAATCAGTATACCACTAATTTGCAACATCCTTGAGCTGAAAAGTTGCCAGTTCCACCCCTTCAACCTCATCCATATGCAGTACCTTAAAGATCTTTTTCATCTCATCCACAAACTCCTGTGGATCTTCCTCCACCTTGGTGCCAGTGAACTTAGGTGGGTTCATCTTTATGAAATGTCCAACCCTAGTAGCCTCAGATGTAACAGATGAAGACCCAACATCTTCCAATCATTGAGCCTGGTTAGCCACCAACTGTGTCAGCATCTGAATAGACTGTCTGAATTCTGCATTTGAAATATCTCCCTGAGTAGTTGGGGGATAGTTGACATTATTCTGCGAAGCCCGAGGTGGACTGGTCGGGATTGGAGGGACTCCCATAGTAGGGACAATTTCTAGAGTGTGAGCTCTGTTATGGGTCTGCTTCCCATAGGTGGGATGGACCTCATCTGCCTGATTATTCTGATCGATGATACGATGTGGAGGCATAACTGTGTTTCTGAAACATAAGTGATCATTGATTAGGGGACAGTTCAAATTCTAAAGCACGAACTAAATCACAAAGAAGGGAAATATTTCCTAAATTCCTAGAAGCCTCCTGATTATAAGTGTGGCGCGCTACACACCTATAAACAGGACTCTACCCGATGCAATTTTGCAGACACCCTGGGACCATGAACTGTGCTTTGATACCAAGTTTGTCACGACTAGAACCAGGGCATGGTCGTGACCAGTATTTCCAACCATGAAGGTCCAAAATATAGAAGGCTCACCACTTGATTCTGCGATCTGTCAGAAGGAATTTACTGGTTGTTTGGACCCCTATACTGTGCCTACGAACCTAGGAGGGGAGGGGGTCAATACAAAAGTACTCGTACGCAGACAAATCAAAATAGAAATATAATATTTTTTCACAATATAGGTGAGAGCCATTATAAAGCAATTTCATATCAAATTATTTGAAAACACATGGGCATAATGTAATAGTTTTCAATACCAATGTAAAGCGATTAATCTAGGCTTTGTGGAATCCGCCTCTAGTGCTCGGCGGCCAAGCCTCCAATCCAAGTAGCTGTCAGGATTTGGAGCCAGTATACCCCCCATGTGAGTATCCCACAGGGAATCCCCCCATGTGAGATGTTCCAATTATGTTATTATCCTCCCATGTAGGATACAATATCATATGAACCACATCGGCAACTACGGTTTCCAGCAATGAGCCCTTTCACTCAAACGGCTTCTTCGGGCGTCCACCTTTCTCATAAAAATCAATGCATTCAAACTTTGTTCAAATCAATCACATGTCATACTTTGTAGGGTATCGTCATACCCGACTTGCAAGTCATCGGTATCATATCATTCTCTTTATCAAATCATCATATGCAACATATTTCAACATGAACTAAACAACCCTCTCTTTGAAAGTCAAAAACTATATCCAAATCATGACATTTTTAAGACATTTCATGACATGCATTTCAAGATGATTTCAAATGATTAATATCATGTGAAAACTTAAAACAATATCATATCAAGAGAGGGGTTCCGTGTAAATCATGCTCTCAATTTATCATCATTATGAAACACATGCATATCCATATATAATATATCAGATCACATTGGAATTAGGCCTAAAGACTAAATCAATATCATAAAATAATTAAAACATCATAATATTCGTAATTTCAAAACCCCAATTTTGAAAACATGAATTTTTAAAGCCCATGATTTTTTTGAGATAACCCCACGTACCTCTATGTGCGAAGATTATAGGTGCTTCTCGAAGCCTATGCTTAGAGGATTCCATATATGCAATTAGTTCCTAAGACCCCCGGTTGAATCTTGAGTTGCTTGGGTTTTTTTTGATTTTAAAAGCCTAAGGAGAATCCTTGAGCACTTTTGATGAATGAAGCTGTATTTTGGGGTCTTTGGAACTGAATTTCATGTTTAGGTGCTAAGTAAGGGTGGAAAAGGACCATTTTTCCCCAAAAACTGGAGTGTTTAAGTCACTTGAAACCTTTACAAGGTGCCGCCTATGTCATCGCCTTTGTTTACATAGGCGCCGCCAAGAATATCGCCTATGCTTTCCATTGGCCATGTGCGATTGGTTAGGCAACGCATATTACTTTGAAAGGCCATAACTTCTTGCTCGGGTGCCGGATTTTAGAAAAATTGGTATCGTTGGAAAGCTAACTCAGAAACCTATAATTTTACACATAGTAGGCTTTCTAATTCGACATATACAAAGATTCATGGTCGATATAAGTTAACATAAATTATAATACCCACTAAATCTTAATCTGTAGAAGTAGTTTTTAACTCGTCCTTGAGTCAAATGACCCCTATGGTCTAAATTCAAGCTTGAATGGATTCACATGCTACACAAATAATTCACATGCAGTATTGGCATAGGATTTAGGGCTTTGGGATTTATAAACATATCAGAATCATGGTTTATATTGTAGCCCAAAATGTAGGGCGTTACACTGATATAGAAGATTTCGTGTTTCGAAACTCAAGTCAAAATCATGCAAAAATTTCATCAACATATGGTGGTCTAGTGCCTTTAGCAAATCCATGCACTCTTTCATTACATGCATTATGAACATTAAACATTCATGATAGATTCCCTCTTTAGTGATTTTAAAACCACCTTTAAATCAGAACAAGAGTTCAATCATTTCATATAGTGATTTTCAAGGATGCATTGCAAAACAATTCATATGCTATGAGAAAACTGGAAAAAATCATAATAAGAGGGAATTCACTGAAAATCATGCTCTCAACAAGAATTTATTCTTAAATACATCGTTTCATACATTCATATTCTCAAATCACTTTGGGAAAGGTCAAAAGACCAAAACAATGATGTTAAAACATTTAATACATGAATATATACATAGATTCAAAAAACCCATTTTGAAACATGATTTTCCTATGCCCATGAGAATTTAGGAAAACCGTGCGTACCTCCATTTCGAAAAATAATGGGTGCTTCTTGAAGCCTATGGATTGGGGATTCCGAATCTCTAATCAATTTTGAAAACCTACGGTTGAGTCTTGATTTATTTGGGTTTTTAGTTTGAAACCCTTGGGAGTGTTCTTGAGAATTTTTAGATGAATGTGGATGTATTTTGGAGAATTGGGGACTGAATTTCATGTTTATGGCTGAATAAGGGTGGGAAAAGGACCATTTTGCCCCAAAAATAGAGTGTTTAAGTCACTTGAAACCATAAGATATGCGCCGCATATGATATCGCCTATATTTAGATAGGAGCCGCCTATGACATTGCCTATATTTACATAGGCACCGCATATGATATCCTCTATATTTACATAGGCGCCGCCTATGATATTGCCTATATTTACATAGGCGCCACATATGATATTGCCTATATTTACATAGGCGCCGCATATGCTATCGCATATGCTTTCCAGTGGCCATGTGCGATTGGTTACGCGATGTATACTACTTTAAAAGGCCATAACTTCTTGCTTGGGTGTTGGATTTTAGCAAAATTGGTATCGTTGGAAAGTTAACTCGAAGACCTATCATTTGACACATAATAGGCTCTCTAATTCGACATATACAGAGAGTTATGGTCGATGGAAGCTGACACAAATTACAACATCCACTAAAACTTAATCGATCGAAATAGTTTCAACTCATCCTTGAGTTGAAGGACCTCTATGGTCTAAATTCATTCTCAAATGGATTCACATACTTCATAAACATGCCAAATTGGCATAGGATTTTAGGCTATGGCGTTATCAACGCATCAAATTCCTGGTTTTTATTCTAGCCCGAAATGCGGGGTGTTACATTTTATTTTGGAATAACATAAATCAATATTTTGGACTTCAACTCCTGAATTTTGCCACTGAAAGAGTTATTGCTCAAGTCTAAATAGTTTAGTGATGGGAGGAAGAATATCCAGGAAGGTATAGTCCCATTCAAGTAGTTTGATGACAAGGCGAGTATGTAATACCCCATAAAATTCTAAGCCTAAATCAGCTCCCTGAGTCTTAATAAGAAAATCCAACACTTAGAAGAATTTTTGCTAAGTGTTGAAAGTACTTAGTTTCATTTTATACCTCTGAACTTCGGGGATTTATTTGACGACCTTTCCGACCTCCGTTTTTGGATTTTCAAGTTGTGCTGCGATGGGGAAAGGTAGTACACCCCGAGTAAGTTTTGGAATTTTTGGAGTAGCGTAAGGGAACTTTTGGCTGACCAAAACTGTAGCTACGGGCGATAAGGCCCACGTCGCCTGGCAACTCCACTGCTTGCCCAGTTTTCAGCATTTCAGGGTCAACTTCAAATGATCATAATTTCTTGAATATTTTGAACTGGGAGATATTCTATATATCAATCGAAATATCTTTGAGTCCTCTTTCTAATGCAATTGGTTTCATTCAATTTGAACATCTAAGTAAAGAGTTATGATCAATTTACTTCAACCTATCAGCCTGAAAACAACAGAGGACACCTGCGTCTTTCTCTCTTTCTCCAGAGGTATTTTAGTCTTTCTCACCTCTATATATATACACAAAAACACGAGAATCAATCATAATTTAGAAACATATGCTTGTTTTCTCTCAAAATTCATCAAGAACAAGTATAGGGTTTTCATAGGAGCTTCAAGAATTAAGGAATTTCATCATTAATCTTCAAGAATCTTTCATCTAAGGTATGTATACTGTTGATTCATGGATTCCTTTCATCCATGAAGCTCCAAAACCCTCTTTTAAATTTATAAATAATGATATTTATTTTGTGGGTAGATTATAACCATGTTGTTGATGTAAATTAAATTTAAATTCCATGAGTTATCTCAAGAAATCATGAAAACTAATTTATTTTGTAGTATTATTCATATGAACTTTATATTGAGTTCTTGAAATTTCAAGTTGGACGTTGATGATCATGTTGTTGGTGTTGGATGATTCCTAAGTTGGAATCTTTAAGTGATTTTATGAAACATGTTAGTATATAAGTTGAAATCCATTAATTTGGTGGTTTAAGATTTGTTGAATTGATGAGTTTACCTATGTCTAAAATTGTACATGTAAGGTGTTTGATAATATGCCTAAGAAACTAGAAATCATGTAATATAGCTAAATTGTGAATAAATGATGGATTCATGATACACCTCTATGTTGAAATGGTTTCCATGCTATGAAGGTGTCTTGTAAACCTTGTTGGGTTGTTAATGAACTAGCTCTATGAATTTATTCCATGTCTATTTGCAATCCCATTTATGTACAAGATTATGATAACCATCTATGTTATGAAATTCCCCCAGTCATGGTATTGTGGATTGTTGATGTTGGTCATGTATTCAAGAAAGACATGCTTTGTCAGTTTCCTTCTATCGAGTCCTGGGGGTACTTGTACCCAAAAAATATAGCTGTGCCTAGAGCCATGTCATATTTTCACGATATCCTCAATCAAGCCACGTTCAATAGAATTCAGTCAGTCATGTGACTCAGGAAAAAAAATCTTAGTAATCTCATAAACTCAGTCAGTAAAAAGAATTCAATAACATTCTGTCAGACAACGAAATTTAGTAAACTCAGTCCATGTACAGTTCAGTTCATTATGTTCAGTGTCTGTTCAGATGGGAGTAGTAATTAGAACCGAGTTAACTTAACGATGGGAACTCACCTGCCAGTAGAGGGTGTGTTTCTTAGAAGCAATCCTTGCATTCCAGAACTATGTAGCCAGCATAGGTTGAGACATCAATACCTATCAGTTGAGGGTAGATGAGGTGGCTTAACCTATCAGATGAGGGTTCCCACCATTATCATTAGAGTACCCGCCAGATAAGGGTCACTCACAGTTTGTCCTTACTAGTGGTGCGGTATTGACACCCTTCCAGTCCTGGTACAGATTGGACCCCATCTCAGCTATAATAGCAATATATAGGGCATGTCGGTTAGATAACTACTTCCCATAATTTCAGTATCAGCTACTGAACTCAGATAGTTCTTCAGCATATAGGACTGACAGATACAGTTAACTCAAATACAGTACAAAACTTAGCTAGTTCCATCAGATTTAGTACTGTCAGATATAGTCATTCATGCTATCAGTTATCAAAACTCATGTTATCAAATATATCAGTTATCAGAATTCAGTTATCAGTCATGATATGCTATCAGTAAATACATATCATCTGTATTCATACTCAGTAGTCATGTTATCACAAACTCAATTTTAGAACTGTTATATAAAATCAATCAGATTAGTTCTTCATAATCAGAACTATCAGAAACAAACATTTTCTTTATCAATAATATAACATCAGTTCCTCTACAAACATTTTCTTTATCAATAATATAACATCAGTTCCTCTTTATTCAATAAACTTAGTTGTCAGTAAATCAGTGCACGAAATTTAGTATCCAGTACTAGTACAGTTATAGTTATAGTTATTATGTATTCTCATGTTCATGTTAGTCAGTATTGTTCATACATATGAACCCTATGTATTCAGCCTACCTCACTTGCATACCAGTATATTCAAAGTACTAACGCATACTTTTCTCGTGCTATGGTGTCTTATACCATAGGTTTGGACGCATGGGATCCAGAGCTCCCTTAGCAATTTTATAGTCAACCAGCAATAGTAATTAACTGTGAGTCCTCATCCTTCGAGGACAATTATGTTATTATTCATATCACTATTTTAGTTTAGAGGTTTATAGACTACATTATGTTAGACAATTATTTCAGATTTATGTTAGTATGGTTATACCATTTTTAGATATTATTTTATCAGGTGTTTATTCAAATTTTAACCTTATGGCCTTACAGTATTATGTTTTCGCATATTTTACTGTATGGTTATCCAGTGCTTAGGTACAAATATAAGTCGTGGGTTAGCTTGTGGTCTTTCGAGGTCATGGGCACCGTGTAGCATTTCGGTTTAGAAAATTGGGCCGTTACAAACTTGGTACCAGAGCCTAAGGTTCAATAGTGTCCTAGGAAGTCTGAAAGCTGTATCAAGTAGAGTCTTGTACATGGGCGTGTTGTGCACCACAGTTATGTCCAGGAGGCTATGCGATGTTTTAGGAATAGTTTCCCTTCTTTCATGTCTCAAGATTGTGCTATAGCATGGTTCTCTAAGTAACCCATGTAGATTCACATTAGGCTCCCCTCATGTCAACCTTACCTTACTTTCAAGGTAACAAAAATAGTGAAGCTCAAATCCTAAAGATAGGGATTTCTCATGCATTCCCTGGAGACAGTTATGGGATTTGCCACATACTCAGACAATATCCCCTCAGTTCATTCATGTTCCAAAGCTGTACAGATTTCATTTATGATCATGAGAACTCCTTTGTAAACTCAAATCCAATTTTTAATATGCCATAAGATCCCTTCTCAAAATCCTATGACAATATAGACCTAGAATTTTAAGCATGGACCCAAGAGTTTAGCAGTAGATGAGTTGGGATAGTATTATCCAGTTTGATTAGATTATGTATTCATGGGGATAGTTGTACCAAGGTAAATCAGGAGGTTTGAACAGTGTAAGCTAGAATTTAAGTTTATTTACTTAAAATTAAGCATGAAGGTGTGGATGTGTTATTAGTAGTATATGAGGAAACAGAAGCAGCTGATGTGTTTAGTAGGATGGGAAGGTGTCGAACAGAGTATAAGTATGTGATGATAGATCAAGTGACCAAGTTAGACTCTCAGATTCCAGTAGTAGTGCCAGTATGTATAGAAAAGCAGTAAGGGAAGACAATTCCAAAACCATCTTCTTCTCAATACAAATATTTGTACTTTATCTATCAAGAAATCCACTCAGGTCTTACATATCAACTCTAATGTCACGAACCACGATCATGCACTTTTCCATAGAATCATGTGCGCTTTCAGTTCCCAGCATAGGGAGTTAGATCTAAATCACTCAGTGTCATGAATCATGTCTCACGAATATAAAAGCTCAAAACTTAGGTCATGCAACTCATGACTCATGTACACCTATCATGCTTTATAGTATACTCAGCATTCATGACTCATGCTATTCCCCTAAAGATCTGATAAATTCAGACTACATCATGTATATCCTCAGTTCATACCTTTTTGGTAAAGTCATGTTGTTGATATTCTATTCCTCAGGTTCCAGTCATATGTCAAGTTCAGTTTGTATCGATTCATGCTTCAGATCCTCCTGATTTAACCCTTCAGTCAGCTCTCTTTATGAAAATAGTGTAGTGATGAGCGGTTGCTTATTAGATAGGAGAGAGAAAATATTTCATGTTAAGACAAGATTGATGCATGCTTATTTTATACAAGGGTGTAGTATTAATGATAGGCTTGAATGTAACTATTCCAAGTAGAGTATCCTAGTAGTTGCGAGTATAACTCAGTTCATGTATCATGCCTCAGTTCCAGATATCAGATAATTATGCCACGATTTAGTTCCTACATGCCTTGTGCATCGCCTAAGTTTTCCTCAATATTTCAGCAAAGGCAGTCCAACATTCTTCAAGGGACATAGTGTCCCAAGGGGGAGATACACTCTAATCCCTCAAACTGTTATGACATAAACATACCGGTCTCTCTTCACGTCATGAATCCAGCTTAGAGGAAGGGTTACTTATAAGATGGCCTTCTAACTCCAAATCTCAGTCTTAAGACATGTACTCAATGGCTCAGTTTAGTTCACGATACTCTATCCATGTCACGCATTACAGACTTAGTTCATATCATGATATTTAGTTCATCTATCACGTTCCAGACTCAGTTATGTCCTCATGTTTACGCTCATGTATATTGAGTAATTAATCTTAGACTCATTGGTATTTTAAGTTCAATGTAATAGTCTTCCTTAAACTTACCCATTCTCATGTTCAGATTTCAGTACCAAACTTGGTATTTAGTTTCATGCCCAGTTTTTAGTTAAACTTGGCATCTTTTACTATTGCATATTCAATAGCATGTTCACGAGCCAGTTCAGTCATATAATCATGCATCAGATATGCATGGATTCAGCTTATCAGTTATGTACCAAAAATGTATTCTCATTTTGAGAAACTCAGTTTATCAGAACACTCAGTCATGCACTCATGAATCAGTTACACATGCATCAGATATGCATGTCCAGTATAATATAAATTCAGCTTAATAGTAATGAAATCACGTTTTAGTCATTCATGTTCAGTTCATGTTCAGCTTATTAATTTCTTCCCCTCAGTCAGTCTCATTCAAGGATGAATGTTCCCAAGGGGGAGATATTGTAATACCCCATAAAATTCTAAGCCTGACTCTTCTCCTTGAGGCTTAATAAGAAAATACAACACTTAGAAGAATTTTTGCTAAGTGTTGAAAACACTTAGTTTCATTTTATACCTCCGAACTTCGAGGATTTATTTGATGACCTTCCCGACCTCCGTTTTTGGATTTTCAAGTTGTGTTTTGACGGGTAAAGGTCGTATTATACCCCGGATGAGTTATGGAATTTTTGGAGTAGCGTAAGGGAACTTTTGGCTGACCAAAACTGTAGCTACGGGCGATAAGGCCCACGTCGCCTGGCAACTCCACTGCTTGCCCAGTTTTCAGCATTTCAGGGTCAACTTCAAATGATCATAATTTCTTGAATATTTTGAACTGGGAGATATTCTATATATCAATCGAAATATCTTTGAGTCCTCTTTCTAATGCAATTGGTTTCATTCAATTTGAACATCTAAGTAAAGAGTTATGATCAATTTACTTCAACCTATCAGCCTGAAAACAACAGAGGACACCTGCGTCTTTCTCTCTTTCTCCAGAGGTATTTTAGTCTTTCTCACCTCTATATATATACACAAAAACACGAGAATCAATCATAATTTAGAAACATATGCTTGTTTTCTCTCAAAATTCATCAAGAACAAGTATAGGGTTTTCATAGGAGCTTCAAGAATTAAGGAATTTCATCATTAATCTTCAAGAATCTTTCATCTAAGGTATGTATACTGTTGATTCATGGATTCCTTTCATCCATGAAGCTCCAAAACCCTCTTTTAAATTTATAAATAATGATATTTATTTTGTGGGTAGATTATAACCATGTTGTTGATGTAAATTAAATTTAAATTCCATGAGTTATCTCAAGAAATCATGAAAACTAATTTATTTTGTAGTATTATTCATATGAACTTTATATTGAGTTCTTGAAATTTCAAGTTGGACGTTGATGATCATGTTGTTGGTGTTGGATGATTCCTAAGTTGGAATCTTTAAGTGATTTTATGAAACATGTTAGTATATAAGTTGAAATCCATTAATTTGGTGGTTTAAGATTTGTTGAATTGATGAGTTTACCTATGTCTAAAATTGTACATGTAAGGTGTTTGATAATATGCCTAAGAAACTAGAAATCATGTAATATAGCTAAATTGTGAATAAATGATGGATTCATGATACACCTCTATGTTGAAATGGTTTCCATGCTATGAAGGTGTCTTGTAAACCTTGTTGGGTTGTTAATGAACTAGCTCTATGAATTTATTCCATGTCTATTTGCAATCCCATTTATGTACAAGATTATGATAACCATCTATGTTATGAAATTCCCCCAGTCATGGTATTGTGGATTGTTGATGTTGGTCATGTATTCAAGAAAGACATGCTTTGTCAGTTTCCTTCTATCGAGTCCTGGGGGTACTTGTACCCAAAAAATATAGCTGTGCCTAGAGCCATGTCATATTTTCACGATATCCTCAATCAAGCCACGTTCAATAGAATTCAGTCAGTCATGTGACTCAGGAAAAAAAATCTTAGTAATCTCATAAACTCAGTCAATAAAAAGAATTCAATAACATTTCATCAGACAACGGAATTCAGTAAACTCATTCCATGTACAGTTCAGTTTATTATGTTCAGTGTCTGTTCAGATGGAAGTAGTAATTAGCACCGAGTTAACTTAACGATGGGAACTCACCTGCCAGTAGAGGGTGTGTTTCTTAGAAGCAATCCTTGCATTCCAGAACTATGTAGCCAGCGTAGGTTGAGACATCAATACCTGTCAGTTGAGGGTAGATGAGGTGGCTTAACCTATTAGATAAAGGTTCTCGCCATTATCATTAGAGTACCTTCTAGATAAGGTTCACTCACAGTTTGTCCTTACTAGTGGCGCGGTATTGACACCCTTCCAATCCTAGTATAGATTGGACCCCAGATCAGCTATAATAGCAATATATGGGGCATGTCGGTTAGATAACTACTTCCCACAGTTTCAGTATCAGTCTCAGTAGAAGAACTCAGATAGTTCTTCAGTATATAAGACTGACAGATACAATCAACTCAGATACAGTACAGAACTTAGCCAGTTCCATCAGATTCAGGACTGTCAGATATAGTCATTCATGCTATCTGTTATCAGAACTCATGTTATCAAATATATCAGTTATCAGAATTTAGTTATCAGTCATGATATGTTATCAGTAAATACATGTCATCAGTATTCATACTCAGTAGTCATGTTATCACGAACTCAATTTTAGGACTGTTATATACGATCAATCAGATCAGTTGTTCATAATCAGAACTATTAGAAACAGACATTTTCTTTATCAGTAATATAACATCATTTCCTCTTTATTTAGTAAACTCAGTTGTCAGTAAATCAGTACATGGAATTTAGTATCCAGTACTAGTATAGTTTCAGTTACAGTTATTATATATTCATGCATGTATTCTCACGTTCATGTTAGCCAGTATTGTTCATACATATGAACCCCATGCATTCAACCTACCTCACTTGCATACCAGTACATTCATAGTACTGATGCATACTTTTCTCACACTATGGTGTCTTATACCATAGGTTTGGATGCACAGGATCCAGAGCTCCCTTAGTAATTTCAGAGTCAACAGTGAGTCCTCATCCTTCGAGGACAATTATGTTATTATTCATATCACTATTTCAGTTTTTAGTTTATTTCAGTAAACGGAGTTAGTTGGGAACATGTCCCCTCAACTCCTTATTCAGTTCAGTTTAGAGGTTTTCAGACTATGGCATGTTAGACAATTATTTCAGATTTATGTCGGTATTGTTATACCATTTTTAGATATTATATTATCAAATGTTTATTCAGATTTGAACCTTATGGCCTTACAGTATTATATTTTTGCATATTTTACAGTATGGTTATTCAGTGCTCAGGTACAGATATAAGTCGTGGGTTAGCTTGTGGTCTTTCGGGGTCATGGGCACCGTATAGCATTTCGGTTCAGAAAATTGGGGCGTTACAGAGTAATTGTAGGTTTTGGAGTCCACTTAGGTTGGATGGAATTGAACCAGTTAGGGAATTGTATGATAAATCAAGGTGTTGTAAGTTAGAAAGGTGGAAAACTCTTTTGGGAAATACCCCACGTAACTGTGTACATGAAAGCCGTAGATATGTTAAATAAGAAGAGAAATTCAGAGGATTGGTGGAAGAGATGTTCACAGAGTCAAGGTCAAGCACTCAGCACTCTTAATTGGGTCAAGTTCTTAAGGAGCAGTTCAAAGTTGTTAGGCCCAAGAGTAAGCCCATACGGGACATCAGTCCGTATACCAAGACCTTGTAATTTAGAAAGGTGAGAGATTTCTGTTGGGATTACACCTGTAAAACCTGAACGCCACAAATTCAGATCCGTCAAGCTAGATAACTCACCAATTTTAGGTGAAATGAGCGACTCGTAAAAATCATTAAAAGACAAATCAAGCCGTTTGAGACTAGAGAGCTGAAACAGGCTACTGTTGGAATGAAATTTTCCTTGAAGTTCGCTGCAAAACAGGTCAAGCTCAACCACTTGTCCCGCCGTCTCCTCACAATGAACTCCATCCCATGAGCAACAATCTGTGCTCTTGTTCCATGAAAGAGTTCTCGGTTTACACGAGGGCCACAGTTATCAGAAGCATTAGGATAGATGGTAAACATTTGCTTGAATTGAAGAAGGAAAAGAGCTTGATGTTTGGGGCACAAATGAGGTAAGGATGAGGAGAAATCAAGTTGACAGAGAAAGGGATACAGCATAAAAAATAGTACAAGTTTTACACAATCCATTGCTGCACTAAAATGAACAAAACTAATTAAGTTGGTAGAGAAGAAATCAAGAAATGTTTGCTTTGTGTGTCTCTATTCAATAATTTTGATGAGGTATATATAGTAGAAATTAAGCAAAGAAAAAATCTACTACTATTCGGTGTAAGCAATTCCACGAAGGTCACCAAGTCATTTTCGGTGAATAGTTTTATATCAAAAAAAAAATAACTGTAATCATCTCAACATGTACATACGATTAAATCTTTCTTCACTAGTATATACCATATTAATTGCAAGACATTTCCCTCTAACTTTGTAGAATTATTACTGAAATGAAATGGGCTAGTACGGAGTGAAATGAATAGTGAGGATTCATATAGCTTACCCAGACTAGCTTGCAGTTGAAGCTTAGTTATCGCAATTTCGAAGAAGGAAAAGAAGTAGACCCTGCTAATGCAAGATGCTTTATGTAGTTTCTTTTAAGAAGGAAGAAAAGTTTGACGAAGACAACTCGAGTTTGTTGGTACCAATTTTCCAAGACTTTCAGTTTCTTAAAGGAGAAAGAAAAGTCTTATGCTTTGTGCATTTTCTTTACTTCAATACATAGAAAGTTGAATCAATTTCAATTGTCACATAAATATAAATATTACACATTTTTTAAAAACTACAAGATTCAAAAAATTTATAGCCACAAAAAATTATGACATGTCAAAATCATAAATTATAAAAATATTTATTTCATTATTAAATTTCATAGTAAATAAAATTATTCCATGTAAATTAAAATTAAAAAGTATTTAAGAAAGAATCGAACTATAAAGATCTATTACATGCTGTTTGCGCGAGGCTATTTCTACGACTTGAAATCGTGACGTCCTAGTCCCATGCAACAACTTGACCGTCTACTTCAAAACTCTTCCTCTCATCTTAAAAAAAAAAAAAAAACCAATTAAAATAACGATGGAGTGATAAGTATTCTTTTTAATTAAAAATTCCACATGTCTTTCCTCTTGTTCACACAAAAAAGAAAGGTAGAGCAGTTTGGTGTATTAAACCCCTCATTTTTATACGGAATTTAAGAAAGGATCATATTATAAGAATCTATTATAGACGGATTATTTTGTATTTTTGTGAGAGTCTATTTTCACGACTTAAACTCGTGACCTCCTATTCACATGCAACAACTTTACCCGTTACCTCAAAACTCTCCTTCTCACCTTAAAAAAATAAAAATAAAATACCAATGAAAATAACAATAGAGTGATAAGTATTCTTTTTTAGTTAAGAATTTCGAAGTCGAGTCTTGCTAGATATAGAGTCATCTTTATTAGAAAACATTTTCTTGGTAGGTTTTTAAGAAAATTAATTTTCTGCAAGTAGTCCAGACCAAATTGTTACTCACTATTAAGCTTATTTATCAAGCTGAAAAATTCACTTTGAATATGATCTCTAACGGAAGGAAACAACTATTTGATCAACATAAATTCTTATAGGAAAAAGAAAAGTGAAGGGCAGCCTTGGAAATGATCGAGTCATGGAAGCAGTCACTAGTTTTTGCATTAGATTAGGCTGTCTACATCACACTCTTTGGGACGGGGACCTTCTCCAACCCTCCTAAGGCAAGATGCTTTGTGCTCTTTTTTAGGAGAAAGAAAAGTCTATGAGCGTGATGATTGGTGTATAGATCTTGACTAAACACATCAACAACCAGGAAGAGAAAATTTTAATGAAAAAAATAATTGACTTGCTTGAGTGGATCTCTACGTAAAATAGTTCTTGTTGAGTTACTTTGGGAGTAAAAGACAAAGTTAAGTGACTTTCTGAATAAAAGTCCTTAATAGCATGAAGCAATGTAATGGAAAAAAGAATCTCAAGTCAATGCACGAATCGTTGCCCAAAAATCAAAGAATGCTGGAAAATATCAAAAATTTCAAGTTCTCAGGTTAAGTCATTGAATAGAAAGGTCCACACTTAAGACAATGTTGTTTGATAATTTTCTGTCAAAAACGTCACAGTTCCAAGTCTCTGCAAGTATTCCAGACCCAATTGTCACGTACTATAATCAATTGACATCAATTTTGATTTTTAGAGGGGGGAGAAAGACTCTGACGAAGTCATTCAGGTCAAGAATTGGAAAAAAGAAACGAGTTTGATGGAATCAATTTTCTCTGCAAAATGAAGAGAGAATAGACTTGTGTTCAGTTGATGTGTTATTAATAATTTTAATTTAATATGTCATGTTCTTAAAGCTGGAAAACTAAACAGATCATGCTTGAACCTGTTCAATGTTTGTTAATTACTTTTACAGATATATATTTACTGGTGAAAGGTAACACGTATTCAATACACAAGTTAGCTTGAACACCACTGTTATTGAAAAAAAATGCGATCAAAACGGAGAAATTAGATAATATATGCTCTAAGTTTGTATGTGTTTGAACTTTTTATTCAAAGTTTAGAAGGTGTCATTCTCTAAGTCATTGCTCAAGTCTTTAGTCTTGCCAAGGAAAATGCCAGTTGGGTCTATTTTGTCTAAGAAAATAAACTATTTTGTTTTTGCTTTGTATGTGTACTTTTTCTTTTTAAGTAAAATAAAACTGTTAAAACAAAAAAAGAATTTCTAGTATTTGAAATCGCCTATATAAATTTTTACTAGACATGTTCAACTATACAAATCGTCTCATGCCTGAAATGTGAGGATTCATAATATATTTGTGTTTCGTGTGTCTGAGAAAAATGAGTTCAATTGAACTCATTGTTAATGGGCTGCAAATCCCTCAAAATCAAAAAATAAAGAGCAGAGGAAATTAAGCCAAGAAAGATAATGAATTTTGAGTGAGAAATATGTTATATTTTCCAAGTCTTGCTGTAGAAATTTCAAAGAAAACTACATCACACAAATTCATTCAATTTAATGTAAAATTTTGAAGCTTGCAAAAGAAACAAAAGTAAACTGCTTTTTAGTTCATGAACCGGCATATCCTTATACTTGATTAGACATCTATTTATGTAAACCTATTTTATTAAAAAACGAATACTTTATTGGATCAATAATTGATCTAGTCAAGTATATTTAAGTAGCCAAAGAGTAGAGAATGTCATTCTCAAACATTAGATACGACTAAGTCATATAAGATGAGATTGAGGGAAATATGTATGAGCCGCGATAGAATGTCTCGGTGATATACCAGTTGGGTGTATGAGCAAAGTCCCAAATATGTGACTCGCCTGAAGATGTTATTCAGCATAGTATCTCGTCTAGAGACTACTGCATATGTTAATTGATTGATAGTGTAACAGGCGATGATCTATGCAAATAGCTAAGTCAACTCAAAAGAATCTGCATAATTCTCTTTAATGTATATTTAACAGATATTGAATCCCCTTGATTAATTTCTCTGTGTGTTTATTGTTGGTTATCATAAAATGGTTCACTGTTACTTTAGATTAGTACTGTTACATTGGTTTCATTTTGCCTTGTAGATTACAGTTAGCTGTAACTTTGATGGTTAGTTAGTGAGTGGAGTGAGCTCAATGAGCTGTCAATTAGTTGGTTAGTTAGTGAGTGGAGTGAGCTCAATGAGCTGTCAATTAGTTGGTTAGTTAGATATTTTGTATCTCTTTCACAGCCTATATAAGGCACCACATCTCACAAATCTCAGATTGTAACACAAGTTTAAGAAGCAGTTATAATTTTGTATTCTTCTTCTCCTCTTCTTAGCTCCATCAATGGAGTTTTAGCAAGTATTTTCACATTTATTTTCTTATTTTTCAAATCTCCCTAGTTAAAATCCCATCTCCGCCACAATCAGGAATAGGACGTACCACACAAACTTAATTGGTTAGGATAAGATTATTACTTGGTGTATAGACCTTGACAATAACTTTACAAGTGTGCAAACTCTACTATGCTTAATCTGTAGCATGCATACATCGCCTTACATAGTTTCCAGGAGCCCAGACATGGAACAACTGTTGGAAGAGAGTTCAGTTCCAGCTAGACATATAGAAAGAAACTTAACACTGATGGCTCTTCCCTCGATAACCATGGGGTAGGGATCGGAGAATGGGTTATCGGATGTATGTGGGATATGCCTAATGCAACTAAGAACATAATCAAGTTACTAGTTAATCATCTTAGCTAGTTTCATTGTCTGGTTTATATATTTGTGAAGTCAATTTCAGGAAAAAGTTTTGCTTCTAGTTTTGTTGTGTTTGTAACTTCTCGATTTAGTTAATGATATGTGAAATACTGCAATTCTGCATCTACTTTAATCATGACAATATAACTCGTTACATTCATCGAGTGTTTGCCACATTCATTAGTTATGAAGGACAACATGTTGATGTGCAAGTTGTGGTCATGAACAAATAAAATGGGAGAAGCAAAGAAAAAAATGATGTCTTTATTCATAGAGTAACAAACACTTTGGAAAAAATCACAATCTACGAAATGTTGTGATTTCCTCAGTTGGATGTCTTGTGTAATTCATACCCAAGATTCATGGATCCCTATTACCGCTAGAATTTCTTTAGAGAATTGCGCTGAAGAGATACTCCAGTTAAGTATGAGGGTGTAGTATAATTCAGTCTGTATGGCCAATAAATCAATTTAGCAGTCAGATTCGCATGACTTGTTTTCTCGTCTTTGCACTTATTCATGCTACCCGAAATCTCAGACATGCTACTATTCCAAGATAGAGTATAGTAGTAATTGCGAGTATAGATCAGTTCATGCGTCATGCATTAGATTCAGATTCCAGAGGTTCAGTTATGATTCAATTCATAGGTTCTCTGTGCATCGCCTCAGTTCCCCGAGTATCTTAGTGAATTGAGCATTCATAGAGGGACATAGGATCCCAAGGGGGAGATACCTCATTCAGTTGTATGCATAGATTCTTATTACAAGCTCCATACCAGTTATCATGGCATATTCATTCATACGTTCATACGTCAGTTCAGTCAGATATGCATGTATTAGAAATGTATGTCCAATAGAAAAAGTTCAGCTTATCAGTGTATTCAGTTCTGCGTTCATGAGAACAACTCAGTAACAAATCCATGCATCAGGTATGCATGTTCATTATGAGAATTCAGCTTATGAGTAGCTTCAGCCGTGTATTCCATGCATCAGATATGCATGTCCGATATAAGAATTCAGAACATCAGTATTTCCAGCCATATGGTCATGTTTCAAATCAGTGTATTCTTTATTAGAGGACATGTCGTGTCCGCGTTATTCCATACCTCTAAGCTTCAATATGTTCCTACCCATCATTCGAGCACGAATGATCCCAAGGGGAAGATAATGTAACGCCCCGCATTTTGGGCTACAATATAGACCATGATTTCGATGCATTAATAATCCAGAAGCCATAAATCCTATGCCAATATGGCATGTTAATTATTTGCATAGTATGTGAATCCATTCAAGCTTGAATTTAGACCATAGAGGTCCTTCAACTCAAGGACGACTTGAAACTATTTCGATCGATTAAGTTTTAGTAGACGTTGTAATTTTTGTCATCTTTCATCAACCATAACTCTCTGTATATGTCGAATTATAGAGCCTACTATGTGTTAAATAATAGGTCTTTGAGTTAGCTTTCCAACGATACCAATTTTGCTAAAATCCGGCACCCGAACAAGAAGTTATGGCCTTTCAAAGTAGTAGGCGGCGCCTATGTAAACATAGGTGATAGCATAGGCGGCGCATATGTAAACATAGGTGATAGCATAGGCGGCACCTATGTAAAGGTTTCAAGTGACTTAAACACTCCGTTTTTAGGACAAAATGGTCCTTTTCCACCCTTACTTAGCCCTAAACACAAAATTCAGTTCCCAAAGACCCCAAAATACACCTTCATTCATCAAAATTGTTCAAGAACTCTCTCTATGGTTTCAAAATAAAAACCCAAGCAACTCAAGATTCAACCGTGGGTTTTAAAAATTAATTGCATATTTGAAATCCTCTCAGCATAGGCTTCAAGAAGCACCTAATATTCATAGTAATCGAGGTACGTGGGGTTATCCAAAAACCTCATGGGTGTAGTTTTATGAACATGTATTCCTTTAAATGGGGGTTTTCAAAAATACTAATAACTTGCTCTTATTATGATTTCTAAGTTGCTGTTTTTTAAGGTCATGAGAATTTTTTGCCTATATACTTCAATGGTTGAAACTATGCATATGTGATTTGAGATTTTTCAGGGAAGTTTTGATAAATATGAATGATAAATTGCTTTCAAATTCCCATGATAATGTTTTGATACCCCATATTATATTGTGACCAACAAAAGAGAGCATGAATTTGAAATAATTATTGTCCACTACTTGTAAATGATGAAAACATCTTGATTTTTACATGATTATGCATATGTTGATGTGATATTGATGACTTGAAAGTTGGGTCTGACGATACCCTACAAATAAGATATGTGATTGAATCAGATGAAATTTGAATGCATTGATTTTACTTGAGATAGGTGGATTCCCGAAGAAGGCGTTTGAGTGTAAGGGATCATCACTAGAAATCGTTTTTGCCGACATGGGAATTTGGTACCCTGCTTTGTGATCTTGCGTACCTTACTTTATGTCATTCCCAAATTGGGACTATGGTTAGGAGCCCTGCTTTGTGATCTTGTGCACTAACATTGGGTCGAGACACCCTGCTGTGTGATCTTGTGTGTCTTCCCCTCACCTATACTCTAATCTCGGTGCCAAGCGAGCTTTGACAGTTGGTGTAAATGTGATATGTAGGGTATTCCACCTAGCTCAGCTGCATTACATTGTTGTTGAAAAACAATTTCATTATGCTCATGGGTTTTCAAGTGATTTGACATGAAATTGCTTTATAATGGCTCTCAACTATATTTTATTAAAATATTATGTTTTGTTTTGATATCTCTGCGTACCAGTACTTTTGTATATACCCCCTTCCCTCTTAGGTTCGGAGGTACAGTCTAGGGGTCTAGAAAATCAGTAGATTTCCTCAAACAGATTCACAGAGTCACTTGGTGAGCCTTCTATATTTCGAAAGGACTGATATTTAGCAGTTTCATTTATCATTTATTAGTTTTGGGTCTACTGGGGGCCTTGTCCCAGTTTTTAAATAGATATTTGTTTCAGTCATGTAGTAGAGATTTTGAAGACATTATAGAGATGTTGTGTTGAGATTTTAGGACATTATTCCCCATTATTGCTTTCATATGATTCCTGACCATGTTTCCGTAATATTGTTTATCTTCCTCATTTTTTATTTTATCATATGAATTATGTGCATGGCTACCAGACAGATAGGGGTGTTTCAGGCCTTTATGGTTTGGGATACTCGTCACGGCCAGGGCCCCGATTCGGGTCGTGACAAGATACTCATCCTATTTCCATTCCGCCATATAGAATGGCTCCTACAGAACTAAAAGAGTTGAAAGAATAGTTAACAAATCTCCTAGCTAAGGGTTTTATACGCCCCAGTATGTCTCCTTGGGGCGCGCCTATACTTTTCGTGTGAAAGAAAGATGGTTCCCTTCGTATGTGCATAGACTACCATCAACTGAATAAGGTCACGATTAAAAATAAATATCCTCTTCTTAGGATTAACGACCTTTTTGACCAGCTTTAGGGTGCCAAGTGTTTTTCAAAAAATAGACCTTCGTTTGGGTTATCATCAATTGAAAGTTAGGGAGACAGACATACCCAAGATAGCCTACCGAACCCGATATGGTCACTACGAATTTCGAGTCATGTCCTTTGGGTTGACTAACGCCCCTGCAGCCTTCATGGATCTTATGAATAGAGTATTCCATCAGTTTCTTAACTTGTTCGTCATTGTATTTATTGATGATATCCTGATCTATTCTAAGAGTAAAGAGGATCACGCCAATCACCTCCGAATTATTCTTCAGACCCTTAAGGATCATCAGTTGTATGCCAAATTTTCTAAGTATGAATTCTAGTTAGACCCTATTTCCTTCCTGGGGCATATTTTGTCCAGTGAAGGGATAAGAGTGGATCCACAGAAAGTTGAAGCAGTGAGAAAATAGCCCAGACCCACAACTCCAATCGATATTCAGAGCTTCTTGGGTTTGGCAGGGTATTGCAGAAGGTTTGTAGAGAGTTTTCCTTCCATAGCTGCTCCACTCACTAAATTGACTCAGAAAAAGGTAAAGTTTGTGTGGTCTGATCTGTGTGAGAATAGTTTTGAGAAGTTGAAAGACAAACTGGCCACTGCTCTTGTTTTGACCCTTTCTGAGGGTGTAGATGGCTTTGTGGTATACTGTGATGCGTCCTGTGTGGGACTTGGTTGTGTGTTGATGCATCATGGTAAGGTAGTGCATTTGAAAGTGCACGAGGGGAACTACCCCACCTATGATTTGGAGTTAGCGACTGTGGTGTTTGCACTTAAGATTTGGCGGTACTACTTGTACGGTGTTCACGTTGATCTCTTCACTGACCACAAAAGTCTGCAGTATGTTTTCTCGCAGAAAGAGTTGAACCTCAGGCAGAGGCGCTGGATGGAGATTCTAAAAGACTATGATATGAGCTTGCATTACTATCCGGGCAAGGAAAAGTTTGTAGCCAACGCCCTCAACAGGTTGCCTATGGGAAGCCTTTCTCATGTAGGAGAAAGAAAGAAAGAGATGGTGAAGGATATTCACCGCCTTGCAAATCTGGGAGTGCGACTCTTAGATTTCGAAGATGGAGGGGTAATTTTTCATGAGTTAGCTAAGTCATCCCTTTGTGCTGAAGTTAAGGAGAAGCAGGTTGAAGATTCCATCTTGATGCAAATTAAGTAAGATGTGGGTCAATAAAAGGTTATGTCGTTTGTGGTGATGGTATTCTGAGATTTCAGGGTAGGTTGTCCATTCCGAATATTGATAGACTACAGGAAAGAATCCTTGATGAGGTGCACACTTCGAGGTATGTCATTCACCCAGGCTCTACTAAGATTTACCATGATCTGAAAACCTTGTATTGGTGGAATAACATGAAATGTGATGTAGCTGATTTCGTGTCCAAGTGTTTGAACTATCAACAAGTGAGGTAGAACACATGAGGCTAGGTGGTACTTTCCAAGAGATATCCCTGCCTTTATGGAAGTTGGAGATGATAAACATGGACTTCATTACAGGACTTCGAAGATCCCAAAACCAGTAGATCGGTTGACAAAGTTAGCCCACTTTTTACCTGTGAGGACTAATTATTCGGGAGAGGGTTATGCTAAGATTTACATTGAGGAGATAGTTCAGTTGCATGGGGCACTAGTGTCCATTATATCCGATAGAGGTGTGCAGTTTTCATCTCAGTTCTGGAGATCTTTTCAGAAGGGTTTAGGTACACAAGTGAATTTTATCACAACTTTCCACCCTCAGACGGATGGGCAAGCTGAGCGTACCATTCAGACCCTCGAGGATATATTGAGGGCATGTGCCATTGATTTCAAAGGTAGTTGGGCAGATCACCTTCCACTGATTGAATTTGCTTACAATAATAGATACCATGCCAGCACAAGATAGCTCCTTTTGAGGCTTTGTATGGGAGAAGATGTAGGTCTTCGATAGGATGGTGAAGTGGGTGAGACTCAGTTGTATAGGCCTGATCTTGGTCATTAGGTGATGGAGAAAGTGAAGATCATTAAAGAACGACTCAAGACTGCTCAGAGTCATCCGAAGTTCTATGCCGATGTTCGGAGAAGAGAATTAGAATTTGAAGTTGGTGATTGGGTATTTCTCAAGGTTTCTCCTATGAAAGGAGTTATGCGGTTTGGAAAAAGGGGTAAATTGAGCCCTCGCTATATAGGGTCATATCAGATTCTGAGAAAGATTGGTGCAGATGTTTATGAGCTAGAATTGCCTGCAAGCTTGGGTTCCGTTCATCCGGTATTCCATGTATCCATGTTAAAGAAATGGATTGGAGATCATTCTTTGGTATTTCCAGTAGAGGATATCAAAGTGAAAAATTCCTAGTCTTACGAAGAAGAGCCCATTAAAATTTTAGATAGCCAAGTTCGAAAGCTGAGGAGCAAAGAGATAGCCTTAGTGAAGGTATTATGGAGGAATCAGAAAGTTGAAGAAGCAACTTGGGAGTCAGAAGATGACATGAGAATTAGATATCCCAATTTGTTTGCTTCGATAGCTGATGAGAAAGTAGGTACTATTCCTATCTTATCTTTCCTAGTCCTTATTATGCTTGAAATCATGTCTGTCTGTGTCCCACATCATCATTCAGGGATGAATGATCCTAAGGGGGATAATATAACGTCCCGCATTTCTAGCTACAATATAGACCATGATTCCGATGCGTTGATAATCCCAAAACCATAAATCCTATGCCAATATGCATGTTAATTATTTGTATAGTATGTGAATCCATTCAAGATTAAATTTAGACAATAGAGGTCCTTTGACTCAAGGACGAGTTAAAAACTACTTCGATCGATTAAGTTTAAGTGGACATTATAACTTGTGTCAACTTCTATCAACCATGACTCTTTGTATATGTCGAATTAGAGATCCTAATATGTGTAAAATGATAGGTTGGAAAGATACCAATTTTGCAAAAATCCGGCACCCAAGCAAGAAGTTATGGCCTTTCAAAGTAGTATGCGTTGCCTAACCAATCGCACATGGCTACTGGAAAGCATATGCGATAGCATATACGGTGCCTATGTAAACATAGGCGATAGCATAGGTGGCGCCTATGTAAACATAGGCGATATCATATGCGGCACCTATGTAATGATTTCAAATGACTTAAACACTCCGTTTTGGGGGCAAAATGGTCCTTTTCCCACCCTTATTTAGCCATAAACACAAAATTCAGTCCCCAATTCTCTAAAATACATCCACATTCAACTAAAAATTCTCCAGAACACTCCTAAGGGTTTCAAACTAAAACCCCAAATAAATCAAGATTCAACCGTGGGTTTTCAAAATCAATTAGATATTTGGAATCCCCAATCCACAGGCTTCAAGAAGCACCCATTATTTTCCAAAATAAAGGTACGCGGGGTTTTCCTAAATTCTCATAGGCATAGAAAAATCATGTTTTAGAATGGGGTTTTTGAATATATATATATATATATATATATATATATATATATATATTCATGTATTAAATGTTTTAAAATCATTGTTTTGGTCTTTTGACCTTCCCCAAAGTGATTTGAGAATATGAATGTATGAAACCATGTATTTAAGAATGGATTCTTGTTGAGAGCATGATTTTTGGTGAATTCCCTCTTATTATGAATTTTTCAGATTACTCATAGCATATGAATTGTTTTGCAATGCATCCTTGAAAAGAACTATATGAAATGATTGAACTTTTGTTATGATTTAAAGGTGGTTTTAAATCACTAAAGAGGGAATCTAGCATGAATGTTTAATGTTCAAAATGCATGTAATGAAAGAGTGCATGGATTTGCTAAAGGCACTAGACCACCATATGTTGATGAAGTTTTTGCATGATTTTGACTTGAGTTTCGAAACACGAAATCTTCTATATCAGTTGCATGTTTTTGGTGGTCTAAATTATGCTTTAAATGAAAGATTTAGCTTAATGTATTATGGCTCAGAAATCATGACTTGCAAGTCTTAGTATGACGATACCAATTCAGACCAATGCCATCTCAGACTTAGACTACTAGACATTTTAGACTATCATGATTTTAGACATTCAGAATGTTGCATGTACAGAAAAGGTTAAAAATGGGCATACAGAGATGTTAGGTGGTTCCTGAAGAGGTCTTGATTTCAAGCAACTCATTGCCTAAAATTGTGGTTTGCCGACCCGGGTATGTTATTATACACTGACTTAAGTGTCGTGTGGCGTATCAGATTCAGGAACTCCAACCCTTGCGGCATACTCGAGTTGGAGGATTCTCCGCCGAGTCAATGGCGGATTCTATATCGCCTATGGAATATCAGACTTGTAGGGGATACCACCTAACTTAGAAGTAATACACAGATCAGAGTTTGAGAATTATAGACAGGTTACATGTTTTCAGAAGATGCCCATGTGTTTTCAAAAAGTGTTTTATGCATAATGTTTGATGAAAATTTGCTCTCACGTATTATATATATATATATATATGTTCAATTACTCTATTTTGGATTGCTTCGCGTGCCAGTACAATTGTGCTGACCCCTCCCCCTCCTTCCAAGTTCTGACGCACAGTCAAGGGGTCCAGATAAACATTAGAGATTTCAGATAACATACCGGAGTTTGTAGTGGTGATCCTTCTATGATTCAGAAGGCCTGGTTATTTCATATTACTACTATTTGTTAGGTTTTGGTCTACTGGGGGCCTTGTCCCAGCTTTCAGACAACTTTGATTAGTTCATGACAGAGATTTCGCAGACTGAGTCAGACATTATTATTCAGATATATTTTGGATTTTAGTTTTCAGTATGATGATCACATCTAGATTGACCATGTTTCCATATTAGATTTCTCTTTCTGTATTTCCTTCTATCGTATGAATTATGTGCATGATTACCAGATAGATAGAGAAGGGTGTTCCGGACCTTCATGGTTTGGGATGCTCGTCACGGCTAGGGCCTTGGCTCGGGTCGTGACAAAAGATCTCAAACGAAAGCTACAATATAAAGATCTCAAACGAAAGCTGAAATGCAATGATCTTATCACTTCTAATAATTCAATTTCGTTTGGTACTTCCTCAGTTGAAAAATGTCCCAATCCCAAATTTCTGCAATTATTTCAAACCAAATTGTTAATCTTATTTATAAAATAGTACTACTAGATATAACTATCCTACATAATACAGTATTTCTTTGTACCCTACCAGACTATCCGTTTCTTAAAGGACAAAGAAAAGTCTATATTAAGAGTGACAATTGGCGTAGATGACCTTGTATTCTTGAAAAAGTCTTATGCTTTGTGCAATTTTTTTAGATTTAGAATTTTTGTTTTTAATAAAAATTTCATAATAACAAATTTTAAAGGAAAAAATAATTAAATTGATTGAGTGACTCTCTAAGTAAAATAGTTATAGTTGAGTGGCCATTTGGACTATTATCTCTGATTATAATAAATTTTGATTTTTAGAGGGGAGAGAGAGACTCTGGCGAAGACGTTAAGTCAAGAATTGGAAAAAAGAAACACCTTGAGTTTGATGGAATAAATTTTCCACGAAATGTACCCTACCAATGGAAGACAATTCATGACTCCAGACATGACCCGCTGTTCATATATTTAATACCACTGATTCATTAAGTTCAAGTAGACAAATATTTTGAACCTTAAATCAAGAAAAGAAATATCTACTATGGTTACTTCGGAGTAATCAATTCCAAGAAGGGCCACTTAGTCACTTTCTGTCAAATTTTAAGTTGTCAACTACTAAAAAATATTTTTGGACTACTAAATTCTACGATTTATCGTAAAAGCAGTAAAAGTTGCTAATTACTCTAATTCCATTCAACTTCAAATGATAAATAGCAACGTGATAAATTTTTGTTTTAATGATATCACATTGCTTTGTCTCCTGCTGTTCAATTTTCTTAAACTTTGTAAATATTTACTCCGTGATTGTAACAGAAAGTTTGCTGTAATTGGATTTCAAATCACTTGATAGTATGAAGTAATGGAGATAAATCAGGTATGAGCCGCTATGGAATGCCTCGGTGATATACCAGTTGGGCTTATCAGCAAAGTCCCAAACATGTGACTCGCCTGAAGATGTTATTCAGCTTAGTATCTTGGCTAGAGACTAATAGCTAAGTCAACCCAAAAGAATCGGCATAATACATTAATCTTTTTAATGTATATTTAAGATTAATTTCTCTGCGTGTTTATTGTTTTACTTTTCAAATCTCCCAACTTAAAATCCCATCTCAGCCACTATCAGGAATAGGACATACCACACAGACTTAATTGGTGAGGATAAGAGTATTACTTGGCGTATATCCCTTGACAGTAACATTACAAGTGTGCTAGCTCTACTATGCTTTTGAATCTGTGTAGTTTGTTTATAACTTTATATATTAAGAATAGGTCGTCATTTTGCTAATGCATGAAGGTTACGATGGAAATCTAGTATGCATACAGCGCCTTACATAGTGTGCTAGGTCGAGCCAATTTTTCACGAGAATTTACCTGCTGATGGAAGACAATGCAGGAGTCCAGACATGGCATCATGTTCTTCATATATTCAATACTACTGATTCGTTAAGTCCAACTATATTAAACATCTTTTTCTATTTGCAAGGCCTAGCCCACAAGGGAGAAGCAAAGTTTTCTTGCAATTGTTGGTGTGTTAGTCCACAAGTTGATTGTGAGACTGAGTTACTCGATCACGCCATAAATCTGCCACTTCGATCTTACTGGGAGGGCAATGGCGTGACCTACGCTATTCTTTTTGAGACCCCTTCATCCTTTACTTCTCCATTGTTTAAACACGACTTAGAAGGAACTGCAACTCTACATTCATTTCTTCTTTCATTGTAAATGTTTTCGTTTTACGATCAATAAAATGCCTTTTCTTGAGGGGAACTAGCTTCACAAATTTATGAACCGACATTGTGGTTGAGTCATATTACTCAAGTAATGATTAGGCTGAAATTATTACTACTAAAGATACAGAAGTTGGGCTACTGTCGTACAAGAACAACTTTAAATAAATGAAAACAATTCCGGCTGAGTCTCAAATTAAGAAAAAAAATGATGTCTTTATTCATAAAGTAACATACACTTTGCAAAAAATCAAAATCTATGAAATTTGAAGGCTTATATTTGCATCACCGGCGGCATATCAGACTTGAATCCTGCAATTTCCAAAAATGAAGGATTAAGGTTAAGGGCTTTAAGGATGAAACGTAATGTTATGAAGGATAGAGATTAAGTTGAATACCTGCAAGTTACACGCTAATATCTTTTCATTCTCGTAGCAATTCTATTTTCAAATTTTACCACCATCCTCGAAAACCATACTGGATAGTGAGTTGACAACATTATGTATATTATGGACAGTCCAATAACCAGACCACAACCGAAACCCATGAGAATCTCTTGCCAACTGATCAAATCTCCTTCTTCTTCTTCATCATCTAGCTCAACTGGAGTTTCCGCTTGTGGTACCCCATCATCTCCACCACAATCTTTTGAGAGTGGCAATCCACGTAGCCCATCATTCCCTTGGTATGAACTGTTCTCAAACGTATTAAATTGTTTTCCTTTGGTGATGCATCCAACAAGATGATTCTGAGAGAGATTTAAGACGGCAAGAAATGTGAGGGATGCAAGTTGTTGTGGAATTTCACAGCCTATTTTGTTTGATGAGAGATCCAACGATTCAAGTACAGATAAACGTTGCAGGGATGTTGGTATAACACCTTCCAAGCCATTATGAGATAGATTCAGCGCATGGAGTCCAACGAGATCTCCAATAATGCTTGAGACATAACCTTCAAATATATTTCTTGAGAAATTGATAATAATGTTTGTTGTCAGAAAATGAAAAAATTCACGATCCCATCCCTTTGTTGTAACTATCAAAGTATTCGTGTAATAAACAGAATAATAATCAGCTATATACTCTCGGGTTCCACTGTTCTCACCAATGATTTTCATGGCTTGAAAATTCTCAAAAAGGCTCACTGGTAAATCTCCACTAAATCCATTGGATGAGAGATCTATTACTCGAATTTGAGCAAATGAGTTGTTTGTCCTTGAATCTTTTATAGGGCTGTGCAACTTATTTGATCCCAAACTTAAATCTGCAAATCAGGAAGGCCTCCCAACCAACTTGGAAATGTGTCATTCAACTCATTGTTGCCTAAATCAAGGAATTCCAAACGTATGCAATTGATCAACGATGGCGGAACTTTCCCTTCAGCTTATTCCCGTAAAGTTAATGATGCGGAGTCGGTTTTCAGTAGTAAAAGTTGTATTGATTGTTCCACTGAGACGATTGTTGTTTAAATCCAAAACCTGAAGTTCATTCATCTCACCTAAACATTGTGGGATTGTTCCGTTCAAATGATTGCTTCCCAAGTCTAGCACTGTCAGTGTTTTCAGATTGCAGACGGCTGAAGAAATCTGTCCACTGAGATTATTTTGAGAAATGCTAAGAGCATATATCCCCTGCAGGTCTAACAGTGACTTTGGAATAGGACCTTGCTTCTGATTTTGTTTTAAAACAACTGAATACAATGTTTTGGAGTTGAACTTGAACTCGTGAATTTTTCCACTGAAAGAGTTATTGCTCAAGTCATTGGTTTGATAATGTGCAGAAAGGTTAGTTTTCTTGGAAATAGGACACTTTTTTGGAGTGAAAAAGTTCGCGTTGAAGACCAAATGGGATCAGAAGCAAGTTCGTATCTGCAAAATAAACGACTTCACTATCTAACGGGATAACTCTATACTAATGAGATATAGATACGTATAAGGGACAAACAAGAATCAACAACGGAACAACTGCTGGAAGACAGCTCAGTTGCAGCTAGACATATAGAAAGAAACTTAACACTGATGGTTCTTCCATCAATAACCATGGGATAGGAGGTACACCAGGTGTGATTATGAATAGTAAAGATGTATGAGGGACATTCCTAATGCAGCTAACAACATAATCGAGTTACTAGTTGTTATGCAGGGATTAAAAATTGTAGCAGAGAACAACTTTACGCCACTAGAAATCTCCACAGACTCAAAATCAAAGAGGTTATTCCTATACTAAAAACTGGGCATATCCCTTACTGATACGGGTACGACCACGAGGATGCACTTATGTGAGAATGCGTTGGACCCATCCAATAAAGAGTCCAAGTGAAGTGTGGAGAAGGCCTTGGATCACACCAAAACCGACCCTAAACTTGCACTTCAAGGGCGCACTTGGTCACATTTCATTAAAGGGACCTTTTGGTCATTTTACCTATTATTTGTAATACACTATAAATAGAATGATGTAGGGTTAGTAATTAGTTTTGATTGAATATTGAAAGTTGTAACATTGAAACACCCTCTCTTGAGGGAATGGCCTCTTGGCCGAAACATAGTAACTAGGGAAATCAACTTGAGTGTGGAATCACTCGCGTTGGATTCAAGCTTGGAAACGTTGGATGCTTGGAAGATCGAGGTCCCTCTTGTTTCAATGTAAGAGATGGGTGAATCATTGTGTGTGGTGTTAAGGGTCCAAGATTGGAATAAGCTTTTGGGTTCTTAATATTACATCTTTGTGTAGTCTATCTATCTACCCCTTTGTTCCTTGTAGCCGTGTGTTGTTCTTTGTATTATTCATTCTCATGTTGTTAATCTAGTTTGTTGTCCGCTGAAAATAGGTGTTAATCACCTCATTACATTATGTTCTTGTTGTAGATCTTGAAACCGAGAGGGGTCACTCAAAAGGTCCTCGGGTCTCTTGAACTTGTGGACTAATTTGAGTGTTTGTTTCGTGTTTCCGTTGTTTATCTTGTATCACTTACTGTGCTATTATATCCGAATGCAGGTTGTCGCTGAGAAGGCTAGAAAACTTAAGATCCCTCGTTTAAAGTAACGATTGATTCAAGATTTAATAATTTATATATTGGTTCTATCCAAATTAATAAATTACACATTAAATTAAATTTCATAAGTGAAAAGTACAAATTGTAGTTCATAGGCTCACCATCACTAGTCAAGCTAGCTAATGAGTTGTTCTTTCGGGCGGAAAGTAGACTGGTCTCCACGGCGTACATCAATTAGAAAGTCTCGAAAACCTGGATAGTGAGTTGACAACATTATGTATATTATGGACAGTCCAATAACCAGACCACAACTGAAACCCATGAGAACCGCTTGCCAACTGATCAAATCTCCTTCTTCCTCTTTATCATCATCTAGTTCAACTGGAGTTGTCGGTTGCGGTACCCCATCATCTCCACCACAATCTTTTGAGAGGGGCAATCCACGTAACCCATCATTCCCTTGGTATGAGCTGTTCTCAAACGTATCAAATTGGTTTCCTTTGGGAATGCATCCAACGAGATGATTATGAGAGAGATTTAAGACTGCAAGGAATGTGAGGGATGCAAGCTGCTGTGGAATTTCACCGCCTATTTTGTTGGATGAGAGATCCAACGATTCATGTATGGATAATTGGTGCAATGATGGTGGTATAATACCTTCCAAGCCATTATGAGATAGGTTCAGCATACAGAGTTCAACGAGATCTCCAATAATGCTTGCAATATGACCTTCAAATCTATTCCTTGAGAGATCGATAATCATATATGTAGTCAAAACTCGAGGAAGTTCCTGATCCAGTCCCTTTGTTGTAACTATCAAGATATTCGCATAATTACCAGAATAATCACCTGCTATATACTCTCGGGTTCCACTGTTCTCACCAATTTTTTTTAAGGCTTGAAAATTCTCGAAAAGGCTCACTGGTAAATTTCCACTGAATCCATTGGATGAGAAATCTATTACTCGAATTTTAGCAAACAAGTTGTCTGTCCTTGAATCACTTATAGGGTCGTGCAACTTATTTGATCTCAAACTTAAAATCTTCGAATCAGTAAGGCCTCCCAACCAACTTGGAAATGTGTCATTCAACTCATTGTTGCCTAAATCAAGGAATGGATGCAGGAAACTGTCAGCAGTTCACATTCTCGTGTCATTTTCGGTCAGTTTCATTCATGTCAATTACATTCAATGTGTAAAGACTAAAACGAATGATGGAAACTATCAATAGTTCACATTCTCAATAGAACTAATCATTTGATGTGCACGCAAATGAATACAGGAAACTATGAGTAATTCACATTGTCAAGTCAATGTGTAAAGACTAAAACGAATGATGGAAACTATCAATAGTTCACATTCTCAATTCAAATGAAAGCAACAACACAAAGGTCGGTCCCTCCACCTGTAATAACACATGCATTTTGTCTGATACAAACAAAGGTCTTTGTTTTGGTTCTCTTAACAACCTAAACACAAAAGAAGAAGAAAATAATATGAAAATGAAAATTGTAATATTGATGTCACATATTGAATATACTTGATTTTGATCTACTGTTAAAGAACTAGTTTCATTTTCGTTGAACTAAAAGTTTTAGACCCCTCGTCTAAAGTAAAGGTCGATTCAAGATTTAATAATTTATATATTAGTTCGATCAAAATTAATAAATTATACAATAAATTAAGTTTCATAAGTTAATACAAAGTTTAGGTCATAGGTTCACCCCCACTAGTCCGGTTAGCTAATGAGCAGTTCTTCCGGGCGGGATCTTACAAACTTAACACTGATGGCTCTTCCCTCGATAACCATGGGGTAGGGATCGGAGAATGGGTGTGATTATGAGTATCAGGGATCGGAGAATGGGTTATCGGATGTATGAGCGGCATGCCTCATGCAACTAGCAACATAATCGAGTTACTAGTACATTGAAGATTATGGTCCTCTACTCATAATCTTGAAGATGTAGTATCGTTTAAAGTAAATGTTGATCAAGATTTAACAGTTTATAAATTGGTATTAGATTAATAAATTATACAATAAATTAAATTTCATAAATTAAATACAAATTAAACTTTAGGTTATAGGTTTAACCCCACTAGTCCGGTTAGCTAATGAGCAGTTCTTCCAGGTGGGAAGTAGGTCAGTCCAGGCGGGAAGTAGGTCAGACTCTTCGGGTGGACATCAATTAGAAATTCTTTCTTTCTTTTTTTTTCAAAAAAAAAAATGTTCTTTGAACTTTTTATCAATATGAGGTGATCGTAATACAACATATAAGGTATTGATTCGATGATTCATACGAAATGTGGTCAACGAGAATTAGTTATTGAGGACAGAAAAATCCATAAATCCCAACAAGAAAGTTGAAAATCTGCTGGAATGCCAAAGCCAAAAAAACCACACATATGCTTCAACTATGGAAAATGCAGACCATCTTAGCTAGTTTCATTGTCTGGTTTATATATTTGTAAAGTCAATTTTAGGAAAAAAATTTGTTTCTAGTTTTGTGTGTTTGTAACTTCTCGATTTAGTTAATCATATGTGCAATACTGCAATTCAGTATCTACTTTAGTCATGACAGTATAACTCATTACATTCATCGCGTGTTTGCCCCATTCGTTAGTTATGAAGGACAACATGTTGATGTGCAAGTTGTGGCCATGAACAAAGGGAGAAGCAAAGTATTCTTGCCATTGTTGGTGTGTTAGCCCTCATATTGATTGTGAGACTGACATTGTGGTTGAGCCGTATTACTCAAGTAATGATTAGGTTGAAATTATTACTACTACAGATTATATAGCAAGGAATAACAGAAGTTGGGCTACTGTACAAGAACAACTTTAAATAAATGAAAACAGTTCCGGCTGAGTCTCAAATTTATAAAAAAAAAATGATGCCTTTATTTATAAAGTAACATACACTTTGGAAACAATCACAATCTATGAAAGATGAAGACTTATATTTGCATCACTAGCGACATATTAGACTTGAATCCTGCAATTTCCAAAAATGAAGGATTAACGTTAAGAGCTTTAAGGATGAAATGTAATTTTATGAAGGATAGAGATTAAGTTGAATACCTGCAAATTACACACTAATATCTTTTCATTATAGTAACAATTCTCTGTTCAAATATTACAACCGTCCTCGAAAACCAGTCTGGATAGTGAGTTGACAACATTATATATATTATGGACAGTCCAATAACCAGACCACAACCGAAACCCATGAGAACCGCTTGCCAACTGATCAAATCTTCTTCTTCTTCTTCATCATCTAGCTCAACTAGTGTTGTCGCTTGCGGTACCCCATCATTGCCACCACAATCCTTTGAGAGGGGAAATCCACGTAACCCATCATTCCCTTGGTATGAACTATTCTCAAACGTATCAAATTGTTTTCCTTTGGAATGCATCCAACAAGATGATTATGAGAGAGATTTAAGATTGCAAGGAATGTGAGGGATGCAAGCTGCTGTGGAATTTCACCGCCAATTTTGTTGGATGAGAGATCCAACGATTCAAGTACAGATAATTGGTGCAATGATGCCGGTATAACACCTTCCAAGACATTATGAGATAGGTTCAGTGTCACGACCCGAACCGATGCCCTGGCCGTGATGAGTATTCCGAACCATGAGGCCCGAAACAGCCTATGTGTCCGGTAATCATACACACAATTCATATGATAAAGAAATGCGGAAGATATACAATATAACGAAAACATGGTCAAGATTATGCGAAAGTAATAATGTGGAATAATGTCCCACAATCTCAACACAACATCTCTATAAATTCTGTGAAATCTCTACTACATGACTAAAACAAATGTCTATTTGAAAACTGAGACAAGGCCCCTAGTAGACCCAAAACTAATAAATGATAAATTAAACTACAGACATCAGGCCTTCTGAAATTCAGAAGGCTCATCACTTGATTTTGCAATCTGTCGGAAGGAATCTACTGTTGTCTAGACCCCTAGACTGTGCCCTCGAACCTGGGAGGGGAGGGGGTCAATACAAAAGTACTGGTACGCAGAGAAATTAAAACAGAAATATAATATTTTTACACAATATAGTTGAGAGCCATTATAAAGCAGTTTCATATCAAAATATTTGAAAACACATGGGCATAATGTAAAAGTTTTCAATACCAATGTAATACGATTGAGCTAGGTGGAATGCCATACAATTGTAATTCCACGGCTATGTGGAATCTGCCTCTGGTGCTCGGAGGCCAAGCCTCCAATCCAAGTAGCCGCCAGGATTTGGAGCCGGTATACCCCCATGTGAGCACACTGCAGGGAATCCCCATGTGAGATGTCCTAATTATTTTATTATCCTCCCAAGTAGGATACAATATCATATGACCCACATCGGCAACTAAGGTTTCCAGCGATGAGCTCTTTCACTCAAACTCCCTCTACGGGCATCCACCTTTCTCACGAAAATAAATGCATTCAAACTTTATTCAAATCAATCACATGTCATACTCTGTAGGGTATCGTCATACCCGACTTTCAAGCCATCAATGTCACATCATTCTTCTCATTCAACCATTGTATTCAACATGAATAACCCTCTCGTTTTCAAGTCAAAATCATATCAATTCTCAAAACATTTCATGCCATGCCCTTCAAGATGTTTTCAAACAATTTACATCATATGAACATTTATAACAAATTCACATCAAGAGAGGAAATTTCATATCATTCGTGCTCTCAACTTCACATCTTTTCGGAATACATGCATATACATATATCATATAGAAAACCACTTTAGGAGTAGGCCTAAGGGCCAAATCAATATCATAATACGTTTAAAACATAATAATATTTGTAATTTCAAAATCACCATTTGAAAATATGAATTTTTAAAACCCATGAGATTTTTGAGATAACACCACTTACCTCTATATGCGAAGATTATAGGTGCTTCTTGAAGCCTACGTTCTGGGGATTCCAAATATGCAATTAGTTTCTAAAACCCCCGGTTGAATCTTGAGTTCCTTGGGTTTTTATTTTGAAACCCTAAGGAGAATCCTTGAGCACTTTTGATGAATGAAGGTGTATTTTGGGGTCTTTGGAACTGAATTTCGTGTTTAGGGCTAAGTGAGGGTGGAAAAGGACCATTTTGCCCCAAAACCGGAGTGTTCAAGTCACTTGAAACCTTTACACAGGCGCCACCCATTCCATCGCCTATGTTTACATAGGCGCCGCCTAGGCTATCGCCCATGCTTTCGGACGATTGGTTAGGCGACGCATATCACTTTGAAAGGCCATAACTTCTTGCTCGGGTGCAAGATTTTAGCAAAATTGGTATCGTTGGAAAGCTAACTCGGAAACCTATCATTTTACACATAGTAGGCTTTCTAATTCGACATATACAAAGAGTCATGGCCGATAGAAGTTGACATAAATTATAATGTCCACTTAAGCTTAATCGGTCGAAGTAGTTTTCAACTCGTCCTTGAGTAAAATGACCCCTATGGTCTAAATTCAAGTTTGAATGGATTCACATCCTACACAAATAATTAACATGCCGTATTGGCATAGGATTTTATGGCTTCGGGATCTATCAACACATCGGAATCATGGTCTATATTGTAGCCCGAAATGCGGAGCATTACATGATACCCCCTTAGGATCATTCGTCCCCGAATGATGATACGGGACACAGACAAACATGATTTCAAGCATAACAAAAGGACTAGGAAAGATAAGATAGGAATAGTACCTTCTTTTTCATCCTCCATCAAAGAAAACAAATTGGGATATCTAATTCTCATGTCATCTTCTGACTCCCAAGTTTCTGCTTCGACTTTCTAATTCTTCCACAGTACCTTTACTGAGGCTATCTCTTTGCTCCTCAGCTTTCAAACTTGGAGAACTAAAATATCAACGGGCTCTTCTTCGTAAGACAAGGAATCTGTCACTTTGACACCCTCTACTAGAAATACCAATGAATGATCTCCATTGCATTTCTTCAATATGGATACATGGAATATCGGATGAACGAAACCCAAACTTGTAGGAAATTCTAGCTCATAAGCAACTGCACCAATCTTTCTCAGAATCTGATATGGCCCTATATAGCGAGGGCTTAATTTACCCCTTTTTCTAAACTGCATAACTCCTTTCATAGGAGAAACCTCGAGAAATACCAAATCACCAACTTCAAACTCTAGTTCTCTTCTTCGAACATCAGCATAGGACTTCTGACTACTCTGAGCAGTCTTGAGTCATTCTTTAATGATCTTTACTTTCTCCATCACCTGATGAACAAGATCAAGTCGTATAACTGGGTCTCACCCACTTCATACCATCTTATCGGAGACCTATATCTCCTCCCATACAAAGCCTCAAAAGGAGCCATCTTTATTCTGGCATGGTAACTATTATTGTAAGCAAATTCAACCAATGGCAGGTGATTTACCCAAGTACCTTTGAAATTAATAATGCATTCCCTCAGCATATCCTCGAGGGTCGAAATGGTACACTCATCTTGCCCATCCATCTGAGGGTGGAAATCTGTGCTTAAATTCACTTGTGTACCTAAACCCTTCTGAAAAGATCTCCAAAACTGAGATGAAAATTCCGTACCTCTATCGGATATAATGGACACTGGTGCCCCATGCAACCGAACTATCTCCTCAATGTAAATCTTAGGATAACCCTCTCCCAAATAATTATCCCTCACAGGCAAAAAGTGGGTTGACTTTGTCAACCGATCTATAATCACCCATATAGAATCATACTGGTTTTGGGATCTCAGAAGTCCTGTAATGAAGTACATGTTTATAATCTCCCACTTCCATAAAGGCAGGGCCATCTCTTGGGAAGTACCATGTGGCCTCATGTGTTTTACCTTCACTTATTGACAGTTCAAACACTTGGACACAAAATCAGCTACATCACGTATCATATTATTCCACCAATACAAGGTTTTCAGATCATGGTACATCTTAGTAGAGCCTAGGTGAATGACATACCTCGAAGTATGCGCCTCATTAAGGATTCTTTCCCGTAGCCCATCAACATTTGTAATGCACAACCTACCCTAAAATCTCAGAATACCATCACCACCAATTTCAAATGACATAACTTTTTGTTGACCCACATCTTTCTTGATTTGAATCAAGATGGGATCTTCAACTTTCTTCTCCTTAACTTCAGCACAAAGGGATGACTTAGCTAACTCATTAATAATCACCCCTCTATCTTTGGAATCTAAGAGTCTTACTCTCAGATTTACAAGGCGGTGAATATCCTTCACCATCTCTTTCTTTCCTTCTTCTACATGAGAAAGGCTACCTATAGACAACCTGCTGAGGGCGTCAGCTAAAACATTTCCCTTGCCCAGATGGTAATGCAGACTCATATCATAGTCTTTCAAAAGCTCCATCCAACGGCTCTGCCTGAGGTTCAATTCTTTCTATGAGAAAACATACTGCAAACTCTTATGGTTAGTATAAATATCAATATGCACTCCACAGAGATAGTGCCTCCAGATTCTAAGTGCAAACACCACGGCTGCTAACTCTAAGTCATGAGTGGGGAAATTGCGCTCATGCACCTTTAACTGCCTAGATACATAAGTTATCACCTTACCATGCTGCATCAATACACAACCAAGTCCCACACGAGACGCATCACAATAAACCACAAAACCATCTACACCCTCGGGAAGTGTCAAAATAGGAGCAGTAGTCAGCTTGTTCTTCAACTTCTTAAAACTATTTTCACATAAGTCAGACCACACAAACTTCATCTTTTTCTGAGTCAGTTTAGTAAGCGGAGTAGCTATGGACGAAAAACTCTCTATGAACCTTCTGTAATACCCCACCTAACACAAGAAGCTCCGAACATCGGTTAGAGTCGTGTGTCTGGTCCATTTTATCACTACTTCAACTTTTTGGGGATCCACTCTTATCCTGTCACTAGACACAATATGCCCCAAGAAGGCAATAGCATCTAACCAGAATTCACACTTAGAAAATTTGGCATACAGCTGATGATCCTTAAGGGTCTGAAGAATAATTCGGAGGTGATTGGCGTGATCCTCTTTACTCTTAGAATAGATCAGGATATCATCAATAAATACAATGATAAACAAGTCAAAAAACTGACAGAATACTCTATTCATAAGATCCATGTAACACCTTGTATTTTTCGTCTAGAGTTTAGATCGTCGTTCCTATGCATATAGACCCAAACTGAATTATTCTTGTAATGCCCCATATTTTGGGCTACAATATAGACTATGATTTCAATGCGTTGATAATATCGAAGCCATAAATCCTATGAAAATATGGCAGGTTAATTATTTGCGTAGTATGTGAATCCATTCAAGTTTGAATTTAGACCATAGAGGTCCTTCAACTCAAGGACGAGTTAAAACTATTTTGATCGATTAAGTTTTAGTGGATGTTGTAATTTGTGTTAGCTTCCATCAACCATAACTCTCTTTATATGTCAAATTAGAGAGCCTACTATGTGTCAAATGATAGGTCTTTGATTCAGATTTCCAACGATATCAATTTTGCTAAAATCCGGCACCCGAGCAAGAAGTTATGGCCTTTCAAAGTAGTAGGCGGCGCCTATGTAAACATAGGCTATAGCATAGGCGGTGCCTATGTAAACATAGGCAATAGCATAGGCAGCGCCTATGTAAACATAGGCGATAGCATAGGCAGTGCCTATGTAAAGGTTTCAAGTGACTTAAACACTCCGTTTTTGGGATAAAATAGTCCTTTTCCCACCCTTATTTAGCCATAAACATGAAATTCAGTTCCCAAAGACCCCAAAATAGACCTTCATTCATAAAATTTGTTCAAGAACTCTCTCTAGAGTTTCAAAATAAAAAACCCAAGTATTTAATATTCAACCATGTATTTTCAAAATAAATTAAAGATTTGGAATCTCCGCAACGTAGGCTTCAAGAAGCACCTATCATATTCGCATATAGAGGTATGTGGGGTTATCTCAAAAATCTCATGGGCTTAAAAATTCATGTTTTAATAAATGAGGGTTTTGAAATTATGAATATAAACATATTTCAAGCATCTTTATGATATTGATTTGGTCTTTAGGCCTAATTCCAAAGTGATTTGATATATGATATATGTATATGCATGTATTCCAAAAAGATGTTAACTTGACAGCGTGAATGATATGGAATCCCTCTCTTGATGTGAATTTTTTTTAAATGTTCATATGATGTAAATTATTTGAAAACATCTTGAAAAGCATGACATGAAATGTTTTGAGAATTTATATGATTTTGACTTGAAAATGAGAGGTCTATTTGTGTTAAAACATGTTGAATACAATGGTTGAATGTTAAGATTGATGTGATATTGATGGCTTCCAAGTCGGGCATGACGATACCCTAAAGAATATGATATGTGATTGAATCAGATAAAATTTGAATGCATTAATTTTTCATGAGATAGGTGGATTCCTAAAAAAGGCATTTGAGTGTAAGGGCTCATCACTGGAAACCATGTTTGTCGACATGAGAACTTGGTACCATGCTTTGTGATCTTGCGTACCTGACTTTATGTCATTCCCAAACTGGGACTATGGTTAAGAGCCCTGCTTTGTGATCTTGTGCACTACCATTGGGTCGAGACACCCTGCTGAGTGATCTTGTGTGTCTTCCCTTCACGTATACTCTAATCTTGGTGTCAACCGAGGTTTGACAGTTGGTGTAAATATGATATGAAGGGTATTCCACCTAGCTCAGCTGCATTGCATTATTGTTGAAAACAATTACATTACACCCATGTGTTTTCAAATGATTTGATATGAAACTTCTTTATAATGGCTATCAACTATATTTTATAAAAAAAATATTATGTTTTATTTTGATATCTCTGTATACTAGTACTTTTGTATTGACCCCCTTCCTTCTCGGGTTCGGAGGCACAGTCTAGGGGTCAAGAAAATCTATAGATTTCCTCAGACAGATTCGAAGAGTCACTTGGTGAGCCTTCTATATTTCGGAAGGCCTGATATCTGCCAGTTTCATTTATCTTTTATAATTTTTGGGTCTACTGGGGGGCTTGTTCCAGTTTTTAGATAGATATTTGTTTTAGTCATGTAGTAGAGATTTCGCAGACGTTATAGAGATGTTGTGTTGAGATTGTGGAACATTATTCCCCATTATTGCTTTCGTATAATTCCTGACCGTGTTTCCATAATATTATTTATCTTTCATATTTTTTATTATATGAATTATGTGCATGACTACCAGACAGATAGGGGTGTTTCGGGCCTTTATGGTTCGGGATACTCGTCATGACCAGGGCCCCAGTTTAGGTCATGAAAAACTTGGTATCAAAGCACGGTTCATGGTCCCAGGGTGTCTGTGAAATTACGATGGGTAGAGTCTTATTTATAGGTGTGTAGCGCGCCACACTTATAAGCAGGAGGCTACTAGGCGTTTAGGAATGTCTCTCTTTCTTCCTGTTCTAGTTCGTGCAATAGAGTCAGAATGTTCCTTTTTCATACTCAAATTTGTGTTATGGTGTCGCCCATATGAAAGTAATAGTCATCCCAATTCTTTCCTTACTCGGACATTCTCAGACATGTCTCACCGTTGGGCCGATTCAAGTGCAGAAGTTTAGAGTCTAAATAGTATTGTCCCTTCGGATCATGTCATATAAGATCTGAAAATTGTGCAAGGACTTGAGAAGAGTCTGTTATTGCTTCAGAGTGTGTGGGTTCTAGTGTGAACTTTGATCTTGATGAAGTCGTGCTTTTCAGCCTTCTATATTAAGTATATTCAGCCGTTTTTAGAAATTTATGTTGCAAATGTCATGCTTAAGGGAAAAGATGTGTAGTAGAAGTGTTGGAATTGTATTTCCACCCAAATAGTAGTATAAGTTAAAGTGTCAGTGTCATGACCTGTTGGTAGCTAGTAGCGTGTGTGGATTGTATGATAATCTGTGGGGGGAAATATTTGACTCAGATTTTTATCTATACAAAGTAAGACGTGTATTCTCAGATTATGGAATATTGTGTGACGAGTTTCTATCTCTTGAAATTATTTTATCATTGTTTTGATGAAACTAAAAGTCTAGTGAAGCCGTGTGAGGCCTATTTCAATTCACTAGCAATTTGTCGTTCAACGTGTTGTTCTTGTGTTGGTAGAATATATGTATAGATAAACCTTTTTGCATGAGAGAGAGTTGGTAATGAAGTGATTAGTCCTTGTGTGTTATTAGTACAAGGTAGAGAAGGAGTTGTTGGTCAGGGTGATTTGTTGGTTGCTTGAATGTGAAAATGGCTATATTAGTGAGTAAGTTATGATCATAGAATCATGGTTGTTTGAGGAATTTGAAGGTAGTGTAAATGTATGCTTGGGTAAGTAATTGTGATGTGAGAAAGGAGTATAAGTAGATACGATTGTACAGGGTTATAATATAAGGATAAGGTTGACCATGTCTATTATGAGGCTTTAACCCCCTGATCCTCTTTTCATTGGTAGTTGTAAACTAGTGCTACTTGTGAGAAGGAATGTAGTAGATTTTTTGAGATATTTGGGTAGAATGTCCCAATTTGATGGATTAGTATATTTATATTATGTTGCATTCTTCATTGGTGGTAAATGATTGATACTAAACTATAGGCTTGAATTTAAATAGTGTGGTGGTAAATAGTGGCAAGAGTTTGATGATGCGTGTTTTGTGGAATTAAATTAGTAGGCTTGAGGTGCTGAAATAGTACATGCTAATGGATTATGATAAGGAATACCGTTAGGTCATTATCGATTATTGTGGTTATGAAGTTCTAGTGCACTAGTGTGTCATGATGTTTATTTATAGTTTCCAAGTGAAGATTTTGTGTAAGGTTGGGTTGTAAATCATGCATAGCACTAGATATTAAGTTTGAATAGTTGAAGTTTATAAAGGTGGATGTGATGATTTCTTGATCAATGATGTTAGTTATATGAAAGTGATCTAATAGGCTTGAACGGTGTATGAAATGGCTCAAGTTTAAATTGATTCGTAATAAAGTATAATGTTGTAGGTATGGTGTAGAAGTATGCCAAGGTGATATGAGGTTGCGACATATTTTTCTAAGACTATTACATAATTTGTGTGGCTAGTGGTACCATTGAATCGTTAAGTGGAGAAAGACTAGTTAGATGGTATATGGTGATCTAAATAGCCATGTTAAGTGTTAGAATCTAAGTTTGAGTTTTGAAGGTTGAACCGATAAAAATAAGCATTGGTGGCTCTGGAAAGATAGAGTGTATCCCAGAAGGTAGTCATTCGGGTTAAGTCTACGATATGCATGCATTGTCATTTTTTTTCAAACCCTAGGGTGCAGTAAGTGTAGTTCAGTTAGAATCTGGTAAAGGATCTCCCAAACTCTTGATGATAACGTGAAGCTGAGGGGGAGATGATAGAACGAATGACCAAGTAAGGCTCTCAGATTCTAGTAGTGAAGCACTATGATTTAGAACATCAGAAAGTGAGGGTGGATCTCAACCCATTCCTACCTCAGTATTTTTTTGTCATCCGGATGCTTACTCATGCCTTACGATTCAGTTCCGTGATCATAGTTCATGATTCTTGTATATGATAAAGAGTCACATACTCTTTCAGTTCCAAGATAATGAGTTCTAGTTCATTCAAGTAGTCGGAATCACATTCCTTATGTTATGAACTCTATTTGAGGTCATGCAACTCATGAGGCATGTACTCACTCTTTATAGTGTGCTCAGTCCCGTATAAAGATCTTTTCATGCTTGAGGGTCTTATGTTTTAAAACTTTAATGACCCTTCCTATGCAATTATAGTGGTGATAATGTAAATGTTCTTGTTGATGGAAGATCATAGTATGCTTGTTTAGATAAGGCCATAAGTATGAAGTAAGATTCGGGGTCAAGTTTTTGATACATGTGATGGTTAGTGGAAAAGTTTGTGCGCATATGTCTTGGAGTAGCACGTGGGAGTTATATTGATAGTGGTTTAGAGAATATGTGAAGTATGTCCTTATGGATGTTTACCTTGGAGGTCATATGTATTTATAAATATAGGCTTGAATGACATGTTGGGATTTAAGTGGAGGGACACAATATGCTCTAGTAAATCCACAGTAAGAGTTCAGAGCTGGTCGTTGAAGTGGTAAGGCATGTTATGCTTAGGGTGTGATCTCTAAAGAGGATACGAAAGACTGAATCATATGGTATAGACTAGTATCGGGGTGTGGCATGTTGTATTTTATGATTTAAAATTTGGCTTAAACATCGTGGAAGGATTTAAGCTATTTTAGATTAGTAGAAAAAATATTGTCAATGCTCATATGAGAATTTTAAGCTGAATTAAATGAAAATGATATTCGAGAAGTGTGCTAAGCTTGAAAGTAAGAAGTTGTATTGCCAAAGGTCTGGTAATTCTATCCTAATTTAGGAGTTATATGTCTATATTCCAGACTACAGAGTGGTGTCATTGTGATCATTCCTTAGGGGGTGTCTTGTGTAATATCCATACCCAAGATTCGTGGCTCCCTATTACTGCTAAAACTTCCTTAGAGAGAGTGTTGAAGATAATACTCCAGTTAAGTATGAAGGTCCAGCATAATTCAGTCTATATAGTCAGTAAGTCAGTTTAACAAGCAAATTTGCATGGCTTGTTTTCTCGTCTTTTCATTAATTCATGCTACCCGAAATCTCAGACATGCTACTATTCAAAGATAAAGTATACTAGTAATTGCGAGTATAGATCAGTTCATGCATCATGCATTAGATTCAGATTCCAGAGGTTCAATTGTGATTCAATTCGTAGGTGCCCTGTGCGTCACCTCAGTTCCGCAAATATCTTAGTGAATTGAGCATTCATGGAGGGACATAGGATCCTAAGGGGGAGATACCTCATTCAATTGCATGCATAGATTCTTATTACAATCCTCGCACCAGCTATCATTTCATATTCAGTCATACATTCATACGTCAGTTCAGTTAGATATGCATCCATTAGAAATGCATGTTCAATAGAAAAAGTTTAGCTTATCAGTGTATTTAGGACCTCGTTCATGAGAACAACTCACTCACAGATCCATGCATCAGATATGCATGTTTATTATGAGAATTCAGCATATGAATAGCTTCGGTCATGTATTCAATGCATCACATATGCACGTCCGGTATAAGAATTTAGAACATCAATACTTCCAGCCTTATAGTCATGTTTCAGATCTGTGTATTCTTTCTTAGAAAAACATATCATGTCCGCATTATTCCATACCTCTAAGCTTCAATATGTTCCTACCCATTATTCGAGGACGAATGATCCCAAAGGGGAGATAATATAACACCCCGTATTTTTGATCTAGAGTTTAGACTATCGTTCCTACGTATATAGACCCGAACTGAATTATTCTTGTAACGCCCCGCATTTTGGGCTAAAATATAGACCATGATTTCGATACGTTGACAATCCCGAAGCCATAAATCCTATGCCAATATGGCATGTTAATTATTTGCATAGTATGTGAATCCATTCAAGTTTGAATTTAGACCATAGAGGTCCTTCAACTCAAGGACGAGTTGAAACTATTTTGATCAATTAAGTTTTAGTGGACATTATAATTTGTGTCATATTCCATCGACCATAACTCTCTGTATATGTCGAATTAGAGAACCTACTATGTGTCAAATGATAGGTCTTTGAGTTAGCTTTCCAACGATACCAATTTTGCTAAAATCCAACACCCGAGCAAGAAGTTATGGCCTTTCAAAGTAGTAGGCGGCGCCTATGTAAACATAGGCGATAGCATAGGCGGAGCCTATGTAAACATAGGCGATATAATAGGCACCGCCTAAAACTCCATTTTTGGGGCAAAATAGTCCTTTCCCACCCTTATTTAGCCATAAACACGAAATTTAGTTCCCCAAGACCCCAAAATACACCTTCATTCATCCAAATTGTTCAAGAACTCTCTCTAGGGTTTCAAAATAAAAACCCAAGTAGTTCAAGATTCAACCATGGGTTTTCAAAATAAATTGAAGATTTGGAATTCCCTCAACGTATGCTTCAAGAAGCACATATCATATTCGCATATAGAGGTACGTGGGGTTATCCAAAAATCTCATAGGTGTAGTTTTTATGAACATGCATGCTTTTAAATGGGGTTTTCAATCAGATGCTAGTAACTTGTTTTCAATATGATTTCTAAGTCATTTTTCTATATGTCATGGGAATTGTTTGCCTATATACTTTAATGGTTGAAACCATGCATATGTGATTTGAGATTTTCCATGGAAGTTTCATAAATATGAATGATAAATTGCTTTCAAATTCCCATGATAATGTCTTGATACCCCATATCATATTGAGACCAACAAAACAGAGCATGAATTTGAAATAAATATTGTTCACCACTTGTAAATGATGAATCACCTTGGTTTTTACATGATAATGCATATGTGGAAGTGATATTGATAACTTGCAAGTCGGGGATGATGATACCCTACAGGATATGATATGTGATTGAATCAGATGAAATTCGAATGCATTGATTTTACATAAGATAGGTGGATGCTCGAAGAAGGCGTTTGAGTGTAAGGGCTCATCGCTGGAAAATGTGTTTTCCAACACAGAGATTTGGTACCAGGCTAAGTGATCTTGTATACTTGACTTTATGTCATTCCCAAATTGGGACTATAGGTAGGAGCCCGGGCTAAGTGATCTTGGGCACTACCAGTGGGTTGAGACACCATGCTTCGTGGTCTTGTATGTCAACCGAGGTTAGATAGTTGGTGTAAATTATGTAGGGTATTCTACCTAGCTCAGTTTTTTTTCATTGTTGTTGAGAAACTATTGCATTACACCCATGTGTTTTCAAATGATTTGATACGAAATTGCTTTATAATGGCTCTCAACTATCTTTTGTAAAAATATTATGTTTTGTTTTGATATATCTATGTGCCATTACTTTTATGCTGACCCCCTCCTCTCTCCAACCTCTCAGGTTCAGAGGCCCATTCTAGGGGTCAAAAGAATTAGTAGATTATTCAGACAGAGTTGCAGAGACAAGTGGTGAGCCTTCTATGTTTTGGAAGGCCTTACGTCCTGCAGTCCTTTAGCTTATATTTAGTTTTGGGGTCTACTGGGGGCCTTCTCCCAGTTTATATACAGTTACTTGACTCAGTCATTTGTTAGAGATTTTCGCAGATAGTTGTTTAGAGGTTGATTGGAGTTGGGGGAACCTTATTTCCCCGTTATTGTTTCTTTTCATATTTATGACCATGTTTCCGAATTATTGTGCTTCTTCTGAATTACTTGATCATATGAATTAGGTGCATGATTACCTAACAGATAGGGGTGTTTCGAGCCTCCATGGTTTGAAATGCTCGTCACGGCCAGGCCCTGGTTCAGGTCGTGAAAAACATGGTATCAGAGCATAGTTCATGGTCCTAGGGTTTCTGCAAAATCGCATTAGGTAGATTCCTGTTTATGGGGGTGTAGCGCGTCACACTTATAAGCAGAAGGCTACAAGGCGTTTAGGAATGTCTCTCTTTTTTTATGTTCTAGTTCGTGCAACAGAGTTAGAATATTCCTCCTTCATACTCTAATTCATGCTATGGTGACGCCCATACGAAAGTAAAATCATCCCAAATTCTATCCTTACTCGGATGTTCTCAGACCCGTCACATTACTGGGGTATTCAAGTACAGAAGTTTAGAGTCTAAATGGTATGGTTTGTTCTGATCAAATCATATAAGATTTTTGCAAGGACTTGAGAAGAGTTCATTAGTTCTTCAGAGTGTGTTGGTTCTAGTGTGAACCTTGATTTTGATGAAATTGTGCTTTTCAGCCTGCAATATTAAGTATTTTCAGTTCGTTTCAGAACTTATGTTATCAGTGTCACGCTTCAGAAGTAATAAGGTGTAGCAGAATGTTAGAACTTTATTTCTACTTGAATAGTAGTGTGGGTTAAAGTGTTGTTGTCATGACCTATTGGTAATAAAACTAGACCAAGAAGTTAGTGATGTGAAGTCACAAAGTTAGAAGCTAGAGTGAGGGTAATTTTTGTGTAAGTGAATTTCAATTGAATAACCGATGTTTGAGGATGATTTACCCCCTTTATAGTGATAAACTAATGTGGTAGCTAGTAGCACGTGTGGATGATATGGTAGTCCATGGGGGGGAGTATTTTACTCAGATTTCTATTTATAAAGGGTAATATGTATATTCTTAGATCATTAAATAGTATGTGTCAATTTTCTATCCCTTGTAATATGTAATCTTGTTATCATGGTGTTTTTGAAAAAAAAATAAAAAAATATAAAGTCTATTGAAGCCGTGTGGGGCTCTTTCGATTCACTAGCATAGTTGTCTTGTCATCCGTCTCATTTTCTTGTTCAAAATACAAAACCAAAGTCTAGTGAAGTCGTGTGAGGCCTATTTCGATTCACTAGCAACTTGTTGTTCTTTCGTTGGTTTAATATATGTATGGCTGAATCTGTTTGCATGAGATTAAGTTGGTAAAGAGGTAATTCGTCCTTGTGAGTTAGTTTAGTATAAGGTAGAGAAGGATTTGTTAGTCAGGGTGATTTGCTGGTTGCTTGAATGTTAAAATGGCTATATTAGCAAGTAAGTTATGATTATAGACTCATGGTTGTTTAAGGAATTTAAAGGCAGTCTAAATGTATGATTGAGTAAGTATGAGGTAAGAAATTCGTATAAGTAGAAAAGATTGTATGGGGTTATAATATAAGACTAAGGTTGATCATGTCTATTATGTGACCTTACCCCTTGACCTTCTTTTATTGGTAGTTGTAAATTAGTACTACTTATGAGAAGGTATGTAGCAGATTTTGAAGTATTTAGGATAGAATGTTCCAATTTAATGGATTAGTATATTATGTTGCCCTCGTCATTAGTGGTAGATGATTGATGCAAGACTATTGGATTGAATCTAATGTAGGATGTGGATGTAAGAATAGTGGCATGAGATTAATGATGTATGTTTGTGGGAATAAATATTAGTAGGATTGATGCGTTGAAATAGTATGTGCAAATGAGTTATGATAAGGAAGACCGTAAGGTCAAGGTCGATTATTGTTGTTATGAAGTTCTAATGTACTAGTGTTTCTTGATGTTTATTTCATGGTTTCCAAGTGAGAATCATGCGTAAGGTTGGGTTGTAAAATCATGTTTAGCACTAGACATTAAGTTTGAACAGTCGAAGTTCATAAAGGTGGATGTGATGATTTCTTGATCAATGATGTTAGTTATATGAAAGTGATCTAATAGGCTTGAACGGTGTGTGAAATGGCTTAGGTTTAAATTGATTCGTAATGAAGTATAATGGTATAGGTATGGTATGTAAGTATGCCTAAGGCGATATGGAGTTGTGGCATTTCTCTAAGACTATTACATGTTGTCTGTGACTAGTGGTACCGTAGAGTAGCTAGTTGGAAAAAGACTAGTTAGATGGTATATGGTGTTCTAGATAGCCAAGTTAAGGAGCCTTAATTGATAGTGTTGAACCTTTTGATGTGATCTCGATTCTCATGGTAGAGAGATATAAGTCTGGAGTAGCAATATTAGTATGCTAGGACAGAAGTGGTATGGTTCATCAAAGGCTTGGTGATATCCATGTTAAGTGTTAGAATCTAAGTTTGAGTCTTGATAGTTAAACCGATAGAAATAAGTATGCAAGCATTATACTATGACTATTGGTGGCTATGGAAAGATAGAGTGTATCCCAGAAGGTAGTCATTCGGTTTAAGTCTATGATATGCATGTATTGTCATTTTTTTTTCTTTCAGATCCTAGAGTGCAGTAAGTGTAGTTCAGTTAGAATCTGGTAAGAGATCTCCCAAACTCTAGATGATGACTTGAAGCTAAAGGGGAGATAATAGAACAAATGATCAAGTAAGGCTCTCGAATTCTAGTAGTGATGCAGTATGATTTAGAACATCAGAAAGTGAGGGTGAATCTCAACCCATTCCTAACTCAGTATTTTTTTGTTATCCGGATGCTTACTCCTGCCTTACTATTCAGTTCCATGATAATAGTTCATGATTTTGGTATATGATAGAGAGTCGCATACTCTTTCAGTTCCAAGATAATGAGTTCTAGTTCATTCAAGTAGTCAGAATCACATTCCTTATGTTATGAACTCTAGTTGAGGTCATGCAACTCATGACGCATGTACTCACTCTTTATAGTGTGCTCAGTCCCGTATAAAAATCTTTTCATGCTTTAGGGTCTTATGTTTTAAACTTTTAGTGACCCTCCCTATGCAATGATAGTGGTGATGATGTAAATGTTCTTGTTGATGGAAGATCATAGTATGCTTGTTTAGATAAGGCCATAAGTATGAAGTAAGATTTGGGGCCAAGTCTTTGATACATGTGATGGTTAGTGGAAAAGTTTGTGTGTGTATGTCTTAGGGTAGCGCGTGGGAGTTATATTGACAATAGTTTAGAAACTATGTGAAGTATGTATTTATGTGTGGTTTCCTTGAAGTTAACATGTGGTTATAAATAAGGCTTGAATGACATTTTGGGATAGTAGTGGAAGGTCGCAATATACATTAGCGACTTCATATTAAGAGTTCAGAGTAGTCATTGAAGTCGTAAGGCATGTTGTACTTAGGATGTGATCTTTAAAGGAGATATATAAGGTGGCATCATATGGTTTAGAATAATAGCTTGGTCTGGCGTGTTTTATTATTTGTGACTTAGAGTTAGGCTTGATCACGGCGAAGGGGTTAAGTTATTTCCGACATTAGTAGAAAGATTTGTCAATGCTCATATGAGAATTTTAAGCTGATTTGAATGAATATGATATTTATAGGGAATAGTATAGTTAAGGGATATTTGGAAAGTGCTCTAAGACTGCAAGTAAGAAGTTGTATTACCAAAGGTCTGACAATTCTATCCTAATTTAGGAGATATATGTCTATATTCCAAACTACAGAGTAGTGTCAATGTTGTGATTTCCTCAGTCGGATGTTTTGTGTAATCCATACCCAAGATTCATGGCTCCCTATTACTGCTAGAACTTCTTTAGAGAGAGTATTGAAGAGATACTCCAGATTGAGTATAAGTTTCTAGTATAGTTCAGTTTATATAGCCAGCAAATCAGTTTAGCAGTCAGATTCGCATGACTTGTTTTCTCGTCTCTTTGCTACCCAAAAATCTCAGATATGTTACTATTCCAAGATAGAGTATACTAGTATTTGCGAGTATAGCTCAATTCATGCATCATGTACTAGATTTAGATTCCAGATGTTCAGTTTTGATTAAATTTGTTGGTGCCTAGTGCATCGCCTCAGTTTTCCGAGCATCGTAGTGAATTGAGCATTCATAGAGGGACATAGGGTCCCAAGGGGGAGATACCCCATTCAATTGCATGCATAGATTCTTATTACAAGCTTCGCACTAATTATCATTGTGTATTCAGTCATACGTCATACATCAGTTCAGTTAGATATGCCTGCATTAGAAATGCATGTACAATAGTAGTTCAGCTTATCAGTGTATTCAGTTCCGCGTTCATGAGAACAACTCAGTAACAAATCCATGCATCAGATATGCACGTCCGGTATAAGAATTTAGAACATCAGTAGTTCCAGTCTTATAGTCATGTTTCAGATAAATTCATTCTTTCTTAGAAAAACATATCATGTCCGCGTTATTCCATACCTCTAAGCTTCAATATGTTCCTACCCATCATTCGAGGACGAATGATCCTAGGGGGAGATAATGTAACACCCCAGGGTGTTATAAAAACCATGATTTCGATGCGCTGAAAATCCCAAAGCCATAAATCCTATGCCAATATGGCATGTTAATTATTTGTGTAGTATGTGAATCCATTCAAGCTTGAATTTAGACCATAGAGGTCCTTCAACTCAAAGACGAGTTGAAACTATTTCGATCGATTAAGTTTTAGTAGATGTTGTAATTTATGTCATCTTCCATTGACAATAACTCTCTATATATGTCGAATTAGAGAGCCTACTGGGTTTCAAATGATAGGTCTTTGAGTTAGCTTTCCAATGATACCAATTTTGCAAAAATCCGACACCTGAGCAAGATGTTATGGCCTTTCAAAGTAGTAGGCGGCGCCTATGTAAACATAGGCGATAGCATAGGCGGCGCCTATGTAAAAATAGGCGGAGACTATATAAACATAGGAGATAGCATAGGCACCTCCTATGTAAAGGTTTCAGGTGACTTAAACACTCCATTTTGGGGGCAAAATTGTCCTTTTCCACCCTTATTTAGCCATAAACATGAAATTCAGTTCCCAAAGACCCCAAAATACACCTTCATTCATCCAAATTGTTCAAGAACACTCTCTAGGGTTTCAAAATAAAAACCCAAGTAGTTCAATATTCAACCATTGGTTTTCAAAACAAATTGAAGATTTGGAATCCCCGCAACGTAGGCTTCAAGAAGCACCTATCATATTTGCATATAGAGGTACGTGGGGTTATCCAAAAATCTCATGGGTGTAGTTTTTATGAACATGCATGCTTTTAAATGGGGGTTTTCAATCAAATGCTAGTAACTTGCTTTCAATATGATTTCTAAGTCATTTTTCTTTATGTCATGGGAATTGTTTGCCTATATACTTCAATGGTTGAAACCATGCATATGTGATTTGAGATTTTGCATGGTAAGTTTGATAAATATGAATGATAAATTGCTTTCAAATTTCCATGATAATGTCTTGATACCCCATATCATATTTGACCAACAAAAGAGAACATGAATTTGAAATAACTATTGTTCACCACTTGTAAATGATGAAGCACCTTGTTTTTTACATGATAATGCATATGTGGAAGTGATATTGATGACTTGAAAGTTAGGTATGACGATACCCTATAGAATATGATATGTGATTGAATCAAATGAAATTCAAATGCATTGATTTTACATGAGATAGATGGATGCCCGAAGAAGGCATTTGAGTGTAAGGGCTCATCGCTGGAAAATGTGTTTGCCGACATGGAGATTTGGTACCAGGCTAAGTGATCTTGTGTACTTGACTTTATGTCATTCCCAAATTGGGACTATAGGTAGGAGCCCAGGCTAAGTGATATTAGGCACTACCAGTGGGTTGAGACACCATGCTTCGTGGTCTTGTGTGTCTCTCCCTTACTTATACTTTAATCTCGGTGGCAACCGAGGTTAGATAGTTGGTGTAAATTATGTAGGGTATTCCACCTATCTCAGTTGCATTTCATTGTTGTTGAGAAACTATTGCATTACGCCCATGTGTTTTCAAATGATTTGACACGAAATTGCATTTCATTTTGTAAAAATATTATGTTTCATTTTGATATCTCTGCGTGCCAGTACTTTTGTGCTGACCCCCTCCCCTCTCCAACCTCTCAAGTTCAGAGGCCAGTCTAGGGGTGAAGAGAATCAGTAGATCATTCAGACAGAGCTGCAGAGACAAGTGGTGAGCTTTCTATGTTTTGGAAGGCCTTATGTTCTGCAGTCCTTTAGCTTATATTTAGTTTTGGGGTCTAGTGGGGCCTTGTCCCAGTTTATATACAGTTACTTGACTCAGTCATTTGTTAGAGATTTTTGCAGATAGTTGTTTAGAGGTTGATTGAAGTTGGGGGAACCTTATTTCCCCGTTATTGTTTCTTTTCATATTTATGACCATGTTTTTGAATTATTGTGCTTCTTCCGCATTACTTTGATCATATGAATTAGGTGCATGATTATCAGACAAATAGGGGTGTTTCGGGCCTTCATGGTTTGAAATACTCGTCACGGCTAGGCCCTGGTTTGGGTCGTGACAAATTTTAAAGTGTCAACATAATCATGCATTCACACAGGTGGTTTTTTTGTTCTCGTTGGTCTACTTGAAGAGGGCTGAAGCAGGGAACGGTTATCTTGACATGTTTCTTCATGAGTGGTGCCAGGTGAAGTTGCACCAGGTACTGCAGCATCAAAGGAATCTTGGCAATCAGTATAAGTATTTGCATCATAAACATGAATGTCCCTAAAGGAACATCAGCACCAACTTTATCATATGTGGAGTCCAGGAAGTCATTGGTGTTTTCATTAGTTTTGGAAGTATCTGCATGCTATAATTTTTCTTTTGATAGATCAAATGGAAAAGAATCTTCATAAAATAACAACATCCCTGCTCACTAATAATCTTTTTGAGTTGATGTCTAGTAACAAGTAACCCTTTGGAGATTTTGAATATCCTACTAGCACTCCCGGTTTAGCTCTTTCAGACAACTTGTCACCCCTAGGGACAGCAGTCATATAAAACACAGACATCCAAACACCCTCAAATGAGAAAGCTTGGGCTTTTTAGAAAATTACAATTGATATGGGCTCTTACCACTCAGGACTGAGGTTGGCAACCTGTTCATGATATATACTGCAGCTTTTACACATAATCCCTAGTACTTGATGGACAAATGGGGTTTAAACTTAAGAGCTATAGCAATATTCAATATGTGCATGTGCTTCCTTTCCACTACTCCATTTTGTTGTGGAGTGTAAGGACAGCTGGTCTGATGTAGAATACCCAGAGACTGGAACAATGTGTGACATTAAGTATTGACAAATTCAATCCCATTATCAGATCTAATGGTTTTTATCACCACTCCAAACTGTGTTTTAATCATGGATATAAATGTCGTAATAGCTACTATGGTTTTAGATTTTTGATGCAACAGATGAATCCAAGTATATCTACTATAGTCATCCACCATATTCAAGAAATAACACTTATTATCAAATGTAGGTGTTCTATAAGGACCCCGTAAATCCATGTGTACAAGTTCAAAAACTACAGAACATCTAGTAGTACTTGTGGGAAATGGCATTCTTGTTTGTTTAGCTAGTGGGCATACAGTACATTTATTCAATATATTATATCACTATGATTCATCAAAATGTTTAATTGTCTTAAAACCTGAGGAGATGGGTGCCCAAGTCTTTGGTGCCATAGTCTGCAATTGGGAACAACAACCTCTGCAGTGAACCTACTGTGTTTCGGTCCTTCCTGAAAAACATTATCTTTCCATTCTCCTTTAAGAACATCTAGTCCACCCTCTTCTACCAATCCCCTTTACCTTGCCATTGAAGAGGTCCTGAAATATGCAAAAATCAGGATAAAAAGACACAAAGCATGACAGTTCCTTGGTTATCTTAGCTGCTATATTCCACAATTTGCAGCTTTTTACATCGATTCCTCCATTCCTCTTTGGTGTACACATATTTTCCCATGCGACGAGTGATATTTTCCTCTTGTCATCTTTGCTGCCCCATAGATAAATCTACCTCTTTCAGTTCATCTTGTGGCGGAGTGAAAACCGTCGCCCAAAAGTTATAGACAACAAATAATACAGCATTTATCACTTGCAATCTCCCTGTATAGGATAGTGTCTTAGAGTAGATACTTGTGGTCCTGTATGTTTTTGGGCCTAGGATTTATTTGGTGTGATCTACTGGGTTGTTTTTGGCGGTTTTCATACACGTCATTGAGACTTTCGTCTCCTCCTTATATTCCTCTTCATTATGCTGAATTTTCTCCTCCTCTGCTCGTGGTTTTTCCCATCAAGGGTTTCCACATAAAATCTGTGTGTTCTTGTTTCCTTTTGTTTGTGGTATTGATTATTCCTGTCCGTTCTATAACAAACATAATCTCATCCTCAACAGAGTCTTCTACCCCAGCAAAAAAAATATTAGATTTCTCCATATTAGCCTTAGAACCTGTCTGTCAACTTGCTGAAATGAGTGAGTGTCTCTATCAATCTGGTTACTGATTTGGTATCACCCTTACAAAATGACATCAAATCGTATTTCATGTTTTCATATTATTTTCTTCTTAATTTGTGTTTTGGTTGTTAAGAGAACCAAAACAAAGGCCTTTTTTTTGGTATAAGACAAGTGGAAGGACCTTTGTGTTGTTGCTTTCATTTGAATTGAGACAAGTCTAGGATTAACCATCCATTCATGCGACACATTGAATGTGCCTATTTGATTCATGACTTTATATAATGAATGGGGCATACACTCGAGAAATTAAAGCGGTACATACTCTTAATTCTTACCAATCAAACTTTTTTGAATTTTCATCAGCTTGTGGGATAACACCAATGATATTGTACTATGTTGAATAAGATGGTCAGGTGAGTCACATGGAGGCACTCAATCGAAGCTCATACCTGATTTATCTCCAAAACAACTCTTTGCTTCATCATTTCAAGATCCAAAATTGTGGAAATCTGAATATGGAAAAGTAATTACCAAACACTGAACACAAATCTATTCTCTCGTCATTTATCCTAATTTCTGATTATTATTTTTTACATAATATGATAACTTTTGATATTTAAATAAACATCTGAATCGATCTTGATATATTCATTGGGAAAAAGTCTCATTCTTTTCTTAAAATTTGAATTTGTTAACAAACACAAGGTGAATATGTTGAGAAGAGAAGAATTTAAGAATAAAAAGAAAAGTGATTCTTTTTTGATAATAGAAAGAGAGTTGTTAAGGGAACCAAAAGAAAGACCTTTTTGTCTAAAATTGACAGAATGCATTGACTTGAGAATGTGAACTAGTCATAGTTACCTGCATTCATTTGTGTAACACATCAAATCATACACCTCATCAAAAGCAAACATTTCTTGATTTCTTTTTAATTAGGTTTGATCATTTCAGTGCAGCAATGGATTGGGTAAAACTTGTACTATTTTTTATGCTATATCCCTTTCTCTGTCAACTTGTTTTCTCCTCATCCTTACCTCTTTTGTGCCCCAAACATCAAGCTCTTGCTCTTCTGCAATTCAAGCAAATGTTTACCATTAATCCTAATGCTTCTGTTTTTTACAATCCAACAACTCTTTCATGGAACAAGAGAACAGATTGTTGCTCATGGAAGGGAGTTCATTGTGAGGAGACGACGGGACAAGTAATTGAGCTTGACCTCGCTTGCAGTGGACTTCAAGGCAAATTTCATTCCAACAGTAGCTCTCCAAACTAAAACGGCGGTATTTGTATTTTAATAATTTTTCTGGGTCGCTCATTTCAGCTAAATTTGGTGAGTTATCTAGTTTGACGAGTCTTTATTTGGAGTATTCAGGTCTTACAGGTGTAATCCCACCAGAAATCTCTCACCTTTACTCAGTGAACATATCTTCCACCATTCCTCTGAATTTCTCTTCTTATTTAACAACGCTACAGCTTTCAGGTGCACAGTTACGTGGGGTATTGCCCGAAAGAGTTTTCCACCTTTCCAACTTAGAACACCTCGAGTTATCATACAATTCCCTAACTGGTCCGATTCCATCCAACGTAACTGGACTCCAAAACCTACAATTCCTCTTCTTGAGATCAAACTACTTGAATGGGACTATACCTTCCTGGATATTCTCCCTCCCATCACTATCTTTGTTAAGCTTGAGCAATAACTCTTTCAGTGGCAATATTCAGGAGTTCAAGTCAAAATCATTGTATTCAGTTGATTTAAAAGAAAATCAGCTGCAAGGTCCTATTCCAAAGTCACTGTTAGACCTGCAGGGACTATTTTCTCTTAGAATTTCTCAAAATAATCAGAGTGGACAGATTGCTTCAACCGTCTGCAACCCGAAAACACTGAGAGTGCTAGACTGGGGAAGCAATCATTTGAACGGAACAATTCCATATTGTTTGGGTGAGATGAGTGAACTTGCGGATTTGGATTTAAACAACAATTGTCTCAGTGGAACAATTAATACAACTTTTGCTACTGAAAACGAATTCACCATCATTAACTTGTATGGGAATAAGCTACAGGGGAAAGTTCCGCCATCGTTGATCAATTGCAGACGTTTGGAATTCCTTGATTTAGGCGACAATCAGTTGAATGACACATTTCCGAGTTGGTTGGGAGGTCTTCCTGATTTGCAGATTTTAAGTTTGAGATCAAATAAGTTGTACAGCCCAATAAAAGAATCAAGGACTGACAACTTTTTTGCTAAAATTCGAGTCATAGATCTCTCATCCAATGGATTTGGTGGAGATTTACCAGTGAGTCTTTTCGAGAAGTTTCTGCCATGAAAATCGTTAGTGAGAACAGTGGAACCCGAAAGTATGTAGCAGATAGATATTTTATTTTTTACGCGAATACATTGATAGTGACAACAAAGGGACTGGATCTGGAACTTCCTCGAGTTTTGACCACAGAAGTAATTATCAATCTCTCAAGGAATAGATTTGAAGGTTATCTCCCAAGCATTATTGGAGATCTCGTTGGACTCCGTACACTGAACCTATCTCATAATGGCTTGGAAGGTGTTATACCAGAATCATTGCACCAATTAGCCATACTTGAATCGTTGGATTTCTCATCCAACAATATAGGCGGTGAAATTCCAGAACAGCTTGTATCCCTCACATCACTTGAGGTCTTAAATCTCTCTCACAACCATCTTGTTGGATGCATTCCCAAAGGAAAACAATTTGATACGTTTGATAACAGTTTATATCTAGGGAATGATGGGTTGCGTGGATTGCCACTCTCAAAAGATTGGGGTGGCGATAATGGGGTACCGCAAGCGACAACTCCAGTTGAGCTAGATGATGAAGAAGAAGACGAAGGAGATTTGATCAGTTGGCAAGCAGTTCTCATGGGTTTTGGTTGTGGTCTGGTTATTGGACTGTCCATAATATACATAATGTTGTCAACTCACTATCTCGAGGATGGTTGTAAAATTTGAACATAAAAGTGATTCGATAATGAAAAGGCACAAGAAAAGATATTAGTGCGTAACTTGCAGGTATTCAACTTAATCTCTATCCTTCATAACATTACATTTCATCCTTAAAGCTCTTAATGTTAATCCTTCATTTTTGGAAATTGCAGGATTCAAGTCTAAAATGTCGCCGGTGATGCAAGTATAAGCCTTCATCTTTCATAGATTGTGATTTTTTCCAAAAGTGTTTATTACTCTATGAATAAAGACATCATTTTTTTCTTTGCTTCTCCCATTTACTTTGTTCATGACCACAACTTGCATGCACATCAACATGTTGTCCTTAAAAACTAACGAATGTGGCAAACACGTGATGAATGTAATGAGTTATATTGTCATGTTTAACATAGATACAGAATTGCAGTATCGCAGATATGATTAACTAAATCAAAAAGTTACAAACACAACAAAACTTGAAGCAAAATTTTTGCCTAAAATTTCCATAGCTGAAGCATATGTTGTGTTTTTCTTTTTTTTTTTGTTTTGGCATTCCAACAGATTTTAACTTTCTGGTTGGGATTTACCGGACTGTCTGTCCTCAATAACTAATTCTCGTTGACCACATTTCGTGTGGATCGTAGAATCAATATCTTATATGTTGTATTACGATCACCTCATATTGATAAACGGTTTAGAGAACATTTTTTATAGTAAAAAAACAAGAAAGAATTTCTAATTGATGTCCGCCTATAGGGTCTAGCCTACTTCCCGCCCGAAAGAACTGCTCATTAGCTAGTCGAACTAGTAGGGGTGAACCTATGAACTAAGTCTCATTCTTTATTTAAATTTGAATTTGTTAACAAACACAAGGTGTAATGTTGACATGTGTATCGTGAGAAGAAAAGAAGTTAAGAATAAAAATAAAAGTGATTCTTTTGAGCTGAGGATCTATTGTAAACAGCCTCTCTACCTTCAAGGTAGGGTAAGGTCTGCGTACACATGATCCTCCCCAAACCTAACCATAGGATTACGCTGGATTTCTTCTTTTTAGTATCTGATGTTTCATGAAGTGTTTTTTAGCCTATGAATAACGTGGAACCCAATGGGGGGAAAACCACGGGCCAAGAGAAGCAACTGATATCTCTGTAGAAGGAATTTTACACCATAGTCACAAGTACAATACACAAAGTGACTACTACACACTCAAAAGAAATCTCTCTTTTTATTATTTTTTTTCACCTCACTACAATATCGCTCACACTCTCTATTTTTCCTCACAGACTAAACTCTCTATGATGCCTCACTCTATTTTTCTTTCCCTCTTTATTGGTGTGTTTGAATGAGATGAAGTTGCCTCTATTTATAGGCAAAAATCTGCTCAAATTGATGTAAGCAGTGACATCAAAACCCAAAAAGAATGGTACACCTTGCCTGCCTTTCCTAGCCAAGAAAGGCCAATTTTCCAAAGGCCAATTAACAAAAGTCAAAGGCTGCAACAATTTTGGACCCAAGAAGAAAGGTTTCTGCATAATGGGGCTGGATCCCCACAAATCTACCCCTCCAGTTCCATGCACATGAAGGAGGTATCCTCATTATTCTCAGAGAGAGTTCATTCCGACAAGTTCCTTGCAAAGCTTGAACTTGTCTCGTGATACCACCTGGTCAGCATATCTGAAGGATTCTCACTTATAGGGATTTCATGATCAGCATAGATTTGTCCTCTATCTTTTCTCGAATTCAGGGATATCTCACATCGATATGCTTCGTTCTTGCGTGATACATGGTGTTTCTGCTTAAGTCTATTGCACTTTACTGTCACAATAGATAATGTACTCCTTCTGATGCAATCCAAGTTCTTGAAGAAACCATTCAGCCATACGATCTCCTAGCCAGCTTCAGTAGCTGCAACATACTCTGCTTTAGTTGTAGAGAGTGTGACATACTTTTTCAACTTCGACTTCCATGATATAGCTCCCCCTAAAAATGTAAACAAATTTCCTGTAGTGGATTTTTTGTTGTCAAGGTCACCTTCCATATCAGTCTATATAGCCCTTCAAGATTATATCAGTTCTTCCAAAACACAAACAATCAGCCGAGGTTTCTCTTAGGTACCTAGTGTTCTTTTCCAGGATTTTCAAGGAACCTTCTAACAACAACAACTGCATGAGCATTATCCGGTCTGGTACACACCACAGCATACATCAAACTCCCGACTGCTGAAGAATAAGGAACGTTTGCCATATTTCCCTTCTCTTCCTTTGTAGTAGGACACATTTTCTTGCTTAACTTCAGATGACCAACAAGAGGTGTGCTAATAGCTTTAGCACTCTTCATGTTGAAGCATTCGAGTACACGTTCAATGTACTTCAGAGATAGCCACAACTTTTTGCTTATTCGTTCTCGAACAATCTTCATCCCCAGAATTTGTTGTGTTGGGCCCAAGTCCTTCATATCAAATAACCTGGAGAAATCTCTCTTCAACTTGGCAATCAGCTCCTTGTCTTGTCCTACAATCAACATATCATCCACATACAACAACAGAATAATAAAGTTGTTGTTCGAAATCTTTTGAAGTATACACATGGATTAGAATAAGTCCTTTTGTAGGTTTGACTTTGCATGAATGAGTCAAACTTTTTGTACCACTTCCTTGGTGCCTGCTTCAATACATAAAGACTCTTATTCAGTTTACAGACCATGTATTTCTTTCCAGCTACTTCAAATCCTTCTAGCTGGTCCATATAGATTTGTTCTTCCAAATCTTTGTGAAGAAATGTAGTTTTCACATCCAACTGCTCCACTTCAAGATCTAGGCAAGCTGCTAAGCTCAAAATGGTTCGAATAGAATTTATTTTGATAACGGGTGAAAAGATTTCATCAAAACAATACCTTTCTTCTGTTCGAAGCCATTTACTACCAATTGAGCTTTATATCTGACCAGTTTGCCATTTTCATCTTTCTTGAGTTTAAAAACCCACTTGCACTTAAGTGGTCGTTTACCTTTTGGAAGTTCAACCAGCTTGTACATGCCATTTTTCTACAGAGATTCCATCTCTTCTTGCATGGCTTTCATCCACTTGTTCTTTGCTGGATGGACATACCTCATTTAGACTTTCTGGCTCCCCCTCATCATTAATGAGGACATTCTCTGAGGAAGGGTACTTGGATGACTCTACCCTTTTTCTTTTAGACCTCCTTAAAGGTTGAGATTGTTTTTCTTCTTGAGTAGGGTATTCCACCTGCTAAGCATTAGGTTGCTCCCCCTGCTCGGCATAATCATCAGCTGTATTTTCTATACTTCTAGGATGGTCAGAAGTAGAAGTAATGGTGATAACATTAGGAACTACATCATTCTGTTTCCTGACCTTCCCTAATACATCATCAGTAATTCCGACTTCACTTTCTCGGAAGACTATATCTCTACTTCCGATGACCTTCTTCTTTACAGGATCCCACAATCTTTACCCAAATTTCATCTCCATGCTCGATGAATATGCAGGGAACTGATTTATCATCTATTTTTGTTCTTTTCTCCTTCGAAACATGTACAAAAGCTCTACAACCGAACTCCTTCGGATGAGAGTAGGACACCTCTTTGTTGGTCCAAACTCTCTCTGGGATGTCAAACTCCAATGGAACCGATGGACTACAATTGATTAGGTAGCAGGCAACCTAAAATGCTTCACCCCAGAATGACTTAGGTAGTTTAGCCTTTCTGAGCATATTTCTCACCTTCTCAACAATGGTACGATTCATCCGCTTAGCTACACCATTGTGTTATGGGGTTCTAGGAACTGTTTTCTCATGTCTGATCCCGTGACTTGAGAAATACTCTTCGAATTCCCTTGAAGTGTACTCACCTCCATTTTCAGTGCGGAGACGCTTTAGCTTTTGACCCGTCTCCCTTTCCACCAGAGCATGAAACTTTTGGAATACTTGAAATACCTGATATTTGGTTTTCAAGATATAAACCCACAATTTTCGTGAATCATCATCAATAAAAGTAACAAAATATTTTTTACTGCCGATCGATTCTACCTCCATTGGACCACAAACATCCAAATATACCAGATCAAGTATATTCAATTTTCTTTCAGACGATGTCTGAAATGAGACTCTATGCTGCTTACCGAATAAACTGTAGTCACATGATTTTGCCGGCGTACATTTGGAAAAAGAGATGAGTGATTTATTAGCGAGGATTTCTAATCCTTTCTCGCTCATATGACCCATTCTTATGTGCCACAAATCTGCAGAAATCTCTTCTCGAACTACATTCAATTCACCTAGGTAAATTTCTGCATTTGTCCTGTACAACGTGCCACGACCAACATCTTTTGCAATAGCCAATTCTCCCTTGGTAAGTCTCCATTTTTTATTTACAAAATAGTTCTCGTATCCATCTCGATCCAAGGCAATTCCAGAGATCAAGTTCAATTGCAACTCGGGTACATGACGCACATCTAATAGAACCAATATGCATTCGACAATAGTCTTGATACAAATGTCTTCGATCCCCATGATCTTTGAATAACTTGAGTTACCCATTTTCATAGTGCCGAAATCATCTGCTACATACTTGCAGAAAAAATCCCTTACCGGTGTAGCATGGTAAGATTCTCCTGTGTCAACCACCCATTCCAACTCTGTCCCTGCCAAGTGCATGCACTCCTCTTCCTCATTTATGAAGAGAACAACATCATCATTGTTTTGCACCGTGGCAGCAGTGTTGTCGTCATTCTTCTGGCCACTACTTTCACCTTTGCCCCTTTTTCGAGTTGGACAATCTCTTTTGAAGTGACCTGGTTGATTGCAATTATAGCAATTTCTAGCTTTTGATTTAGATCGGACCTTGGACTTTCCACGACCTTCCATTCTATCATAGCTATTTGAACTCCTTTGGTGACTTATGCCTCTACTTTCTGTTATAAGAGCCTGCCCATGATTTTCAGGATTCTTTCTCATCTTCTCATTGAGTAGAAGAGCTGATGTGACATCTTTCAGCTCAATAGAGTCCTTACCATGTAAAATGGTTGTTGCCAAAGTATCATATGAATATGGCAACGAGTTCAAGAGTATGATGGCTTTATCTTCCTCCTCGATCTATACACCGAGGTTAGCCAACTGCGTGATCAGTCCATTAAGCAAATTTAAATGTGACAAGAAATTTGTACCTTCACCCATATATAGGGCGTACAACTGCTTCTTTAGGTACAATTTATTTGTCAACATTTTAGACATGTAGAAATTTTCTAACTTTGTCCAAATCCCACATGCACTATCTTCGTCAATGATGTTATTGACCACATCATCTACTAAGTGCAACCTTATTGCACTAGCAGTCTTTTCATTAATTTCTTCCCAATGCTCTAATTTCATGGATTCGGGCTTTTTGGATTCGCCACTTAGTGCCTTGTGTAATCCTTAAGGGATGAGCAGATCCCTCATCCTCCTCTGCCATGTTGAGAAACCGCTATCACCATTGAATTTTTTACCTCGTACTTTACGTTGGACATTTTATTTTTACCGAGTATAGTACCACCAACTGCAAATATTATTTTCGTGAATGAGCAGGACCTGCGCTCTGATACCAGTTGTTGGGAATAAATCTCTCCACGATAATAATATTACGGTAATAAAGAGTAATAATTATGACAACCGTAATATGGTTAAACAACAAAAACAATAAGAGTGATAATGACACCAAGATTTGTACGTGGAAACCCAATGAAGGCTGCATAATGGGGCTAAATCCCCACAGTAGGTACATTCTCATGGGAAATTGGCTAGAGCTGTCGCGCACTATGTAAGGTGTTGTATTCATAGTAGATATATATCCATTCCAAACTTAATGCATTAGCAAGGTAATGTCCTATTCCTAATATATAAAGCGGCTCGATCGTTTTCAAGGCAACCATTCACTTTTCTTTTACCTATAAGAATTTATATTGATCAAATAATTGTTTTCTTGTGCTAGAGATCATTTCAAAGTGAATTTTTCTGCATTATATAGGTTAGCTATATCTAGTAGTACTATTTGATAAGGCATAATCCATAAATATGATCCTAAACTTGACACCAAATTATAACTTTGACTTTAAACTTTGACAGTGCACAAATATGACCTTTAACTATTCAAAACTGCACAAATATGACCTCCTCCAAGTCAGCCCTTTTAACGACGTGGCACTGAGTGATTGGATTAATTTTTCACGTAGGCGCGAGTGAAACTCACGCATGGAGTTGCAAAATCGGAGGTCATATTTGTTCAGGTTTTGAAAAGTTAAAGGTCCTATTTGTGCACAATCAAAGTTTAAGGTCAATGTTATAATTGATGTCAAGTTTAGGGTCATATTTATGTATTATGTCATTTGATAAATTAGCTATCATCTAGGCATTCATCACGGCACATATCTGATTTATTACTTCTAGTTCCAAAATAGTGGAAATATATATCTGTAAAAGCAATTAACAAACATTGAACAGGTTCAAGCATGATCTGTTTAATTTTCCAGCTTTAAGAACATGACATATTAAATTAAAATTATTAATAACACGTCAACTTAAAGTAGAAATTTTCTTCTTCTTTTCTATTTGGCTGTTAAGAGAACAAAAAAAAAAGACCTTTTTTATGATAAGGTATTAGACAAAATGCAAGTGGAGGTACCTTTGTGTTGTAGTTAAGGTCTGTACCCCAAGTGGAGGGACTAATCAAACTATCTTTGACAAGTGAGGCTTGCTCAAGTGGTTGAGCACCTCCACCTTCAACCGGTAGGTTGAGGGTTCGAGTCACGCTGGAGGGGAAGTGTGGGAACACTATTGATCCTCCTGGGGGGGGGGGGGGGGGAATTAAAAAAAAAAAAAAAAAAAATCAAACTATCTTTGATTTTTGGGCAACGACTCATGCATTGACTTGAGTTTTTTTTTTTCCCCATTACCTTAACTTCATACTATCAAGTGATTTGAAATCCAATTACAGCAAACTTTCTAGTACATCACGGAGTAAATATCTACAAAGTTAAGATCTGAAAGTGACTACCATCTTGGAATTGATTACTCTGAAGTAACTCAAGGTGTTTCTTTTTTCCAATTCTTGACTTGAAATGTCTTCGTCAAAGTATTTACACCAATTATCACTCTAATAAACTTTTCTTCCTTCTTAAAAAAAAAGGGCAGCATGGTGCACAAAGCATCTTGGCAAGGTCCGGAGAAAGTCCCCACCCCAAAAAGCGTGATGTAGATAGTTTAATATAATGCAAGCATTAATAACAACTTTCATGGCTCAATCGTTTCCAAGGCACCATTCAATTTTCATTTTCCTATAAGAATTTATATAGGATATATATATCTAGTAGTACCATTTGATAAATTAGCTTAATAGTTCATAACAATTTGGTCCGGACTACTTGCAAAAACACGGGATTGTGATGTCTTCAACTGAGAAAGTATCAAACAAAATTGTATTATTACAAGTGATAGGATCTTTCTATTGTAGCTTTCGTTTGGACCTTTCTACTATATATACCTCATCAAAATTATTGAATAGAGACACAGAGCAAAAATTTCTAGATTTCTTCTCTACCAACTTAATTATTTTTCATCATTTTAGTGCAGCCAGCAATGGCTTGTGTAAAACTTGCACTATTTTTTATGGTATATCCCTTTCTCTGTCAACTTGCTTTCCCCTCATCCTTACCTCATTTGTGCCCCAAAGATCAAGCTCATGCTCTTCTGCAATTCAGGCAAATGTTTACCATTAATGCTTCTGATTACTGTGGCCCTCTGTAACACCCCGTAAAAAAAAAAGTCATGCATGTATTAGACCGTAATTTCTGAGCTTTAGACTTAAGTTTTAGTGGACGTTGTAATTTGTGTCAGTTTCCATCGACCATAACTCTTTGTATATGTCGAATTAGAGAACCTACTATGTGTCAAATGATAGGTCTTCGAGTTAACTTTCCAACGATACCAATTTTGCTAAAATCCGACACTTGGCAAAGTAGAGTGTGTCTCCTAACCAATCGCACATAGCCACTGGACTGGTTGTGCGATACACAAGGCGGAGCCTACCTTAGTTTAGGCGATACACAATGCGGCGCCTATATTAATCTATGCAATGCAAAGGGCGGCGTATACTTATGGTTTTAGGTGACAAAAACACTCCGTTTTGAGTTATTTTAAGTGCAATTTAGTCCTTACAAAATCCAAAAATCACCCTTACTCACTCCTAAACGGATTTGGACCTATTAACAACATTGAAGCCTCCTATAAAATCCCAAAATCCAATCCTTCAAGAACGGAAGAGGAGAAGCAACTAGGGTTTGAGAAAATAAGCTTGAAGGTCCTATCATTCCGAAACTTCTTCATGAAACAAATTACAGATTCGGAATCCTCTCGACGTAGGCTTCGATAGACACCCAAAATTCGTGGAGAAAAAGGTATGCGGGGTTTTCCTAAAATCTCATGGGCATAGAAATCATGTTTTAAGAATCGGGTTTTCAAATTCATGTACATACTCATGTTTTAGAAGCTTTAATGATATTGTTTTGGCCTTTTGGCTTTCCCCCAAAGTGATTGAAAATTTTATGTATACATATATATGTGTTTGTCCTGAAATATGAATTGAAAGCATGATTTTTATGAAACCCCTCTCTTAATGTAAAGTTTTTTCATGTTTTGCGTAATATAAATTGTTTTGAAACACATCTTGAAAAGAAAAGGAAATCATGATATGAAGTGTTTTGACTCTTGCTATGTTTGGAATATGATTTTGAACACGAAAGAGAGGGTTGTGAATGTTGAATATGCATGTAATGAAAGAATGCATGGTTTTGCCAAAATGCACATGACCACAATATGTTTGATGAACGTTTTGCATGGATTAGACTTCAGTTTCGGAACATGACATCTTTAATACAAACTACATGTTTCGGTGGTCTGAAACTATATTTTTATGAAAGATCATGCTATAAGCATTATGGCTTAGAAATAGGACTTGCAATGTCTTGGTATGACGATACCAATTCAGACTAATGCCATATCAGACTCAGACTAACAGACATTTCAGACTTTCATGATTTTAGACATTCAGAATGTTGTATGTACAGAAAAGGTTAAAAATGGGCATACAGAGATGTTAGGTGGTCCCCCGAAGAGGGCTTGAGTTCAAGCAACTCATTGCCTAAAACTGTGGTTTGCCGACCCGGGTATACTATTATGCGCTGACTTAAATGTCCTGTGGCGTATCAGACTCAGACACTCCAACCCTTGCGGTACACTTGGGTTGGGGGCTTCCCCGCCGAGTCAATGGCGGATTCCATACAGCCCGTGGAATATCAGACTTGTAGGGGAATACCACCTAACTCAGAAGTAAAACACAGATCATGTTTTGAAATAAACAGACAGGTTACATGTTTTCAGAAAGTGCCCATGTATTTTTCAGTTTTATACATGATGTCTTGATGAAAATAATTGCTTTCACTTAATATATATATATATATATATATATGTATGTTCCATTACACTATTTTTGGAGTGCTTCGCGTGCCAGTACTTTTGTGCTGACCCCATCCCCCCTCCTTCCAGGTTCTGAGGCACAGTCTAGGGGTTCAGCTACTCAGTAGACATTTTCGGATTTGCAAACTTGATTTACAGTGGTGAGCCTTATATCATTCGGAAGGACTAATTATGTCAGACATTATCTTATTTATTATGTTTTTGGTTTACTGGGGGCCTTGTCCCAGTTTCTTTCCAGACAGATGTTTATGTTCTTAGTAGAGATTTCGCAGACTGATGTCAGATAGTATTGTTCAGAAATGTTGCAGAACTTGACCATGTTTTCCGTACTCAGTTTCAATTCTGCTTTTTATTATGATTACAAATGTTGTGCATGATAACCAGATAGAGAATGGGTGTTTCGAGCCTTCATGGTTTAGGATGCTCGTCATGGCCAGGGCATAGGCTCGGGTCGTGACAAACTTGGTATCAGAGCACGGTTCATGGTCCCAGGGTGTCTGCGAAATCGCATCGGGTAGAGTCTTGTTTATGGGTGTGTAGCGCGTCACACTTATAAACAGGAGGCTACTAGGCGTTTAGGAATGTCTCTTTTTCTTCATGTTCTAGTTCGTGCAATAGAGTCAGAATGTTCCTCTTTCATCCTCTAATTCGTGCTATGGTAACGTCCATACGAAAGTAAAATCATCCCAAATTCTTTCCTTACTCTGATGTTCTCAGACCCATCACATTTCTGGGGTAAATCAAGTGCAGAAGTTTAGAGTCTAAATGGTATTGTCCCATCGGATCGCGTCATATAAGATCTTAAAATTGTGCAAGGACTTGAGAAGAGTCCGTTATTGCTTCAGAGTGTATGGGTTCTAGTGTGAACCTTGATCTTGACGAAATCATGTTTTTTAGCCTTCTGTATTGAGCATATTCGGCCCTTTTCAGAAATTTATGTTGCAGATGTCATGCTTAAGGGAAAAGATGTGTAGTAGAAGTGTTGGAATTGTATTTTCACCCAAATAGTAGTATAAGTTAAAGTGTCGGTGTCATGACCTATTGGTAGCAAGTAGCGTGTGTGGATTGTATGATAATCTGTGGGGGAAATATTTGACTCAGATTTTTTTTTTTATCTATACAAAGTAAGATGTGTATTCTCAGATTATGGAATGTTGTGTGACAAGTTTCTATCTCTTGAAAATATTTTATCATCGTGTTGGTGACACAAAAAAGTCTAGTGAAGCCGTGTGGGGCTATTTCGATTCACTAGCAATTTGTCATTCAACGTGTGGTTCTTGTGTTGGTTGAATAAATGTATAGCTAAATCTTTTTCATGAGATAGAGTTGGTAATAAAGCGAATCATCCTTGTGTGTTAGTTTATTAGTAGAAGACAGAGAAGGAGTTATTAAGCGAGGTGAATTGTCCTTGCTTGAAGTATGAAAATGGCCAGATTAGCCAGTAGGATATAAGTATAGACTCATGGTTGTTGTGGATTTTGAAGGTAGTGTAAATGTACACTTGGGTAGGTATTTGTGATGTGAGAAAGAAGTATAAGTAGATACGATTGTACGGGGTTATAATATAAGGATAAAGTTGACCATGTCTATTATGAGGCTTTAACCCCCTTGACCCTCTTTTCATTGGTAGTTGTAAACTAGTGCTACTTGTGAGAAGGTATGTAGTAGATTTTTGAGATATTTGGGTAGAATATCCCAATTTGATGGATTAGTATATTTATATTATGTTTCATTCTTCATTGGTGGTAAATGATTGATACTAAACTATAGGCTTGAATTTAAATGGTGTGGTGGTAAATAGTGGCACGAGTTTGAGGATGTATGTTTTGTAGCATTAAATTAGTAGGCTTGATGTGCTGAAATAGTACATGCTAATGGATTATGATAATGAAAAACCGTTAGGTCATGATCGATTATTGGGGTTATGAAGTTCTAGTGCACTAGTGTTTCGTGATGTTCATTTCATAGTTTCCAAGTGAAAATTTCGCGTAAGGTTGGGTTGTAAATCATGCATAGCACTAGATATTAAGTTTGAACAGTTGATGTCCATGAAGGTGGATGTGAAGATTTCTTGGTTAATGAATACTAGTTGTATAGAAGTGATCTAATAGACTTAAACAGTGCATGCAATAGAGTAAGTTTATTTGATTCATAGTGGTGTATGATATTGCATGTATGATGTAGAAGTATGCCTAAGGTGACATGAGGATGTGGCATTTTTCTAAGGGTATTACTTGTTGTGCGTGGCTAGTGGTACCATTGAATTGTTAAGTGGAGAAAGACTAGTTAGATGGTACATGGTGATCTAAATAGCCATGTTAAGGTGTTTTGATTGATAGTGTTGGGACTTTTGCGGTGATCTTGATTCTCATAGTAGAGGGATATAAATTTGGAGTCGAAATAGTTGGTATGCTCTATCGAAAGAGATATGGTTCATCAAAGGCTTGGTGATATCCCGGAAGGTAGTCATTCGGGCTAAGTTCTATCATATGCATGTATTGTTATATTTTTTTTTCAGACCCTAGAGTGTAGTAAGTGTAGTTCAGTTATAATCTGGTAAAGGATCTCCCAAACTCTAGATGATGACTTGAAGCTAAGGGGGAGATGACAGAACGAATGACCAAGTAAGGCTCTCAGATTCTAGTGGTGATGCAGTATGATTTAGAACGTTAGAAAGTGAGGGTGAGACTCAACCCATTCTTATCGTAGTATTTTTTTTCAGTTATCCCAATATCTACTCATGACTTACATCTCAGTCCAATGATCAAAATTCATGATCATGCTTATGATAGAGAATCATGTATCTTCAAGTTCCAAAATGAGAAGTTTCAGTTCATTCAGTAGTCGGAATCCCATTCCATAAGTTATGAACTCCAAATTGAGGTCATGTAGCTCATGACTCATGTACTCACGCTTTATAGTATGCTTGTTTTAGATAAGACCATAAGTGTGAAGTAGGATTTGGGGCCAAGTTTTTGATATATGTGAGTTTTAGTGGAAATTTGTATGGGTATGTTCTTGGGGTAGCGCGTGGGAGTTATATTAATAGTGGTTTAGAGAATATGTGAAGTGTTTCTTCATGGGTGTTTGCCTTGAAGTTCATATGAGGTTATAAAGATAGGCTTGAATGACATGTTGGGATTTTAGTGAAGGGACGCAATATGCACTAGTGAATCTATAGTAAGAGATCAGAGTTAGTCATTAATGTGGGAAGGCATGATATGCTTAGGGTGTGAACTTTAAAAAGATGTGGAAGATTGAATCATATTGTTTAGACTAGTATCATGGTATGACATGTATTTTTGTGACTTGGAGTTAGGCTTGATCGCAGTGAAAGGATTTAAGCTACTATAGACATTGTAGAAAGAGCTATCAATGCCCATATGAGAGTTATAAGTTGAATGGAATGAATATGGTATTTAAGGGAAATAGTATAGTTAAGGGAGTATTAAAGAAGTGTGCTAAGCTTGAAAAAAACAAGAAGTTGCATTGTCCAAGATCTTTTGCTCCATAATGCCACTAGAATTTCTTTAGACAGAGTGTTGAAGAGATCTCCAGTTGAATATAAGTTTCCGGTGTATTTCAATTTAGCAGTCAGGCAGACAAGTTACAGTGGTTTTCCACCTTTTCACCCAATCCTGCTATCCGAAGTCTCATGCGTATGACCATCCCAATATATTTCATCCTAAGTTGCGAATTCAGTTCAGTCAAAGCATCATGTTTTATATTCAGCTATTTAGTCGTGACTCAGTTCATGAGTGTTCAGTGCATAAACTCAAATACTTCCAAGTATTTTAGCCCAGTTAGTATAATACCCTGGTACGATCTAAGTCTTGATGCCTCATCATTCGTAATTGCATAAGTTATCACTTCTCAATTCAATATGTATGATTGGATCATGAACACTTCAAGGGAATCCTAAACTCTTAGCATGAATCAGCATCTTGAAGCAAGTAAGGGCAAGCCAACTCAAAATTCAGTTTCGTGATAGAAGTTTAAATGTTTCAGATCAGTTATATACTTAGTTATATACTTTCTTAGAAGACACATCATGTCAACGTCATTCTATACCTTTGAGATTCAACATTTCCAATCCATCATTCGGGGACGAATGATCCCAAGGGGGAGATAATGTAACGCCCCGTAAAAAAAAAGTCATGCATGTATTAGACCGTAATTTCTGAGCTTTAGACTTAAGTTTTAGTGGACGTTTTAATTTGTGTTAGTTTCCATTGACCATAACTCTCTGTATATGTTGAATTAGAGAACCTACTATGAGTCAAATGATAGGTCTTCGAGTTAACTTTCCAACGATACCAATTTTGCTAAAATCCGACACCCGAGCAAGAAGTTATGGCTTCGCAAAGTAGAGTGTGTTGCCTAACCAATCGCACATAGCCACTGGACTGGTTGTGCGATACACAAGGCGGCGCCTACCTTAGTTTAGGCGATACACAATGCGGCGCCTATATTAATCTATGCAATGCAAAGGGCGGCGCATACTTATGGTTTCAAGTAACGAAAACACTCCGTTTTGAGTTATTTTAAGTGCAATTTAGTCCTTACAAAATCCAAAAATCACCCTTACTCACTCCTAAACGGATTTGGACCTATTAACAACATTGAAGCCTCCTATAAAATCCCAAAATCCAATCCTTCAAGAACTGAAGAGGAGAAGCAACTAGGGTTTGAGAAAATAAGCTTGAAGGTCCGATCATTCCGAAACTTCTTCGTGAAACAAATTACAGATTCGGAATCCTCTCGACGTAGGCTTCGATAGACACCCAAAATTCGTGGAGAAAAAGGTATGCGGGGTTTTCCTAAAATCTCATGGGCATAGAAATCATGTTTTAAGAATCGAGTTTTCAAATTCATGTACATACTCATGTTTTAGAAGCTTTAATGATATTGTTTTGGCCTTTTGGCTTTCCCCCAAAGTGATTGAAAATTTTATGTATACGTATATATGTGTTTGTCCTGAAATATGAATTGAAAGCATGATTTTTATGAAACCCCCTCTCTTAATGTAAAGTTTTTTCATGTTTTGCGTAATATAAATTGTTTTGAAACATATCTTGAAAAGAAAAGGAAATCATGATATGAAGTGTTTTGACTCTTGCTATGTTTGGAATATGATTTTGAACACGAAAGAGAGGGCATTGAATGTTGAATATGCATGTAATGAAAGAATGCATGGTTTTGCCAAAATGCACATGACCACCATATGTTTGATGAAAGTTTTGCATGGATTAGACTTCAGTTTCGGAACATGACATCTTTAATACAAACTACATGTTTCGGTGGTCTGAAACTATATTTTTATGAAAGATCATGCTAAAAGCATTATGGCTCAGAAATAGAACTTGCAATGTCTTGGTATGACGATAACAATTCAGACTAATGCCATATCAGACTCAGACTAACAGACATTTCAGACTTTCATGATTTTAGACATTCAGAATGTTGTATGTACAGAAAGGGTTAAAATGGGCATACAGAGATGTTAGGTGGTCCCCTGAAGAGGACTTGAGTTCAAGCAACTCATTGCCTAAAATCGTGGTTTGCCGACCCGGGTATACTATTATGCGCTGACTTAAATGTCCTGTGGCGTATCAGACTCAGACACTCCAACCCTTGCGGCACACTTGGGTTGGGGGCTTCCCCGCCGAGTCAATGGCGGATTCCATACAGCCCGTGGAATATCAGACTTGTAGGGGAATACCACCTAACTCAGAAGTAAAACACAGATCATGTTTTGAAATAAACAGACAGGTTACATGTTTTCAGAAAGTGCCCATGTATTTTTCAGTTTTATACATGATGTCTTGATGAAAAGAATTGCTTTCACTTAATATATATATATATATATATATATATGTATGTTCCATTAAACTATTTTTGGAGTGCTTCGCGTGCCAGTACTTTTGTGCTGACCCCCCCCCCTCCTTCCAGGTTCTGAGGCACAGTCTAGGGGTCCAGCTACTCAGTAGACATTTTAGGATTTGCAGACTTGATTTACAGTGGTGAGCCTTCTATCATTCGGAAGGCCTAATTATGTCAGACATTATCTTATTTATTATGTTTTTGGTTTACTGGGGGCCTTGTCCCAGTTTCTTTCCAGACAGATGTTTATGCTCTTAGTAGAGATTTTGCAGACTGATGTCAGATAGTATTATTCAGAAATGTTGCAGAACTTGACCATGTTTTCCGTACTCAGTTTCAATTCCGCTTTTTATTATGATTACGAATGTTGTGCATGATAACCAGATAGAGAATGGGTGTTTCGGGCCTTCATGGTTCGGGATGCTCGTCACGGCCAGGGCCTAGGCTCGGGTCGTGACACCCTCCTAATCCGAGAACTCTTTCATGGAATAAGAGCACAGATTGTTGCTCATGGGATAGAGTTCAGTGTGACGAGACGACGGGACAAGTAATTGAGCTTGACCTCCCTTGCAGCGGACTTCAAGGCAAATTTCATTCCAACAGTAGCCTGTTTCAGCTCTCCAGTCTCAAACGGCTTGATTTGTCTCATAATAATTTTTACGGATCGCTCATTTCTTCTAAATTTGGTGAGTTATCTAGCTTGACGCATCTTTATTTGTTGCGTTCAAGTTTTACAGGTATAATCCCAGCAGAAATCTCTCACCTTTCTAGATTATATGTTCTTCGTATATGGACTGATGATCCGTATGGGCTTAGACTCGGGCCTTACAATTTTGAACTGTTACTTAAGAACTTGACCCAATTAAGAGAGCTCGACCTTTACACTGTGAGCATCTCATCCCCCATTCCTCTAAATTTCTCTCTTTATTTAACAAAGCTACAGCTTTCAGGTGCACAGTTACGTGGGATATTGCCCGAAAGAGTTTTCCACGTTTCCAACTTGGAATACCTTTATTTATCATCCAATTCCATAACTGGTCCGATTCCATCCAACGTAAGTGGACTCCAAAACCTACAAAGACTCTACTTGTCATCAAACTACTTGAATGGGACTATACCTTCCCGGATATTCTCCCTCCCATCACTATCTTGGTTAGACTTGAGCAATAACTCTTTCAGTGGCCAAATTCAATAGTTCAAGCCCAAACATTGGTTTTTGTTTCTGTAAAACAAAATCAGTTGCAAGGTCCTATTCCAAAGTCATTCCAAGGCCAACAGGGCCTAATTTATCTTATCCTTTCCCAAAATAATTTCAGCGGACATATTCCTTCAACCGTCTGCAATCTGAAAGCACTGGGAGTGCTAGACTTGGGAAGAAATCATTTGAACGGAACAATCCCACAATGTTTGGGTGAGATGAGTGGACTTATGATATTGGGTTTAAACAACAATAGTCTCAGTGGAACAATTAATACAACTTTTAATACTAAAAACCAGCTCCGCATCATTAACTTGTACGGGAATAAGCTGAAGGGGAAAGTTCCCCCATCGTTGATCAATTGCATATATTTGGAATTCCTTGATTTAGGCAACAATGAGTTGAATGACACATTTCCAAGTTGGTTGGGAGGCCTTCCTGATTTGAGGATTTTAAGTTTGAGATCAAATAAGTTGCACGGCCTTATAAGTGATTCAAGGAAAGACAACTTGTTTGCTCAAATTCAAGTCATAGATCTCTCATCCAATGGATTTAGTGGAAATTTACCAGTGAGCCTTTTTGAGAATTTTCAAGCCATGAAAATCTTTGGTGAGAACAGTGCAACTCGAGATTATGTTGCAGATGCATATTTTTATTTTTACACGAATGCTTTGATAGTGACAGCAAAGGGACTGGAACTGGAACTTCCTCGAGTTTTGACTATATACATGATTATCGATCTCACAAGGAACAGATTTGAAGGTCATATTCCAAACATTATTGGAGATCTTGTTGACCTCCGTACACTGAACTTATCCCATAATGGCTTGAAAGGTATTATACCAACATCGTTGCAACATTTATCTGTTCTTGAATCGTTGGATCTCTCATCTAACAAAATCGGAGGTGAAATTCCACAACAACTTACATCCCTCACATTTCTTGCAGTCTTAAATCTCTCTCATAATCATCTTGTTGGATGCATTCCCAAAGGAAAACAATTTGATATGTTTGAGAACAGCTCATACCAAGGAAATGATGGGTTACGTGGATTGCCCCTCTCAAAAGATTGTGGTGTCAATGATGGGGTTACTGAGTCAAGTAACCGTATATAAACTAGGACAAGGCCCCAGTAGACCCCCAAAACTGAATATAAGATAAAAGGACTGCAGGACATAAGACCTTCCGAAACATAGAAGGCTCACCACTTGTCTCTGCAACTCTGTTTTAATGATCTACTGATTCTCTTGACCCCTAGACTGGCCTCTAAACCTGAGAAGTTGGAGAGAGGAGAGGGTCAGCACAAAAGTACTGGCACGCAAAGATATCAAAACAAAACATAATATTTTTACAAAATATAGTTGAGAGCCATTATAAAGCACTTTCGTATCAAACCAATTGAAAGCACATGGGTGTAATGCAATAGTTTTCTCAACAATCAATGAAATGCAACGGAGCTAGGTGGAATACCCTACATAATTTACACCAACTGTCTAACCTCGGTTGCCGCCGAGATTAGAGTATAAGTGAGGGAGAGATACTCAAGATCACATAGCATGGTGTCTCGACCCAATGGTAGTGCCCAAGATCACTTAGCCCGGGCTCCTACCTATAGTCCCAATTCGGGAATGACATGAATTCAAGTACACAAGATCACTTAGCCTGATACCAATATTCCGTATCGGCATACACGTTTTCCAGCGATGACCCCTTACATCTCAAACGCCTTCTTCGGGCATCCACCATTCTCATGTAAAATCAATGCATTCAAATTTCATCTGATTCAATCACATATCATGTTCTGTAGGGTATCGTCATACCCGACTTGCAAGCCATAAATATCACATTATTCTTCTCATTCAACCATTGTATTCAACATGTTTCAACGCAAATAACCCTCTCATTTTCAAGTCAAAATCATGTCAATTCTCAAAACAATTCATGTCATGCTTTTCAAGATGTTTTCAAACAATTTACATCATATGCACATTCAAAACAAATTCACATCAAGAGAGGGATTTCATATAATTCATGCTCTCAAAATATCACCTTTTCGAAACACACGCATATACATATATAATATCTCAAATCATTCGGAAGTAGGCCTAAAGACCAAATTCAATATTATAGAAACGTTCAAAACATAATTATATTCGTAGTTTCAAAACCCCCATTTGTAAAACATGAATTTAAAGACCCATGAGATTTTTGGATAACCCCACGTACCTTTATTTCCAAGGATAATAGATGTTTTCTTGAAGCTTGTGGATTGGTGATTCCAAATATGTAATTATCTTTGAAAACCTACGGTCAAATCTTAACCTATTTGGGTTTTTATTTTGAAACCCTAAGGAGAATCTTTGAGCACTTTTGATGAATGAATATGTATTTTGGGGTCCTTGGAACTAAATTTCGTGTTTTAGGGCTAAGTAAGGGTGAAAAAGGACCACTTTGTCCCCAACACGGAGTGTTTAAGTCACTAGATTTCTTTACATAGGCGCCGCCCATCCCATTGCCTATGTTCACATAGGCGCTGCCTAGGATATCGCCTATGTTTACATAGGCGCCGCCTAGGCTATTGCCTATGTTTTCCAATGTCCATGGGCAATTGGTTAGGTGACGCTTATCACTTTGAATGGCCATAACTTCTTGCTCGGGTTTCGGATTTTAGCAAAATTGGTATCGTTAGAAAGCTAACTCGAATACCTATCATTTTACACATAGTAGGATTCCTAATTCGACATAGACAGAGAGTTATGGTCGATGGAATCTGGCACACTTTATAACATCCACTAAAACTTAGTCGATCGAAATAGTTTCAACTCATCCTTAAGTTGAAGGACCTCTATAGTCTAAATTCAAGCTTGAGTGGATTCACATGCTACACAATAATTAACATGTCATTTTGGCATTGGATTTTATGGATTCAGGATTAATAATGCATCGAAATCATGGTCTGTATTGTAGCCCGAATTGTGGGGCATTACATTATCCCCCTTAGGATCATTCGTCCCCGAATGATGATGCGGGACACCGACAGACACGATTTCAAGAATAATAAAGGACTAGGAAAGATAAGATAGGAATAGTACCTTCTGTCTCCTCCTCCATCGAAGCAAACAAATTGGGATACCGAATTCTTATGTCATCTTCTGGCTCCCAAGTTACTTCTTCGACTTTCTGATTCCTCCACAGTACCTTTACTGAGGCTATCTCTTTGCTCCTCAGCTTTCGAACTTGGCGATCTAAAATTTCAACGGGCTCTTCTTCATAAGACAAGGAGTCTGTCACTTTGATACCCTCTACCCAAACTTGCAGGCAATTCTAACTCATATGCAACTGTACCAATCTTTTTCAAAATCTGATATGGCCCTACATAACGAGGGCTCAATTTACCCCTTTTTCCAAACCGCATAACTCCTTTTATAGGAGAAACCTTGAGAAACACCCAATCACCAATTTCAAACTCTAGTTCTCTTCTCCGAACATTGGCATAGGACTTCTGACGACTCTGAGTAGTCTTGAGTCATTCTCTAATGATCTTGACTTTCTCCATTGCCTGATGAACAAGATCAGGCCTATACAACTGAGTCTCACCCACTTCATACCATCCTATCGAAGACCTACATCTCCTCCCATACAAAGCCTCAAAAGGAGTCATCTTGATTTTGGCAGAGTAGCTATTATTGTAAGCGAATTCAACCATCTCTGTCTCATTTGAGAGTGATTAGATGCTTGTGTTATGCTTCTACTGTGCCTAAAGGTGACAAGTTTGCATAAAGGGCTAAACCAGCAATCTTAATGGGATACTCCGACACTTAGAAGGGTTACTTGCTCCTTGATCTCCACACTAAACAGTTTTTCGTTAGTAGAGATATTATATTTAAGGAACATGTATTTTCTTTTGCTCTTCAACAAGGTGTGGTTTAATATCCAATCCTATCACTCTCATCCAATCCAATAGAACTTTATTCAGTTATAGTTGAAGATAGCTCAGGATGTTATTTTGATGAGGACATGCAGATAGATGAGTCCACAGGTGGTATTAATGTTGTATCTAAATTACAACCTGGTGTTACTGATGCAAAACCTACAGTTGAACCAAATGAAGTTTGTTTATTCCCTGAGAATATTATACCTCAAGTTGACCCTCCTCAACTCAGACATACTACAAGACCTATCAGGCAACCTATTCGGATGAAGGATTATGCCGCTCCTACCACGAATAAATCTAATGATCATCCTCTAGCTAATCATCTTTCTAATGGTAAGGTTAGTCTATCTTAAAATATATATTTGGCCAATTTTCCTGCATTGGTAAAGCCTAGAAACTTTTAGGAAGCAGCGGCAGATGCCAAGTGGACTCAAGCTATGCAGCAAGAAATGCAGGCACTGGAAGATAATAACACCTGGGAAGTGGTAGATTTGCCTCCAGGAAAGCATGTTATCGGATCAAAATGGGTTTATAAGATCAAATACCAAGCAAATGGAGAAGTGGAGAGATACAAAGCAAGATTAGTTGCCAAAGTCAATAGTCAACAAGAGGGACTTGATTACCATGAAACATTCTCACCAGTAGCCAAAATAATCACTGTGAGGTGTGTTATTGTGTTAGCAGTATCTAAAGGTTGGTTCTTATACCAGATGGATGTATATAATGCTTTTTTACAAGGAGATATTTATGAGGAGGTATATGTGACGATACCAGATGGTTTTAGAAAGCAGGGGGAGCAGAAAAAAGTATGTCGGCTGCTTAAGTCCTTATATGGACTTAAGCAAGCATCGAGGCAGTGGAATATTAAACTAACTGCTACACTGTTAAATGTTGGATTTACCCAAAGTGTCCATGATTATTCCTTATTTATCTTGAGAAAGAAGGAAGGGATGGTCCTTATTTTGGTATATGTGGATGACTTACTAATAACAGGTGATAATGCAGAATTAATTGCAGAGGCTAAGGAGGTGTTGCACAGGCAGTTTAAGTTGAAAGACTTAGGTGAACTTAAATTTTTCTTAGGAATTGAGGTTCTCAGATCCAAAGCTGGTGTTATTTTAAATCAGAGGAATGTCACGACCCGAACCGGAGCCCTGGCCGTGACGAGTATTCCGAACCATCAAGGCCCGAAACACCCTTTATCTATCTGGTAATCATGCACATGACTTATATGAAAAAAATTATGGAAGATACACTATATAACGGAAACATGGTCAAGAATCATATGAAAACAATAATGGGGAATAATGTCCCACAATCTCAACACAACATCTCTATAACGTCTGCGAAATCTCTACTACATGACTAAAACAAATGTCTATCTGAAAACTGGGACAAGGCCCCCAGTAGACCCAAAACTAATAAATGATAAATTAAACTGCAGACATCAGGCCTTCCGAAATATAGAAGGCTCACCACTTGATTCTTCAATCTGTCGGAAGGAATCTACTGGTTGTCTGGACCCCTAGACTGTGCCTCCGAACCTGGGAGGAGAGGGAGTCAATACAAAAGTACTGGTACGCAAAGAAATCAAAACAAAATATAATATTTTTACACAGTATAGGTGAGAGCCATTATAAAGTAGTTTCATATCAAGTTATTTGAAAACACATGGGCATAATGTAATAGTTTTCAATACCAATGTAATGCGATTCAGCTAGGTGGAATACCCTACAATTGTAATTCCACGTCTATGTGGAATCCGCCTGTGGTGCTCGGCGGCCAAGCCTCCAATCCAAGTAGCCGCCAGGATTTGGAGCCAGTATACCCCCATGTGAGTACACCACAGGGAATCCCCCCATGTGAGATGTCCCAATTATTTTATTATCCTCTTATGTAGGATACAATATCATATGACCCGCATCGGCAACTACAGTTTCCAGCGATGAGCCCTTTCACTCAAACGCATTCTTCGGGAATCCACCTTTCTCATGAAAATTAATGCATTCAAACTTTGTTCAAATCAATCATATGTCATACTCTGTAAGGTATCGTCACACCCGACTTGCAAGCCATCAATATCACATCATTCTTCTCATTCAACCATTGTATTCAACATGAATAACCTTCTCGTTTTCAAGTCAAAATCATATCAATTCTCCAAACATTTCATGTCATACTCTTCAAGTTGTTTTCAAACAATTTACATCATATGAACATTTAAAACAAATTCACATCAAGAGAGGAAATTTCATATCAATCATACTCTCAAGTTAACATCTTTTCGGAATACATTCATATACATATATCCTATAGCAAATCACTTTGGGAGTAGGCCTAAGGACTAAATCAATATCATAAAATGTTTAAAACATAATCATATTCGTAATTTCAAAACCCCCATTTGAAAACATGAATTTTTAAAGCCCATGAAATTTTTGTGATAACCCCACGTACCTCGATTACTACGAATATTAGGTGCTTCTTGAAGACTACGTTGAGAGGATTCCAAATATGCAATTAGTTTCTAAAATTCACGGTTGAATCTTGAGTTGCTTGGGTTTTTATTTTGAAACCCTAGAGAGAGTTCTTGAACAATTTTGATGAATAAAGGTGTATTTTGGTGTCTTTGGGAATTGAATTTCGTGTTTAGGGCTAAGTAAGGGTGGAAAAGGACCATTTTGCCCCAAAAACGGAGTGTTTAAGTCACTTAAAACTTTTACATAGGCGCTACCTACTACTTTGAAAGGTCATAACTTCTTGCTCGGGTGCCGGATTTTAGCAAAATTGGTATCGTTGGAAAGCTAACTCGAATACCTATCATTTGACACGTAGTAGGATCTCTAATTCGGCATATACAGAGAGTTATGGTCGATGGAAGCTAACACAGATTACAACGTCCACTAAAACTTAATCAATCGAAATAGTTTTAACTCGTCCTTGAGTTGAAGGACCTCTATGGTCTAAATTCAAGCTTGAATGGATTCACATATTACACAAATAATTAACATGCCATACTGACATAGGATTTATGGCTTCGAGATTATCAACGCATCGAAATCATGGTTTATATTGTAGCCCAAAATGTGGGGCGTTACAAGAATAATTCAATTCGGGTCTATATACGTAGGAACGACGATCTAAACTCTAGCCCAAAAATATGGGGTGTTACATTATCTCCCCCTTGGTATCATTCGTCCTTGAATGATGTGTAGGAACATATTGAAGCTTAGAGGTATGGAATAACGCAGACATGATATGTTTCTCTAAGAAAGAATACACTGATCTGAAACATGACTATAAGACTGGAACTACTGATGTTCTAAATTCTTATACCGGACGTGCATATCTGATGCATGGAATACACAACTAAAGCGACTCATAGGCTGAATTCTCATAATGAATCATGCATATCTGATGCATGGATTTGTTACTGAGTTGTTCTCACGAATGCAGAACTGAATACACTGATAAGCTGAAATTTTCTATTGAACATGCATTTCTAATGCATGCATATCTGACTGAACTGACGTATGACGTATGACTGAATACACAATGATAACTGGTGCGAATCTTGTAATAAGAATCTATGCATGCAGCTGAATGGGGTATCTCCCCCTTGGGTCCCTATGTCCCTCTATGAATTCTCAATTCACTAAGATACTCGGAAAACTGAGGTGATGCACAGGGCACCTATGAATTGAATCATAATTGAACCTATGGAACCTGAATCTGATGCATGACGCATGAACTGATCTATACTCGCAATTACTAGTATACTCTATCTTTGAATAGTAGCATGTCTGAGATTTCGGGTAGCATGAATAAGTGTAAAGACGAGAAACAAGTCATGTGAATCTGACTGCTAAACTGACGTATTGGCCATACAGACTGAATTATACTACACCCTCATACTTAACTGGAGTATTCTCTTCAACACTCTCTCTAAGGAAGTTCTAGCAGTAATAGGGAGCCATGAATCTTGGGTATGGGTTATACAAGACATCCAACTGAGGAAATCACAACATTGACACTACTCTGTAGTCTGGAATATAGACATATAACTCCTAAATTAGGATAGAATTTTCAGACCTTTAGCAATACAACTTCTTACTTTCAGGCTTAGCGCACTTCCCGAATATCTCTTAACTATACTATTCCCTATAAATATCATATTCATTCAATTCAGGTTAAAATCCTCATATGAGCATTGACAAATCTTTCTACTAATGTCGGGAATAACTTAATCCCTTCGCCGTGATCAAGCCTAACTCTAAGTCACAAAAATACAACATGCCAGACCACGTTATTATTCTAAACCATATGATGCAATCTTCTATATCTCCTTTAAAGATCATATCCTAAGTATAACATGCCTTACCACTTCAATGACTACTCTGAACTCTTAACATGAAGTCGCTAGTGCATATTGCGACCTTCCACTACAATACTAAAATGTCATTCAAGCCTAATTTATAACCACATGTTAACTCCAAGGCAATCACCCATAAACACATACTTCACATAGTTTCTAAACTATTATCAATATAACTCCCATGCGCTATCCTAAAAAAATACACACACTAACTTTTCCACTAACCATTACATGTATCAAAGACTTGGCCCCAACTCTTACTTCATACTTATGGCCTTATCTAAGAAAGCATACGATGATCTTCCATCAACAAGAACATTTACATCGTCACCATTATCATTGCATAGGGAGGGTCACTAAAAGTTTAAAACATAAGATCCTGAAGCATGAAAAGATTTCTATACGGGACTGAGCACACTGTAAAGAGTGAGTACGTGTGTCATGAGTTGCATGACCTCAACTAGAGTTCATAACATAAGGAGTGTGATTCCGACTACTTGAATGAACTAGAACTCATTATATTGGAACTGGAAGAGTGCGTGACTCTTTATCATATACCGGAACCACGAACTATGATCACGGAACTGAATCGTAAGGCATGAGTAAGCATCTGGATAACTAAAATAAAATACTGAGGTAGGAATGGGTTGAGATCCACCCTCACTTTTTGATGTTCAAAATCATACTACATCACTACTAGAATCTGAGATCCTTACTTGGTCATTCGTTCTATCATCTCCCCCTTAGCTTCAAGTCATCATCTAGAGTTTGGGAGATCCCTTACTAGATTCTAACTGAACTACACTTAACATGGATATCACTAAGCCTTTGATGAACCAAACCACTTTCGACATAGCATACTAATATCGCGACTCCCAACTTATGCCTCATTACTATGAGAATCAAGATCATATAAAAGGCTCAACACTATCAATCAAAACTCTTTAACCTAACTATTTAGACCCTATATAACATCTACTAGTCTTTCCCATTCTAGCATCTCAACGGTACTAGCCGCAACCTCATGTCACCGTAGGCATACTTCTACATCACACACATACAATATCATACATCACTACGAATCAAATAAACTTAATCTATTGCATGCACCGTTCAAGCCTATTAGATCACTTCTATACAACAAGTATTCATTAACTAAGAAATCTTCACATCCACCTTCATGGACATCAACTATTCAAACTTAATATCTAGTGCTATGCATGATTTACAACCCAACCTTACACAAAAAATTTCACTTGGAAACTATAAATAAACATCACGAAACACTAGTGCACTAGAACTTCATAACCACAATAATCGATCATGACCTAACGGTTTTCATTATCATAATCCATTAGCATGTACTATTTCAGCACCTCAAGCCTACTAATTTAATCCCACAAAACATGCATCATCAAACTCTTGCCACTATTTACCACCACACCATTTAAATTCAAGCCTATAATTTAGTATCAATCATCTACCACCAATGAAGAATGCAACATAATATAAATATACTAATCCATCAAATTGGGAAATTCTACCCAAATATCTCAAAAATCTACTACTTACCTTCTCACAAGTAGCACTAGTTTACAACTACCAATGAAAAGAGGGTCAAGGGTCTTAAAGCCTCATAATAGACATGGTCAACCTTATCCTTATATTATAACCACGTACAATCGTATCTACTTATACTGCTTTCTCACATCACAATTACTTACCCCAAGCGTACATTTACACTACCTTCAAAGTCCACAACAACCATGAGTCTATACTTATAACCTACAGGCTAATCTGGCCATTTTCATACTTCAAGCAAGGACAATTCACCTCGCCTAATAACTCCTTCTCTATCTTCTACTAATAAACTAACACACAAGGATGAATCATCTCTTTATCGGCCCAATCTCATTCAACCAGATTAGCTATACATATATTAAACCTACACAAGACCAACAAGTTGCTAGTGAATCGAAATAGGCCTCACACGGCTTCACTAGACTTTGATTTTGTATTTTGAACAAGAAATAAGGATGAATGACAAGTCAACTATGCTAGTGAATCGAAAGAGCCCCACACGGCTTCACTAGACTTTATTTTTCAACAACACTTTGATGACAATATTTCATGAGATAGAGATTTAATACGCAATATTCAATGAACTAAGAATACACATCTTACTCTGTAGAAATAAAATCAGAGTCAAACAATTCCTCCATGGACTACCATACTGTCCACACATTCTGCTAGCTACCAAATTAGTTTATCACTATAAAGGGATAAATCATCCTCACTCTGACTTCTAACTTTGTGATTTTACATCACCAACTTCTTGGTCTAATTTCATTAACAATAGGTCATGACAACAACACTTTAACACACACTACTATTTGGGTGGAAATACAGTTCCAACATTCTGCTACACCCTATTACCTCTGAAGCGTGACACTGGCAACATAAGTTCTGAAAAGAACTAAATACACTTAATACTGCAGGATGAAAAGCACAATTTTATTAAATTCAAGGTTCACACTAGAACCAACATACTCTGAAGCACTAACGGACTCTTCTCAAGTCCTTGCAAAAATCTTATATGATTCGATCAGAATGAACTATTCCATTTAGACTCTAAACTTCTGTACTTGAATCGGCCCAATGATGAGACATGTCTGAGAATGTCTGAGTAAGGAAAGAATTGGGATGACTATTACTTTCGTATGGACGACACCATAGCACAAATTTGAGTATGAAAGAGGAATATTCTGATTCTATTGCACGAACTAGAACATGAAGAAAGAGAGACATTCCTAAATGCCTAGTAGCCTCCTACTTCTAAGTGTGGCGCGCTACATACCCATAAACAAGACTCTACCCGATGCGATTTCGCAGATACCCTGGGACTATGAACCTGGCTTTGATACCAAGTTTGTCACGACCCGAATTGGGGCCCTGGCCGTGACGAGTATTCTGAACCATCAAGGCCCAAAACACCCCTTATCTATCTGGTAATCATGCATATGACTTGTATGGAAAAAATTGCGGAAGATACACTATATAATGGAAACATGGTCAAGAATCATATGAAAACAATAATGGGGAATAATGTCCCACAATCTCAACACAACATCTCTATAACGTCTGCGAAATCTCTACTACATGACTAAAATAAATGTCTATCTGAAAACTGGGACAAGGCCCCCAGTAGACCCCAAACTAATAAATGATAAATTAAACTACAGACATCAGGCCTTCCAAAATATAAAAGGCTCACCACTTGATTCTGCGATCTGTCGAAAGGAATCTACTGGTTGTCTGGACCCCTAGACTGTGCCTCCAAAACTTAGAGGAGAGGGGGTCAGTACAAAAGTACTGGTACGCAGAGAAATCAAAACAGAAATATAATATTTTTACACAATATAAGTGAGAGCCATTATAAAGCAGTTTTATATCAAGTTATTTGAAAGCACATGGACATAATGTAGTAGTTTTCAATACCAATGTAATGCGATTAAGCTAGGTGGAATACCCTACAATTGTAATTCCACGGCTATGTGGAATCCGCCTCTGGTGCTCGACGGCCAAGCCTCCAATCCAAGTAGCCGCCAGGATTTGGAGCCGGTATACCCACATGTGAGTACACCGCAGGGAATCCCCCCATGTGATATGTCTCAATTATTTTATTATCCTCCCATGTAGGATATAATATCATATGACCCGCATCGGCAACTACGGTTTCCAGCGATGAGCCCTTTCACTCAAACGCCTTCTTCGGGCATCCACCTTTCTCATGAAAATCAATGCATTCAAACTTTGTTCAAATGAATCACATGTCATACTTTGTAGGGTATCGTCATACACAACTTGCAAGCCATCAATATCACATCATTCTTCTCATTCAACCATTGTATTCAACATGAATAACCTTCTTGTTTTCAAGTCAAAATCATAGCAATTCTCAAAACATTTCATGTCATGCTCTTCAAGTTGTTTTCAAACAATTTACATCATATGAACATTTAAAAAAAATTCACATCAAGAGAGGAAATTTTATATCATGCATGCTCTCAAGTTAACATCTTTTCGGAATACATGCATATACATATATCCTATACAAATCACTTTGGGAGTAGGCCTAAGGGCCAAATCAATATCATAAAATGTTTAAAACATAATCATATTCGTAATTTCAAAACCCCCATTTGAAAACATAAATTTTTATTGCCTATGAGATTTTTGAGATAACCCCACGTACCTCGATTACTATGAATATTAGGTGCTTCTTGAAGCCTACGTTGAGAGGATTCCAAATATACAATTAGTTTCTAAAACCCACGGTTGAATCTTGAGTTGCTTGAGTTTTTATTTTGAAACCCTAGAGAGAGTTCTTGAACAATTTTGATGAATGAAGGTGTATTTTGGGGTCTTTGGGAACTGAATTTCATGTTTAGGGCTAAGTAAGGGTGGAAAAGGACCATTTTGCCCCAAAAACGGAGTGTTTAAGTCACTTGAAACCTTTACATAGGCGCTGCCTATGCTATCGCCTATTTTTACATAGGCGCCGCCTTTGCTATCGCATATGTTTACATAGGATCCGCCTATGCTATCGCCTATGTTTACATAGGCGCCGCCTACTACTTTTAAAGGTCATAACTTCTTGCTCGGGTGCCGGATTTTAGCAAAATTGGTATCATTGGAAAGCTAACTCGAAGACCTATCATTTGACACATAGTAGGCTCTCTAATTTTACATATATAGAGATTTATGGTCGATGGAAGCTGACAAAAATTATAACGTCCACTAAAACTTAATCGATCAAAATAGTTTCAACTCGTCCTTGAGTTGAAGGACCTCTATGGTCTAAATTCAAACTTGAATGGATTCACATACTACGCAAATAATTGACATGCCATATTGGCATAGGATTTATGTCTTCGAGATTATCAACGCATCAAAATCATGGTCTATATTGTAGCCCGAAATGCGGGGCGTTACAAGAATAATTTAGTTCGGGTCTATATACGTAGGAACGACGGTCTAAACTCTAACCCAAAAATATGGGGTGTTACAAGGAAGTATGTATTGTAGCTCATTTCAGACATAGGGATTAGTGGTGCTAAACATGTGACTACACCTTAAAAGCTCAACTGGAAGTTAACTACATTAGAATATGATTAAGCTACCGGTCTTTCTGGAGATGATCCCATTAGTGACATTGGTTCTTATCAAAGACTGGTGGGAAAGCTTATGTATGCCACTATCACTAGACCTGACATCAGCTATGCAGTTCAGACTCTTAGTCAGTTCATGCAATCACCCAAACAGTCTCATTGGGAAGCTGCAGTTAGAGTGGTCAGATATCTTAAAGGTACTATTGGTCAAGGTGTGCGGCTTCAAGCTAAGGTTTCAACTGAGTTGATATGCTGGTGTGATTCTAATTAGGTAGCATGTCCCAATACAAGGAGGTCTGTTATTGGTTATGTAATCAAGTTTGGAGAGTCTTTGATTTCCTGGAAATCCAAGAAGCAACAAACAGTATCAAGGAGTTCTGCAGAGGCTGAATACAGAAGTATGGCCTCTGCTGTAGCTGAGGTTACTTGGTTGCTTGGCTTGTTTAAGGAATTGGGTGTGTCTATCCAATTACCTATTGCTGTTTTAAGTAACAGCAAGACGGTTATGGAGCTTGCAGCTAATACCGTCTTTCATGAACGAACTAAGCATATTGAGATCGACTGTCACTTCATCAGAGACAAGATCAAGTCTGGCATAATTCATACCATATATGTTCCTACTCAACATCAAGAGGCAGACTTACTGACTAAAGGTTTAGGACATTCTCAACATCATCACCTCATTGGCAAGCTGGGAGTGCTCAACATTTTGCACCCTCAGCTTGAAGGGGGGTATTTGTCCACGTGGACATTTAGTTAGTCAGTTTCCCAATTAGTTGCTAATCCTGTAACTTAGTCAGTTAGTTAGTTGCCAACTATCATTGAGATATTTTTATTTCTTCTTCTGTTTCTTCACCACACCTCTATATATAGAGGGTTGATGTACAAGAGAGAGTAGATTAGATATTTTCTTCAATACAAATTACAGTTTCCAGCTTCTTCTCTATTAAGAGTTCACCATTGTTGCAAAGTTGAGCTTTTCAAGCTCACATTTTAACATATAGGTTAGCTATATCTAGTAGTACTATTTGATAAGGCATAAACCATAAATATGACCCTAAACTTGACACCAAACCTTAAACTTTGATAGTGTACAAATATGATCTTTAACTATTCAAAACTGCACAAATATGACCTTTAAATGACTTTTCACTATTATTTTTTCATTATTTTCAGCTCAAAGATGAAAATGGCATCTAATTTCTTTTGTCATTGCGGAAAATGAGCAATATTGAAGATTTAATAATTAGGTGGGTCAGCCTCATACAAAAAAAATCGCGCGGGTATGTATATATATTATAAAGCAAAGAGCGAATTTATGTTATATAACATACCTAAATATAATTTATTTAAATATTAAATTAAATATGACACTATAATAATAATTAAAAAAATTATAGTTTTAATAAAACGTTATTAAATTAATGTTATTAAGGATAATAGTAGTAGCATATAAAATTAACGTTATCAAAACGTTATTAAATTAACATAGGGGCGGACCTACGTGGTTGCTATGGGGTACACCCGACCCCTCGGTAAAAAAATTACGCTGTATATATAAGGTAGAAAATATATATTTATGTACTTATATTAATGTTGAACCACATGCAACAAGGTACTTCGATAGCTAGTGGTGTTATTTGCTCTTCTTGGGCGCTTCCTTCAGTCTACTGCGTGGGTTCGATCCTTGCTAGTGACTTTTTTTTTAATTAAAAAAAAAACTAGGTGTTGCTGCTATAGAAATAAATACAAAAAATTATTATAATAATAATAATAAAAAAAAAAAAAAAAAAAAAAACGACCCGTTTTAATACAAAAAATAAAACTTTAACAGTGCACAAATATGACCTTTAACTATTCAAAACTGAACAAATATTACTTCCCTCCAAGTCAGCCCTTTTAACGGCATGGCACCGTGTGATTGGATTAATTTTCCACGTAGGCGAGAGTGAAACTCACGCATGGGGTTGCAAAATCGGAGGTCATATTTGTTGAGGTTTTAAATAGTTAAAGATTTTATTTGTGCACTATAAAAGTTTAAGGTCAATGTTATAATTTGATGTCAAGTTTAGGGTCATATTTATCTATTATCTCATTTGATAAATTAGCTATCATCTAGGCATTCATCACGGCACATACCTGATTTATTACTTCTAGTTCCAAATAGTGGAAATATATATCTGTAAAAGCAATTAACAAACATTGAACAGGTTCAAGCATGATCTGTTTAATTTTCCAGCTTTAAGAACATGACATATTAAATTAAAATTATTAATAACACATCAACTGAAAGTAGAAATTTTCTTCTTCTTTTCTATTTGGCTGTTAAGAGAACAAAAAAAAAAGACCTTTTTTATGACAAGGTATCAGACAAAATGCAAGTGGAGGGACCTTTGTGTGTAGTCAAGGTCTGTACCCCAAGTGGAGGGGCTAATCAAACTATCTTTGATTTTTGGGCAACGACTCATGCATTGACTTGAGTTTTTTTTTTTTTCCCATTACCTTAACTTCATACTATCAAGTGATTTGAAATCCAATTACAGCAAACTTTCTAGTACATCACCGAGTAAATATCTACAAAGTTAAGATCTGAAAGTGACTACCATCTTGGAAATGATTACTCTGAAGTAACTCAAGGTGTTTCTTTTTTCCAATTCTTGACTTGAAATGTCTTCGTCAAAGTATTTACACCAATTATCACTCTTATTAACTTTTCTTCCTTCTGGAAAAAAAGGGCAGCCTGGTGCACAAAGCATCTTGCGTTAGCAGGGTCCGAAGAAAGTCCCCACCCCAAAAAGTGTGATGTAGACAGTTTAATATAATGCAAGCATTAATAACAACTTTCATGGCTCGATCGTTTCCAAGGCACCATTCACTTTTCTTTTTCCTATAAGAATTTATATAGGATAGTTATATCTGGTAGTACTATTTGATAAATTAGCTTAATAGTGCGTAACAATTTGGTCCGGAATACTTGCAAAAACATGGGATTGTGACGTCTTCAACTGAGAAAGTATCAAACAAAATTGTATTATTACAAGTGATAGTATCTTTCTATTGTAGCTTTCGTTTGGACCTTTCTACTATATATACCTCATCAAAATTATTAAATAGAGACACAGAGCAAAAATTTCTTGATTTCTTCTCTACCAACTTAATTAGTTTTCATCATTTTAGTGCAGCCAGCAATGGCTTGTGTAAAACTTGTACTATTTCTTATGGTATATCCCTTTCTCTGTCAACTTGCTTTCCCCTCATCCTTACCTCATTTGTGCCCCAAAGATCAAGCTCATGCTCTTCTGCAATTCAGGCAAATGTTTACCATTAAAGCTTCTGATTACTGTGGCCCTCCTAATCCGAGAACTCTTTCATGGAATAAGAGCACAGATTGTTGCTCATGGGACAGAGTTCCGTGTGACGAGATGACGGGACAAGTAATTGATCTTGACCTCACTTGCAGCGGACTTCAAGGCAAATTTCATTCCAACAGTAGCCTGTTTCAGCTCTCCAGTCTCAAACGGCTTGATTTGTCTCATAATGATTTTTCTGGATCGATTTGGTGAGTTATCTAGCTTGACGCATCTTTATTTGTCGCGTTCAAGTTTTACAGGTATAATCCCAGCAGAAATCTCTCACCTTTCTAGATTATATGTTCTTCGTATATGGACTGATGATCCGTATGGGCTTAGACTCGGGCCTTACAATTTTGAACTGCTACTTAAAAACTTGGCCCAATTAAGAGAGCTCGACCTTTACACTGTGAGCATCTCATCCCCCATTCCTCTAAATTTCTCTTTTTATTTAACAAAGCTACAGCTTTCAGGTGCACAGTTACGTGGGATATTGCCCGAAAGAGTTTTCCACGTTTCCAACTTGGAATACCTTTATTTATCATCCAATTCCATAACTGGTCCGATTCCATCCAACGTAAGTGGACTCCAAAACCTACAAAGACTCTACTTGTCATCAAACTACTTGAATGGGACTATACCTTCCCGGATATTCTCCCTCCCATCACTATCTTGGTTAGACTTGAGCAATAACTCTTTCAGTGGCCAAATTCAGTAGTTCAAGTCCCAAACATTGGTTTTTGTTTCTGTAAAACAAAATCAGTTGCAAGGTCCTATTCCAAAGTCATTCCAAGGCCAACAGGGCCTAATTTATCTTATCCTTTCCCAAAATAATTTCAGCGGACATATTCCTTCAACCGTCTGCAATCTGAAAGCAATGAGAGTGCTAGACTTGGGAAGAAATCATTTGAACGGAACAATCCCACAATGTTTGGGTGAGATGAGTGGACTTATGATTTTGGGTTTAAACAACAATAGTCTCAGTGGAACAATTAATACTAAAAACCAACTCCGCATCATTAACTTGTACGGGAATAAGCTGAAGGGGAAAGTTCCCCCATCGTTGATCAATTGCATATATTTGGAATTCCTTGATTTAGGCAACAATGAGTTGAATGACACATTTCCAAGTTGGTTGGGAGGCCTTCCTGATTTGCAGATTTTAAGTTTGAGATCAAAGAAGTTGCACGGCCCTATAAGTGATTCAAGGACTGGAAACTTGTTTGCTCAAATTCGAGTGATAGATCTCTCATCCAATGGATTTAGTGGAACTTTACCTGTGAGCCTTTTTGATAATTTTCAAGCCATGAAAACAATTGGTGAGAACAGTGGAACCCGAGAGTATATAGCAGGTGATATTTTTGGTTCTTACGCGAATACTTTGATAGTTACAACAAAGGGATGGGATCGGGAATTTTTTCGTGTTCTGAAAACAAACATAATTATCAATTTCTCAAGAAATAGATTTGAAGATTATCTCCCAAGCATTACTGGAGATCACGTTGGACTCCGTACGCTGAACCTATCTCATAATTGCTTGGAAGGTCATATGCCAGCATCATTCCACCAATTATCCGTACTTGAATCGTTGGATGTGTCATCCAACAAATAGGCGGTGAAATTCCTCAACAACTTGTATCCCTCACATCACTTGCAGTCTTAAATCTCTCTGATAATCGTCTTGTTGGATGCATTCCCAAAGGAAAACAATTTGATACGTTTGAGAACAGCTCATACCAAGGGAATGATGGGTTACGTGGATTGCCACTCTCAAAATATTGTGGTGGCGATGATGGGGTACCACAAGCGACAACTCCAGTTGAGCTAGATGATGATGAAGAAGAAGAAGAAGAAGAAGGAGATTTGATCAGTTGGCAAGCGGTTCTCATGGGTTTCGGTTGTGGTCTTGTTATTGGAGTGTCCATAATATACTTAATGTTGTCAACACACTATCCTGTATAGTTTTCGAGGATTGTTGTAAAATTGGAACATAGAATTGTTACGAGAATGAAAAGATGTCAGTGTATAACTTTAGCTTTGGCATTCAGTGTTAAGTTCCTCTATATGTCTAGCTGGAACTGAACTGTCTTCCAGCAGTTGTTCCATTCTTGATTCTTGTTTGTCGCTTATACGTATCTATCTCATTACTGTATAGCGTTATCCCATTAGATAGTGAAGTCGTTTCTGCTGCAAATACAAACTTGCTTCTGATCCCGTTTTGCCTTCAGCGCGAACTTTTTCACTCCAAAAAATGTCCTTTTCCGAAGAACGTTATGATAACAAACACAGACCTATGGATAAAAAGAGAAACGAAATTACGATAACAAAACTACATTTGATTAACAAGTAAATAAAGAAAAAGTAACCTTTCTGCACATTATCAAACCATTGATGTTTACCTTATCATTCACATTGAAGATGATTGATTGTATCACACTATCACACTAAGTTTACGTGGAAACTTCCTTGCTCGAAAGAAGTAAAAACCACGACCTACCATCAGGATTTTCAAACTATACTAATCTTCAAGGCAAGTGTGATAGCTCTAACACACTTACAACTCTAGTAACAGATCCTTGACAGCTCTACCGAGGACTCAACACCACAAGTGATCAATCAAAACGACAAAGGACTTTTTTAGGGACCAATTGAAACAACAAAAGCGTTGAATCTCAATGGATCGTGGCAGTAAGGTCACTCTACCACTTACAATACCCTCTAGACATTACTTGTGGAAATACAGTTGGTCTTTTATCGTTGTTTCGTTCTTCAAACAAAATGAAATAAGACACAAGTATCCCACTCCCCCCCCCCCCCCCCCTCCCCCAACCCCCAATTTATGCCCAAAATCTATTGACGCACCTAAACTTTACAAGTGTCCTATTAGCGCCCCCCTCCCCCCCCCCCCCCCCCCCCCTTTTCTTCCAAACTTATCCTACTACTTGAGAGCTACGGCAACAAAAAGAAGCACAAAATATAGATAGAGTGAGTTTTACCCATCGAAACGACAAAGGGTTGAATCTCAATGGGTCGTGGTCACTCTACCACTTACAATACTCTCTACATACTTCTTGTGGAAATACAGTCGGTCTTTTATCTTTGTTTCATTCTTCAAACATATGGATCGTGACAGCAACGGCACTCTACCAGTTACAATATCCTCTGGACATTACTTATGAAATACAATCGTCTTTTATGTTGTTTCATTCTTTAAATAAAATGAGATAAGACACAAGTACCCCAACTTATGCCCAAAATTAAAAAGTAAATAAAAATATTCTGCTACTTTACAGCCACATCAGCAAAAAGAAGCCCAAAAATACTGAAAAAATAAGTTTACGGATAATAGGACCCCGTAAAAATTAGGTATATCACTGATTTTTGGTATAGTTTGGGCGGTACTTGTGCCTTATCTCAATTATTCAGGGACCAAAATTCACATAAGAAAAGCTTGGGGACCAATTCAGCATTTAAATTACTATCATAACCAAATTACCAGCAATCCAATTTTGCCATAACCCAAATGAAATGGTGGAGCCCTAATTGAGCCAATTCATCACTGATATCAGTGAACCAAAAAGGGAAACTTTTTTTATTTCTTAGTTTCAAAAGCATAGTAAAGAAACCCCATTTGGCTAAAATTCAGTAATTTGCAGCTTAAAGGTATTTTTTTTTCTTCTAGTTTTTAAAGCATAGTAGATAAACCCATTTGGTTACAAAATCAAGAATTTGCAGCTTAAAGGTAATTTTTTTAGTTAAAAATCAAGATTTTGTAGCTGAAAGGTGATTTTTTAGCTTTTAAAGTATTGTAGAGAGACCCCATTTGGTTAAAAAGTCAAGAATTTGCAGCTTAAAGGTAATTTGTTTTGTTAAAAATCCAGAATTTGTAGGTTTTTTTTTTTGTTGTTGTTGTTCTAAAAGCATAATAGAGAAACCCCATTTAGTTAAAAATCAAGAATTTGCAGCTGAAAGGTGATTTTTTTAATTTTTAAAGTATTGTAGAGAAACCCCATTTGGTTAAAAATCATGAATTTGTAGCCTAAAGGTAATTTTTTTGGGTTTTAAAAGCATATTAGAGAAACCCAATTTAGTTAAAAATCATGAATTTGTAGCTTAAAGGTGATTTTTTTTAGTTTTTGAAGTATTATAGAGAAACCCCATTTGGTTAAAAATCATGAATTTGTAGCTTAAAGGTAATTTTTTTTGGCTTTAAAAGCATATTAGAGAAACCCCATTTGGTTAAAATTCAAGAATTTGCAGCTTAAAGGTAATTTTATTTGTTCCCTTGCTTATGTTTCTACTCAAAGATGAGCTAACTGTATGTGTTTCTTGATAATATAATGAGATGTTTTCAAAGTATTGAATTTGGAAAGTGAAAAGGGTGAATCTTGATACTCAAAATTAGCTCTCTTTTTCTGTTTTGAACTTTAGTTAGAAAGATTCTGGACCTTGTTTCAAAGTTTGGAACTTTTTGCTTTGATGGGTTGTATGATCCTTTTGCATCTAATGGAGTTCTTTGCTAATTTGATGTTTCACTAACAAAGACAGCTGACTTTCCCATGAAATTCGTCAAGGGGTAGACTTTGCTAATTCTTTGAATATTTCTGGTTGTTAAAGTTTGGAACTTTTTGGTTTTCTTGCGGATTATGTTTTTTTAAAATTCTTTTTGATTTGATGAAATTGTATGGCTTAATATGCTCGTCCTGTTTTCCTGTTTCATGTTTCACATAAAAAATAGCTAATAATATCATGAGAAGTGTATCAAGTGAGTTACCGGGGTACCTGTTGCTGGTGGGAGGTGATAGGTATCCCATGTAATTAGTAGCTGGCTCAGACACTACGGTTATCAAAAAAGAAATTTTTTTTCTTTGAAACCAATTTGAAAATTTCCGATCCTTTGTTAAAGTTTGAAACTTTTGGTTTTGTTGGCCCGATCATCATATATTTTTTGTTTTGCGTTTTGTAATGATATCAGAGATTTAAGACTGTTCTGCTGAGATTAACCTATATAGTTTATTTTCATTTTTGTTGATGCTGACTCATATTTTGATAATGTTTTTGTTTCTACAACCAATTTTCTTCATTATCCTGTTTTTCGGTACTGGTTGTTGATTCCTGTCCTGTATTTAGAATTTGGTTTGTTCCATGATCGTTAAGCTTGAGATTTTTTGACTTTAAAGGAAAAACGGATTCTGATCCTGTATTTGAAGATGCTTGGTTAATCCTCTTGTTATTGTGACCTCCTATGGATTGTGATTTTAGTACGTTCAGCCTTCTTAAGCAACTTCGGTTAAAATTCATTTTCTTTCTTGATCAGATTTTTAGTTTTCAAGAGTGTTACACTTTTTGGCTCTGCGGTCATGTACACTACTTCGTGATGGGGACTGAAGATAAAACGTTGTTTTGTTTCTGTCATTGGGGTGGGAAGAATAAGGTGCTTCCAGACGGATCCACTTCGTATGTGGGAGGTATTACTGATCAGATTATTGTGAAGACAGGCATAAATTACAATGATTTTGTGAATGCAGTTTTTGACCGATTAGGCATCGATCCTTCAGATAAGGTCCTCCAGTTTACAGTGAAGTTTGATAAGGCCCAATTGATACGGCTGAGAGACCAAGAAGGTGTTGATACTCTGATACAATACAATGATGGTTTTGCCCATGTTTATGCTTTAAGTTCGGAAAAGCAGCCTAATTCTGCAGTTGCTCCTAATATGGCTACCACTAGGTAATAGCCGTTATATAGTGGTCCACAATTTTTTATCATGATAAGTTTTGTGGATACGTAGAGTTTGATTATATATTCTATCACAGGGTCTCAACCACTGAGGTTGAAGCGGTCTCTCTCGGAAGTGCTGAGGAAGAACAAGTGAGTGCTGATACTCCAAATCCTACACCATCGAACCAATGGATTACTGATGGAACTCCAGATGCTGCTGCCAACTGGAGTGAAATACTTGTCGGGGAAGGGCAAGCTTTTGAGAATGCGGATGCTTTTAGGCTTGCAGTTTTCAAGTACTCAATTGCGAATAGATTTCACTACAGAATTTTGCACAATAAACCTAGATATATTAGCATCCATTGTGCTGCGGATGGCTGCCCATGGAAAGTAAGTGCTGGCATCGAGAAGAAATCTCAGAATGTATCCATTAGGAAGTTTGTCGATTCTCACTCACATCCTCCTCTAGATTCATCGCAACTGAAGCCTCGGATCAGAATGAAGTGGTTGGGGGGTATCATGCAAGAAGACATATTGGGCAGTCCTGATTGTTTGCCTCGTAAAGTGTGTGAGGATGCTGAGAAGAATTTGGCGATCAAATTGACCTATCGTCAGGCTTGGAGTGTGAAGCAGCGGATTAGGGAGGCAATCAATGAGAAGTCAGGTGAGTCCTATAAATTGATTCCCTGGCTATGCAACCGCTTAATAGAGGCAATGCCCGGAACTATTGCTACTTGGTGCTGCAGTGAGGAAAACAGATTCAAACGGCTCTTCGTGTCATATGACTGCTCAATACGGGGCTTCCATGTTGGATGTAGGCCTTTGATATTTATTGATGTTTACAACTTGAATGGGTTGCACAACAGTTCCTTTATAGTTGCTTCTGCTTTGGATGCGGACAATGAGATGTATCCTCTATCTTATGGCGTTCTCTTGTCCATGAACGAGGAAGATCTTCTGTGGTTTCTAGAAAAGCTAAAGCTCGTTGTGCAGAACCGTGAGGTCGTCATAGTTTCTGGCACGAGTCTCCCTTTTCTCTCCAGCTTGGACGAAATGTTTGGTGATGAAAACCACAGTTTCTGTTTCCATTGCGTAAAGGAGAATTTTAATAAATTCATCGAGGGCAATACCGCCTTTAAAGTGCAGGGAAGAGGTAAGGAGATTGCACTTAAGTACTTGACAGACATAGCCTACGCACGAACACTAGATAGTTACAATGAAGCGCTTGGCAAGATCTGTTCTTTCCGCAGGGAATTGTACGATTGGGTAATAGCCAGCCAGCCAGAACGTTGGTCTAATGCCTTATTTAGTAAACCTAGGTGGGATCATCTGAATTGTAAATCTACCGATTCTCTGAACTCTTTTATAGAAGAGGAGAAATTTGTACATGTTCTTGAGTTGATGGAGGCTTATCACGAGAAGCTTTATATGTTATTACAGAGTAACAAGCTCAAGATCGAACAATGGAACCTTCCAATCGGTCCTCGGGTTGCTGAGAAGATTTTCCAAAACCAAAAAGTCAGCGATAACCTAGCAGTAACGGTTCTATCTGATATGGAGTTCAAACTGCAGGATCTGCAGGGTAGAGAAGAAGTCGTAAACCTCAAACTCTGGACGTGTACATGTTTAGAGTGGCAAATGACTGGCATTCCATGCGTCCACGCCTGCAACGCGATTGCAATGACAAGTATGGACATCTATCAGTACGTTGCAGATTGGTACAAAAGGGAGACACAACAACATATATATGCAGAAGTCATGGATGAACTCGCGAAATTTGATATACCACATCCAGATGACATTGTTTCGTCAGCTTCATCAGGTAATGACGTAATGCTGTGTCCGCTTTCACCCCGTATTAAAAGACCTCCTGGTCGCCCCCGGAAAGACCCCAAAGGACTTCAAGTAGAAACCGTAAAAAGACCCATACGCTGCTCAAAATGTGGCGGTGTTGGACATAACAAACGTACTAAATGTAGTTCTGTAGCATAGTAAACTATTGTGCCCTTCAATGGGATTCTTGTAAGACATATTATGAGTGTTGGTAGTATTTTGAGTCCAACTATGAGAGCTTGGTCACATTGTCGATCTCAAGCCGAGGTTGCAATAGGTTGTTAGCCAGCGTAAAGCTAGTCGATGTATGATGAATTCTCACAATACAAATTATATTATTGGGATGTGCTTAAATGAACGTAGTTTTTTACATCACCTCTCAAAGGATAAGTTGCGTTGGAATTGATAAAGTTCCGTGGAGTTCATAATTACATAAAAGGAGTTAAAGTAGTGGCTGCGGCGCGTTGAGGCACTTCTTCGACGGTCCCCGTATGGCCGGCTTGCCGGCCCGCTCTGAAGAATTCATGATTTATATATGTTTTAGGGCGGTGAGAGGGAGTGCGGAATAAGGATTGATTTCACTGTATCCATCTACGCCCACCCCATCTACTCGAGCGGTCCTCGCCTGCACAAGCAAGCAGATTAGCTCCCTCATTCTCTTATTATGCCGGCAGGCCTGGGCGAACGAGGTAAGGTTAGATTAGATGGAGGAGGACTGCAAACGTCCGTCCCATGAAGCGCCAGGGAACCATGCAGTCCTCTCGGGCTGGGCTCTTGCGTGTCCGGGATCCAAGTTCAATGAGGATTCATATGGTCGATTTCAACTTCTTTGCAACTAAAGTAGTGGTGTCGTTGTTGTTGTTGTCGTTTTTCTATGATGGTAATGAATAGTGATAATTTGTTTATTTTCTCGCAATCGAGGGTTATATGATTCATATAGTCGATTCCAACATGAGAAATTTTATAATAACATTTTTCTTATTACTCTCTCAACCAAAGTTGTATTCTCCTATCACACAATTTTACTATTACAGCAACAATAATAATAACAATTACAATTGAAAAATATCTATTTACTTCTTTTGTTTAGACAATTCTCTAATCATATCTTTATTTAAAACCAATAAACTTAAATTTTTCTCTTCTATTTTTAATATTTTATATTAAATAAAAATTAGACAAATAAATTAAAATTAATGTATTTTTGGACGAAGATTTGCGTTTGACATAATATTTAGAAAACCTACTTCCCCTTTAAAAGTTTCCCAAAAATGAAATTTACTAAAAGTATTTGACAAATAACGATAAACCAAATATTATTTATCAATTTTTTTTAAAAAAAATTACTATGATCAAATGGATCCTAAAAGTTGTCAAAAATGTTTTTCTATTTTTTTCTTTTTTTTCTTGTGGGTCCCACTTCTTGTCTTGCTGACATCACACTCAAACTGACTGGAGTTTCCAGTATCTGTTAGTGACAGCTCACTTAACATGTACTTTTCATACAGACAAACTACTAAGTAGACACTAATTAATCAAACTAAAAAATAATATTTTAATACTAAAATACAATTAAAAAAGTGAAAAAAAAAAATAAAAAAAATCACAAATTTTCTTTAGCTAAAATCCCAAGATTTTCTAACTAAACAGACACAAGATTTATCATATCAAAATCTAGACAGATCTGTCCTATTTTTTCTGCTTTACCCATTTTTATTTCCTAAAAAAGAAACTCTCTTTCCATACATACCATCTTCAAGATCCATTTTTTTCTTCATAAAGATTAAATTTTTATTCAAGATCCAAAATTTGAGGGATTTGAAGGTAATTAAAGTTAACCTTTTTTTTTCCAATTTTTGTTTCTGTATCTTTAGTTATACATTCTTTATTCAGTGTTTATTATATCAACTTCAAGATCCAATTTTTCTTGTTGTTTTTGTGTTTTTGAATGAAGGGTTAGTTTCATATTTGAGTTATTTGTAAGTCCTTTATCTTGATTTTAGCATAACAACTTATTTTTAGCTTAATCTTGGCACTTCCATTTTGAGACCTTAGAGTTCAAGATCCTATTTTTCTTGTTGTTTTTGTGTTTTTTGAGTAAAGGATCAGTTTCATATTAGTGTTATAGTAAGCCCCTTATCTTGATTTTAGCATAAACTTAATCTTGGCACTTTGATTTGGAGACTTTAGAGTTCAAGATCCAATTTTTCTTGTTGTTTTTGTGATTTTGAATGAAGGGTCAGTTTCATATTTGAGTTATTAGTAAGTCCATTATCTTGATTTTAGCATTAAAATCTTATTTTTAGCTTAACTTGGCACTTTGATTTTGAGACCTTAGAGTTCAAGATCCAATTTTTCTTGTTGTTTTTGTGTTACTTGGCACTTTGATTTTGAGACCTTAGAGTTCAAGATCCAATTTTTCTTGTTGTTTTTGTGTTACTTGGCACTTTGATTTTGAGACCTTAGAGTTCAAGATCCAATTTTTCTTGTTGTTATTGTGTTTTTGAGTAAAGGGTCAGTTTCAGATTAGTGTTATAGTAAGCCCCTTTTCTTGATTTTAGCTTAAAAATCTTCTCTTTAGCTTGATCTTGGCACTTTGATTTTGAGACTTTTGAGTTAAAGATTGAATTTTTGTTGTTGTTTTTGTGATTTTGAGTGAAGGTTGAGTTTCAGATGTATTTTTTAGCTTAATCTTGGTGTATTTTTTTTTGGGGGATTTGGAGTTTTTGTAGAAATGAAGGAATTGAATACAACAACAGATCCAATTGGGCAAAACTTGATAAAGTTTATAAGCAATGTATGTTTCTCAGTTTTTGTATTCTCTGTACTTATAATTACGGTAATTGCTATTACGTACCAACCTCCTGATCCGTGGGAATCTTCTAGAGCCCTAACTAAGGTTTTTACCCAAGTCGAAAACGCCACATTCAAAGTTGATAATTCTGTCTTGAAAACTGGCGAGGATGTTGCTAGTAGCCCCGTTGAAGCTCCTGGTGGAGCTTTTGCTTTGGTTCCGATTACTGAAGCTGTTATCGAGAAATCCGAAGGGAAACTGTTCAATGAGACTATGAAATCAGGATGTGAGGAAATGAATGTAGTGAATTGTTCGGATCCTCGGGTTCTGATCACGATCGAGAGGTTTAATTTGAAGGCCTTTAAGTCCATTGCGTTTTTGGACTATAGGACGCCTGCTAACGGGTCGAAGCCGAATGAATGTGATGTGGCGTGGAGGTTCCGAAACAAGAAAGAGAGATCTTGGAGAAAGTACAGGGATTTCCGGAGGTTTAAGATTGGTTTTACCGATGATTGTAGTTATAAAGTGGTTCACGCAGGTCGCTGGCATTCAGGAGTAAATGCCCGTCGTCCGAGATTTAATTCCACTAGAGCTAGTACAAGAGCCAAAATTGCTCCGCCAGTTATAGATGAGGAGATCAATGATACCATTCCGATCTTGGGATCGGATTCGGATTTCAAGAATGGGAGGTACTTGTACTATTCGCGGGGTGGTGATTACTGTAAAGGAATGAACCAGTACATGTGGAGTTTTCTGTGTGCTTTGGGTGAAGCTCAGTACTTGAATCGCACATTCGTGATGGATTTGAGTATCTGCTTGGCATCTTCACACACTCGTAGTCACAAGGATGAGGAAGGGAAAGACTTTAGGTTCTATTTTGATTTCGAACATTTGAAGGAGACTGCATCCATTGTCGAGGAAGGAGACTTCCTTAAAGATTGGAGGAAATGGAATAGGGCGCATAAGAAGAAAATCTCCGTAAGAAAGGTTAAGGACTACAAAGTGTCCCCCGGCCAACTCTTGAAGGATAAGAGCACAATTATATGGAGGCAATTCGACGCCCCTGAACCAGAAAACTATTGGTATCGCGTCTGTGAAGGGCCTTCTGCCAAATACATCCAGAGACCGTGGCACGCAGTGTGGAAATCAAAGCGACTTATGAATATAGTAACTGCGATCAGCGGAAACATGGACTGGGATTTTGATGCTGTTCATGTTGTTCGTGGAGAGAAAGCACAGAATAAGGCGTTATGGCCTCATCTGGATGCTGATACATCCCCCGATTCCCTTGTCACGAAGCTTCAAGGAATTATCACGCCTTGGAGGAACCTGTATATCGCTACAAACGAGCCGTTCTACAACTATTTTGATAAGCTTAGATCTCACTACAAGGTGCATTTGCTTGATGATTATAGCTACTTATGGAGTAATACAAGTGAATGGTATAATGAAACAACACAACTTAACGGTGGCTCTCCAGTTGAATTCGACAGGTATATGAGAGTTGAAGTTGACACGGAGGTCCTTTATCGAGCAAAATCAAGAGTCGAGACATTTTACAACTTAACAAAAGATTGCAAGGATGGAATTAATACATGCTAGACAGGAAGGTGATACGTTTTACTTCTCTGTATACGCCATTACACTTGTTTCCGCTGTTTCTAAATTTGTTTAGTTCTTTATGTACTGGAAGTTTGAGATATATCACGCATTGTTACTGTTTTGTTCATGAGTACATCGATTGAACATCTGTCCTGTCGCATATTTGTACATTATTCAGCGCCATAATCTTCATTCGATTGAGATCTGTTGCCTCGATATCCTCCTTTAAACGTTATCTTTGTTTAGTTTTATTCACTCATTTTCTCCGAGGAGGGGTATCGAAGTTAGCTCGAGTTGTTCATGTGCATGTATTTATTTGGATGAAGGTGTTGCTTCGATTCTTCAAAAATGTTGTTATGCTTGTGTCGGATCCCAAAAAATGTGCTACTTTTGGATGATCTGACACTCGACCAACGGTATTGTAGAAGAGTTCGAGCAGCATATGTTGCTGAAGCAATCTCATTCCATTTCTAAACAAATCAAATGTTCTTTTTACCAAATTTACAAAATCTCTTGCTACCCAAAACCAAACTATCTTTTTCTTTTTTGTGTTCCTTTTTCACTTGGAATTTTCATGTGAGTGTTAAAACTACAAAGTTTTTTGTCAAAACAATGGAAAATGCAATCAATCTTCACACTTGAGTAATATGACAGATTCAGTTCAGAAAGTTATGAACTTCTTGTCACAGGTTCATCAGTGTTCCAACTTCTGCTTGGTGCTACTTGATTGTGTGTTGGCACATAATCCTGCAAAAGTGACAGCAAACAAAAAAAGGAATAATATAAGTCATAAAACTCGTAACTAGGGGCGGACCTAGAGAGGTAGATAATCATGCACATAGTATGTAACCAGAGCCGGATATAAGGCAAAACCCATACGTAGCCCCCTTAAGTACGCGTCATTTTTCACTTAGGCACCTCAAGTGGACATTGTTTCATTTTGGCACCTCAAGTAGCCATAAAGTGTCATTTTGACATCTTTTGCTGAGTTGGTCAGGTGCGTGTATTGCACCTCCGTAAAGGCGCGTGAAAGCCATTTTTTGGCTGATGTGGTGCCCAATTTAGCCCACCAACAATATATTAACTCATTTTCATTAATTTATACCTTTTTTCTTATTTTTATCTATTATTTTTGTCAATTTTAAGCTTATTTAATGGTGAAAATTATTGGGAGAGATTTAAAAATTAGATACATATTTAGGAGCTTGTCTTGCCAAAACCAATATATTAACTCAACGCCCATTAATTTATACTTCTTTCACATTTTTATCCGTTATTTTTGTCAATCTTAATTTATTTAACGGTAAGAATGATTGAGAGAAATTTATATACACATTTAAAGGTTCCTGAAAATGAAATAATAAACACCTTTTTTTTAATCATTAAGGGCAAAATCGATGAAGAAAAATAAAAAATAAGCAACATCAACGAAGAAAAACTAAAAATCAAACAAAATCGATGAAGAAAAATTGAAAAATAAAGCTAAATCAGTGAAGAAAAATTGAATTTAAACAAAATCAATAAAAAAAAAAAATCGAAGCATAAAAACCAAGAAAAATCAGTGAAGAAAAATTAAAAATCGAAGCAAAATTGATGAAAGAAATTTAAAAATAAAGCTAAATCCGAGAAGAAAAATTAAAATCAAACAAAATCAATTAAGAAAACTAAAAATTGAAGCAAAATAGATGAAGCAAATCTGAAAAAAAATGAAGCTAAATTCACGAAGAAAATCTAAAAATCAACTAAAATCAGTGAAAAAAAATTAAAAATCGAAGCACAATCGATGGAAAAAAATTAAACATGACTACGGTGCGGGGGTGGGGAGGGGGTGTGGGGTCTTTGAAGAAGATAAAGAGGGGAAGAAGAGTGGCGGGGTGAGTTGGGTATTTGAAGAAAATATTAGCGGGGTGCGTAGGGGGGTGAAGGGTGGGTGGGGTATTTCAAGAAGAAGGCTGGTGGGGTGGGGGTGGTGGGTGGGTGGGTGGGTGGATGGACTAGTGGGGTGGGTGGGGTGGCGGGTGGGTGGGGTGTTTGAAGAAGAAGGTTGGTGGAGTGGGTAGGTTAGAGGGAGGGGGTATTTTTTATTTAAATTAATTATTTGGGTATTTTTTATTTAAAATTAATTATTTATAAATTATTTGGACAAAAATGACACGTGTTGGCATTTTATTCGTCACTTTCCACCTCAGCGGAGAATGTGTTTCACGCATTAAAATTATTTTATTGATTCAGCAAAACGTGTCAAAGTGACACACTTGAAGGCCGCTTGAAGTGCCAAAATGAAACAATGTCCACTTAAAGTACCTAAGTAAAAAATGATGCGTATTTAAGGGGACTGCGTATGAATTTTGCCCGATATAATCATGCACACAGTACGACGTAATCAGGGTCGGATCTAAAGAGGTAGATAATCATGCACATAGTACGTAGTGAGAGGCAGATAATCATGCACATAATACATGAGCGTCATTATAAAGCAGTTTCATAGCCAATCCTTTTTCCGAAGTTACGGATCCATTTTGCCGACTTCCCTTGCCTTCATTGTTCCATCAACCAGAGGTTGTAGATTGATTCATTTTTTTTATATGTATATACAATAGACGAGCCTCTTGAGTTGCAATAATACTGGTTTGAAGAGGTGGGGTGTTCATAACCGAGAATTCTCGAAGGGCTAGTTGACACACAGTTTGAAACTCGGTGGGATAAGGGTCAACCCTTCTATCTTTCTTCGATATGCACACATCATACATCATGTTCTTACTGGTTGAACCAAACTCTAGGGACACTTTGAGGGTGTTTCTTTCGTAACGACAGAGATTATGTATGGTCAGTTAACACATAGTTTGAAACTCCAGGATTGTATCAATAAAATTAATGGCTAAAGCCAAACTTAAACAAGAAATCTTACATATATAAATATATACACAAAATAATATTATAAATAAATATACACATAAAATAATATTATAATAATTTAGAGTTGTTTTTTTTGTTGTTGTATTGATTGTTTTTGGTGTAATATTTTTAAAAGACACATGACCTTTTACTTCACAAATAATATGATTATTAATAAAAGATTCATTTTAGTTAATAAGATGTTGATTTGTTTGCAAAATATTAACTTGGATGTTATTGCTAAAACATTAATTATTAATATGAAATTTGAGTTGTTTAATTTAAAGTTCTAAAATATTTCTTGTAAAAATTAGATAACTCTTTCTTTTTGTATTTTTTAGAAAGAAGTTTTAAAGAACCCCCTGAACTTGTAAGATTTTATTTAGTGAAGACCAAAATTACGGGTTGTCTTTATCTCAATACACCGCGTACCTCCTCGTAGTCCAAAAAGTCACAATCGTGTAAAACAGACACGTGAAATGTTGGCCTATGTATATGCATGTCCACAAGGATAAATAATATAAGATCCTTTTCCATATTTACTTTATATCAAAAATCACTCACTTTCAATTCTTAAAAACTTTTGTGTAAGCTTTTAGTGAAGAAGAAAGGTAAAATTTTTGTGTGTTTTTTGGCTCCAAAATAGAAAAATGTTGAAGCTTTGAGGGAATATTTATTTTTCGGATTGAATTTTCTTCAATTAATTAAGTTATTATCTTTAAAAAAAAAAAGGGTTTTTTTGTTTGTTTTCTTTCTGTTAAAATATGAAGTTGTTTTTTTCGTTTAGTGTTTCATACTAGATTCCAATTATTGTTTAGATTAAAGATTTGATTTAAAGCATAGAAATTATATCAAAAGAAAATTATTTTAAGAAATTTTGAAAGTGATTGAGAAGAAGGGAGAGTAAATACGAAAAAAAAAAGAGAGATGAGAGCCTTGAAATTATGAAAAAAATACAGAAAAATAATGATTTTTCAATTTTTACTGTTGGAATAAAATGATGTGGTAATTTTATTTTCATCCTTCGTGCGCCTTATTGCGTTTGTACTCAGTTTTCGTGCCAGATGGACCATGAGATGGGACTCGGCATATTAAAATAACAAGTTTCGAGAGGTTTTTAAGACAACCAATAGTTTAGGTGTGCACCAAATAAAACTTTACAAGTTTAGGAAGTAATTAAAACTTCTCTCTAATTTTTTTTACGATAATATTTTAAAATGTAATTCACGATCTTTATTATTATTTCAAGTGAAGTAGAAATCATAAATTTTACTCAATCTTTTTGAGGCCTCAAAATTTTGGGGACCCCTAAAACAACTGTTTTACTAGCTTTATCCTTGAGTCACTCTTACTCCATGCATTATGAGTCAACCTCATTTATCTTCATGACATAGTTCAAACTCGTGACATACGTTTAATCTGTATATTACGTGTTGCGCTCTGATTACTGAACCAAAAATAATTTTTTAAGAAAAGTACCTCCATTTTTTCCAAAAGCTCTTTGGCTGATGTAGCTGATATAACAATATTTCTTGCTGAAGGTTTAATAAATCCTTCTTCAACACCTTTATCAAATAATCCAAGCAAGCAATCATAATATCCATCTATATTCAATAGTCCAATCTGCAATCGATATTTATATTAAATTAATATTTAAAATTATTATAAAATTAAAAGATCTTATATGCATGGTATTCTTAATAATATTCTCAATTTGTGACATACTAACTACATCTATGACATAACATATAAATTAATAAAAAAGAGTTCCCTAAAATCTTGGATTCACATTTGGTTTATAGTTATTTAATTTTTTTTTTTTATTGATTGAGTTTATTAGGTGTGAAACATGCCATAAAGGCAGATTTGGCTATGATTCTTTAATAGACTAAAAATATTCATAATGTCCATGATTATGTAATAATAAATTGGTATAATAATGCATATTAACTATATGTAATAGTAAATTGGTATTATTCATTTATTATTCGGTATATATACCGAATGCAGATAAACATTTTCCTTTTCTGAAGTGTGTAGATCTTTTATTTTTTTTTAGTTCGAGTTATTTTTTTTTTATCTACATAACACTATTATTAAATTATTGAAAAGAAGAAATAGTGAAAAATATGAGATCCCAAATCGTGGTCTAATATTTTGATTTGAATTAATTAAATTTTCTTTTGCATGATGTGGTTCTCTTCTTAGAAGCGAAAAAAATGAAGAGTACACAAACAAAAAGGTATATTCTTAATTTTTATAGTGTTCATTAAGAATTATTTAATTATTTATTCATCTTCCCTCAAAATATTTAATTAAATTATTAGAAGTTGACTATTTCTAATTTATATGCAGATGGTAATAACATTTCTTCGACTTTTAATTAGAAATCTCAAGTTCGAATTATGAGAATAGAAAAATGAGATTTTCTGATGGAAATCGTGACTTCTTCATGAAATAAATTTTATGTAACATGAATTCAAATTAATCGAGCCAGTAAATATCGAAGATTGAATATATATATATATATATATATATATATATATAGATAGATAGATAGATAGATATAGGAGTAGGGACTTATGAGACCCCTCAAAGGCCATTGTAGAATGTTATAATCCCAAGCATTTTCTATCCTATTTTTGTCCCATCAATCAAATTATGTGGCTTTATATATTTATTATCAATAATATCATTCTTTATTCAATAAATTAAAAAAACCTATCGAATCAGACATCTCATGTTTGAGTCATGATAGCGAAAACCATAGTAGCTACGAAGCTTCTCTCCCTTATAATGAACTTTACATGACATGAATCTAAATTAGTCGAGGTCCTATAATAGGTAACGGATACCGAATAAATTAAAAGAATTGGTATTATAGATTGAAATATATATATATATATATATGATTAAAATATTAAGTAAAAATATTTATAAAGTTGGAGAAGTAATTTAATTCTTACTGGTTTTTCATGAATTCCAAGTTGTGACCATGTTATAACTTCAAGCAATTCTTCCATAGTCCCATATCCTCCTTCAATATAATCATCATTATAACATGAAAAAAAAAAATCATATAATATATACTATCAGACCTCATTCTATAAATAACAATTATCTTACTATATTTAACAGTTAAATTTTATTAAAAATTAATTTTTCATGATATATTTTAACTCTGTAGTTATAACAATCATCCTCTATAACGTATAACATTTCATTATAGCATATAAGTCGTTTCTTTTAGACTCGATTTTTCATATTATATTTTACGCTCTATAATTGTCATCTTCTGTAACAATATTTTACTATAGCAACCAAATTTTCTTTCTAATTGATTTTTCATGTTATAGTTTACCTCTATAACATGTGATCATTTTAGCAATCAAATATTCTTTGGAATCGATTTTTCACGTTATACTTTTTCGATCTCCAGAACAATCGTTTTCTACAACAACAATATATCCAGTGTATTCCTATATAGTGTGGTCTGAGGAGGGTAAAATATACGCAGATCATATCACTACCTCAAGTGAAGTAGAGAGGTTGTTTTCGACAGACCATCGGCTCAGGACAGATAACATGAGTATAGCAAACACAAAACATAAAAGCATATAAACTAACACAATATGCCAAAATAAACTAACACTGCTAGCTAATACAGGAAACAATACATCTATAGCATCATTTCGACATAACAAACGAATTTCATTTGTAACATAGTTTTCATGTTATATTTTACTTCTTTATAACAACTTTCATATATGAACTACGGCAAAGCAGCCTGATGCACAAAGCATTCACGTTAACATGATCTAGCAAAGGATCGCACTTCAAGAGGTGTGACGTAAACAGTCTACCCAAATTCAAGTAATAATATTTGCTTTCGTAGCTCGAACACGTAACCTATATATATATATAACTAAATTAGGGTTTTTACCAGGAAGTGCAACAAAAGCATCAGCTCTAGTAGCCATTTCAGCTTTTCTTTCATGCATATCTGAAACTATTAATACTTCTCCCACTGCATGGCCTGATATCTGTTAAAAACATATATTATGTTTTATAAAAGGGGAATAATTCAAAATAATAAAAAGGGAATTAAAGGAGTGAGAGGAGAGTGCTTGGGACTATGTTGCTCGTACTCTTCAAAAATGTTGCCGCGCACACCCATATCAGATCCTTCAAAAATGTAGTAACTCTGAAGAATCCGACACGAACCCCGATAATATTTTTAAAAAGTACGAGCAACATAGGTTTGGAATTTTATATAATAAATAATAATACCTCTACTGAAACAAGAGCTCTTGGGATAATTCTGTTCCATTGAAAAAAAAAGAAAAAAAATGAATATTGTTAATCATATACATTCAAAAATTTGTTACAAACTTGTATTAATGCAAACAAAAAACCATATTTTTTTTAAAAAATAGATTTATTTTCACTTGAATTCTCTCGATATTTACATCAATCCAATTAACACGTGATATTTGCCTTGACCACATGTACTATTATAAATTAATAGTAGTACATAAATTTGATTCTATTTCTTTGCAAGAAAATAAGTTTCTGAGTCAATAAATTATACGTCCTCATATATACCTTCATTTCAACATTATAACCTAGGTCCTAGTTACCCTAATAAACAACACAAATAAAAATTTTCTCGATGAGTTAATTTATGATGAATTTCGTTCAAAATTCACAATATTTTTTTGGGGGGGTGGGAGGTGGGGGGTGAGGTTGGGGGGGGGGGGGTGTCTTACCCAATAACATTGCATCCACCATCAAAAACAGCTTGAGAAACCAATCCCATAAGTCCAATACTTCCTCCTCCATAAACAAGATCAATTTTTCTCTCAACCTAATTATTAAAAAAAATTTAACTAAATTAATCATTATGAAAAAAATATAAAGAGAAATTAGAGAAGAAAAAAATAAGAAAAAAAAATTACCAATTCTCTTCCAAGATCAAGAGCAGCATCACTGAATATTTTCCTATTTCCTGAATTGCTTCCACAAAATACACAAATTTTCTTGAAATTACCCATATATGAATAATAACAACAATAATAATAATAATATGATCTTTAATTATTATTATTATTTTTTGGCTCTTCAAACTTCTAAAGAAACAACTAGAGATTTTATTGGAGTACTTTGATGGAGATTCATCACTTTAAGTGGTCAACCACATGATTTGATATATAAATAATAGTAAGAAAATATAATAATAATAAATTAATAATTATTGAAAAATTTATATTATTATTATTATTATAGTCTTGCATGACATGTAGGTAGGGCAAGGTCCATGGCCCATTTTTGTAATACGATTACTAATTATTTAACTTTCTTTTTTATGTAGAAACAGCGATAACTGATCACTTTTTAATACTGTATTTAAAAAATAACCGTTATCATAAAATTTCAAATTTTATAATAAAATTTCAAGAAATTAATTTTTCTTTTATGTAAAGATTGCGTTAATTGACATACTAATTTTGTTCTTATAAAATAGCTAAAAGCACATTGAGTTTCAAATTCCACACGTAAAACTTCTTATAATGCTCTAAAATTTCAATAGTGAAACTTGAAATTCTATGAAATATTTGGCTATTTTTTAATTACAAGGAATAAAAGTTGCTAATTTGGATTTTACCCTTCTTTTATTGTTAATATTTATTTATTTATTATTTTTCGTGTAAAGTCAAGGAAAATTATCACTTTTTTTTTTATAATCATAATGTCTGAATCAATTTTCATACACCTCGACTAAATTCCCTTTCAAACTCAACTTTTTTTTTTTGGTGGGTGCACCTTCTTGGAATTTAGGATCAAATTCATCTCCTATATATATATATACATATATATATATATATATATATATATATATATATATATATATATATATATATATATATATATATTAGTTCATTGAAATTAGTCTTAAATTGTCCTTTAGAAATTCTATTGAGGTGGCTAATGGCTATACACAATAAATATTTTTTTCTAAAATTTAATTTTTTTTCACTTTAATAAATCCAAGTTGAGCATAATTGTTTGTTATTTACTTACAAGAAAGTCAATGTACTACTATTAAAATATGCACTCTAGGTTTAATTAAAATTAACATATGATTAAAAACTTCATAATTATTAAAAGTGTTTAATCTACTCCACAAGTAGGAAAGACAATGTTGATTTCAATCATACTATTTAATAATTATGTTGACTAAAGTTGCTATTTTATAATTTTCTATAGTCTAATTAGAATAGGTAGATATTTTTAATTTATTTCTTAAGATATAAACAAATAAAGGGATAGTGAATATTCATTGAGATTTAGGTCTTCAATATAATAATATAATCACTAGAATCATAGAGGATTATTATTCTAAATTAATTTTGGGATTCGAGAATCCAATTGATATACCAAGTGCTAACAACTATTGAATTTATTAAAAATCATTTTTTTAAATAAAAGAATTACATCATGCATGACAAATAAATTCAATTTATATCATAGTGGGTTTATAAGTATTCTTTTCCTTTAATCAAAGATCTAGTATCCGAGTTTTGATAATAAAATATAAAATTATAATCAGAGTTTTATCGCGTATCAATTGAAGAATGAGTAGACGACTTATAGACAACGTAACAACTTGATTAATTAACTGAAGCCATAGCAAAAGTGAATTTTCATACGATAATTATCGATATTAATCTGAATTCAAAGCAGATATCGAATTTTGAATGAATAAGAAAAAAATGATTTTTTTGTATCCTCAAGAAATATTGTCTTACTTTCATGTTTTATATGCAGCTTATCACATGATTTTAGAACCAAGTATTATTTGTACTTTTGCATAAAATTATTAAGAGGTATATAACAATAACAGCAAATCATGTTTGCTTTTCTCCATACATATTCTTATTATTATTTTTGAGATAAGAAATAATTTATGATAAGGAAGTTGGTTCCTAAAGGCAATATGTGACTCAATCTACCTGTCATTGTTTGCTTTTTTATTTTTATATAATCATTAAAAAAATATAAATTAGTGATAAACAATTTTTATGGTTAAATAAGTTAATATATATTCACATGAGTAAAAGCAATTAAATTCATGTGAATTCATAACGATACTCTAGACTAGATCTATTCTGATAGAGGTGTGCATCGGTCGGTTCGATTCGATTTTATATATTATCGGTTCGGTTTATCGATTTTCGATTTTTGAATATACTAAATCAATAACCAAATCAATAAGATATTTTTTATCGATTTTCGGTTTATAGGTTTTTAGTCCTTACCGATTCAGTTTTCGGTTTAACCGATAAGAAAATACTCATAAAATAGAAATAACAGTAATTAACATAATAGAAAATCGAATCTTAGTTGCAACCAAAAATTCTACATAATGCGTTTTAATTTACAAGAATCTTCAAGTTTGAACTAAATGTTGTTAGGAGAAATTAAGAGTTTGTATAATTGAAATAATAGGTTTGTTAATCGGTAGAAATTAAAGAGAAATATATAATAAGTCATATATATATCAACCACTTGGATATATTATAATATAGTCTAAATATACTTGGATCTTTATGACTTGGACACTTACACAGAATTAAGGACAACGAAGGAGGGAGTACTGAATAAAACTTTACACCATATTAAAATACAACCGTGCTAACTCTGCTTTAATATCTTAAAATTACTTACCTGCTTTAATAACATAAAACTACTTACCTGTTTTAATAACTTGCTATAGTAATTTGTTTGTTATATTTATCTGTCAATGGTATTATACTAACTATATCTACTTATCGATATATTATATTATAATACATATACTAAAGAACATATATATACATATATTACTAACATTTATGTTCTTATTGGGTAATCGGTTTATTCAATAACCCAATAAGAAAAAATAATACCGAACCAATAACCCAATAATTTTTTTTTATAAAATCATTAACAAACCGTTAACCCAATAACCCAATAATAATAAACCAATAATATTGTTATCGATTCGGTTTATTGGGCGGTTCGATTTTTGCACACCCCTATTTTCTATTAATGATGGTTATCTACGATTATATTGTTTAATGTCAGATATACGAAGAAATTCATAGTTAATTCCTAAAAATTAGTTATTTGTATGGTTTCGAATAAAGTGTAATGGAGAGAATTAAAATATATATATATATATATATATGGCGTCGATATTCTGCCTAGGCTGATAATTAATCCAATAAAAAAAATTATATTCATGTATAGATAATATTTTTTTGTAGTACTTGTGCATGTGGACTTTTTATTAATAAAAGCTTATTTGAAGCCTTATTTTACTTTGGTTATATGAAATTTGAAATTTTATTAACTTTTTATACAACTTTGAGGCTTTCTTTTTTAAACTTTTAAAAGAATGATTACCCCATTGAAATGATGAAATGAGCTAGATTTTTTTTGTTTTTTTTCTATTGGGGTTTTTTTTTTGGGGGGGGGGGTGAGGTGGTGGGGCCTTTAATATTTTTTGTGATGTTACATTGTGACTTTGCAAAATTCAAATTGTTTTCCTCTCACCAAATCACAAATCATAAGAATTAATTAATTTAAGTTATGTGTTTGACTAGTCCTAACTAATAATTAAGGGCAAATAATCTCCTTTATAATTAGAAACAATCAAAGTTCCTCATGTACTAATATCATTATATACCATTTATTTTATTTCTTAATTTAATGTTTGATATTCATATTAAGCCTTGTACAGTCCTAGTTCATCGCGTGAAGTGTTCGCTTTGGCTCATGAATTGTCCCTCGAGGCTATGTTGTTATCGAGTTTAAAAGTGTGTGTATCAGATCAACATTTTTCCACCTTTTGTTTATCAATTTTCGAGTTTGACTTATTCAAATTAACGTCGTCATGAAATCTGACGTAGCCCTCTATTATTAAAGATGACTCAATATTCAAAACTCGAAATTAAAATCCACTAATTTTTAAGCGTGCAATCAAGGTTATGATGATAAGAAGGGGCCTATATATCATCCACTTCAACTACCACTAATTAAATCTTATCCCAATTTTAAATAACAAAAAAAAAATAAAAAATTCCATGCTTTATTTAGTTAGTTGCAAATATAATGATGCTACTTTTCTTTTTTGTTGAGCAACTTATTATATATTATTAATAATTAATTTTAAAAAAATTGATTTCCACAAACAACCACCATCCACCAATGAAGAAATGATGAATATATGACTATGTTGTTTTCTTTATTTTTTTTTGTTGTGGACAAATTTGCTACGTTTGCCACTTTGATGACCGAAGAATTGATTGAGCAGGAGATCTTTCGAACAGGGGGTTATCGATTCGATATCATTTGTATGCGTTTGTTGATCGAGCTTGTCGCACTGAACTTGCTTAATGCGATTCACGTCTCTTATATTGTTTGACAGGAAGGTGCGGAGAACGCGGATTAGGGTAGAGGGTTAATAGGTAGGAGTACGTTCGTAATAGCATGGAAGAGTTTTTTGTTTGTATCTGTGTTGTAGTTTGTTGTAGTCTCTTGTTTGTGGTGTTTTGGTGATGTCTATGATTTTCGTATAGCTAGTTTATAGTATTACCATGTAGGTGTCTTGTTTCCTTTATTATCTAACGATGTGATATCTCTGTTTGTTGGTTGCTTTATGTTTTTTGTTTGTTACACTATTATCTGTCTTGAGCCGGGGGCCTATCGGAAACAGCCGCACTACTCCATATGAGGCAGTGGTATGAACTGCGTACACTTTACCCCAGACCCCATTTTGTGAGAATCCATTGAGTATGTTGCTGTTGTTGTATATTGTTTGTAGGTTATTACCCGTTTTACACAAAATGCGTCTGAAAGATAGCGATTGTGAATTCCCTTGGTACATAAATATTCGTTTATGATTTGAATAAAAGTTACTGATTTCACGTTTAACTGAAATCAATCTCTTGGATCCGCCCCTGGTTGCGTAATTATGCATTCTAGATAAAGAAAAAAGGGGTTTGAAAAAAATCTTAATCATCAAGGTTAGGTTAATTAATTAAGTAATTCGGATTAATTATGTGACTATTAATAAAATGGTGACTATAAATTATGTCCTTTTTGACCAAAAAACTATTATTTATACTCTGATAATTATAGTGATAATGACTGGATACTCGTGCAGCCACAGCCTTTAATCATTCTAATTAATCTCATAATGTTAATTATGTACCACAATTAATTATGACCCTAAGTTGTTAATCAAACATTTAGTTTCACTAAAACCTTATCATTAAGTCAATAAAGTCAGTATAAACCTAAGTTGCTCGGACTCTTCAAAAATGTTGTCGCACCCGTGTCGGATCCTTCAGAAATACACTATTTTTAGATGATCCGACACGCACTCGTAGACATTTTTGAAGAGTGCGAGCAGCTTAGGTTTAGACCATTCTACCATCAACTATTATCATGAGTCCTAAGCTAAGTTGCGCGGAGCCTTCATTTTTTATGTCGTATTCGTATTGAATTCTTCAAAAATATATTAATTTTGACGAATTCGACACGCACCCATTGACATTTTTGACGAGTCCGTGCAACATAGATCCTAAGTACTCTTCCAACCTTAGTGAGTAATTTCGAGTTTGATGAGTTTTAAAAATAAAATCGTCTTTAATATGAATAGCTTTACCCCAAAGTAATTTCCATTGTAAATTCAAATAAATCGATACTCTACAAAAAATAGCCTGTAATAGGAAAGTTTTACCCCAAAATAAAGATTCTTTAACGCGAATTTAAATTAATCGAATCTCAAAACGAATACTGTATTATTGTATGGAAACAAAAGAAAAATAGTCTAAACTAGTCTTTACCTTTTCTTTACCTTCCAGAACTATGATCGAAGTTGCTACGATACACTCCAACTTCACAGGGGTCCTATTACTCCCTGAAGTCAATTTTAGCGTATTTTTATCACTCTTTTGTACTGACGTCACCTTTATTACATAAAATGGAGCCCACGTCAAAAGTGTCACGTCAGCTAAAAAAGTTGAGAAAATGTGTCACGTTAGCTAAAAAGATTGACAAAGATACGCGAAAATTTAGTTCAGGGGGTAATAGGACCCCCGTGAAATTGAAGAGTGTCGTAGCAAATTTAATCATAGTTCGAGGGTACCAGAGGCTATACTCTAAAAAAGAGAGTAAATATTTGTACCATTCTATATGTTTTAGAATAACTAGTAAAGTTGTTGTCATGTTACCAAAAGGTCATGGATTCAGACCGTGAAAGCAACCCCTTATAGAAATGTAAAGTGAGGTTGCGTACAATAGACCCCTGTGGTCCAGCTCTTTCCCAAACCGTGCGCATAACAGAAGCTTTAGTCCACCGAACAATCCTTTTTTATCTTTTGTTATCTAGAGCTTACTAGTCCTTCAGGTTGGCACTTTGAAGGACCCAAAATACATATCGAACATCGAGTGAGAGAACTAAAGAATAAGACTGTATGGACTCAACAGTAAGTGAGACCTGCACTTTGAATAATGCTTTTTACAAGATTGAATTCAGCACATATTGCATAGTTACATAGATTTAGTAGTGCGTTCCAGTAGCTATACAAAATAAAAGGAAATAGCAACATACAATGTTACATACATCACATAAAAACTATCCTACAAAAGTACATAGATAACCTCCATGATGTTGTGATTTCTCAATAGCCATGAACCAAGCCAGCTTGCTTGATGCTTGTTCCGCGAAGTGATATCGATAATCCTTCATAAAAGCACGCTGATGCCAGTTTCCAGAATATCGTTCAATTATGCTTCAGCTGACGATGAAGAAAAACACAGATACGAAGGCTAGAAATTTAACAAGACGCTGACGCTGAGTCCAAGAGCTGAATTGAAGATTTATAAGCTTGAAGTGGTAGTTGACGATGATGTTGTTAACACCTTTAGTCCTGATACACCGAAATGTGCAACTCCAGAACGAGCAGACCTATCAGGAGAAAGGATAAATTTGGATGAGCCAAGTAAAGATGAATATCGATGATCAAGAACCTTGGAAAGATCCGAGACATAAGCCGTTCTCTCACAGAAGGCATAACAAGACTCTCTGAGCAAAACAAGCACAATTATGACGATGTAATGTTTCCTAATTCGATCAAATTTTACATGATCCGTGTATTCTATCTTAAAGCACATCAAGCGTATGCGTAGTTCACTAGCGTTAACTTAGCAATTAGCCTGTAAAACGCATAGTTTTTCCAATAGCAACAACAGCATACTCGGTGTAATCCCACAAGTGGAGTCTGGGGAGGGTAGTGTGTACCCCTACAAGGTAGAGAGTCTGTTTCCGATTACAATTACACATCAAGTTACTAGAAACATCACATTTTCTTGAAGCGCCAACTCACCAGGAAATATGTCGGGCACGGTGCTACAAAAACCAGCAATAGCCAAAGGAGTTTATGAGGCAATATTTCGTTAGAGATCACGTAGAGGGTGACAATGGCATTGCTGATTCTGTCAAAGCCTCGTCTAATCTTCTTTGTGCAGACTTGGTTCTGTAACACCATATCTCAAAAGCCTCACTAAGGTCTGGATATTTAACCTGCTCGGCACTTATCCAATCTGCTAGAATGTCAGCTTGATCATTTGACGGTAATGCTGAAACCAATGAAACTATTGCTCCCTCGATACATTGGCAAAGGTCTTCGCTCATCTTGTACGGAGATGCTTCCTCCATTTTGCTCATTTTATCGGAAAGGGACTTCATTTTTCTTATGTAAGGAAGCCATGTCTTTAGCAATTCTACTCGACTTTCTGCTGGAAGAACTACAGTTCCATAACCTACTGCTTCCAATACTTTCGACGTCACTTCTATTAACTTTATCTTCAAACCCCACATGACAGAATCAAGTCTTTTATCTTCGATGACCTTAAGTAAATTGCGTGATATATTCGCCCAATGCGAGACAAAGTCCTTCATGAGATCCATCTTCGAAAGAGTGTTATGCATCCATTCAAGGTCGGATAGACTCCGCATTATTTTCTCTTCCGTCTCCTTGTTTGCAACGTCAGGCTCCAAAATCAAGGAGAATTCATTTTCGAAAGAACAAAAGACGTTAGATACCACAATTCTCGTCTCCACTTTTATTTCATCGTCAGCTATGACGAGGGGAATATTTTCGTCATCCTCAAGCATGAAGTCAACCTGTTCTTGGGCTGAATTTCTTAGATCATCCTCGAATTGAGGGAAAGAATCACCAACTGAAGTGGCATGGCGGATGGCAGACAAGAAAACTTCTTTCGTGCCGCTTAGTTCTGTTTCTTTTAAATTGGAAAATATGGGCATGGTACAAGAACTAAGTTTCCGAAAAGTTCCTATTATCGTGTCCTCCTTGTACTCCGAGGAAAATCCGAGCAGCTAAACTACGAAGAATCTCCTTAATTTGAAGAATCAGGGACTTCAAAAACATTAAAAGTACATCCAAGAGAGTAGTCCACCTGAAGCAGAAAACGGTCAATCTAGAGGAACAAAACAAAGATTTGAAAGAAACAAGATTTGTAAGGAGTCGCAGATTGTACAACATTAAAAGGGAAGCCCGGTGCACTAAAACTACCGCTATGCGCGGTGTCCGGGCCCCACCACAAGGGTGTATTATACTCAGCCTTACCTTGCATTTTTGCAAGAGGTTGTTTCCAAGGCTTGAACCCAACAGCAAATGAATACATTTCCGGGCAAACATCCTCCTCCTTTCACAATTAGTTAAGGTTTGTAACCGTCGTTACTTGTTTTGGTGCGCACAACGAACTCTTTCTAACAAACTAAAATGTAACCAGTTTACTAGAGTACACTCTTCAAAGTGTAATCAGGAACTATGTTGCTCGGACTCTTCAAAAATTTCATTGGCTGCGTGTCAGATCCTGCAAAATTAGTGTACTTTTGGAGGATCCGACGCGGGTGTAACAGTATTTTTGGAGAGTCCGAGCAACTTAGATCAAGAACAAACTGGAGAAAAATACCAAATCTTCTGCTTAACATAAACTAGACACTAATAACATAATCCACCTATGCAACTAAGATAAAAACTATCCAGAAAGAAGACTTTCTTTTTATAACGCTGGTATAGGAGCCAGCTTGCACACCAACACAAGTACCGGGTAACTCTGTAAAGCAAAAGGACACTCGTTTGCTTTTACTTTCCTCATAATAATAGATTGGAATACACAGAATCGCGACGAAAACAATATCATCAACATTTGAAAAGAATAAAAATGCATATGAATCAAACTTCATGTCAAAGCCTATCCTAATCCAAGCCCTTAGGTATCTCTTAACAGATCTCCAGCTACGCAACGATATACAAATTCATTCAGATTTACTGGGCGCAAGAACCAAGATACCCAAAAACAAAATTGTTTAAAAAAACAAATTTATAATAATAAAAGGTCAGCTCGGTACACGAAGCATCTCAGACTATCGTGATGCACGATGCACCACTGTCACATTCCACAGCTTGAACTCATAACCGAAACAAAACTCACCTTTCACTACTTTATAATGAAAATGCATATCAATATCTAATTTTATAGCATACCCAGAAACTACTTTATAATATATATATAAAAAAAGTTAGCTCGGTACACCAGCATCTCAGACTAACCTGCATACATCAGTGTCACATTCCACAGCTCGAACCCATGAACAAACAACTTTAACTTGCTTCAAGACTCACCTTCACTACTTTATAATAAAAAAAGGTCAGCTCGGTACATGAAGCATCAGTGTCAGATTCCACAGCTCGAACCCATGTCCAGACAACTTTAACTTGCTCCAACACTCACCTTCACTACTTTATAATTAAAAATGGTTAGCTCGGTGCACGAAGCATCAATGTCAGATTCCACAGCTCGAACCCCTGAACAGACAACTTTAACTTGCTCCAAGACTCACCTTCACTATTTTATAATAAAAAAAGGTCAGCTCGATACACGAAAGACCAGTGTCAGATTTCACAGCTCAAATCCATAACCAGACAATCTTTACCTTTGCTACAAGATTCACTTTCACTACTTTATAATGAAAAATGCTTTTAAAAAATTGAAGACACACAAGAGCAAATTAGGAAACAAATGCAGTTAACTAGTTAAAAATCAAGAAAATGTTGAATAAAATGTAAGCTTTTTATTTATGCAAGTTGAGTATTTTTCTTTTGATAAAAAGTTAATTGGGTAAAAGGGGTTTAACAGATCTACAACTATGCAAGGATACAAAAAGAAAAAAAAAATCTTTTAAGGGTAAGACAGTCTGATACACAAAGCATCTTGCATGCATGCATGCAATTAGTGATTAATTCCACAGCTCGAACACGTGACCAGACAACTTTACCTTACTCCAAGACTCACTTACACTACTTTATCATGAAAATGATTAAATAAATTGATTATAATCAAGAACAAATTAGGAAGCAAATGCAATTAACTAGTAAAAAGAAAATCAAGAAAATGTGTGAATAAAAATAGAAACTTTATTTATGCAAATTGAGCATTTAATTTTGATAAAAAGTTAATTGAGTAAAAGGGGTTTACCTAAAAAATTGATTTTGATGGAGAAATGAAGTTTTTTTTTTTGCAGGTGAAGTATAGTTCAGCTGAAGGAGAAAACTATGGAGATGTATTTGGAATTGGGCCGGGTCAAAATTGAGTCCATTTGTTGATGATAATGGGCTTACAAATTGGGCCCCCAAATATATCTTTCATGGGCCATGTTCAAAAAATGGGTATAAAATGGACTATTCTTAATGAGTTGTGTCTTATAAAAATAGTCGTAGACTTGGAGTAACTGATAAAGTTGTTGTCATATGACCAAGAGGTCACGGGTTCAAGCCTTGAAAATAGCTTCTGGCGGAAATGCAAGGTAAGACTGCGTACATTACACCCTTGTGGTGGGGCCCTTCCCTGGACAATGCGGATAGCGGGAGTTTTAGTGCATCGGGCTATCCTTTTTTATGGGTACGTTTTAACTTGCACATGAGGTAGACATTCAGAAAATTTCAAGACAGTGAACCTGTACAATCGACTAGAAGTTCATCCTTATAAGCAAGAGTTAGAAATTAGATATGGAGAAGGCGGTGGAAGCGTCTGGACTGTCCTTTTTATGTAGATGGTTTAACTTGCCTATCAGGCAAACATTTAGAAAATTTACAAGATAATGAACCTGTACAATCGACTAGAAATTCTGCTTTATAGGAAAATGTTAGAAATTAGATATGGAGAAGGCGGTGGAGCGTCTGGTTCTAGCGGGAAGCAATCGGGCATCATCTTGACGGAGAAGCCGAAGAGGAAAGTGGAGCCGATGAGTCTAGACGAAGATATTTTAAGACAACGAATCTGCTGATCAGTTGACCAGAAATTCTGTCTTATACCCAAAAGTTAGAATTTCGTATATTGTTCATCAAATATAAATTCTAACTTTTGCCAATAAAACAATTATTCGAAACATTTTATGACTACAAACCTATAGAATTGATCAAAATTAGAATTATTAGTTTCAAAATTATACAAGAACTACCGGTCAATCATATAAAAAGGAAACAATGGAAATTAAATATTTTAAAAAGGGACATCATTAATAGATTATAAAAATAATTTAAAAAACAAAATATAATATTTTCTTCTCTAGGGAAAAAAATAGAAACTACTTTCTCAATAATCTATTACTCTTGGTCATGAATAGACAAAATATCTTTTATGTATACAACTAATATTCAACTTAGAAGTTCCCTCATGTCATTGACTTATTATTATTATTATTTTTTTTTGTCATTTTATTGTTATTTTACTATACCATGCAATATAATATAAATAGTGGATTAGTACTTATAAGCTCTTTATATTCGTATTTCTCACTTCTATTAGTTGGTTTCAAAACTGATGAAACCTAATATTCCTTATTTATTTCCCCTACAATTTCATTTTTTTTCCCACTAATAAATATTACAATTTTATTTCATCAAAAATTGTATTATAATTTGAAAATATGGCAAATGAAATAAATCTTGAAAATATGGCAATGGCTGCAATTTTTCCAGGTGAGTTAAATATTTTAATTTCTAGAATTTTTTATTTCTTATTTTTCGCTGTTAAATAGACTGTAGCTAACATTTTTTTTTTAATTATCAATCGTTAAATAAGATTAACGATGAACTTTTTGTGTTTTTCGATAGAAATTGTTTGTCACTAATCTTTATCAATGATAGAGTTAGTCTATATCAAAAAACAAAATTTATTGCATGTCTTTGTTTTCATATATAATTTTCTTTTTTTGGCAATTCAGAATATATGCATATATATAGTTCTATATTATAGTATATATGTTCTTATTGAATACATACTCTATATTTCTTTTCTTCAAGCTAAGCTACCTTTCTTTTTTGTCAATATTGGTAGATTAAATCAATTATATTCAGATGCATATGTTAGCTACTTAAATTTCAACTTGTAGTTTTGACTAGTTATATATATGTAACATTTTTCATTATAATTACAATAATAATAACTATGTCTCAGTCCAAATATGAGGAAGTCAGCTCTCTCTCTATATATACACACACGTGCACATCTAAAAATAGCTGATAAATATATAATATATGTGCAATCAACTATTAATATTTTTGTCCAAGCAACAATCAAGTGTGTAAATACAATCGTTGAATGTCTAATGTTATATATATATATATATATATATATATATATATATATATATATATATATATATATATATATATAAAAGTACGTGCACATCTAAAAATATCAGACATGTATATAATATATGTGCAATCAACTATTAATATTTTTGGCCAAGTAACAATCAAGTGTGTAAATACAACCGCGGTAAATGTCTGATATATGTGTGTAGTCAACTGTTAATATTATTGGACGATCAGTCTAGCTTTTTTTTCCTAAAATTTAAAAATTATAAACTCAAAATTTTAGCTTCGTCGTATGAATGAAGAGTCAATGTTGACTCCAAAAGTGCACAAGAAATTAAAATAAAAATCATGAATGCATGAATATATGTTGAGTTACCTACTATTCTACCAATCACATATGGAGTGTATTAAATAATAAAGACTAGTAGTTGTCTTTGTGTTCAAGTTGTGAATATTTGGTTGAAATAAATAGTACTTCACGTTGTTGTCAAGTATAATATAATATGTAGACAAATGCTTGATAAGTGAATAAATGAATGACTTACATCATATTACTATTTGTGGCCTGTTTGGCCAAATATTCAAAAAAAAATAAAAAAAATACTTACTTCAAATTAAAAATATATTTTTTTGACATTGTTTTTCAAAAAAGTACATCATGAGTTATGTTTAGCTAATCAATTTTAAAAACTTTTATCAATATTAGAGAACCAAGATGTTTTTATATACTTAATTTGTTTTAGTATTCTTTCATTTTTTTATGTAGTCATTTGGTATCACATGCTACTCGTTGGTTTGATTAATTTAGATTTACGACTCGTTATTTTGCAATGATGTTTGTTTATTTAATACTCTCTTTATTCCAAGTTAGTCGTCACATGTTTCACTTCTCGAAAATAAAACTACATAAACTTTGATAAATATTTTTTAAATATATTTTTTTCATCAAATTGACATAATAAAGTCACGACTTGCAGTACTTATTGAATAATTTATGATTATGTATAGAAATTTAAATGTAAAATGTTAAGTTGATTAAATTAGTCCAATTTAGCTTTGAAAGTTAGTTAAATTTATTTTCACAAAAGAAAACATGACAACTAATTTGAAACAGATAATAATATTATCAAATATATAACTTATATAACATTTCCATATGTGCAACCCTCACACATATACATATTCTATTACAAGATCAGTACAATTCACTTATAAATCAAATTAGAAAATATAGACAATCTTGCAAGAAAATCACCCAAAAAAAAAAAAATTGTTTGACTTACAAATATCAATATAATAATTCATTTTTTTTCTTACATAAACATGTACATGAAGGTACATTTTTTCAATATTATTCATCCATTGATCTCTTGGGATTATTTTGATTAGATGAAAGTGTAGATGAAGCTATGAAAGGATCAAAATCTTGCAATGTACCATTGATTTGTTGATTTTGACAATTGAACATGTCTTCATTGATCAAAGAATTCAAGAAGGAGGAGAAGACATCGTCCGTGCAACAATTCATTCCATCATCTCCCTCAGTAGTAACCGCGATATTCATATGATCATCATCATAGTTGACAAGCATCGCGTAACAACTCTGATGCTGACAGTCACCTGAACTCGTAATTTCTCCAGGACGGTTATTATTATTGTTGATGTTGTAAATAATGGGATTTGGATTAATTGTGTTGAGATTATCATTATTTGCTAATTTTGAGGATGAAGAAGGAGAAGAAGAAGAATTAGTTTTGTTGTTACTGATAATAATATGATTATCATCACTAGAGGAATTAGGGTTTAATATTAATGGTTTGTGTGTTCTTGGATCTATGCCTTGGCTAATTAATTTCTTGCTAAGGTGAGTATTCCAGTAATTCTTGATCTCGTTATCCGTTCTGCCTGGAATTCTCCCTGCTATCAAGGACCACCTACAAAATTTACAAAGTATGCAAAGTCAACGTAGCGTACACCTTATTCGCTCTAGACTCCACTTGTGAAATTACAACTGCATAATCTTTTCCAATTGAAAAACTAACAACTATTTCACTAAAAGATATACAACTTTAGGTTATATCAAGACAATTTTTCATAAAAGAAAAATCAATATAAATGTTCTTCCAAATTTCTCTAATGATCTCAAAACCAAACTTCCAATTACACTAAAACAAAACATAGAAAACACATTAAACACAAAAATAATCCAAACCCTAATAAAAACTCAAAAGAATAAAAAGATTAGTACTAAAAGAAACCCATTTATCCGAACACAATAACTCTATCTAACTTCGAATTTGTTTTGAAAATTTCGTTTGATATATACATATAATCTATTCAGAACCTAATAAACAAAAGTAGGATTTAGTTCTCACTATACACTTTCTCCTTCTCCGACCCCCACGTAATAAAAAATAATTTTTAAACTAAAGATATAAAAATAAAAAAGAGTCAGACAAATGTATATAGCTAGAGCACGCTGTGGCGGAAGGTTCAAAAAATGTAGAAGTAAACACACAAAAAAAAACCAAAAAGGGATTTAACGTCTAATATATACACATAAAATATAATTTGAACCATATATAAACAACTTAAGTTTTCGCCCAGAGGTATTCAGATGAATCCCTCGTCCCTACCTGACTCTTCCCTTGACACGAAGGTGATGATATAGATCAAAGCTAAGGATCGAAAAGAAACCCTAAAAAAGTACTACTAGTAGATCAAGATAATTTTAACGTCTACTATATCTACATAAGACATAATTTTAACCATATATAAACCATGTAAATTTTCACCAAAAGATATTCAGATGAACCCCTTCAGCCCTACCTGACTCTTCCCCTGACACGAAGGTGATGATATAGATCAAAGCTAAGGAAAAGAAACCCTAAAAAAGCACTACTAGTAGATCGAGATAAGGAAAAAATTTAATCATATATAAACAACGTAAGTTTTCGCGAAAAGGTATTCGAATGAACCCCTCAGCCCTACCTGACTCTTTCGCTGGCCTGGATAAGGAAAAGAAACCCTAAAAAAGTACTAGTAGATCAACATAAAAATTCCAAGAAAATGGTTTTCATTTCTATTGTTAAACAAGCAATTATAAACATTGATATATACATAATTTTTGAACTAAAATTAATTTTGAAAAAAAACCTATTTCCAAGTAGTCGATGTAGTCGTAGGATAAGATCTTCTTCATCGAGCGTAATATGTCCGCGTTTAACAGAAGGGCGAAGGTAGTTCATCCAACGAAGGCGACAACTCTTACCACAGCGTAAGAGTCCCGCCTTCTTTGGGAGGGTACGCCATCGCCCTTCCCCTTCAATACTGACGTATTTCGTCAGTATTTCATCCTCTTCTGGTGTCCATGGACCTTTTTTTAAACCTATTTTGTTACAACATGGTGTTAGTACTTTGATTCTTGATGATGATGAGGATGATGGGGTTCTCATTTTCTATTTTTTGTGATTTGTTTTGGGTTGAAATGATGGAGTAGAAAGTAGTTTTGGTTTGCATGTTTATGTTGGGTGAGTGTGTTAATGTCTTGGTTGCTATATTTGGGAGGTTGGAAAATGAGTGTGTGTTGTTACTTACGTTGCATTTACAACACGTTTTTGCTTATATGGTCTATAAAATTTTTTTGGAGGAAACTGTGTCTTGAGTCGGGGTCTATCGAAAACAACCTCTCTATCTGAGGTAGTGGTATAGACTGCGTACACTTACCCTCCTCAAGTCGCACTTTGTGGGAATATATTTGGTATGTTGTTGTTGAGAGTTTATTGGAACCATACTTTCTATCTGAGGTAGTGGTATGAACTGCATACACTTACCATCTCCAGGCCCCACTTTGTGGGAGTATATCGCGTGTGTTGTTGTTGGGGGTCTATCAGAAACATCCTCTGTATCTGATGCAGTGATATGGACTATTTACATTTTACACTTATCCTCCTCAGATCGCACTTGGTACTTGGTAGGAATAGATTAGGTATGCTGTTGTTGTAAACTTGGAGGAATATTGTTTAATTATTTTTATCTTTATAAACGTGAAAGGAAGTCTTGGAATAACTGACGGTAAAGTTGTTGCCATGTGCTATGTTGCTCGGACTATTCAAAAATGTCGAAGGGTGTGTGTCGGATCCTCCAAAAATAGTGTATTTTTGAAGAATCTGGCAAGGATGCAGCAATATTTTTGGAGAATCCGAGCAAATTAGATCATGTGATCAGGAGGTCACGAGTTCAAGCTGTGATGCAAATAACCTCTTATAGAAATGTGAGGTAAGATTGCATGTGTACAATAAATCCACGCATAATAGAAGTTTTAATATACCATACCGACATTTTTTTATTGATAAATGTGCATGCCACCTTATCTAATTTCACAATGTACTTATTATATATCTTCTACCAGCATAGATACATCGTAACTTAATTCGCCATGACATTAGGCATAAATGAATGAGAAGAAATCATCTAGTGATTTTTTTCTATTGGAATTTAAACGTTAGACTTAGACACTCCACTGTGTATGGGTAAAGTGCTCTCTATTAAAGACGACTTTTCTCCATAGCTCAAATTCTAGACTTCTAACTTATAAACTTGATAACGTAGAAATTCCTTATACTGACGATGTACGAAACATAAAAAATAAAAATAAAAATTCACATACAAATGGATTCAAATATTGATGGAAGTTGCATTTGGTTTTCTTCATACTATAATGTTATGACCAAAAATAGAAGACTTTATTAGATGCATTATTTACCTCTTTTAGATAAATGGCAACGATATAAGCATATGAATGGGGTTCACGAATTTATTATACTTAGAAATGGAGTATATATATAAGCAAAAATTAATTTAAATATTTAATATATCTCACCATTTGGTGGGAATTTAAGTAATGATAACATAATCAAATGTTGAATTTGACTAATGACCATATTTTTAAAAATTAATGTTCACAAAATACATTTATTAATTTGGATTTTTTCTGTATGTTGATTATTCATCATAAAATTAATAAAACTAATTAATATGTGTAACATGTTTATGTAACAAATGGTCATGGGGATCATAAGTATTTGTCAATCCTTAATTAATATATTTAGGTTCGAACATTAGAACTGAATCAATTTTGATAGGGAAGCTTTACTTTAGACTTTAGAGTGAAATTTTCCGACACGAATTCGAATCTAATAGACTACATATATAATTATTAAATACATCTGGGTTATTCTGTAATTAGTTATTCTTCAGTTCTCTATATATACAGCTGTAACCCCTTCAATATAAATAAGATCAATTATTATTAAATTATATCATGGTATCAAAGCTAGGGTTTCTTCTTCCGCCCAAACCCTAATCTCTCCTCTTTTCCGACGTGTGTGCGCCGCCGCCACCGTCTACACCACGCCGCACGGCCTCCCTCCTCCGCCGTAGGTCGGCGCCATGGACAAGGTTGTTGATCCTCTGTCAAATTTACCGTCTGGAGTAAAATTACTGCTCAGGAATCTCCACAATCTCATCCCCGAAAAATTATCTGACAACAACTACCCGGCCTGGGCACTTAACGTCCGCACCGCCCTCGCAGCCAACTTGCTGCTCGGATGGATTGACGGTGCGGAGAAGCCGCCGCCCGAGACAGCCGAGGAGGACGGCGTCATGCTCCCAAATCCCGACTACCTTCCGTGGATGATCGTAGACACTCAGATCCGAGCCTGTCTTCTCGCCGTTATTAGCCCCTCTGTGCACAAACACGCCCGGGGTTTTCTCACATCGGCTTCACTTTGGGACGCACTAGCCACAAGGTACAACTCTGTGTCCACGGCTCATATTTTTCAGTTGCGTGACAGATTGCATACTCTTCGGAAGGGAACGAAGACGATGACTCAATACCTTGATATGTGGCCTCTATTCTGTCTGACCTAGATGCTGTGAATGAGATTATTCCTGAACGAGACGTGGTGAATGCCGTGATACGTGGTCTTCCGTCTGGCTATTCCTCTCTCAAACAACATATTCGCCTCTCACCTGTCGAAATCACTCTGAATCAACTGTCTGGATGGCTTAATGCAGAAGAATTGAATCTAGACATGGAACACAAATTACTGCTCGGAGAAGCCAGTTCCACCCCTGGCGTCACGGCTCTTTACTCGGCTGGCAGCGGGGGCTCGGCCAGGGGTCGCGGTGACGATCGCCGTAACCAAGGGCGAGGCAGCGGCGGCGGTGACCGTCGGAACGCCGGGTAGCAAGGCAGAGGCGGGCCTCCACCGAGGGACGGCTTCCAGTCAGGCCGCGGACAGGGACGAGGAAACCAGCGGGGGCCCACACGAGATCTTCCGACGTGCCAAATTTGTGCTAAACGGGGCCATTCTGCGGCTAATTGCTGGTATCGTTATTATGACTCGCAGAATGTAAATCGCCAGTCCGGCGGATCAAGGGCGATGCATGCGTCCACGAACGCTCAATCTGGCGATTGGTATCTAGACACAGGTGCTAACACCCATGTGACGTCGGATTATTCACAACTTCAAGCTCCTCATCCGTATCATGGCTCAGAAACTATTACAGTAGGCAATGGTCAATCCCTTCCCATCACAAACACCGGCTCTGGGTATGTCTATACCCCAAATGGTAAATTTCATCTCTCAACCCTTCACCACGTCCCTTCCCTCACATCCAATCTTTTATCTGTTTATCGCTTTACTAAAGAAAATAACTGCACCCTCATTTTTAATGACACCAATTTCCAGATAGTGGACAATACCACGAACCGGGTGCGGTACACGGGCCGCTGTGAGCATGGGCTATACACTCTTCCATCCAGGTCTCCGTCTGTTGTGAGTCAAGCCATTCTCTCGTCCACCTGGCATCGCCGGCTTGGGCACCCATCATCCGCCATCACCAAATCCATTTTATCTTCCTTAGGTTTTAATTTTTCAGGGAAATTACATTGCGAGTCCTGTTCAGTGTCTAAATCTTGTCGTTTACCTTTTTCACTGTCTGAACACAAGGCCACTGCGCCATTTCAATTAATTCATTCTGATGTTTGGGGTACAACCTCAGTTCCTTCTGTTCAAGGTTTTCGTTATTATATCTGTTTTGTTGATGATTACAGTAAATTCACTTGGCTTTATCCTCTGAAATTTAAATCCGAAGCTTATACTGTTTTTGTCAACTTTGACCGAATGGTTCAAAATCAATTTAATGCCAAAATCAAAATTTTTCGAAGTGACAATGGCAAAGAATTTGTCAACAATGCATTTGGTGTTTTTCTTTAAAGTCTAGGGGCTCTTCATCACACTTCATGTCCATATACCCCTGAACAAAATGGCGTTGCTGAGCGCAAACACCGTCACGTAATAGACACAGTTGTTGCGCTCCTCCATGATTCCACCTTACCTGTTTCCTTTTGGGTTGATGCCCTTGCTACTGCCAACTACCTCATAAATCGCATGCCCACTCACACTCTCTCCAACTCCACTCCATATGCCCGTCTCTACAATCATCCACCCGACTACATCCATCTCCGCCCGTTTGGGTATCTGGTTTATCCCTGGTTGCGTCCACACACTCAACATAAACTTCAACCTCGGTCCACCCCTTGTGTCTTTCTAGGCTATCATCCCACTATCAAAGGTTACAAATGTTTCGATCCTGTATCTAAGAAAACATATGTTTTCCGTCATGTTCGTTTTGTGGAGGAATAATTTCCTTACACAAGTCTTTCCTCTACTCCATACTCCCCCAATCCACTTGGCATTGTGCCATTATTTCCGTCCTTTTCACCCGCTCATGCTCCGGCTCACTCGGCACCTAACTCGGTACCCCACTACCCACTCGAACCAACCACCCACCCACCCGAAACCCCAAACCCCATCCACCGCTGCACATCCCAGCTCCCACGGCAGCCCCACCCAACCCCTGTCCACACATCATACAACTCCACCACCCCTTCCTAATCACCCTCCACTCAACACTCACCCTATGACAACCCGAGCCAAGGCCGGTACCTTCAAACCCAAAGTCTACCACACTCAAATACCCTTTGATGCACATCCCATAACTGAGCCTACTACCTACAACCAAGCCTCCAAAAATAGTTTCTGGTGCCAAGCTATGGATGAGGAATTTCAGGCTCTGAATGAACAACGTACATGGGATTTGGTACCTCTGCCTAGTAACCGAAAGTCTATTGGGTGCAAATGGGTGTTTCGCATCAAACGAAATTCAGATGGATCTCTTTCTCGCTATAAAGCACGTCTGGTTGCAAAAGGGTATCATCAGGAGTATGGTGTGGATTATAAGGAGACCTTCAGCCCTGTTGTTAAGCAACAGACTATTCGTCTGGTCTTGTCTCTTGCTCTTCACTATGATTGGCCGCTTCATCAGTTAGACGTCAACAATGCCTTTCTTCATGGTCATCTTGAGGAAGACATCTATATGGTTCATCCACCGGGATATGTTAATCCCAACCGTCCTCACTATGTTTGCAAGCTTCGCAAATCACTGTATGGCCTGAAACAGGCCCCACGTGCCTGGTACACACGCCTCTCTACTTTTCTGCAGGGTCTTGGTTTTCGCACCTACCATCATGACAACAGCCTCTTCACCCTTCACTGTTCTCGAGGGACAGTCATCATTCTTATCTATGTGGATGATATTGTTATTACAGGCAGCTCGTCATCACTCATCACTGAAATTACTGAGGCTATGCATCGTGACTTCAAACTTAAGGACCTCGGTCCTCTGGAGTTCTTTCTTGGCCTCGAACTCATCCGCAAATCGGGAACCATATTGATGCATCAGACAAAATATACCCTTGAACTTCTAAATCGAGCTGGAATGACAGACTGCAAACCCGCGGTCACTCCCATGGCAGTCCGCCAATCCCCAGGGCCGAATACTCCCTTTGCCGATCCTACACTATATCGGAGCCTCGTCGGTGGACTTCATTATCTTGCTGTTACTCGTCCGTCCGGACATCCAATATGCAGTCAATCGAGTCTCCCAATCAATGCATGCTCCCACAGAACAACACTTTCAGGCCTTGAAACGCATTCTGCGCTATCTTAAAGGTACTCTTCAATGTGGAATTTTATTTCAAAAGGGCTCGTTTGATATATCTGTTTTTTCTGATTCGGATTGGGCTAACGACAAAGATGATCGGAAGTCCACTACTGGATATATTGTTATGATGGGACCGAATCTGATTTCCTGGTGCACCAAGAAGCAAACGCGAGTGTCCCGTTCCTCCACAGAAGCAGAATATCGTGCCATGGCTGCGGGTGTTGCTGAAGCCATGTGGTTACGATACCTTACAGATGCACTTGGCATTCCCCCGACGAAACCACAGATTTATTGTGACAATCAGTCCACTATTTGTGTTACCAAAAATCCAGTCCTTCATGATCGTATGAAGCATGTTGGGTCCGACTGTCACTTTGTTCGCGATGAGGTACTTGCAGGAACGATGACCACGCACTATGTCCCATCTACTGACCAGCTTGCTGATATTCTCACCAAGCCTCTTCCGTTACAGCCTTTTCAGTATCTCTGCTCCAAGCTGCCTCTCGTTACCGCTGATCAGCTTGCGGGGGGATAATAGACTACATATATAATTATTAAATACATCTGGGTTATTCTGTAATTAGTTATTCTTCAGTTCTCTATATATACAGCTGTAACCCCTTCAATATCAATAAGATCAATTATTATTAAATTATATCAGAATCAATAGATCACAAAACATGTACTAGACATCGATAGGGGAACAAAGTAAAAAAATGGTTATAGCTAGATCTTATGATCATGAAATTTAATATATATATATATATATATATGTGTGTGTGTGTGTGTGTGTTTCTTTTGTAGATTGTGACTAAAAGAGTCTTGTTGAGGAAAGAATTAAAATTGAGGTTAAAAATGATTATTTGGTGTGTGTGTATGTGTGTGTGTATATATATATGTGTGTATTTCTTTTTTAGATTGTGACTAAATGAGTGTTGATTAAGTAAAAAAATAAAATTGAGGTTAAAAATGATTATTTGGTGTGTGTGTATGTGTGTGTATATATATATGTGTGTGTATTTCTTTTTTAGATTGTGACTAAATGAGTGTTGATTAAGTAAAAAAATAAAATTGAGGTTAAAAATGATTATTTGGTGTGTGTGTATATATATATGTATATATATTTCTTCTTTAGATTGTGACTAAAAAGAGTTTTGACTAAGTAAAAAAATTAAAATTAAGGTAAAAAAATGATTATTAGGTGTAAACACTGAATAATGTGGATAAGTTTTTACCCTCTTATCCTACAAAGGGATGGTAGAAATCAATAAATTGTTTAACCAAATTTCTGAAAGATCAAAATTTTAATTTATTATTGATTGGATATTTATTTAGATTGGCTTATTAAATAAATTTATTCATTCACATAATTGATTTCAATGAAAAAATTTCCACATTTGGAATTACTCATCATCAAAGCATCAAAGAATAGTGACATTTGCCCACCCAAAATTACTTTTGATCAATGACTTCACTTCACCAACCCAAAATTAAATCTTAATAAATACTTTTAAAGGAGGAAATAAAAAGAACAATTATAATTTATCACTAACTCCCTCGTAGCTAACATATTGTTTTTGATATCCAATCCGTCACTAAATAGGATTAGCAGCAGATGTTTATTTATAATAATAATAATAATTGACAGTAGAAATATATGTATATTATTCAATACTCATATTGAATTACGATTAAATTTGAATTCGTCCAAAAAATCTCACATTCTTTATTGAATATATATATATATATATCGATTTTATTACCTTTTATAACATCAGTATTTGGGTCAAACTAGGACTGTAGCTCACTATTGGGCTTTAAATTAATATTTAGGATAAATTACATAAATCCCATACTTAAAATACTATATTACCTAATATCTCTTACTTTTTTAAAATTTACATAAAATCCCATTTTTCAACTTTACTCTTGATATTTATCAAGAAAACCCCATGTCCTATTTTTACTCCACCATTAATTCATTCAAGATTTTTTTCTCTAAAATATCTCCCTAATTATCAACAATTAAATCATCTTGCTTTCTAATTCTTTCCCTAATTCTCCCCCATTAATGCATGCAACTTTTTTTTCCTCTCCTAAAATCTCTCCCATTTCTCTTTTTAAAAATCTATCGATAATATATAAATTTATTTAGTTATTCATATATGTTTATTCTTTTAATGATGATTCATATGAATAATAAATATGATATCATTATATGGGTATTATGGTGATTCTTACGATAGATACATTTTGTATGATTTTAATGGGTGATACATATGATATTAATGGATGATACATATTGTATTATGGTAATTCATATGGTAGATACAATTATTTATTTCAATTATTGAGTGATTCATATGATATTAATGTCATATATATTATGGTGATTCATATGGTAGATACAATTATTTATTTCAATTATTGGGTGATTCATATGTTATAAATGAAAGGTAATACTGTAGTTAGAGTAAGAAACAAAAATAACAATATTTAAAAGAAAAAAAAAGACTAAAAGCAGAATTGAAATATAATTAAAATTAAATCTAAAAATAAACAGAATAAAATTAAAGACGAAATTAAAGACGAAAAAAGGACAAAAAGATAAAAAAAATATATCTTTCATAATTAAAGATGAAAAAAGAGAAACATAATTAAAACACCTAAATTAAATCTAAAAAAAGAGAAAAATTAGATATCCTTCCTTAAATAAAAGAATACAATGAATAAAAGAGAATCTATTATTTTCTTAAATAAATATCTTGTTAGTTTTAAATGTATCACTTTTTTATATATATCGCCATATAACATATATATATATATATCACCATTTCAAAAACCGGAATAAAATGTAATTAACAAAATAATCGGGAGGATTTATATATCAAAACATTATTGAATTAGTCTTTAAGAGTTTAATTCCGTTTAGTCTTCTTAAGTATCCATAAGCCGTATGATATCTCTAGGGTTTTATAATTATCAATACTATATGTATACATATATATATCTCTTTCTTCTTCTTAATTTCTACTTTTACTATCAAATATTCTTTTTGTTTGCTCCAATGGATTCTGATGATGAAGTTTATGACATGTATGATGATGAAGAGGAGGAAGAAGTTCCCACCATTGATGAAGAACCAAGAGTTTTTCACAAACAAAAATGTTACAAAATCTTGAATGATACTAATATTCGTCAACTTGTCAATGAAGACATATCGAAAACTTCAATGATTTTGTCTGTATCAAGAGATGTATCGTTAGCCCTACTTCGATGCCATGGTTGGGATATTGATAGAGCTAATGAAGAATGGTTGGTTAATGAGCATGAAGTACGTAAGTCTATAGGTATGTTATGTGATGATAATGCTGATAATAATAACTATGTCTCAATCCCGAAGAAGAAGAAAAAGATGAATAATGTACGTGTGAATTGTGGTATATGTTTTGATGAATATTGTATCGATGATGTTGGTTTTGCTAGTTGTGATAAACATCCTTTTTGTAAGGTATGTTGGGACGGTTACATTAGTATGTCTGTCAATGATGGTGGTCCTAATAAATGTCTTAGTTTACGTTGTCCTGATCCATCTTGTGAAGCTATGGTAGGTGAAAGTTTGATTGTTAAATTAGCTAATGAGAAAGATCGATTGAAGTATTATGACTATTTGTTTCGATCATATGTTGAGGAGAATAAGAGCAAGAAGATTAAATGGTGTCCTTCACCGGGCTGTGAGTGTGCTGCTGAATTCGAGTTTGGAAGTGAGAATTATGATGTGATCTGCGATTGTTCTAATGGTTTTTGTTGGAGTTGCTTGGAGGAAATTCATCGCCCGATTGATTGTGATATGATAGGTAAATGGAAGGACATAAATCATGAGGAGTCTGTGAATACTAATTGGATTTTAGCTTTTACTAAGAAGTGTCCAAAGTGTGAGAAATCAATTGAGAAGAATATGGGATGTATGCATATGACTTGTAGATGTGGATATCAATTTTGTTGGCTTTGTTTGGCAAAATGGGGTGCTTGTGTTAGTAGATGTAATAGGTATGAAGAGAAACAAGAAGTTACACAAGCCAAAAAAGATATTCAAAGATATACACATTATTATGAGAGATGGTTATCTAATGGAAAGTCAAAAGAAAAAGCTTTATATGATATGAAGAAAATGAAAGATGAAGGGTTGAAGAAGTTAAGTGATGATAACCAAATCAATGAGAATGAATTGAGATTTGTTATTGAAGCTTGGGAACAAATTGTTGAATGTAGGAGGGTATTGAAATGGACATATGTATATGGATTTTATTTACCACAAGATGAGGTAGCGAAAGCGCGATTTTTTGAGTATTTACAAGGGGAAGCTGAGGCAGGTCTAGAACGACTTCATCATTGCACGGAGAAGGAATTGATGGATCATCTCGGGTCAAGTACAAACGAATTTGATTATACAGAGAAAGGATCTTACAAGAATTTCGTAGATTTTCGCACCAAAGTTATTGGTTTAACTAAAGTTACTGGAAATTACTTTGATAAGTTGGTTATGGCACTTGAAAATGGACTTAAAGATGTGAATATTTCATCAAGAAGATAAATTAAAGCACCAGTGAGTAGTAGCAGCAGCAACAACAACAATAACAACAACAATAATACTCAATTAGTTGAAGAAGGACTTATGTGAGCATGTGATAGGTGCACTTTTTTGAATGAAGATTTTCATACATATTGTCAACTCTGCTTTCATAGTTATTGAAGCAAATTTAATTTACTGAATTTTAGAAGTGTTTTTTGTTTTTTTTACTTTGGTGAGCAAGTTTAGTGAGAATGATTATGGATTATTTGGTATTGGACTTATGATACTGTGGTTTAGAATTTGTTTTTATTTTTGCTTTGATATACGTTATCTGGATGTCCATTCTAGTAGTTTTAGTATTATTCTTGTTTCTTGTTATTTGATTTTTGGTACTATTTGTTGTTTCGTGTAGTTTGATTGCAGTAGAATTTTGTTGGAGTATTGTTTTGTTGTTATCTGTTGTATACTTCTTGTATAGACTATTTTTATCGTGAAGCCGAGGTTCTATCGAAAAAGGTCTCTGTACCTACTTTGATATACATTATTTGAGCCGAGGATCTATCGAAAATGATCTCTGTACCTACTTTGATATACGTTATTTGCAAGGATTAATAAGCATTCTCTATTCTTAATCAAGAATCTTGGATTCGAGTCTTCGAAATAGAATCGTTTTTGATAGAGAATGTTTTACCTCATAGTGTAATTACTTGAGATATCGAGCATCAAGTTGAAAATGTTATTGCATTCATATCGAATTCTTAAAAAATTCAATTACTTTTTAAAACTGTCATAAGCCATAAACGTGCTCTTTAACTAATTGGTCTGAGCTGACATCTATGCCCTCAAACTTTGAGTGTCACAAGTAGGACTTAAATTTATATAATTTAAACAAGTACACACACGTCTTACATAGTATAACACAAATCAGTAGCCACTTGTGTACACGTAGGACGCCACGTAAATTTTTCTTCATAATTAGCTAACCTTTTAATCCGAAGTTGCGCCATATCTTGTCTAAGGACATATCCTCATTGATTTGAAGTTGCGCTATATCTTGTCTAATCACCTCTTTACGATATTTCTTCCGCCTATCTCTACCTCTCCTCGTATCTTGTATATCCAACCCCTTGCACCTCCTCGCTGGTGCGTCTGTGCTTAATTTCCGCCAAATCTAATGTACATTTTTCAATAAATACATGAAGACTAAAAATATTAATTCTTGGCAAATTTAAAAGACTAAAAATTACCATTTTTATCACTTTCGCCTACCTATGTGTTATATAAATTATAATGAATTTTTTTTGCAAATATGTTATCGACTTTTGAGAAAAAACTCATTTATGTCATCCGTTAAAATACAAAGTGTTTATTCGTGTCATTATTTATTAACAGGAAACATATTTAGTTTCGGCATACCACTTTTTACACGTGACAATCGATGAAAGAGGCCACAGCGAGACGAGCCGTTTATCATTAAAATAGGTGTCAAGTGAAAATGCAGTAACGAATCGCGCTGCGGGAAAATAAATTCATAATGAACCATGATAATGATTAAACCAAACGAATATCTTTCCTAATAAGGAAATTTTGAGATAAGTTCAGATCATTTTGGCAAATTTAGAAAGCTAATAATTACCATTTTTATCATTTTATCCTATCTGTCACTTTGTATAAATTCAACCTTAACATCGTCGAAAACCTTAAAACCTGCCACCATTGTCTTAACCAAAACTCTTGGCGATACCATGGCTTATCAACTTCAACAAGCTTTTTTGTCTGCAATTCTTTGTCCAGAACCATTGCAATTTCAGACGTTGATTGCACATTTGATGTCTCATTCAAACGTCCAACGATCTCGTGCTGAGTCTGTCTACAACTTCATCAAGAAAAACTACCCGAACCAGTTGGCTGTGAAACTGGTTAATCATGTCAGCTCAGCGAAAGTTGTTGAGTCGTGCTGTATGTCTGCTGTTTTACTCAGGAAGTGCGTAACTAAAGGCATGGGCGAGTCGTTCATTTGGTTTAAGCTTGATGAATTAACTCAGGCAAGCGTTAAAGTTATGCTCCTGAGGTGTATCCAAGTTGAGGAGTCGAAATCTGTTGTCAAGAAGCTATGTGATGCTGTTTCGGAACTAGCTGTCACGACCCGAGCCTAGGCCCTAGCCGTGACGAGCATCCCGAACCATGAAGGCCCGGAACACCCATTCTCTGTCTGGTTATCATGCACAACATTCATAATCATAATAAAATGCGGAATTGAAACTGAGTACGGAAACATGGTCAAGATCTGCAACATTTCTGAATAATACTATCTGACATCAGTCTGCGAAATCTCTACTAAGAACATAAACATTTGTCTGAAAAGAAACTGGGACAAGGCCCCCAGTAGACCAAAACATAATAAATAAGATAATGTCTGACATAATTAGGCCTTCCGAATAATAGAAGGCTCACCATCGTGAGGTCAAGTCTGCAAGCCCGAGAATGTCTACTGAGTAGCTGGACCCCTAGGCTGTGCTTCAAAACCTGGAAGGAGGGGGGGTCAGCACAAAAGTCTGGCACGCGAAGCACTCCAAAAACAGTATAATGGAACATACATATATATATATATATATATATTAAGTGAAAGCAAATTTTTCATCAAGACATCATGTATAAAACTATTTCTGAAAAGTACATGGGCACTTTCTGAAAACATGCAACCTGTCTGTTCATTTCAAATCATGATCTGTGTTTTACTTCTGAGTTAAGTGGTATTCCCCTACATTTCTGAAAATTCCACGGGCTGTATGGAATCCGCCATTGACTCGGCGGGGAAGCCCCCAACCCGAATGTGCCGCAAGGGTTGGAGTCTCTGATTCTGATATGCCACAGGACATTTAAGTCAGCGCATAATAATATACCCGGGTCGGCAAACCACGGTTTTAGGCAAAGAGTTATCTGAACTCAAGCCCTCTTCGGGGAAATCGCCTAACATCTCTGTATGCCCATTTTTAACCTTTTCTGAACAAGTATCATTCTGAAATTTCTAAATCATGAAAGTCTGATAAAATCTGATTTCTGAACTAGTCTGAAAAGTCTGTTAGTCTGAGTCTGATATGACATTTATCTGAGTTGGTATCGTCATACCAAGACCTGCAGGCTCTATTTCTGAGCCATAATGCATTAAGCATGATCTTTCATAAAAGTGTAGTTTCAGACCACCCAAACATGTAATTTGCATAAAAGATTTCATGTTCCGAAACTCAAGTCAAAACCATGCAAAAACTTTCATCAAACATATGGTGGTCATGTGCTTTTGGCAAAATTATGCAGTCTTTCATTATATGTATATTCAACATTTACAACCCTCTCTTTCGTGTTCAAAATTGTATTCGAAACATAGCAAAGCCAAAGCATTTCATATCATGATTTTTTCAAGACTTATTTCAAAACAATCTATATCATGTGAAACATGGAAAAAATACATCAAGAGAGGAATTTCATGTAAATTGTGCTCTCAAATCATATTTCAAGGCAAAACACATATATACATATACATATAATTTTTAAGTCACTTTGGGGGAAAGCCAAAAGGCTAAAACAATATTATATAAAGCTTCTAAAACATGAATATGTACTTGAATTCAAAAACCCCTTTCTTAAAACATGATTTCTATGCCCACGAGAATTTAGGAAAACCCCGCGTACCTTGTTCTCCACGAATTTTGGGTGTTTATCAAAGCCTACGTCGAGAAGATTCCAAATCTGAAATTATCTTCCAAAACCAACGGTTGAATCTTGAGTTATTTGGGATTTTTGTTTGAAACCCTAAAGGGTGTTCTTGAGAGAATTTGAGAAAAAGGATTGTATTTTGCTGAATTTGGAGCTAAATCTGGTGTTATAGACGAAATTTGGGTGAGGTGAAATGACTAAAATGCCCCTAAGAAAACCAGAAAAGTCGAAACTATCCCTCTGTTGACAAACTGACAGGCTGAAGTAAAACGGATATAACTTTTTACTCATATATTCAAATTGGATGAAACCAACTGCCTTTGAACGAGGACTCAAAGATCTTTCGTTTGATATATTATAGCGCACACAGTTCATTATATACAGGGAGTTATGATTGTTTGAAGTTGACCCTGAAATGCTGAAAAAAACTGGGCAATAGGCTATGCGTTTTGCTACTGTTTTGAAATCCAAACGCAGCCTTATGCATTCTGAAAAATTCCAAAACTTATCCGAGATGTACTATGAGATTTCCCAATCATAACGCAACTTGAAAATCTAAAAATGAAGGTCGGGAAGGTCGAGAAGTTGTATCCCGAAGGTTGTCAGCTAAAATGACTCTAAGTTACATAGAAAAATTTTCAGTTTTTTTTTTTTTTTTTTTTTTTTTTTTTTTTTTTTTTTTAAGTCTAAGAGCACTCTATTAAAGGATAATCCATGCACGATTTTTACGGGGTGTTACACTAGCTTCTTCGATTCTTCCTGTTAATGGCTGGCCTGAATTGTTACCGTTCTTGTTCAGGTGCGCTACGTCTGATTATGTGAAGTTGCAGGAATTGAGTTTTTTGATATTCTCGCGATTAGCAGGGAATGTAGGTGAAGTGTTGATTCGAGTTGGTAAGGTGTTGCATTCGGTGTTCTTGAAAACACTGAGTAATTCCCCGAATCTAGATGTTAAGATAGCAGCATTTAGTGTTGTTGTGAAATTTGTTAGGTGTTTAGCGAGCCTGAGTGATCGAGAGAAGTTTCAGGAAGTGTTGCCGTTAATGATGAGAACGCTGACTGAGGCGCTGAACTGTGGTCAAGAGGCTACAGCGCAAGAAGCACTGGAACTGTTGATCGAATTAGCTGAGACCAACCCTGTAGGGCTACAGAGTGTGGAAGCGTGATAAATTCAACCAAAGATTCTGAGAAATTAATAAAAACAGTAAAATTGACACCAAGGTTTTAGGTGGAAAAATCCTCTTTAAATAGAGGTAAAAAACCACCGGCGAGAGAGCCAAAAATTCCACTAATATTGACGAGAGTACAAAATATTTTCTCGAGACTAACAAGACAAAATAGCCCCTTACAAATTCTCTACGAGTATAGAAATACTCAACCAAGAAGTAGAGAAAGAAGAAAATATAAAGGAGAGATTGGCTATTGAAATGTTGTGTGGGTGTCTTTTGTAAATGAAGTAGCATTGGCTTTTATAGCCAAATCTGGACCTCAAAAGTCTTGCCTTCATGTATGAATGCAACCACCGATGTTGAAAACACAAAGTCACAAATGTCTTCATCATCCACAATTGTTGAAATATGAGCAACAATTGTTGACAAAAGGAGAGCAACAATTGTTGACCAACAAATCTCCACCTTGATCTCCTTTTGACCGGAAATACTCTCTCGCCATGAAAACCTGTTAACAATGAATAATACCAGCTAAGTCCAAGCAATGATCGAACTTAGCGGTTGGAAGTGGTTTGGTTAACATATCTTCACCCATATCTTGTGCAACAGTCAATGCATAAACAATGTTGGCAGATTCTGTGATCAGTCTTTGAGTCGGTTTTCTTGGCCTTTGTTGTGGAAGTTCTTGAGCCATAGACCATGGTTGTGGTAAACCTCGACGTTGAGGTGGATGTTGTCGTGGACTCATTTGTTCAGCAGTGACTTCATCTTTTTGAGTGGTGGAAGAATTAGGGATATTTGTTTCCAGAGTGGGAGCTTCAGTCTCAAACTCCACCTTCTCTCTAACATCCTCCTGATCACCTGTATCAGTGGAGGGAACAACAGTATCTTTTCCAGAAGATAGCATACCATTTTCATTAAAGGTTACATTCCGACTATGAAATATTTTGCGAGATTCAGGGTCATACAAACGATAGCCTTTAACCCCTAGGCCATAACCTAAGAAAATGCATTTCTTAGCACGAGGTTCCAATTTTCCCTCGTTCACATGAGAATAAGCAGGGCAACCAAATATTCTAAAATTAGAATAATCAACAGGGTTACCTCACCAAACTTCTTCTGGAATTTTGCAGTCGAGTGATCGATTTGGTGAGCGGTTTATCAAGTAGCATGATGTTGAAGCTGCTTCTGCCCAAAATTCTTTCCCCAGAGTAGAATGGGAGAGCATACAACGAACTTTCTCCAAGATAGTTCTGTTCATCCTTTCAGCAACTCCGTTTTGTTGTGGAGTTCTTGGAACGGTGAAATGTCTGGCAATACCTTCTTTCTTGCAGAAATCATTAAACTCATTAGAACAAAATTCGAGGCCATTGTCTGTCCTTAGCCTCTTGATCTTCTTGCCAGTCTGGTTCTCAATTAATAATTTCCACTCTTTAAAGGTGGAAAAAACTTCATTCTTTTGCTTGAGAAAATATACCCAGAGTTTACGTGAAAAATCATCAATAAATGTCAACATATAATGACATTTACCTCTGGAGGGAACTCTCGATGGACCCCAAAGATCTGAATGGATGTAGTCCAAAGTACCTTTGGTCCTGTGAATGGCTTTTGAAAAGCTAACCTTTCTCTGCTTACCAAAAATGCAATGCTCGCAGAAATCGACCTTACCGGTACAATGGTTGCCAAGATAGCCTTTCGTTTTGAGAATTTGGATTCCCTTCTCACTCATGTGGCCTAACCTCAAATGCCACAACTTCGTGTTGTCTTTGTTGGATGAGGCAACGGCTGCAGAACCTATAACAGTTGAACCCTGAAGCAAATACGAACTACCAGATCGAATTGCCTTTAGTAACACAAGAGCTCCTTTGGACACTTTTAAAACTCCACCTTCAGCTGAGTATCTACACCCTTGAGATTCAAGAGTGCCTAGGGAAATGAGATTCCGTTTCAAATCAGGGACATGTCTGACACTGGTCAAAGTTCTAATGACTCCATCATGTGTCTTGATTTTGATTGTGCCTTTGCCGACAACTTTGCATTGAGCATCGTTGCCCATTAAGACAAGACCACCATTAAAAGATTCATAGGTGGTAAACCAGTCTCTATTAGGAGACATATGAAATGTACAACCAGAATCAAGAACCCACTCATTTTTTGACCTTTGTTCAGTACCAGAAGCAATAAAACACTCTCCATCATATTCGGTTTCTACAAAACTAGCTTCGGCAGATTTTTCGGGTTGCTTACCCTTATCTTCTCTGTTTTGCTTATTTTTCAATTTGTAGCACTCAGAGATTTCATGATTTCTTTTCTTGCAATAACAGCAATACTTAGATTTTTTACCTTTGGATTTGGATTGGTTTTTACCGCTAGCACCTACTTCGTGGTTTCTCCCTCTAACTACTAGTCCCTCACCCGAACTTTCAGAATGAATTTGGGTATCAAATTTTTCTTTGGACAGTAGGTTAGACTTGACATCATCAAAGCTCAAGGTAACATTATTACCATATAGCATAATTTCTTTGAAATGTCTATATGAGGGTGGCAAAGAAACAATAAGTAGTACGGCTTTATCCTCATCATCAATTTCGACATCCAGATTTTCCAAATCAATTATGATGGAATTAAATTCACCAAGATGAGATTGGATGGGTGTACCTTCAGACATACGGGGTGTGAAAAGTCACTCCTTTAACCGGAGTTTATTTGCAAGACTTTTGGTCATGTACAGAGACTCCAATTTACTCCATATGCCGGCTGCAGTTTTCTCATTGATGACTTCGCGTAGCACCTCACGGGACAAGCATAATTGGATTGTGGATAACGCCTTTTCATCCGTCTCTTCCCACTGCTCCTCCGTTGTAGTGGCTGGTTTCGTCGATTTGCCGGACAGAACCTTCTTTAGGCCATTCTGAGTAAGAACAGCCAGCATCTGGACTCGCCAGATAGCAAAACTAATTTTACCATCAAATTTCTCAATATCGAACTTCGTCGACATTTTTAATAAAAAAAATCCCGGTTGAATTATCGTGGCTCTGATACCAATTTGTAGGGCTACAGAGTGTGGAAGCGTGATAAATTCAACCAAAGATTCTGAGAAATTAATAAAAACAGTAAAATTGACACCAAGGTTTTAGGTGGAAAAACCCTCTTTAAATAGAGGTAAAAAACCACCGGCGAGAGAGCCAAAAATTCCACTAATATTGACGAGAGTACAAAATATTTTCTCGGGACTAACAAGACAAAATAGCCCCTTACAAATTCTCTACGAGTATAGAAATACTCAACCAAGAAGTAGAGAAAGAAGAAAATATAAAGGAGAGATTGGCTATTGAAATGTTGTGTGGGTGTCTTTTGCAAATGAAGTAGCATTGGCTTTTATAGCCAAATCTGGACCTCAAAAGTCTTGCCTTCATATATGAATGCAGCCACCGATGTTGAAAACACAAAGTCACAAATGTCTTCATCATCCACAATTGTTGAAATATGAGCAACAATTGTTGACAAAAGGAGAGCAACAATTGTTGACCAACAAACCCGAGCTTCTTTAGGAAGCAAATAGAGGATGTAGTGGGTTCAATGTTGCAGATAGCGGAGGCGGATTGTTTAGAAGAAGGGACAAGGCATTTGGCGATTGAGTTTGTGATTACTTTAGCTGAGGCGAGGGAAAGAGCACCAGGGATGATGAGGTTGCCACAGTTTATTAGCAGGTTGTTTGGTATTTTGTTAAAGATGTTGCTTGATATTGTTGACGACGTTGCTTGGCACAGCGCCATGATTGAGCATGAGTCTACCGGGGAAATAAAGAATTATTGTGTTGGTCGGGAGTGTTTGGATAGGTTGTCTATTGCGTTGGGTGGTGATACTATTGTTCCTGTCGCGTTTGAGCAGCTTGCTGCTTACTTGGCTGAACCCGAGTGGCAGAAGCACCACGCCGCGCTCATTGCAGTTGGTCTGATCGCTGACGGTTGCTCAAAGGTATAAATGAGTTAGCGAAAACTTCTATATGCATTCTCACTTTCATTTACTCTTTATGTTAACGTTAATCTATTGATTTGACACAAACACCGTATAAGCTTGTGAATTAATTACGGTCAAATACAATTGAAATACAAACGCTACAAAAATTGACCGATAATTTAGATGTTACCAAAACTGTTCCACATTATTTATGATATGTAAAAGTTATATCACCCTTTAGACAATCCCTTAACTCTAGCCGCAAACAAAACACCCTTGGAGCCGCCGCAGATCGCCCTTCTTCTCCATCCATTTCCCCTTCTCCCCCACCAAAACCTACTGGCCGACCACCTTTTCCCCCTCTATCATCTTGAAAACCGGTCATAACACCTCCACGTGCAGTTAAAAAAGTATGTTCTTACTTTTTCTCGAACGTTCTATGTATAACTAGACTTTCCTTGTTGATTTCACTGTCAAAAAAGTATGTTCTTACTTTTTCTCGAACGTTCTATGTATAACTAGACTTTCCTTATTGATTTCACTGTCAAATCTCAAACTTGTAGCAGCTTTTTTCAGACTTTCCTTTGATTTCTGCTATTTAAAACTTGAGGAAGAATAATGGAAATCCACCAAATTTTTGCGATTAAAGATCTGAATAAAAACAACAGAAAAATGCTCATTTTTTCGGACCTAGGACTATTGTTTTTAGGTTATAGATTTGCAATGTCGCAACTGGTTCATTCTGTTGCAATGTATGTGTGTTGATTCTACCTAAGTACATTTCTGTTGTCCTTGTAACAGGTTATGATTATTCACTTGGACCTAGTGATCAACACGATCGTGGTTGCTTTCGAAGACCCTCATCCTCGGGTGAGATGGGCTGTTATTGATGTAATAGCCCGATTCTCGATAGACTTGGCTCCTGCTTTACAAGAACAACACCATGGTCAGATTTTTCCAGTGCTAGCAGCTGCTATGGATGATTTCCAAAATCCACGAGTAGAGGTCTGTTCTAGTTGAGCTGATTGTCGTTTGTGATTATAAATGAATGATGTAGTTTTGTCTTGCGTTTGAAATGACGCCTTTTGCTTTTCAGCCTTTCCGACTAAAACAAATGTGCCTTTCACTTCCATCGTTTAGGAGATCGTCTATGCTTTTAGAAGTAACTGATTGTGAGCGCTGGAGATATATATTGTTCAATCGATTTTCAATGAAATCGTTTATCTATTTATGATGTTTCGTTTTGTATTTCTGCAGGCACATTCTGCATCAGCTATCTTCGAGTTTATTGAAAGCCGCACCCCGGAGACTTTACTGCCCTACTTAGGTAGTATAGTTAGCAGACTGATTGTACTTACTCAGGTAAGACATACGAGAGGTAATAATATCGTAATAGTACTACTGAAATATGCAAGATATGTGATGTTTTTTCCGCTCTCTGGTATTGTTCGAAGTGCAGGGGGTAAACCAGATGGTGCGAGAAGAAGCGTTAATTGCATTGGGTTATGTGGCTAATTTATCCAAGGTAGTATATAATTTTAGTTATTCAGCCTCGATTATTCTCCTTTCTGATATCGATGATAATAGTTAATCTGTAAATTATAAACCAACAGGAGCATTTCCAGGAATACTATGATCAGGTGATGCCATACTTGAAGAGGATCTTGGCAAATGCAAACGATATATCTACTCGCATGCTTCGAGCCAAAGCAATAGAATGCATAAGTGCGGTCATGATGAACGTTGGCAAAGACAAATGCGGAGATGATGCTAAGCAGGTTAGTATGAGATAAAAGTGTCCCATGCCGATGGTGCTGCATGAGATAAAAGTGTCCCATGCCGATGGTGCTGACTTTTGAGATGTATTCCTATGCTGTTTCGCATAGTTGGCAAGCCATGGAGTTTAAGAAAGAAAAAGTTATTTTTTGACACAAAGTAAAATATGAGCAAAACGTCAAACATTGTCCATAATGCTTACTATTGATTTTTTTTTGAAGGTTATCGAAGTGCTTGTGTCAATACAAGGGTCGCAAATGGAGACAGATGATCCTAGTAATATTTACTTGATAAAGGTATGGGTGCATCATTTCAATGATTTGCGACTTCATTTATAGTTTACTAGTGAAGTTGTCCGCGCTTTGTGCAGCCATTATGTATAACTCTATATATGATGTATAAGAACATATCATAACTGCAAGAATATTTCCTGACAAATGTATTGCAGGTATACTCATTGTCGTTTAACATCTAACATCACCGGATCTAGTTTTCTCAATTATTTATATATGTAGGTTCTCACTACATCGTTGATTTCGTTGCAGGCATGGGCTAGACTCTGCATGTGCTTAGGACGAGATTTTCTTCCTTACATGAGCGTAGCCATGCCTCCGTTGTTTCAATCTGCTCAACGACAGCCTGATGTATCCATATCGTCTGTGGATTCAGAACCTGATGATAATAGGTAAAGTTTTGCAATGATATGTAGTGGTTAGTCTACTGGAGGTTTCCGGGATCTTATCTAGTTTTTCGTCTTTCAGATTGATGAGTCTGACACTTGGGGACGAGCGGTATGATATTAACACAAGCATCCTAGAGGAAAAGGCTATAGCTTGTAAATTGCTAAAAGACTATGTCGATGAGTTGAAGGAGGATTTCTACCCATGGATTGACCAGGTTTGCGTAAATATACTTGCATTATAACTCGTACAAGCCATTGGTTTAGATTGGATTTGACCAATGATTTCATTGCGTAAACAGGCTGTGCAAATATTAGTTCCATTATTAGATTACATTGAGGAATTTAGGGAAGCTGCAGTTTCAGGTGGGATTTATAATTTAGTTCCTCGTTTTCTCTTCTTTTTGTCGAATTATGTGAACTATTGACATTAGTTTTTTGGTTATAGCCTTGCCAGAGATGTTACGTTCAGCTAAACTGGCTGTTGAGAAAGGACTTGCTCACGGCCTAAATGAAACGTATTTGAAGCAGTTGTTAGACTGCATAATCCCAGCATTGTTGAACGCTTTGCCTAAGGAGCTTGACGCTAAAATTTGCTCGAAGATTTTGACAGCAGTGAGCGAGTGCTTGGAGGTTTGTTATTTACTAAAGTTGATTTAGTTTTTGTATGCAAGTTATTCACTAAAGGATTCTTTTTCTTCTTTTTCCAGATATCTGGCGCACTCCTGGATGAAGGTCAGGTCCGGTGCATTGTGGATGAGATAAAGCGGGTCCTCAGTGTTATTTTACGTCAAAAACAAGATCGAGCAGAAAGAACAGAAGTCGAAGAGTTTGATGCTGAGGAATCTGATATCAATGAAGAAATTGAAGAAGAAGAGGAGGACCTTTTCATAGAAGTATGTATGACATAACATTGAAGTACACAAATGAACGACAACATCGAGTATCTTTGTTCTATTTCTTAGCGTTTTAATCTAATTCCGTCTTATAAAATCTCCACATATCTCTTGAAAAGGTTGGTGATATATTGGGCGAGCTGATCAAAACATTCAAGGCAGCGTTCCTACCTTTCTTTGACGAGTTGTCTTCATATCTAATGCCTATGTGGGTAGGTACCTTCTCATGATATTCAATGTAACTTCAGTATCTAACGTACATTTCTCATTTTATTATATATCTAAATTTTTTCCTTTCATGTTTGTCTGTTAAGGGCAAGGATAAAACAGCTGAAGAAAGGATGGTAGCAATTACTATTTTTGAGTATGTTGTAGAGCATTGCCGTGAAGCAGCTCTAAAGTAGGTGTTTATATATCGCTTTCTCTTGTTACGATACTAGAATAGTAAAGTATTAGATATGACTATTCCTTCCTGTGCAAACTAGGTACTATGACGCATACGTTCCTGTAATTTTGGAAGCATGCAACGATGAAAGCTCAGATGTCCGACAGGTTTGTTTATGTTACAAGGTGTCACCTTTTTCAGAAAATCGACTTGTTCTGCTTGATTCTGAAGTTATTAGTGTTATTTTAGGTTGCTGCTTATGGACTTGGCAAATGTGCGGAACTTGGTGGTTTTGTTTTTGAACCATTTGTTGGAGGTATGAAACAGTTGACGATGTTGAAAGCCTTAATATACGTTTACCTTACCTGATATAAAGAACAACTTTATTTCAGAGGCTGTATCACGGCTCACTATCACTATAAGGCATCCTAACGCTCTTCAACCTGAGAATGTAATGGCGTATGATAGTGCTGTTTCGGCACTGGGGAGGATATGCCTATTTCATCATGACAGTATTGACTCCGCTCAGGTATTGTCTTGGGGTCGCATACTTGGATTTTGATTGCATCTACCAAATAAACATATCGTCTTTGCTCTTAGAAGATTTAAAGCTTCTTCTGTACCTTGTTATAGTTTCAACAATGCTCTAATATCTAAGAGTTTTAGCAGGTTTTCCATACTTGGTTGAATTGCTTGCCAATAAAAGCTGATGTACTGGAAACGAAGGTTGTTTACGACCAACTTTGCTCTATGGTTGAAAGGTATTCGATCTGTTTGCTTTAACTTAAATCCTTTTGTTGCGCCCATGTAGTTCCAGAATGTATAGAGGATTGAGTGTCTTTTGTGGAGAAACATATCATCTGTAGGTTCTTTACTTTTTGGTATTCTTCTTGTATACGGCTGATTTCGCACCTTTTGATTAATATAACTGTTTACCAGATATAACAAAAGACATGTTGCATTTCTTTCAAACTATGTAAAAAATATCTTGAATTGAGGGTCTATCAGAAACAGCCTTTATACGGCCTTTTGACTAATATAACTTGGCCTTTTGCTACCTGTCCTTGTAGATGGCTGTATCGATATATTCATGCCTCTAGAGTCTTAATGTTTAACTAGGATTTCCTGCTTGCAGGTCAGATGGAGAACTACTGGACGCCAACAATCCGTACCTTCCAAAAATTGTTTCAGTTTTTGCTGAGGTTAGTTATTATTGAACCTTCTGCGTCAAGATCAGCGCTTAGTAGCCAAAAAAAAAAATCACTTTTTATCTCAATTTCGGGTGCTGGATACAGTACATCTGATGCAAAAGACTAAGATGTTCGATCCCATCCTCTTTTCGTGTTTTGTATCTTTTTCCTTATGGAAGTCTCTCGCGACAATTTCTGTATCGATTTGCTACAATGGTCATGTTATAGTATTATAGCCTTATATCAAAGTAACATCGATCATATCCCCTTTTCGTGTTTTGTATCTTTGTCCTTCTGGAAGTCTCTCGCGACAACTTCTGTACCGATTTGCTACAATGATCGTGTTGTAGTATTATAGACTTATATCAAAGTAATATTCATGTCAATACCATTTTGTAATCCAAATTTGCTTCATATGTAGGTTCTATGTGCCGGTGAGGATCTTGCTAGCGAACAAACACTAAGCCGGATGATTAATCTGTTGAGGAAGCTCCAGCAAACACTACCACCTGCATTACTGGCTTCAATATGGTCATCTTTGCAACCTCAGCAGCAAATAGCACTGCAATCTATTCTGTCATCATAAAGTTGTGGATGACGACAAGTTTTCTCCAATGCAATGGAGCTGCTAGGCCTTAGCGTCGTGATTGAATTTTCAATTATTCAATAGTCAATCGTTTGGGTTAAAGTACACAGAAGCCTTTATTCTGTGCAGTGTCTGTACTAAAAATGTTGCAGTTGAGTCTTGCTTCAGCACAAGAACGAGGAACATTTGAGGGTTATCGAGGAGGCGACTAGTGTCACAGTCTTGATCCAGTTATCTTGTTGTTTGCATTGTTATAGATTGTGATATCACATGAACATCACAAATATTTATTTTTTGGTTGACATTTTTATGCCTTTGATTGAGTTTTTGAGTTTTAATTGCAATAATTCCTTACTACTTGTGATGTAAGGTGTGTAGGGTCGGGATCGAGGTCAGGTTCTGGGTCATGAGGGTCAGGAGTTGTGTCCCGACTCGGGGTGGGATGGTGAGGTTGAAAGAGACTTTTTCAAAAATCTTCAACATATATGTTGACACTTGATGCTATGTTTTCCATGATGTTGCAAGTTTGGGGGGTTTTAGTCTTCAAAAGTTATCATTAAGAGGAGTAACATAAACACCCGATAATTTAAGTATGAAACTTGCAAAACAGTGATAGCTTAGGGGTTCTTTAGTCATTATAAAAGCCGCGTGGATGACTTATTTCACCATACACACCATAAACCAAGTAAACATAGCTTTGTAGTTGTTTGTTGCTGAATTATTAGTCATAGTCAGTACTTGAGAGTTAATCCAATAGATAGTTATTTTGATTTATATATTTTCCAAGTCAGTAAATGTGCGCGAGAAATGTGCTGACCTCCTTTCCCCGATACTTCTTGAAGACATAAGCATTCAACCCAATCTAAGGGTGTCAACTCAATCCAACATCAAAAATTTGCTTAAGGAATCAACGACGCTCTTGTATCAGTATGTCACATCTAGTTCAAACAAGTTAAAAAGGGTCGGCTTTCTACCTATTTCGACTACTAGCTGAAGACATGGGTGAAACAATGGTCCCCTCCATAGACGATTTGCACTCACTATTCCTTGATACACTGAATGATGATACACTTGACCTCCATGTGAGAATCGTGGACACAATAGCTGCGATCAGGTTCATTCACTGCCTATCGAGTTCAAATGAAACGAAGAAGTTTCAGGATCTATTGCCAGGTATGATGAGGACCTTGACTGATGCATCGTGCAGCAGCGACGAAGCATATAGAACCGAGGGAGCGGTGCAAGTTTTTATTGAGTTGACGAAGAAGAAGTCTCAGTTCTTGAGGAGAAAGCTAGTAAATGTTGTGGATTCGTTGTTGGTGGTAGTAGAGGATGAGAAATTGAAAGAGGAGATGAGGCACTTGTTGGTTGAGTTGGCCTGAAAACGGCTCGTTCGCGTCGTTTTGCTCGTTTGACCACCCAAATGGCCCCACCGACCCCGCCGGCCCACCCTTACCCTCTCCTCAGCCAGTCATGGGGCCGTTAGTCGGTTTTCGGCCTAAAATTCCAGCTAGACCCCGGCCCACCACCGGGGCTAACACCAACCGATTTGGCCCAAAAATGGTCTGTTCGCGCCGTTTCTCGTGTTAGACCACACAAATGGACACGTTGACCCACCTTCACCAGCTCCTCAGCCAACCGGAGGACCACCAATCAATGTTCGGCCCAAAACATTGGCGGTTCCTGGGCCCACCCCAGAACCATGGGCAAACCACCACCAATTTGGCCCAAAAATGGCCCGTTTTCGTTGTTTTGCCAGTTTGACCACCCAAACGACCTTGCCGACCCTCCATCCCCCTCTCCTCAGCTAGCCTGGGGTGCCTCAGTCGATTTATAGAAATTTGGCCCATTTGATATTTGGCCCAAAACATGCTCGAGCCTCGGGCACGCCTCGAGAACCATGGGCTAACACCCACCAATTTGGCCTGAAAATGGCCCGTTCACACCATTTTGCTCGTTTGTCCACCCAAATGGCTCCGCTGGCCCACCTTCCTCCGCTTACCCAGTGGTCCCCAGTAGATTTTTGGCCAAACAAACCCGAGCTCTGGGCACACCCTGAGAATCGTGAGCTAACACCCACCAATTTGGCCCTAAAACAGCCTCGCATCGTTTTGTTCGTTTCACCAACCAAACGGCCCCGCCGACCTTGTCGGCCCACCCTTCCCCTCTCGTTAGACTCCTTGGGGGCCCTAGTAGATTTTTTGACCAAAATATACCCGGGCTCAGGCATACCCCGAGAACCATGGGCTAACTCCTACTTATTTAGCCCCAAAATGTCCCGTTCCCGCTAATTTTCCCATTTGACCATACAAACGACCCAACCTGCCCACCATCCCTCGCTCCTCAGCCTTCCTGGAGGATCCCGATTGATTTTCGACCTAAAACACGCCCTGGGCCTGTGCACATCCCATGAACCATGGGCTAACACTCATCGATTTGGCTAAAAAATAACCCGTTCGCGCCGTTTCGCCTGTTTGACCACCCAAACGGCCTCGCCGACCCACCCTTCCCCACTCCTCAGCCTGCCTGGGACCCTAGTCGATTTTTGTCCCACTACACACTTGAGCTCCGAGAACATCCTGAGAATCGTGGGCTAACAAATGGCCTGTTTGAGGCATTTCGCCCGTTTGACCACCCAAACCTCCCCGCCGACCCACCCTCCCCTGCTCCTCAGCTTGCTTGGGAGCTCCCAATCAATTGTTGGTCCAAAACACGTTCGAGCCTCAAGCACACCCCAAGAACCGTGGGCTAACACCCACCAATTTGCCCCGAAAATGGTCCGTTCGCGTTGTTTCCCTCGTTTGACCACCTAAATGGCCTCGCCGACCCTGTCGGGCCACCCTCACCCATTGTTCGTTAGCCCATGATTCGGGAAAATATACATTTAGTGACAGCTTTTTGTTGCGACTATATTGTCACTAAAAACTTATAAGAATTTGAAAAATATACTTTTAGTGACAACTCTTTTTGGCGACTTTGTTGTCACCGATTATTAAAATATATCCTTTTAGTGACAGTTTATTGTGGCGACCACGTTTGTCAGTAATACTAATTAATAAATCAAAAAATATACCTTAGTGACAGCTGTTTGTGGCTACTTTGTTGTCACTAATTGTTCAAAAATAAAAATATTCTTTTAGTGACTGTTGTATGTGGCGATTTTATTGTCACTAAAACTTATTAAAAATAAAAAAAATATACTTTTAGTGACAGGTTTTTGTGGCGACTTTTGTTGTCACTAAAACGTATTAAAAATAAAAATTATACTCTTAGTGACAGCTTTTAGTGGCGACTTTGTTGTCACTAAAACTTATTAATATTTCTAAAAAATATACTTTTAGTGACTACCTTTTGTGACAACTTTTGTTGTCACTAAAACTTATTACAAAATAAAATAAAATATACTTTTAGTGGCGACTTTGTTGTCAAAACTTATTAAAAAATTTTAAAAATATACTTTCAGTGATAGCTTTTTGCGGCGACTTTGTTGTCAGTAAAACGTATGAAAAAGTAAAAAAAAAAAAACTATTTGTGACAACTTGTAGTGGCGACTTTGTTGTCTAAAAATTTCAAAAAATATGCTTTTAGTGACAACTCTTTGTGACGACTTTGTTGTCACTACAACTTATTAAAATATCAAAAAAGTGTACCTTTTGTGGCTACTTTGTTGTCACTAAAACTTACTAAAATTTGAAAAATATATACTTTTAGGGGACAGCTTTTAGCGGAAACTTATTAAAATTTCATAAGAATATACTTTTAGTGACAACTTTTTGTGGCGACTTCGTTGTCACAAAAACATATTAAAAAAAATCCTAAAAACGACCGTCGAAAATCGACCATCGGCCCGTTCACCTTTTTTAGCCCGTTTGATCACCCCAAATGGTCCTGACTGCCCATCCTCCTCTGCTCCTCAGCCTGCCTTCGGACCTCGATCGATTTTCAGTGCAAAACACGCTTGGGCCTCGGGCACACCCCGAGAACCATAGACAAAATCAGTGTGCTATAGCCCACAGTTCTGGGGATGGGCCCGGCGTCCTAGGGTGCAGTGGGCCGAAAATCATCTGGGGCTTGCCAGGGAGGTTGGGGAGAAGCCTAGTATGGGTCGTTGGGGTCGGCGGGGCCATTTGGATAGTCAAACAGGTAAAACGGCGTGAACAGGGCATTTTCAAGATAAATCGGTGTGCAATATCCTACGATTTTAGGGGCGAGCCCAGGGTTCAGACGTGCTATGGGCCGAAAATCGATTAGGGCGTGCCAAGGAGGCTGGGGAGCAGCCTAGTGTGCGTTATTGCGGTCGGCGGGGCCATTTAGGTGGTCAAACGAGCGAAACATTGTGAACGAAGCTTTTTCAAACCAAATTAATGTGCTATAGCAAACGGTTCTGAGGGTGGGCCCGGGATTCGAGCGTACTATAGGCTGGAAATTGATCAGGGCATACCAGAGAGGCTGAGGAGCGGTCTAGTATGGGCCTTTAGGGTCAGTGGGCCATTTGGGTAGTTAAACGGTCAAAACAGTGCATTTTGGGGTCGTGGGTTGTAGTACACCAATTTTGCACAAAAAGGCCATTTGGCGCCATTTCGCCCGTTTGACCACCCAAATAACCTATCCCAACCCAAAGTCCTATACTAGGATGCTCCCCAACCTGCTTGGGGCAGCCCGATAGATTTTTGAATAGACACAAGCCCGGGGCCCAGGCCCACCCAAAAAACTGTGGGCAATAGCAAACTGATTTGGCCCAAAAATGGCCCATTCGCGCCATTTTGCCCGTTTGACCACCTAAATAGCCTATCCCACCACAAGGGCCCATACTAGGATACTCCCTACCTTGCCTGGGGTAGCCCGATTAATTTACGGCCAAAAACGCGCCCGCTCCCAAGGCCCACCCCAAAAACTGTGGGTTATAGCATATCGATTAGGCCCGAAAATGGCCTGTTCACGCCGTTTCACCCGTTTGACCCCCCAAATATACTATCCCACCCAAGGGCCCATACTAGGACGCTCCCCAACCTGTTTACGGCAGCCCAATTGATTTTTGACTAAAAACACGCTTGACCCCTGGGCCCACCTTGAAACCGTGGGCTATAACACATCAATTTGGCGTGTGTTATAACCAAACCGTGGACTATAACACATCAATTTGGGCTATAACCCTGGGACCACCAGTATGGTCCGTTTAAAATTTCATTGCCATTTGGGTAGACAAAATGGCGAAACGATGCGAATGGGTCATTTTTAGGCCAAATCGATGTGCTATAGCCCACAATTTTGGGGGTGGGCCCGGAGTTCGGGCGTGCTGTGGGCAAAAAATCAACCGAATCATGCCAGGGAGGTTGGAGATCATCTTAGTGTGGTCCATTTGATTTTTTCGTTGCCATTTGGGTGGACAAACAGGTAAAATGGTATAAACGGGGCATTTTTCGGGCCAAATCGATGTGCTATAGCCCACTGTTTCAGGGGTGGGCCCGGGATCCGAGCATGCTTTGGGCCAAAAATTGATCGGGGCATGACAGAGAGGTTGGGGCTCATCGTAGTGTGTTCCCTTTAATTTTTGTGGCCATTTGGATGGACAAACTGGCGAAACGGAATGAACGAGGTATTTTTGGGGCAAATCAGTGTGCTATACGCCACTGTTTTGGGGGTGGGCCCAGGGTCCAGGCGTACTGTGGGACAAAAATCGTCTAGGATGTTCCAGGGAGGTTGGGAATCATCCCAATGTGGTCCGTTTAATTTTTCATGGCCATTTGGTTGGACAAACGGGAAAAACGACATGAATAGGCTATTTTCGAGCCAAATTGGTGTGCTATAGCCCACGGTTTCGGTGGTGGGTCCAGGGTCCTGGCGTTCTGTTAGCCAAAAATTAATCGGGCAAGCCAGGGAGGTTGGGGATCATCCCACTGTGGTCCGTTTAAATTTTCGTGGCCATTTGGGTAGAAAAAAGGCTAAACAGCATGAATGGGGCATTTTTGGGCCAGATCGATGTGCGAATGCCCACGATTTTGGGGGTGGGCCCGGGGTTTGGGCGTGCTGTGGGCAAAAAATTGACCGAGTCATGCCAGGGAGGTTGGAGATCATCTTAGTGTGGTCCATTTGATTTTTTCGTGGCCATTTGGGTGGACAAACGGGCAAAACGGCACGAACGAGGTATTTTTTGGTGTGCTACAACCCACGGTTGTGGGGGTGGGCCTGGGGTCCGGGCGTGCTGTAGGCCAAAATTGACCAGGGCATACCAGGGAGGTTCGGGATCATCCCAGTATGGTTCGTTTATTGTTCGTGGCCATTTGGGTGGACAAACAACGAAACAGCACGAACAGGGCATTTTCTGGCCAAATTGGTGTCCTATAGCCCACGATTTTGTGGGTGGGCCCGGGTTACGGGCGTGCTATAGGCCAAAAATTGATCATGGTGTGACAGGGAGGTTGGGGATCGTCCCAGTGTGGTCCGTTTAATTTTTCATGGCCATTTGGGTGGACAAACAGGCAAAACGGCGTGAATGGGATGTTTTCGGGCCAAATCGGTATGATATAGCCCACGGTTTTGGGATTGGGCCCTGGGTTCGAGCGTTTTGTCGGCCAAAAATCAACTGGGGCATGACATGGAGGTTGGGGATCATCACAGTGTGGTCCATTTGATTTTTTGTGGTGCGCCGTTTCGCTTGTTTGTACACCCAAATGACCACTAAAATTAAACTGACCGCACTTGAATGATCCCCAACCTCCTTCACATATCCCGGTGGATTTTCAGTCCACACCACGACTGAAACCTGGGCCCACCCCCAAAATCGTGGGCTATAGCATACCGATTTGGCTCGAAAATGGCCCATTCGTGCCGTTTTGCCTATTTGTCCACCCAAATGGCCACGAAAATTAAACGGACAACACTAGGATGATCCCCAACCTCCCTGGCATGCCCCGGTTGATTTTCAGCCCACAGCACACCAGAAATTCGAGCCCACCCCTGAAACCGCTAGTTATTGTACACCTATTTAGCTCGAAAATGCCCCGTTTGCACCATTTCACACGTTTGTCCACCTAAATGGTTGCTAAAGATTAAACGGACCACACTAGGACGATCCTCAACCTCTCTGGCACGTTCTGGTCAATTTTTCACCCACAGCACGCTCAAACCCCAGGCCCACCCCTGAAACCGCGAGCTATAGCACACTGATTTAGCCCAAAAATGACTCATTCGCGCCATTTCGCCTGTTTGTCCACCCAAATAGCCACGAAAAAGTAAATGGACCACACTGAGATGATGCCCAACCTCCATGGCATTCCATAATTAATTTTCAAATTACAAAATGCCCGAACGTCGGGCCCACCCCTAAAACCGTGGGATATAGCACACCGATTTAGCCCAAAAATGCTCCATTCGCGTTGTTTCGCCTGTTTGTCCACCCAAATAGCCACAAAAATTTAAATGGGCCACACTGGGACGACCCCCAACCTCAATGGAATGTCTTGGTCAATTTTCATTCCACAACACGCCTGGACCTCAGGCCCACCCCTGAAACCGTGAGCTATAGCACATGATTTTGCCCAAAAATGCCCCGTTCGGGCTATTTCACCCGTTTATCCACCCAAATGGCCACAAAAATTTGAAAGGACCATACTTGGACGGTCCCCAACCTCCCTGGCATGCCTCGGTTTATATTTGACCCATAGCACGCCCAGACCCCGGGCCCATCCCAAAGCTATGGGCTATAGCACACCAATTTTCCCAAAAAATGCCCTGTTCATACCGTTTCGCCCGTTAGTCTTCCCAAATGACAATGAAAAATTAAATAGACCATACTGGGCCCATCCTCAACATCTCTAGCAGGCCTCTATAGATTTTCAGCCCACAGCACGCCTATACCCTGGGCCCACCCCTAAAATTGTAGGCTATAGCACACCGATTTGGCCCAAAAATGTCTCGTTCGTGTCGTTTGGCCCGTTTGTCCATCCAAATGGCCATGAAAAATTAAGAAAACCACGCTGGGATGATCCCCAACATCCCTGGCATGCCCCGGTCGATTTTCGAACAACAACATGCCTGGACCCCGGGCCCACCACCAAAACTATGGGCTATAGCACATCGATTTGGCTCGAAAATGACCTGATCATGCCATTTCGCCCGTTTGTCCACCCAAATGGCCACAAAAATTTAAACGAACCTCTATAGGATGATCCCGAACCTCCCTGGAATGCCCTGGGCGATTTTTGACCTACAGCAAGCCTGAAACCCAGTCCCACCCCTGAAACCGTAGGCTATAGCAGACCGATTTAGCATGAAAATGCCCCATTTATGTCGTTTTGCTCGTTTGTCCACAAAAATGGCCACAAAAAATTAAATGGACCACACTGAGATGATCCTAACATCCCTGGTATGCCTCGGTTGATTTTTGACCCACATCACACACGGATCTTGGGCCCACCCCCAAAACCGTGGGCTATAGCACCGATTTGGCTTGAAAATGCCCCGATCGCGCCGTTTCACCCTTTTGTCCACCCAAATGGCCACAAAAATTAAAATGGACCACACTGGGATGATCCCCAACCTCCCTAGCATGCCCGAGTTTATTTTTGTCCCACAGCACACCCGTACCTTGGGTCCATCCCCGAAACAGTGGGCTTTAGCCCACAGATTTTTCCAGAAAACTCCCCGTTCGCGCTATTTTTCCATTTTTTCCATCCAAATGGCCATGAAAAATTAAACGGACCACACTGGAATAATCCCTAACCTTCCTGGCATGCCCCGATTGATTTTTGGCCCATAGCACACCCAAACCCCGAGTTCACATCCGTTTCGCCCGTTTGTCCACCCAAATGGCCACGAAAATTAAAATGGACCACACTGGGATTCTGCCAAACCTCCCTAGCATACCCTCACAAATTTTGGTTGCAAAACACACCCAGACCCCTGACCCACTCCCATAACCGTGAGCTATAGCACATCGATTTGGCCCGAAAAGGCCTCAGTCATGTCGTTTCACCATTTGTCCACTCAAATGGCCAAGAAAAATTAAACGGACCACACTAGGATGATACTCAACCTTCTTGGCATGTCTCAGTCAATTGTTTTCCCAAAGAACTCCCGGACCCTAGGCCCACCCCTAAAATCGTGGGCTATAGCACACCGATATTGCCCGAAACTGCCCCTTTCGCGCCGTTTTGCCCGTTTGTCAACCCAAATGGCCACAAAAATTTAAACGGACCACACATGGATGATCCCCAACCTCCCTGTCATGACCGGATCAATTTTTAGCCCACAGCATGCCCTAACCCCGGGCACACCCCTGTAACCGTAAGGTATAACACTGTGATTTAGCTCAAAAATGCCCCGTTCGCTCTGTTTTGCCCGTTTATCCACCCAAATAGCCACAAAAAATTAAATGAACCATATTGGGATGATCCTTAACCTACGTGCCATGGATCGGTCAATTTTTGGCCCACAGATCGCCCGAACCCACCCCTAAAACTATGGGCTATAGCACACGAATTTGGCCCAAAAATGCCCCGTTTGTGTCGTTATGCCCGTTCGTCCACCCAAATAGCTGTGAAAAATTAAACGGACCACATTGTAATCATCCTCAACCTCCCTGGCAGGTCCCGGTTAATTTTTGGCCCACTGAACGCCCATACCCCGAGCCCACCCTCAAAACCGTGGGCTATAGCACACCGATTTAGCCCCAAAATGCCTCATTCATGCCGTTTCACCCGTTTATCCACCCAAATAGCCACGAAAAATTAAACGGATCACATTGGGATGATACCAATATCCTTACCATACCCCGATCGATTTTTGACCTCCAGCATGCCCGAACCCCAGGCCTACCCCCAAAACTGTGGGCTATAGCACACCAATTTGGCCTAAAAATGCCCCGTTCACGGTATTTTTCCCGTTTGTCCACCCAAATGGCCATAAAAATTTAAGCGGACCACACTGAGAGGATGACTAACCTCCCTGAAATACCGTGAACAATTTTTGGCCCACAACAAGACTGGACCCCGGGTACACCCCAAAAACTGTTGGCTATAGCACACCAATTTAGCTCAAAAATGCCCTGTACACGCTGTTTTCACTTGTTTGTCCACCCAAATTGCTACAAAAATTTAAACGAACCACATTAGGATGGTCCACAATCTCCCTAGTGCTCCCCAATTGATTTTCTTCCCACAACACGCCTGGAACCTGGGCCCACCCTTAAAACTGGGGGCTATAACACACCAATTTTGCTTGAAAATGCCTCGTTCGCGCTGTTTTGCCCGTTTGTCCACTCAAATGGCCATGAAAAATTAAATGGACCATACATGAAAGATACCCAACCTCCCTGGCATGCCCTGACCGGTTTTGGCTCTCAACACGCCCATACCCCGGGCCCACCCTAAAAATCGTTGGCTATAGCACACCAATTTGGCCTGAAAATATCTAGTTCGCTCAGTTTTGTCCATTTATCCACCCAAATGGATACTAAAAATAAAATGGACCACATTGGAATCCAAACCTCTCTAGAATGCCCCAATTAATTTTTGGCCCACAGCACACTCGGATCCCCTTACCAACCCCGAAACCGTTGGCTATAGCACACCGATTTGGAGAAAAAATGCCCCATTTGTGCAGTTTCACCCGTTTGTCCACCCAAATGGCCACAAGAAACTAAACGGATCATACTTGGATAATCCCAAACTCCCTGGTACGCCTTGGTCAATTTTCGACCCACAGTACGCCCGGACCCTGGGCCCACCCCCAAAACTATGAGTTATAGCACACCGATTTGGCCCAAAAATGCCCCATTCGCGCTGTTTCGCCCATTTGTCCACCCAAATGGCCATGAAAATTTAAATAAACCACACTGGGATAATCCCCAACCTCCCTGGCATACCCCAATTGATTTTTAGCCCATAGCATGCCTGGACCCCAGGCCCACCCCCAAAACCGTGGGCTATAGCACACCGATTTGAATAGAAAATGCCTCGTTCGCGCCATTTCGCACGTTTGTCTACCCAAATATCCACAAAAATTAAACAGACCTCACTGGGATAATCCCCAAACTCCCTGACATGCCCCAATAAATTTTTGGCCCACAGCATACTCGATCCCTGGGCCCACTACCATAACCGTTGGCTATAACACATTGATTTGGCCTGAAAATGCCCTGTTCACGCTGTTTCGCTCGTTTGTCCATCCAAATGGCCACAAAACTTTAAACCGACCACACTAGGATGATTACCAACCTCCATGGCATGCCTCGGTCGATTTTTGGTCCACAACATGCTCAGACCCCGATCCCACCCCTGAAACCGTGGGCTATAGCATACCGATTTAACCCAAAAATGCCCCGTTCACGCAGTTTTGCCTGTTTGTCTACCCAAATACCCATGAAAAAATAAACGAACCATAATGAGATGATCCCCAACCTTCCTGGTACGCCCCAGTTTATTTTTAGCCGACAACACGCTCGGACCCTGGTACGACCCCCAAAACCGTGGGCTATAGCACACCGATTTGGCCTGAAAATGCCCCTGTTTTGCCCGTTTGTCCGCCCAAATGGCCACAAAAAGTTAAATGAACCACACTAGGATGATCCCCGACCTCCTTGGACCACCCCGGTTGATTTTTGGACAACAACAAGCCCGAACCTCGGGCCTACTCCTAAAACCGTAGGCTATAGCACAACGATTTAGCCCAAAAATTCCCCGTTCGTGCTGGTTCGCTCGTTTGTCTATCCAAATATCCATAAAAATTTAAACGAACCACACTGGGATGATTCTCCAACCCCCTGGCATGCCCCGGTTGATTTTCAGCCCACAGCTAGCCCGAAGACCAGGCCCACCCCTGAAACCGTGGGCTATAGCACATCGATTTGGCCCAAAAATGCCCTGTTTGCACCGTTTCAATCGTTTGTCCACCCAAATGGCTACGAAAAATTAAACGGACCATATTGAGAAAATCCCCAACCTTCTTAGCATGCCCCGATCAATTTTTAACCCACAGCACGCCCGGACTCCGGGCCTACCCCAAAAACCCTAGGCTATAGCACATCAATTTAGGCCCAAAATGCCCTGTTCGTGCCTGTTTTGCCCGTTTGTCCACCCAAATGGACACAAAAATTTAAACGAAATAAATTGGGATGATACCTAACCTCCCTGGAATGCCTCAGATGATTTTTGGCCCATAGCAAGCCCGGACCCTGGGACTAAACCCGAAACCGTGGGCTATAGCACACCGATTAGGCCCAAAAATGCCTCATTCGCGCTGTTTTGCCCGTTTGTCCACCAAAATGGCCACAAAAAATTAAACAAACCATAATGGGAAATCCCCAACCTCCCTTGCACTCCTCATTCAATATTCGGCCCATTGAACACTCAGACCTCGGGCCTACCCCCAAAACTGTGGGCTATAACACACCGATTTGGTTCAAAAAGGCAATGTTCACACCGTTTCGCACGTCTGTCCACCCAAATGGCCACAAAAAATTAAAAGGACCACACTAGGACTATCCCCAACCTCTCTCACATGCCCTAACCAAGTTTTGGCCCACAGCACTCCCGGACCCAGGCCCCACCCTCCAAATCGTGGGCTATAGCACACCGATTTTGCCCGAAAATGCCCTGTTTGAGCCGTTTTGCCCGTTTGTCCACCCAAATAGCCACAAAAAATTAAACAGACCATATTGGAAAGATTCTAACCTCTCTGGCATGCCCCAATTGATTTTTGACCCACAGAACACCTAGGCCCTGGGCCTACCCCCAAAATTGTGGGCTATATTACACTGATTTGGCTCGTTTGCCCACTCAAATGGCCACAAAAAATTAAAAAAACCACACTGAGATGATACCCAACCTCCATGGCATGCCCCAATCGATTTTCACCCTACAGCACGCCCGGACCCCTGGCCCACCCTTAAAACTGTTGGCTATAGCACATCGATTTGGCCTGAAAATGCCCCATTCACGTTATTTTACCCGTTTGTCCACCCAAATGGCCACAAAAAATTAAACTGATCACACTGTGATAATTCCCAACATCCCTGGCATGACCCGGTTGATTTTTTTCCCACAACACGCTTGGACCCCAGGACCATACCTAAAACCGTGGGCTATAGCTCACCGATTTAGCTCGAAAATGCCTCATTTGTGCCGTTTTGCCCATTTATCAACCTAATTGGCCATAAAAATTTAAAGAGACCATACTGGGATGATCCCTGTCACACCCCTTTTTTTAAACCGCGTACTCCAAAATATTGGAATATTTTTAAGTTCGAAAAGGGTTTTATTATTTAAGTGACGAAAAATGAAAATTTATTTCGAAAAGAGATTATTTGCATTTTTTATTCAGAGTCGCCACTTGGCATAATCCGGTGTGCCAAGTCACCTTAAAAAAACATCCCTTTTTCGAAACCAATTGACTCTTAAACCGGTTTGCGCACAGAGATTCCGGCTAAGGAATTCTGTTGACCGAGGGGAAGGTGTTAGGCACCCCTCGATCCCGTGGTTCGACCACGGTCGCTTGACGAAGTGTATTGGCTATTTTTTTTTTTTTTGGCATTATAAAGTGTATAAACCACAAAAACAAAGCATGCAAAAACAATCAAACAAACAAAACGAAACAAACCAAAATGTAAATCCAGTCCAATTATTACAACCCGAAAACAGAAAAGAACTGAAAATAAACCTACGCTAAATCTAAACTAATGCTTTACCCGATGCCTCGGGCCTTCATCGCAGACGTCCTCCGGGTACAAGGTACTTCGGGGCATTCCCCGGACAAATCAATACAAATCCTTCGGGGCATTCCCCGGCCAAATGAGTACATTTTAAACTTTTCATATAATAAAGTAAAAGTATCGTTCAAGCACATATTCAAAACACCCCAACAAATTGTTATTCCTAAATTTGCCTGCCCGTCCTACGTTTGCCTATGCGTTCTCGACTAAAGACATAATTCCATCACATTTCCTTATACCGAATAGAACAAATACAACAAACCAGCGTTAATCTACGTTCAACTTTTATCAATTCCTCCATTGCTTCCCCAAATCCCCTTATCAATCTATTAAAAACATGATCAAATTCAATCTTCGATACACCAAAAATCAACCCCCCCGAACATCAGGATCATAACAATCACATCAACAAAGTCCGACAAAACATAATCACATCAAACATAATCACAGCTAATTCAATATACCAAGATAAATAAAAGAGAGCGGGTTTAAGGAAATGGACCTCGATAGAACGCTTTGTCGATAATAAGAAAAATCCGAAGACCCAAACTCGATCGGGGAACCTCACGACGAACCAAACCAGACTTGGTATTAAAATAATAATCCGGACAGCTCCAAAACCCGTGAATAACAGACTTTTACTATACGAAACCCAAACGAGAATGACAACCCAATTCGATAAAGACGATTCGAGATCTACTATCGACAACGAAACATGACATAGTCGAAATCAAAATCAACCAACAATAGCAGAAAACCAAAAATCCAGCAGATCGAGCCCCGGTGACGGAGAACGACGGCGGCAGGTCTAGGCGGTGACGGAGATACGGCGGCGGCCGATATCCGAGGTCGGCCGGTTCGCCGGTTGCTTCGCCGGACGGGTGGGGATGGAGCTGACCGACGCGCCGCGGCCGGATCTGGCCGATCCTCAGCCGGCGAACGGCGCTGGTCGCTGACAGCGAGAGCCGGCAGGTCTGAGCGGCGCCGTTGTCACCAGAATGATGGAACGACGGCAGCGACGGCGTGGTTTCGCTGTTTACCGGCCGGAGAGAGAGGTTGAAAGGAGGGTCTCGGCCGAGCCGGCGCTGGAGATCCGGTCAGGTCCGGTCGGCGAAACGGTGAGAGAGACGATGGAGAGACGACGACGATGTAGCCGCCGTCGATACTGAGATCCGAGAGAGATCGGGGAGAGAGTTTATAGAGAGAGAGCTTATCTCGAGAGAGAGAGAGAGTCTCTAGAGAGAGGAAAAAAATCTGATGGTTTTTTTTTTTGTGTTTTCTTTTTTCTTTTTTAATCTCTATATCCCTTTAAATTGTGTAGGTGTAGGTATATATATATTTTTGAGCTTTCTTACTTGACAAGAAAAGAGAGTGGGGGGGTGGGGTAACGTGGGGTAGGGGGGAAAAGGTAAAAATGAGTAGAAATTAATATTTGGGCGGACAAAATTACGTGTCTACAGCATGCCCCCTTTGAATATAAACACGCAGTGTTTTCAGACAAAGAAGTAGACAACGAGACAGAATTTTGTCCCGACCATTATTCAAAGAAGAAACAGAAGAAAAAGACTCGGGTTTTTGAATTAGGACAGCCTACCCACCCAAGTTACGAGAGAATCGAGTGACAAGTATCTCAGCTTTTGGAAGGCGGTGGACTATACCGAGTTGGAGAGTCGAGTGAGGTTCCGTCGAGGTTTCGGTCCGCAGCTTTGTTATTACATCAAAATAAAAATTAAAAGCTAAAACATAAAGGAAATTACAAAATCCTATCTATACGACTTTTGTTGGCTCTTGACTCGACTTTTATCACCCTATTCTTCAGGCGGGCTCCTGACTTGCAATTTCTTCCAACTTGTTGCTTGACTTTCGTTTTCTTCACCCTATTCTCCAGGCGGGCTCCTGACTTGTTATTTCATCACTTTGTTGCTATGTTTTCAACTTCTTCACCCTGTTCTGCAGGCGGGCTCCTGAAATTACATCAAAACTAAAAAAGAAAATTATCCCCAAACGAATATTATTATAAAAAGAAATTTCGTTTATTTCCAGAAAAGTAAAGTTTCAAAACAGAAATTGATTTTTTTTTTTTTTTTCAGTTTATCATCAGAAGACTTCTGGGAAAATCACATCATACCTACTTGCATGTTGCAATGATAAATCAAGACTTTGACTAAGAAATGCATCTCCCAAGAGTAAAATTAAATAACCAAGACTAGGAAGTGCATCTCCTAAGAATTAAAGTGAGGGATTCTAACTAGAAAGCGCGTCTTCTAGAGATACAAGTTTAAGTTAAAAGTGTGTCACCTAAAAAATGAAAACTAGCAAGGAAGTGTGTCTCCTAAGAATTAAGTGCAACAACTCGACTAGAACGTGCATCTTCTAGGAGTCAAGATTTACGTTAGGAAGTGCATCACCTAAAAAGCAAAATTCAAATTACCCAATCAAGGAAGTGCATCTCCTTGCCAATGCCACTTGAATTACCAAAACAAGAAAGTGCGTCTCCTTACCAATGATGCTGGAATTACCCAAATAAGGAAGTGCGTCTCCTTATAAATGTCTCTTGAATTGTTTAAACAAGGAAGTGCGTCTCCTTACAAATGTTTCTTGAATTACTCAAACAAGGAAGTGCGTCTCCTTATAAATGTTTCTTGAATTGCCCAAATATGGAAGTGCGTCTCCTTACCCAGATTACTTGGATTGTCAAAGCAAGGAAGTGCGTCTCCTTACAAATGTCGCTGGGATTACCCGAATAAGGAAGTGCGTCTCCTTATAATGTTGCTGGGATTACCCGAATGAGGAAGTGCGTCTCCTTACAAATGTTGCTGGGATTACCCGAACAAGGAAGTGCGTCTCCTTGCAAATGTTGTTGAATTTACCAAATAAGGAAGTGCGTCTCCTTACAAATGTTGTTGGGATTACCCGAACAAGGAAGTGCGTCTCCTTGCAAATGTTGCTGGGATTACTCGAACAAGGAAGTGCGTCTCCTTGCAAATGTTGCTGAATTTATCAAATAAGGAAGTGCGTCTCCTTACAAATGTTGTTGGAATTACCCGAACAAGGAAGTGCGTCTCCTTGCAAATGTTGCTGGGATTATCCGAACAAAAAGTAAAATCATTGAACAGAAAGTAAAAATCCCATTTTGCAGGAGGGTCCTGAACAGAAAGTAAAATCCCATTCTTCAGGAGGGTCCTGAACATAAAATAAAATCCCATTCTTTAGGAGGGTGCTGAACATAAAATAAAGTCCCATTCTTCAGGAGGGTCCTGAACATAAAATAAATTCCCATTCTTCAGGAAGGTCCTGAACATAAAATAAAATCCCATTCTTCAGGAGGGTCCTGAACATAAATAAAATCCCATTCTTCAGGAGGGTCCTGAACATAAAAATAAAATCCCATTCTTCAGGAGGGTCCTGAACATAAAATAAAATCCCATTCTTCAGGAGGGTCCTGAACATAAAAATAAAATCCCATTCTTCAGGAGGGTCCTGAACATAAAATAAAATCCCATTCTTCAGGAGGGTCCTGAACATAAATAAAATCCCATTCTTCAGGAGGGTCCTGAACATAAAAATAAAATCCCATTCTTCAGGAGGGTCCTGAACATAAAATAAAATCCCATTCTTCAGGAGGGTCCTGAACATAAAAATAAAATCCCATTCTTCAGGAGGGTCCTGAACATAAAATAAAATCCCATTTTGCAGGAGGGTCCTGAACATAAAATAAAATCCCATTCTTCAGGAGGGTCCTGAACATAAAAATAAAATCCCATTCTTCAGGAGGGTCCTGAACATAAAATAAAATCCCATTTTGCAGGAGGGTCCTGAACAGAAAATAAAATCCCATGGATGTGCATCTCCAATGGTAGCTGAATTAAGTAAAACCAATTTGCCCCTGTTTCAAAAAAAGAAAAATCTGTCAGTTAAAACTTAGTGGTGGTTTGCAGCATTTGACTTTCCAGGCATTTGCTCTAGTGTTCATTCCCTTCATTTGGCTTCAAATTGCTGACGCTTGCCCCTGCTTTGTCGTGTCATTGACCTAAACTCAGATCATTAGGAGTGACTCCAAAATAACCACAGTATCTCTGCTTTGTCTTGCTTCTCAGATAAATCCTTCAAACCTTGGTGTTTTATAAGTTCACAATTATGCCTCTTTCATATGCTGACTTTGTCTTGCATTGTGCAATTGCAGAAGTTGGTGGCCAGTTTTGAATTCTTTTCTCACTTGTTTTGATATGGACTTGACTCAAAAACCAGGAAAAAATGACAATGACTTTTATTTGGACCACTGACTCCAGAAAACAAAATAAAAAGAAGAAAGAAAAGACAATGTTTGTCTCCATTTAAAACAAAGAAATGACAAATTTTCTAAAAATGACCATCAACTCTAATGATTATGCCATGCCTTTTGGATTAGGCTACCTGATCTTTCCATCCGACCTCTCTACCAATTATTGCTGAGTTAATGGCCTTGAAACTGAGTTGTTTCCTTAGGCCAATTGCATTCAGACCTCATTCGGCTAGTGATGTTTTGAAGGGTCTTTCCCTCAGCTCACCCTTGTCTGATGGTGTCTGCGAGGTTTTTACTAATGAGACTCTCTTATTCTTATTTCTCCCAACTCACAATCGTCTCACAGTGCCCATGAGGGTTTTCACCAATAAGACTCTCCTTTTTTTTTTTTTTTTTTTTTTTTTCAACTTACTGTCGCCTTACGGTGACCGTGAGGGTTTTCACCAATAAGACTCCCTCATTTTATTTCTCTTTAACGCACCATCGCCTTATGGTGCCTGCAAAGGTTTTCACCAATAAGACTCTCTCATTTTTATTTCTCTCAACTCACCATTGCCTTATGGTGCTCGTGAGGGTTTTCACCAATAAGACTGTCTTTTTTTTTTTCTCTCCCTTGATTCCTTTGGCTGAGGAAGACAGGTAGTTCCCAAATACATCAAAATATCCCTTGCATGCTTTGCCTTAACATCCCCAAAGATTGATCTGAAGGTCTTTTCTTTGGTTGTAACTTGACTTTTGGATAGGGATAGAAAGAAAGGATGGCATGAGGCCCAAACGACACTTGAAGTGGGTTAGGACTTACAACTTTTGGAATCGACTCAAACAATGAGGATTAACTCATGCCCCAGTTTCGATTGACTAGGCGATTCTAAATTATTTATTTGGTTGCACCGATCCCTTAGTAGGGCAGCCTACGTATCTCACCCCCGAGAGAGGAGAATCAGGTCATGCGTAGTTCTGGCAGCTTGCCCTTTTGCTTTGATCTGATTTTTCTCTATTTTTTTTTATTCGCTATTTTCACTTCGCGATTCCTTTTTTTTTTCTAACTCTATTTCTTGACACTCTTTTTGGAAACATTTTTGTCTCTTCTCTTTTTTTTTTTTGTAACTTTTGACTTTATCTTTTTTCTTGACACTATTCTTTGAACTTTGCGTACTCTATCTTGATTCCAAAAGAGGGGTATGAAAGAAAATAACACTAAGGCTCAAATGGGGTAAACAAAGGATGACACAGTGTTTGGATAGCAGAATGAAATGCCCTCATCATATCAATCCTTGAGAATGCAAGTATATAGCATGCAATGTGAAAGTACATGACCAATATCGCTTAGGACATGCTTTACAACACTAATTTACCTCGAACTTGTGTTTCACCTCTTTTTATATACTTGTCAAAGATACAACTCTACCTTTGTTATGCATCCCTCACATCGAGTGATTCATGCTTCTGTGGAGCTGATTATCTTCTTGTTAACCTTGATATAGGGATCACATGTCCACCATTTGACCTATTTGGGACTTACCTTTCGATCGATGACTAAGTTGTTCTTGTGATTCTCAAAATAATTGCCTTAACTTGTCACCAAATGTCTCAGCACTCTATCTATTTTCTCATATGCTCTTTTTTTTTTTAACTTTAACCCTCTGATTCAATGTTCATGCTTAAACTGGATTTTAAGATCTGGCTGAAAATTCCACTGCATGTCATATCACTAGAGTTAACACGAAATGTACAATGTAAAGAAAACAAACAAACAACACATATTTATAACACAAAGAAAAATGGGACACTTCATTTAGTTGAAACAAAAGATAGAAGGATTTGAATATAAAAAAAACAAAAGGACAAAACAAGATAGATCCCGAACTACAACCCTGAGATAGTTCGGATAGCAGAAAATAAAACAAAACAAGCTACCAAACCTCTTCCTAGTTGGGAGAGGGATGACTTCTCAATTGCTCAGCCCGACATCTTAGCCACTGATTTGCATATCAGCATGGCTAAAGCTTTCCTCACTGTCAATATTCTGCACCATGATTGATTTATTTTGAATCATCTTTTCAATTTCTCTTTTCAAAGCACGACAATCTTCAATACTGTGACCCTGAACATCAGAATGATATGCACATCGTACATTAGGATCAAAACTTCTTGAATGTGGGTCGGGAGTATACCCAAGGAGAGGAGTGATCATATCCTGCTGTACCAGTCTCTGGAATAAACTTGCATACGACTCCCCAATGGGTGTGAAGTCATCTCTCGACTGTCGTCTCATTTCATTATTTGGCTTAAATTGAAAACCAGGCCTAGAATGGCTTCGGTATGTATGTGGAGTTGGAGGATGACTCAACAGAGTTGGCGCACGCCAGTGTGGGTAAGATGAAGGTTGGACATAAGGTTGCGCATCATACACTTGATATGGAGGTGGGGGAATGGAATATAATGGATTTTGGTAAAGATTCTGTGGAGCTTGAGCATAAACTTGGGTTTGAGCCCGTGGGTAACGATGGTGTGGTCCTCTTGCCCATGCTTGTTGTCCAACTGCAATGGCAGATGCATCTTCCACATTCTTCCTTCCTCCCATACTTCCCAAACCTTTATGAATTTCTTGAGTAGTCGTTTTTAATGTTGCAAAACTCACAATGCGACCAGTCTTAATTCCATCCTCTATCATCTCCCCCATTTTGAGGACCTCAACAAATGGTTTACCTAATGCAGGTAACAAGTGTTGATAATATGTTTCATCTTGCACTTGAATAAACACCTCCACTATCTTACTTTCTTTCATTGGCGGTTTCACCCTAGCAGCTTGTTCACGCCATCTAATCGCATACTCTCTGAAAGTTTCGGTACTCTTCTTATTCATATTAGTTAAGGATTTCTCATCAGGAATCAACTCCATATTGTATTGAAATTGTTGCACGAATTCATTAGCCAGGTCATCCCAGCTATTCCACTTGTCGATGTCTTGGTCAACAAACCATTCTGAAGCTAGACCTGAAAGACTCTCACCAAAATATGCCATGAGCAACTCTTCCTTCCCTCCAGCGCCCCATAGCTGGTTGCAATAGCGTCTCAAATGTGCTATAGGATCGCCATGTCCATCATACTTCTCAAACTTCGGCATTTTAGAACCGAGAGGAAGATGTACACCTGGGAACATGCACAGATCTTTATATGAGACACTTTTGTACCCCCCAAGTCCTTGCAAGTTTTTCATAGTTAGTTCCAAACTTCTCAATTTTCTGGCTATTTCCTCCTGCTCTTCTGTCATAACCGGCTTCTCAGTGTTAGGAGGAAATTCAGGCAGTTGAGGAAAATCATAAGGACCAGTCGACTTAAATGTGGGCTGGGGAGCGTAATGCTGATCACTAAAATTATTCAATACAGGGTCGCTTGTAGAGTGAGGAATCACAACCGTTGGATTGACACTAAAAGCAGGAGCTTCAGACGGAAGTGGGGCTGCAAAAGCATGAATAGCAGGCGAAGCCGAGCATGTGGCAATTTTGTATTGAGGAGTGAGGAAATGAATATTGGAAGTGGTTGGATATTGTTGCCCCAGAGTCGATCCTGATGCATGTTGTGGCATATCATCAAAAATAGGCAATTGTGCATGTGACACAGGAGGCAAGCTAGAAAGATATTCTAGATTATCCGTGGGAACCGAAGGAGGCGACAACCCATTAGCCCAAGCTCGATGCATTTCTATTATTTGCTGCCTTAACTTCCGAATCTCTTCATTATCTCCTACATTCTCATTCCCCGAACTCCCTATCTGATTAGTGACAACTAACTCGGTATCCTGGTTGGCCATAACTTCCTCTGTGACTTGGAGCAATATGGAGGACTAGCCAAAATGCCACAAACCAACCACCTTAAACTAACTGAACAAAGATAGAAAAATGGTTAGAATTCAAAAGTTTTTCAAAATCTCTCCATTTTTTTTATTTTTTTATTTTTTTAATTAATTTTTTTTTTTTTTTAAGGAAAAGATCACCGAACCCAAGAAGGGCGCCTACGTATCTCACCGCCGAAAGGGGAGAATCAGGTGTGCGTAGTTCGTGAAGTCGTGCCAAAATGGCCAATTGAACTCTTTTCTCTTTTTTTTTTTTTTTTGAAACTTTAAGAAGAAAAGAAAATAACAAATTGTCAAAAAGAACTGACGAAAAACTTTTTTTTTTTTTTGCATTTTTAGTCTTAACATCTTTATACAAAATGAAAGTTATGATTAACAAAGAAAAAAAAAAAAAAAAAATCTTTGAATTTTTTTTTTTTTTTTTTTTTTTTTTTAGGAACATGAAACTTGAAACTATTAAAGAAAAATCTTTTTATAGCTTTCTTTTAGAAATGTATATGAAACACCTACTCTAAATGAGGAGTGAAGAGAATCTTTTTGAATTTTTAAACTTCTTTAAAAAATGAAATCTATGATTACCGAAAAATATTTTTGAATTTTTTTATTATTTTAGTTTTTTTTTTTTTTTTTTTTTTTTTTTTTCAGTCCGTCAAATGACCACGTTACCCTTAAAAATGCAACAGTTAGCACGTAGGGATGCTTTAAAGGTGAGTCTCCTATAAAGGACCAAGTAGGCCCCACTAGGTCTCAATATGATGCACATAAGTATGACCTAAGGGCTGACCTACGTTGTGGTTCACTAACAAGGCTGTTCGGGGGAGCGTATGGTCGATAGTGGTTGCTTTGCTTTCCACCTACTCCATAACACCGACGGCTCCCCCCCTAAAATAAGGGTGACTCAAACTAGAGGTCGTGTACAACACGTGTACTACGAACTTGTTGCAGAAAGAAGGCCGGGGGGTGGACTCATGATGACAGATATAAAGCGGTAACACATAGGACAAATAATATAAACAAAGAGCACGAAAAAGCACAAAAAGTGAAAATAACACAAACAATAACCACAAACAATGTTTATACACTCGTAATGCCAAACAAAGCCTATACGACTCCAAAAATAGCTCGAATTCTGAAAACTCAGCTCCTCTCCCCAGCAGAGTCGCCAGAAGATGTCACACCCCTTTTTTTAAACCGCGTACTCCAAAATATTGGAATATTTTTAAGTTCGAAAAGGGTTTTATTATTTAAGTGACGAAAAATGAAAATTTATTTCGAAAAGAGATTATTTGCATTTTTTATTCAGAGTCGCCACTTGGCATAATCCGGTGTGCCAAGTCACCTTAAAAAAACATCCCTTTTTCGAAACCAATTGACTCTTAAACCGGTTTGCGCACAGAGATTCCGGCTAAGGAATTCTGTTGACCGAGGGGAAGGTGTTAGGCACCCCTCGATCCCGTGGTTCGACCACGGTCGCTTGACGAAGTGTATTGGCTATTTTTTTTTTTTTTGGCATTATAAAGTGTATAAACCACAAAAACAAAGCATGCAAAAACAATCAAACAAACAAAACGAAACAAACCGAAATGTAAATCCAGTCCAATTATTACAACCCGAAAACAGAAAAGAACTGAAAATAAACCTACGCTAAATCTAAACTAATGCTTTACCCGATGCCTCGGGCCTTCATCGCAGACGTCCTCCGGGTACAAGGTACTTCGGGGCATTCCCCGGACAAATCAATACAAATCCTTCGGGGCATTCCCCGGCCAAATGAGTACATTTTAAACTTTTCATATAATAAAGTAAAAGTATCGTTCAAGCACATATTCAAAACACCCCAACAAATTGTTATTCCTAAATTTGCCTGCCCGTCCTACGTTTGCCTATGCGTTCTCGACTAAAGACATAATTCCATCACATTTCCTTATACCGAATAGAACAAATACAACAAACCAGCGTTAATCTACGTTCAACTTTTATCAATTCCTCCATTGCTTCCCCAAATATCCTTATCAATCCATTAAAAACATGATCAAATTCAATCTTCGATACACCAAAAATCAACCCCCCCGAACATCAGGATCATAACAATCACATCAACAAAGTCCGACAAAACATAATCACATCAAACATAATCACAGCTAATTCAATATACCAAGATAAATAAAAGAGAGCGGGTTTAAGGAAATGGACCTCGATAGAACGCTTTGTCGATAATAAGAAAAATCCGAAGACCCAAACTCGATCGGGGAACCTCACGACGAACCAAACCAGACTTGGTATTAAAATAATAATCCGGACAGCTCCAAAACCCGTGAATAACAGACTTTTACTATACGAAACCCAAACGAGAATGACAACCCAATTCGATAAAGACGATTCGAGATCTACTATCGACAACGAAACATGACATAGTCGAAATCAAAATCAACCAACAATAGCAGAAAACCAAAAATCCAGCAGATCGAGCCCCGGTGACGGAGAACGACGGCGGCAGGTCTAGGCGGTGACGGAGATACGGCGGCGGCCGATATCCGAGGTCGGCCGGTTCGCCGGTTGCTTCGCCGGACGGGTGGGGATGGAGCTGACCGACGCGCCGCGGCCGGATCTGGCCGATCCTCAGCCGGCGAACGGCGCTGGTCGCTGACAGCGAGAGCCGGCAGGTCTGAGCGGCGCCGTTGTCACCAGAATGATGGAACGATGGCAGCGACGGCGTGGTTTCGCTGTTTACCGGCCGGAGAGAGAGGTTGAAAGGAGGGTCTCGGCCGAGCCGGCGCTGGAGATCCGGTCAGGTCCGGTCGGCGAAACGGTGAGAGAGACGATGGAGAGACGACGGCGATGTAGCCGCCGTCGATACTGAGATCCGAGAGAGATCGGGGAGAGAGTTTATAGAGAGAGAGCTTATCTCGAGAGAGAGAGAGAGTCTCTAGAGAGAGGAAAAAAATCTGATGGTTTTTTTTTTGTGTTTTCTTTTTTCTTTTTTAATCTCTATATCCCTTTAAATTGTGTAGGTGTAGGTATATATATATTTTTGAGCTTTCTTACTTGACAAGAAAAGAGAGTGGGGGGGTGGGGTAACGTGGGGTAGGGGGGAAAAGGTAAAAATGAGTAGAAATTAATATTTGGGCGGACAAAATTACGTGTCTACAATCCCCAACCTCCCTGTCACACCCTGGTCAATTTTTGTCTCACAACATACTCGGACCCCAGGCCTACCCCCAAGATCGTGGGCTATAGCACACTAAGTTTGCTCGAAAATGCCCCATTCGCACCGTTTCACTCATTTGTCCACCCAAATGCCACAAAAAATTAAACGGACTGGGACGATACCCAACCACCCTGGAATGCCCCGATCAATTTTAGGCCTACAGTACACCCGGACCCTTGGCCCACCCCTAAAACCATTGACTATAGCACACTGATTTGGCTCGAAAATGCCCTGTTCGCGTAGCTTCGCCCGTTTGTCCACTCAAATGGCCACAAAAAATTAAACGGAACACACTGGGATGATCCCCAATATCCCTGGCATGCCCCGGTCAACTTTTGGCCCACAACACGCTCGGACCCCAGGCCCACCCCCAAAACCGTGGGCTATAGCTCACCGATTTGGCTAGAAAATGCCCTATTTGCATTATTTTTCCCGTTTGTCCACCCAAATGGCCATGAAAATTTAAACAGACCATACTGAAACTATCCCCAACCTCCCTATCATGCTCTGATCAATTTTAGGTCCACAGCACGCTCGGACCCAGGGCCCACCCCCAAAACCGTAATCAATAGCACACCGATTTTGATAGAAAATGCTCCATTGGAGCCGTTTCGCCCGTTTGTTCACCCCAAATGGCCACAAAAAGATAAACGAACCACACTGGGACGATCCCCATCCTCCCTGGCATGTCCCGCTCGATTTTTAGCCCGCAGTACGCCCAGATCCTAGGTCCACCCCTAAAATCATGAGCTACAACACACCAATTTAGTCTAAAAATGCCCCGTACACGCCGTTTCGCCCATTTGTCCACCCAAATGGCCACAAAAATTTAAAAGAACCATACTGGAATGATCCCCAACTTCTCTGACATGCCTCAGTTGATTTTCAGCCCACAGCATGCCTGGATCCCGAGCCCAACCCCAAAACCGTAGGCTATAGCGCACCGATTTAGCCCAAAAATACCTCGTTTACACCGTTTTGCCCATTTGTCCACCCAAACGGCCATTAAAAATTAAACGGACCATGCTAGGACAATTTCCACTCTTTGGCTCGCCCCGGTCTATTTTCATCCTACAACACACCCGGACCCTAGGTCCACCCATGAAATCGTAGGGCTATATCACACCGATTCGGCCCAAAAATGCCCCATTCTCCCCAGTTTGCCAATTTATCCACCCAAATGATAACGCTCAATCTACAGCTCTTGTGAGTGTAAAGCGGTCGTTTGTCAAATATAGAACCCAACCTGGGTTGGGTGTCGATCCCACAGGGAATAGCTTGGCCAACAAGTAAGTAAAATTACTAAACTTTTGGTGCAAGTCTCGTAAGAAGGGGGGAGTCTTATCGTGCAAGTAATGTAAACAAAAGCTGAAAATAATAAAGTAAAGAGAGAGAGATTGTTACGTAGGTTGACAACAATGAGAATTGAAGCGTTGGGGTTATGTCCACCTTCTGAGGTATACGTCTCTATTGGCTATGAGTGTGTAGAATTGTGACATGCATGTGCTTATAGAGAATTGTATTCTATGGTAAATCCAAGCGTCTCTCGACCTCAACAAGGACTATTTCACTTTAACTCTCTCGAGCTTAAAGCGTGTCTAACGGTACAAATTCTCCAAGAGGTTAGTCCAGTTACGACACTAGCTTTTTAATAGGAAAGGGTGTCCTACTACCATGACATTATCTCTTTTCCAGACAAATAACCTTTCTCTCGAACAAGTTAAATGTTAGACTGGCGTATTCTTGCGTTTGCAACCGCAAAGAATGTAGATTAAGATGAAGAGAATAATGATTTAAGCAATATACGTGTCACGAACTCATAAACTCACAGCAATAGATAGTATCTCATTCGGCTTCCATAACCCCAACAGAGAGGTTTAGTTACCCATGAATGCGAAGGAGATCACGATTGACATTGTTTTTATATCACAATATTGAGTAATGGCGTGTAGATCAAGTGATAGGCGTGAGGCGTGATTCCTTAGCAAGTAACGTTTCTCTTGTTGCAGAAATTAAGAATTGAATAGATGAATAGAAGAAGAAAAATAGAATTAATGGAAAGATTAGAAGAGTTGTAGAATTGTTGTGGTGGAAGAAGAGAGGGATGGAAGAATGTATTGTGGTGAGGGATGAATAAAAATCTCTAGCATGATAGGGTATTTATAATACTCATATCCTACTCCTACTAAGCTAATGAAATAAATAACCAAATCCTACTAGGCTAATGGAATACTTAACCCAAGTGTACTAGGTTAATGTAACATTATCATAATCCAAATAAACTAATGAAATACATAACCCAATTGTACTAGGTTAATGTATCATTGTCCAAATCCAGCTATGTGTCTGTAAGTCCCTAAAGTCTTCAGAAATACTGTTTTAGCCCGGGACAGATTTTCCATGCAACAGTTTTGGTCCAGGTCCCCAAAGTCTTCAGAAATGCTGTTTTAGCCCGGGACAGATTTTTCATGCAGCAGTTTTGGTCCTTAGGCGTCCACACTCCCTTTCCTTCCTTCGTGAGCTTTCTTTTGCATCAAGTAAGCCATAAAATGCTGAATTATGCATCATTTATACCTGAAACTTTACTAATCATGTTTGTTAGCTCATTTATAGGAAAAAGGACTAAAAGTGCATGAAATATATAGTTTGTTCTCAAAACTAGGCTAAAATATGGGCAAAATATATTGATATAGGCGTGTAAATTCGCTTATCATCACCAAACGGGCACCAAAAATTAAACAGACCATGCTAGCATGATCCTCAACATCCCTGGCGTGCCTCGATCCATTTTTGGCTCACAGCACGCTCGGACCCTTGGCCTACCCCAGAAACCATGGGCTAAGCACACTGATTTGGCCCAAAAATATCCCGTTCGAGCCGTTTCACCCTTTTGTCCACCCAAATAGCCACGAAAAATTAAATGGACCACACTGGGATGATCCCCAACCTACAAGGCATGCCCCGTTCAATTTTTGGAGCACAGAACGCCCGAACCCCGGGCCCTCACCCGAAACCGTTGGCTATAGCACACCAATTTGGATCGAAAATGCCCTGATCACACTGGGACAATCCCCAATTTCTCTGGCATACACCGGTCAATTTTCATCTCACAGGATGCCCGGAGCTTGGACCCACCCCCAAAATGGTAGGCTATAGCATGCTGATTTGGCCCGACAAAACCTCGTTCGACCGTTTTGCCAGTTTGTCCACCCAAATAGCCACAAAAATTTAAACAAACTACATTAGGATGATACCCAATCTCCCTGGCACAGCCTCGTCAATTTTTGGCCCACAACAGGCCTAGACCCTGGGCCCACCCCCAAAACTGTGGGCTATAGCACATTGATTTGGCCAAAAAATTCCTCGTTCGCGTCATTTTGCCCGTTTGTCTACCCAAATGGCAAAAAAAAATTAAGCGGACCAAACTAGGATGATCCCTAACCTCCCTCTCATGCCCTGATCAATTTTTAGCCCACAGCACGCCCGGACCCTAAGCCCACCCCCAAAACCATTAGCTAAAGCACACCGATTTGGTCCGAAAATACTCCGTTCACGCTGTTTCGAACGTTTTTCCACCCAAATAGCTACAACAATTTAAACGGATCACACTGAGATGATTCCTAACCTCAGTTTCACACCCTGGTCAATTTTTGGCCCACAGCTTGCCTAGACCTTGGGCCCACCCCCGTAACTGTGACCTATAGGACACTGATTTGGTCCGAAAATGCCCCGTTCGTGCTGTTTTGCCCGTTTGTCCATCCAAATGGCCATGAAAAATTAAATGGACCATACTGGGACTATCCCCAGCCTCCTTGGAATGCCTCGGTCAATATTCGGCCTACAAAACACCCGGACTCCAGGCCCACCCCCAAAATCGTGGGCTATAGCTCACTGATTTGGCTAGAAAATGCCCTATTTGCATTATTTTTCCCATTTGTCCACCCAAATGGCCATGAAAATTTAAACAGACCATACTGAAACTATCCCCAACCTCCCTATCATGCCCTGATCAATTTTAGGTCCACAGCACGCTCGGACCCCGGGCCCACCCCCAAAACTGTAATCAATAGCACACCGATTTTGACAGAAAAAGCTCCATTCAAGCCATTTCGCCCGTTTGTTCACCCCAAATGGCCACAAAAAGATAAACGAACCACACTGGGATGATCCCCAACCTCCCTGGCATGTCCCGCTTGATTTTTGGCCTGCAGTACGCCTAGATCCTAGGTCCACCCCTAAAATCATGAGCTAAAACATACCAATTTAGTCTAAAAATGCCCCGTACACGCCGTTTCGCCCATTTGTCCACCCAAATGGCCACAAAAATTTAAACGGACCATACTGGAATGATCCCCAACTTCTCTGACATGCCTCAGTTGATTTTCAGCCCACAGCATGCCTGGATCCTGAGCCCAACCCCAAAACCGTAGGCTATAGCGCACCGATTTAGCCCAAAAATACCTCGTTCACACCGTTTTGCTCGTTTGTCCACCCAAACGGCCATTAAAAATTAAACGGACCATGCTAGGACAATTTCCACACTCTTTGGCTCGCCCCGGTCTATTTTCATCCTACAACACACCCGGACCCTTGGTCCACCGATGAAATCGTAGGGCTATATCACACCAATTTGGCACAAAAATGCCCCATTCTCCCCAGTTTGCCAATTTATCCACCCAAACGGGCACCAAAAATTAAACAGACCATGCTAGCATGATCCTCAATATCCCTGGCATGCCTTGATCCATTTTTGGCTCACAGCATGCTCGGACCCTTGGCCTACCCCAGAAACCATGGGCTAAGCACACTGATTTGGCCCAAAAATATCCCGTTCGAGCCGTTTCACCCTTTTGTCCACCCAAATAGCCACGAAAAATTAAATGGACCACACTGGGATGATCCCCAACCTACAAGGCATGCCCCGTTCAATTTTTGGAGCACAGAACGCCCGAATCCCGAGCCCTCACCCGAAACCGTTGGCTATAGCACACCAATTTGGATCGAAAATGCCCTGATCATGTCGTTTCGCCAGCTTGTCCACCCAAATAGCTACAAAAAATTAAACGGACCACACTGGGACAATCCCCAATTTCTCTGGCATGCACCGGTCAATTTTCATCCCACAAGATGCCCGGAGCTTGGACCCACCCCCAAAATGGTAGGCTATAGCATGCTGATTTGGCCCGAAAAAACCTCGTTCGGCCGTTTTGCCAGTTTGTCCACCCAAATAGCCACAAAAATTTAAACAAACTATATTGGGATGATACCCAATCTCCCTGGCACAGCCTCGTCAATTTTTGGCCCACAACAGGCCTAGACCCTGGGACCACCCCCAAAACTGTGGGCTATAGCACACTGATTTGGCCAAAAAATTCCTCGTCCGCGTCATTTTGCCCGTTTGTCTACCCAAATGGCAACAAAAAATTAAGCGGACCAAACTAGGATGATCCCCAACCTCCCTCGCATGCCCTGATCAATTTTTATCCCACAGCACGCCCGGACCCTAAGCCCACCCCCAAAACCATAAGCTAAAGCACACCGATTTGGTCCGAAAATGCTCCGTTCACGCTGTTTCGCACGTTTTTCCACCCAAATAGCTACAACAATTTAAATAGATCACACTGAGATGATTCCTAACCTCACTTTCACACCCTGATCAATTTTTAGCCCACAGCATGCCTAGAACTTGGGCCCACCCCCGTAACTGTGAGCTATAGGACACTGATTTGGTCCGAAAATGCCCTGTTCGTGCTGTTTTGCCCGTTTGTCCATCCAAATGGCCATGAAAAATTAAATGGACCATACTGGGACTATCCCCAGCCTCCTTGGAATGCCTCGGTCAATATTCGGCCTACAACACACCCGGACTCTAGGCCCACCACCGAAACCATGGGCTATAGCACACTGATTTTGCCCGAAAATTCCACGTTTGTGCCATTTTGCCCGTTTGTCTACCCAAATAGCCATGAAAAATTAAACGGATCACACTGTGACCATATTCAACCTCCCTGGCAGTCCCCGACTTATATTTTGCCCACAGAACGCCCAGAACAAGGGCTCACCCCTAAAACTATGGGCTATAGCTCACCAGTTTTGCCCGGAAATGCCTCATTCATGCTATCTCGCCTATTTGTCCACCTAAATAGACATGAAAAATTAAACGGACCACACTGGGATGATCCCAAACATCCTTGGCATGGCTCAATCGATTTTCGGCCCACAGAACCCCCGAACCCCAGGCCCACCCCTAAAACCGTGGGCTATAGCACATAGTTTTAGGCCAAAATGCCCTGTTTGTGCAGTTTTGTCCGTTTGTCCACCCAAATGGCTACAAAATTTAAACGACCACAAAAAGAAGATCCCTAACCTCTTTGGAATACCCTAGATGATTTTTGACCCATAGCAAGCCCGGACCCTAGGCCCACCCCCAAAACCATCGGGTATAGGCCACCAATTATCCCCAAAAATATCGCATTCGCATCGTTTTGCCCGTTTGTCCAAAAAAATAGCCACAAAAAATTAAACCAACCACATTGGGATAATCCCCAACCTTACTGTAATGCCTCAATTGATTTTTGGCCCACAGCACACTCAGACCTCGGGCCCACCCCAAATATTGTGGGCTATAACATACCGATTTGGCTCAAAATTGCCCTGTTCGCACCATTTTACCCGTTTGTCCACCCAAATGGCAACAAAAATTTAAACGGACCATACTGGGATGATACCCAACCTCCCTAGAATACCTTAGTCGATTTTCAGCCCACAACACACCCGAACCCTGGGCCCACCCTCGAAACCGTGGGCTATAGCACATCAATTTTGCCAAGAAATACCCCATTCACGCCGTTTCGCCCGTTTGTCCAATCAAATGGCCATGAAAAATTAAACAGGCCATACTGGAAGGATCCCCAACTTCCCTGGCATGCCTCAGTCAATTTTTGGCCTACAGCATGCCCAAACCCCGAGCCCACCCCCAAAATTGTGGGATATAGCATACTGATTAGGCGCAAAAATGCCCCATTCGCGCTGTTTTGCCTGTTTGTCCTCCCAATTGGCCACGAAAAATTAAACGAAAAACACTGGGATGATCCCCAACCACCCTAGCTTGTCCTGATTGGTTTTCAGCCCACAGCATGCTCGGACCCCTATTCCACCCCCAAAATCATTGGCTATAGCACACTGATTTGGCCTGAAAATGCCCCGTTGGCATAGTTTTGCCTGTTTGTCCATCCAAATGGCCACAAAAAATTAAACGGAACACACTGGGATGATCCCTAACCTCCCTGGCATACCTCAGCCAATTTTTGGCCCACAACACACCTGGACCCCAGGCCCACACCCGAAACCATAGGCTATAGCACACCGATTTGGCCCATAAATACCCTGTTCACGCAGTTTTTCCCATTTAACCACATAAATGGCCACAAAAAATTAAACGGACCACACTAGGATGATCCCTAACCTCCCTGGCATGCCCAGGTCAATTTTTGGACCACAACACGCCCAAACCCCGGGCCCACACCCGAAACCATAGGCTATAGCACATCAATTTGACCTAAAAATGCCTCATTGAAGCCATTCTACCCGTTTTTCCTTCCAAATGGCCACAAAAAATTAAATAGACCACACTGGGATGATCCCCAACCTCCTTGGCTCGCCCCAGTAAATTTTTGGCCCACAACAAGCCCGGACCCCGAGCCCATATCACGCCAAGATCTTTGTCCCACATCCGAAACCATAGGCTATAGCACACCGATTTAGCCCGAAAATACCCCGTTCATGTCATTTTCCCATTTGTCCACCCAAATAGCCACGAAAAATTAAACGGACCACACTGAGATGATACCCCACCTCCCTGGCATGCTCCGATCAATTTTCGACCCACAGCACACCCGGACCTCGGGACCACCCCCAAAATCATGGGCTACAACCCACCAATTTGGCTTGAAAATGCCCCGTTCTTGCTGTTTCAGCCGTTTGTCCACCCAAATGGCCGCAAAAGTTTAAACGAACCACACTAGGATGATCCCAAACCTCCCTGGAATGCTCTGAGTGATTTTTGGCCAACAACAAGTTTGGACCCTGGGCCCACCCCCAAAATCATGGGCTATAGCACACCGATTTGGCCTAAAAATGCCCCATTCTCATCGTTTTGTCCGTTTGTCCACCAAAATAGCCATGAAAAAACAAACGGACCACACGATGGTGATCCCTAACTTTCTTGGCATGCCTCGATCAATTTTTGGCCCACAACATGCTCAAACCCCAAGCCCACCCCCAAAACCATGGGCTATAGCACATCAATTTGGCTTGAAATTGCCCTGTTCACAACATTATGCCCATTCGTCTACCTAAATGGCCATAAAAATGTAAACGGACCATACTGGGATGATCTTCAACCTCCCTGGCATGCCCCGGTTAATTTTTGACCCACAACACTCTCGAACCCCAGGTCCACCCCTAAAATCGTGGGCTATAGCACACTGATTTGGCCTAAAAATTCCCCGTTCGCATTGTTTTGTCCATTTGTCCACCCAAATAGCCACAAAAAATTAAACGGACCGCACTAGGATGATCTTCAAACTCCCTGGCATGGCCCGGTCAATTTTTCACCCACAGCACGCTCGGACCCCAGGCCCTCCCCTAAAATATTAGGCTATAGAATACCGATTTGGCGTGAAATGGACCGTTCACGCCGTTTCGCTCGTTTTCCTGCCCAAATAGCCACGAAAATTTAAACCTGCCACACTGGTACGATCACAAACCTCCCTGGCATGCCCCGGTCAATTTTTGGACCACAGCACGCCTGGACTCCTGGCCTACACCCGTAACTGTGAGCTATAGCACACTGATTTAGCCTGTAAATGCCTTGTTCGCACTGTTTCGCCTAGTTGTCCACCCAAATTCCACGAAAAATTAAACGGGCCATACTGGGATAATTGCTCACCTCCCTGGCATGCCTCGGTCAATTTTTGGCACCTAACATGCTCCGACCTTGGGGCAACCCCTAAAATCGTGGGATATAGCACATCGATTTAGCTCAAAAATGACCCGTTCGTGCGGTTTTGCCCGTTTATCCACCCAAATGGCCATAAAAAATTAAACGGACCTCACTGTGACCATCCCCAACCTCCCTAATAGGCCCTGGTAATTTTTGTCCTATAGCACACCCATAACCCGTGCCCACTCGCAAAAAACGTGGTCTATAGTACACCAATTTGGCCCAGAAACACATTATTCACGATGTTTCACCCGTTTGTAAACCCAAATGGCCATGAAAAATTAATCGGATCACACTGGGATGATCCTCAATATCTCTGGCACACCTCGATAGATTATTGGCCCACAGCACGCCCAGATCTCGGGTGCACCGCCAAGACCGTCGGCTATAGCACACCAATTTGGTTCAAGAATGCCCCGTTTGCGCCTTTTCGCTCGTTTGTCCACCCAAATAGCCAAAAAAATTTAAACAAACCATACTGGGAGGATGCCTAACCTCCCTGGAATACCCAGATGATTTTTCGTCCACAACAAGCCCAGACCCCAGGCCCACCCCCGAAACCATGGCCTATAGCCTACCGATTTCCCCGAAAATGTCCTATTTACGTTATTTTGCCTGTTTGTCCACCAAAATAGCCATAAAAAATTAAACCGACCACACTGGGATGATCGGAAACCTCGCTGCCATGCGTCGATTGATTTTTGCCCCACAACATGCTCAGACCCTGGGCCCGCCCCCAAAACCGTAGGCTATAGCACACTGATTTGGCTAAAAAATGCCCTATTCACGCTGTTTCGCCTGTTTGTCCACCCAAATAGCCACAAAAATTTAAACGAACCACATTGGAATGATCCTAAACATCCCTAGCATGCCTTGGTCAATTTTTAGCGCATAGCACGCCCAGACCCTAGGACCACCACTAAAATCGTGGGCTATAGCCCACCAATTTAGCCCTAAAATGCCTCGTTCGCAGCGTTTCGCCTGTTTGTCAACCCAAATGGTCACAAAAATTAAACGGACCACACTAGGAAGATCCCCAACTTCACTAGCATGCCTCGATCGATTTTTGGCCCTCCCCACACCCAGACCCCAGGCCCATCCCCAAAATCATGGGTTATATCACACTGATTTGGCACAAAAATGCCCCATTTGCATCGTTTCGCCCGTTTGTCCATCCAAATGGCCACGAAAAATAAAATGGACCACACTGGGATGATCCCCAACCTCCCTAACATACCCCGATCGATTTTTAGACCACATCACGCCCGGACCCCTAGCCCACCCCCAAAATCGTTGGCTATAGCACACTGATTTGGCATGAAAATGCCCCGTTCGCGCAGTTTTACCCGTTTGTCCAACCAAATAGCCAAAAAAAATTAAATGGGCCACACTAGGATGATCACCAACCTCCATAGCATGCCCCGGTTAATTTTTGGCCCACGACACGCCCGGACCTCGGGCCCACCCCCGAAATCACGGGCTATAATAGCACACCAATTTGGCCTGAAAATGCCCCATTTGCGCCGTTTCGCTCGTTTGTCCACCCAAATAGCCAAAAAAATTTAAACAAACCCTATTGGGAGGATGCCTAACCTCCCTGGAATACCCCAGATGATTTTTGGCCCACAACAAGCCCGGACCCCAGGCCCACCCCCGAAACCATGGCCTATAGCCTACCGATTTCCCCAAAAATGTCCCATTTATGTCATTTTGCCTGTTTGTCCACCAAAATAGCCATAAAAAATTAAACCGGCCACACTGGGATGATCGACAACCTCGCTGCCATGCCTCGATTGATTTTTGCCCCACAACATGCTCGGACCCTGGGCCCGCCCCCAAAACTGTAGACTATAGCACACTGATTTGGCTCAAAATTGCCCTATTCACGCTGTTTCGCCTGTTTGTCCACCCAAATGGCCACAAAAATTTAAACGAACCACATTGGAATGATCCCTAGCATGCCTTGGTCAATTTTTAGCCCGTAACACGCCCAGACCCTAGGACCACCACAAAAATCGTGGGCTATAGCCCACCAATTTAGCCTAAAAATGCCTCGTTCACGCCGTTCCGCTTGTTTGTCAACCCAAATGGCCACAAAAATTAAACGGACCACACTGGGAAGATCCCCAACTTCACTAGCATGCCTCGATCGATTATTGGCCCTCCCCACACCCGGACCCCAGGCCCACCCCCAAAATCATGGGTTATAACACACTGATTTAGCCCAAAAATGCCCCATTTGCATCGTTTCGCCTGTTTGTCCATCCAAATGGCCACAAAAAATAAAATGGACCACACTGGGATGATCCCCAACCTCCTTGGCATACCCCAATCGATTTTTAGACCACAGCACACCCGGACCCCTAGCCCACCCCCAAAATCGTTGGCTATAGCACACTGATTTGGCATGAAAATGCTCCGTTCACGCAGTTTTACCCGTTTGTCCAACCAAATAGCCAAAAAAATTAAATGGGCCACACTAGGATGATCCCCAACCTCCATAGCACGCCTCGGTTAATTTTTGGCCCACTACACGCCCGGACCTCGGGCCCACCCCTGAAATCACGGGCTATAATAACACACCAATTTGGCCTGAAAATGCCCCGTTCGTGCAATTTCGCCCGTTTTTCCACCCAAATGGCCACAAAAAATTAAACAGGCCACATTGGATGATCCCCAACCTCCCTGGCACAACTCAATCAATTTTCAACCCACAACACGCCAGAACCCTGGGCCCACCCCTAAAATCATGGGCTATAGCACACCGATTTGGAAAGAAAATACCCCGTCCGCACCGTTTTGCCTGTTTGTCCACCCAAATGCCCATAAAAAATTAAACGGACCTCACTGGGACGATCCTCAACACCCTGGCATACCTCGGTCGATTTTTGTCTTGCAGCACGCCCGGACCCCGGGCCCACTCCCAAAAATGTGGGCTATAGCACGCTAATTTGGCCCAAAAATGCCCCGTTTGCGCCGTTTCACTTGTTTATCTAACCAAATGGCCACGAAAATTTAAACAGACCACAATGGGATGATCCCCAACCTCCCTGGCATATCCCTATCAATTTTTAACCCATAGCACGCCCAAACCCAGGTCCTACCGCTAAAATCGTGGGATATAGCACACCGATTTAGATAGAAATCTCCCTGCTCACGCCGTTTTACCCTTTCTTCTACCCAAATGACCACAAAATATTAAATGGACTTCACTACGACGATCCCCAACCTCCCTGGCATGCCTAGTTGATTTTCAGCCCACAGCACGCCCGGACCCCAGGTCCATCTCTAAAACCGTGGGCTATGGCACACTGATTTGGCCTGAAAATGCCCTGTTCACGCCGTTTTGCCAGATTGTCCACTAAAATAGTCATGAAAGTATAAACAGACCACACTGGGATGATTCCCAACCTCTCTAGCATGCCTCAGTCAATTTTTGGCCAACAGCATGCCCAAACCCCGAGCCCACCCCCAAAACTGTGGTCTATCGCACACCAATTTAGCCCAAAAATGCCTCGTTCACGCCGTTACGCCCGTTTGTCCTCCAAAATAGCCACAAAAAATTAAACAGACCACAATGGGATGATCCCCAACCTCCTTGGCACACTCCGATCAATTTTTGGCCCACAACACGTTCAAACCATAGTTCGACCCCCAAAACCATGGGCTATAGCACACCAATTTGACCCAAAAATGCCTCATTTGCGTCTTTTTCCCATTTGTCAACCCAAATGGCCAAGAAAAATTGAACGGACCACACTATGATAATACCCAACCTCCCTGGTACGCCCCGATTGATATTTGGCCTACAAGACGCCCGGACCCTGGGTCCACCCCTAAAACCGTAGGCTATAGCATACCGATTTAGCTCGAAAATTATCCGCTTGCGCCGTTTTGCCCATTTGTCCACCCAGATGGCTACACAAAAAAAAGGGACTGCAGTAGGATGATCCCAACCACCTTGGCACCCCGCGATCAATTTTTTCCCACAGAACATTTGAACCCCTGGCCCACCCCCGAAACCGTTGGCTACAACACATCGATTTGGCCCAAAAATACCCCATTCACACAATTTTGCCCGTTTATCCACCCGAATGGCTATGAAAAATTAAATGGACCATACTGGGATGATACCTATCCTCCCTATCATGCCCTGGTCAAATTTTGACCCACAACACGACCATATCCTAGGCCCATAGCCAAAACCATAGGCTATAGCACACCGATTTTGCCCGAAAATGGCTTGTTCGCGCTATTTCGCACGTTTGTCCACCCAAATTGCCATGAAAAATTAAACGGACCATACTGAGATGATCCCAAACCTCCTAGGCTTGCCCCGGTCAATTTTTGGCCCACAATTCGCACAGACCCCAGGCCCACACCCGAAAACATAGGCTATAGCACAATGATTTGGCCCAAAAATGCCCCATTCATGAGTTTCGCCCGTTTAACCTCCCATATGGCCACAAAAAACTAAATGGACCATACTGGGATGCTCCCTAACCTCTCTGGCATGACCCAATCAATTTTTGGCCCACAGCACGCCCAGAGCTCAGGCCCATACCTAAAACCATAGGCTATAGCACAACAATTTTGCTCAAAAATGCCCCGTTCGTGCCATTTTGCCCGTTTGTCCACCTAAATGGCCACGAAAAATTAAACGGACCAAACTGAAATGACCCCAACCTCCTTGGAATTACCCAATTTATTTTTGTATTATAACATGCCCAAACCCCGAGCCCACCCCCAAAAACGTGGGCTATAGCACAACAATTTAGCCAAAACATGCCCTGTTCATGCCGTTTCGACCATTAGTCTACCCAAATGGTTACAAATATTTAAAAGGACCATACTGGGATGATCCCCAACCTCACTGACATGCCCCAGTCAATTTTTGGCCCATAGGACACCTGGACCTCAAGCCCACCCCTGAAATCGTGATCTATAAGCACACCGAGTTGTCCCAAAAATGCCCCATTTATGCCGTTTTGCCTGTTTGTCCACCCAAATGGCCACGAAAAATTATACAGACCATATTAGGACAATCCTCAACATCCCAAGTATGCCGCGATCGCTTCTTAACCTACAGAAAGCCCGGACCCCAGGCTTACCCATAAAACCGTGTAGCACACTGATTTAGCCCAATAACGCCGTGTTCACGTTGTTTTTCCTGTTTATCCAGCCAAATACCCATGAAAAATTAAATGGACCACACTGAGATGATCCCCAAACTCCCTGGAAATCTTTGGTCAATTTTTTCCCCACAGTACTCCCGGGCCCACCCCCAATACCGTGGGCTATAGCATATCGATTTGGCTTGAAAATGCCCCGTTCGCACCGTTTCGCCCATTTGTTCACCCAAATAGCCACAAAAATTTAAGAGGACCAAACTGGGATGATCTCCAATCTCCCTGGAAAACCCCGAACGATTATCGGCCTACAACAAGCTCGGATCCCGGGCATACCCCCGAAACCGTAGGCTATAGCACACCGATTTGGCCAAAAAATGCCCCATTCGCATCATTTCGCCCGTTTGTCTACCAAAATGGCCAAAAAAATTAATCAGACCATACTGGGGTGATAATAAGCCTCCCCAGCATGCCTCGATTGATTTTTCACCCACAGCACACTTGAACCTCGGGCCCAACCCCGAAATCGTAGGATAAAAGCACATTGATTTGGCTTAAAAATGCCCTGTTCATGCCATTTCGCCCGTTTGTCCACCCAAATGGTCACGGACATTTAAATAGACCACACTGGGACTATCCCCAACCTACATAGCACACCCCGATCAGTTTTTGACCCACAGCACGCCCGAACCCTGGACCCACCCCCAAAACTAGGGGCTATAACACACCAATTTTGCTAAAAAATGCTCCGTTTGCGTAATTTCGCCTTTTTGTCCACCAAAATAGCCATAAAAATTAAACGAACCACACTGGGAAGATCCCCAACCTCCCTGACATGTCCCAGTCAATTTTGGTCTACAACACGCTCGAACCCAGGGCCTACCATCGAAACCATGGGCTATAGCACAACAATTTGTCCTGAAAATGCCTCGTTAGCACCGTTTTGCCTGTTTGTCCACCTAAATAGCCACGGAAATTTAAATAGACCACACTAGAACGATCCCCAACCTCCCTAAAAGGCCTCAGTTGATTTTTAGCCCACAGCATACCCAAACCCAGAGCCCACCCCCAAACCGTGGGTTATAGCACACCGATTTAGCCGAAAAATTCCCCGTTCACATAATTTCACCCGTTTGTCCAGCCAAATAACCAAAAAAATTAAATGGAACACACTTGGATGATCCCCAACATCCTTGGCATAATTCGATAGATTTTTGGCCTACCCCTAAATCTGTGGCCTATAGCACACCGATTTGGCCTGAAAATGCCCCGCTAGCACCATTTAGCCTGTTTATCCACCCAAATGGCCACAAAAATTTAAATGGATAATACTGGACCAATACCAACCTCCCTGGAATGCCCCAGATGTTTTTTGGCAACAAAAATCCTGAAACTAGGGCCCACCCCCAAAATCATGGGCTATAGCACACCGATTTGGCCCAAAAATGTCCCATTCGCGTCGTTTTGCTCGTTTTTCCACCAAAATGGCCACAAAAAATCAAATGGACCATACTAGGATGATCCCTAACCTCCCTGGCATGCCTCGATTAATTTTTGGCCCACAGCACGCTCGAACCCCTAGCCTACCCCCAAAACCGTGGGCTATAGTACACTGATTTGGCTAAAAAATGCCCCATTTACCCCGTTATGCTCGTTTGTCCACCCAAATGGCTATAAAATTTTAAACGGATCAGACTAGGATGATCCCGAACCTCCCTAGCATGGCCCGATCGATTTTTGGCACACAGTACGCCTGGACCCAGGGCCTAACTACGAAACTGTGGGCTATACACACCGACTTTTCCTGAAAATACCCCATTCATGCTAATTTGCCCGTTTGTCTACCTAAATGGCCACGAAAAATTAAATGGACCATACTGGGAAGATCCCCAACCTCCCTAGCATGCTCTGGTCGATTTTTGACCTACAGCACACCCGAACCACAGACCCACCCCCGAAATCGTGGGCTATAGCACACTGATTTAGCCCAAAAATGCCTTGTTCACACCGTTTCACCCATTTGTCCACCTAAATGGCCATGAAAAATTAAACAGACCACACTGATCCCAAACTCCCTCGCATTCCCCAATCAATTTTCGGCCTACAACACGCCTAGACCCGTGGCCCATCTCCGAAACTATTGGCTATAGCACATCGATTTAGCCCGAAAATGCCCTATTCGCGCAGTTTCACCCATTTTTCCACCCAAATGGCCATGAAAATTAAACGTACCACACTAGGATGATCCCCAACCTCCCTGACTTGTACAAAAAATGCTCCGTTCGTGCCGTTTCACCCGTTTGTCCACCCAAATGGCTACAAAAAATTAAACGGTCCATATTGGGATGATCCCCAACCTCCCTGGCATACCCCAGTTGATTTTTGTTGCCCATCACGCCCGGACCTTAGGCCCACCCCCAAAATCGTGTGCTATAGCACTCCGATTTGGCCCAAAAATGTCCTGTTCGCACTGTTTCGCCTGTTTGTCCACCCAAATAGCCACAAAAAATTAAATAGATCATACTGGGATGATCCACAAACTTCCTGTCATGCCTCAATCAATTTTTGGTACACAGCACGCCCAGACACCGCGCCCACCTCTAAAATCATGTATAGCACACCGATTTGGCCCAAAAATGTCCTGTTTGCATCGTTACGTCTGTTTGTCCACCCAAATGGCCACAAAACTTTAAACAAACCATACTGGGATGATCCTTAACCTCTATGGCATACCCCAATTAATTTTTGGTCCACATCATGCCTGGACCGGAGGCCCACCCTCAAAATCGTAGGCTATAGCACACCGATTTTTCCCAATAATGCTCTATTTATACTGTTTTGCCCATTTAACTACCCAAAAGGCCTCAGAAAATTAAAAAGACTATACCGAGATGATCCCCAAACTTCCTGGCATGTCCCGATCAATTTTTGGACGACAACACACCCGGAACCTGGGCCCACCCCAAAACCGTGGGCTAGAGCACACCGATATAGCCTGAAAATCCCTCGCTTGTGTTGTTTCGCCTGTTTGTCCACCCAAACAGCCATAAAAATTAAATGAACCACACTAGGACAATTCCCAACCTCTTCGGCATGCCCCAATCAATTTTCGGCCCTCAGCATGCCCGGACCCCTGGCCCACCCCCAAAACCGTTGGCTATAGCACACTAATTTGGCCCCAAAATACCTAGTTTGTGCAGTTTCAACCGTTTGTCCACTCAAATGATCACAAAATTTTAAACGGACCATACTGTGATGATCCCCAACCTCCCTAACATGCCTTGATATATTTTTGACCCACGGAACTCCCAAACTTCGGGCCCACCCCCAAAACGATGGGCTATAGCACACCTATTTTGCCCGAAAATGCCCTGTTCGTGCCGTTTTGCCCATTTTCCATCCAAATGGCCATGAAAATTTAAATGGACCACACTGGGACATCTGTAACTCCCTGACATGCGTCGATTGATTTTCGGCCCATTACACTCCCGAACCCCAGGTCCACCCCAAAAACTGTGGGCTAAAGCACACCGATTTGGCTCGAAAAATGCCCCGTTTGCGCTGTTTTGTCAGTTTATCCACCCAAATAGCCACAAAAATTTAAATGGACCACAGTGTGATGATCCACAACCTTTCTGGCATGCCCTGATCGATTTTTGTCCCATAGCACGCCCGGACCCCGAGCCCACCCCTGAAATAATGAGCTATAGCACACCGATTTTGCTTGAAAAAGCCCTGTTCGGTCCGTTTCGTCTATTTGTCCATCCAAATGGCCATGAAAAATTCAACGAACCATACTAAGATGATCCCCAACCTCCCTGACACACCTTGGTCAATTTTCAGCCAACACAACACCCAAATCCTGGCCCCACCCTTAAAACCGTGAGTAATAGTGCACCGTTCACGCCGTTTTGCCCGTTTGTCCAATCAAATGGCCACAAAAATTTAAATGAATCACATTGAGATGATCACCAACCTCCCTGTCATGCCCAGGTTGATTTTTTGCCCACAGCATGCCCGGAATCTGGGTCTACCCTTGAAACCGTAGGCTATAGCACACCGATTTGACACGAAAATGCCTCGTTCGTGTTGTTTTGGCCGTTTGTCCACCTAACTAGCCACAAAAAATTAAAAAAACTACACTAGGACGATTCCCAACCTCTCTGGTATTGTCCGTTCAAGTTTCATCCCATAGCACACTCGGACCCCTGGCCCACCCCTAAAACTGTTGGCTACAACACACTAATTTGGCCGGAAAATGTCCCATTCACGCAATTTTCCCGTTTGTCCACCCAAATGGCCACAAAAAATTAAACAGACTATACTGGGATAAACCTCAACCTCCCTGGCATTCCCCGATCAATTTTCAGCCCATAGCACACCCAAACCACTGGCCCATTCCCAAAACTGTGGGCTATAGCACACGATTTAATCTGAACATACCCCGTTCGTGCCGTTTTGCCTGTTGTCCACCCAAATGGCCACGAAAATTTAAACGGACCACACTGGGATGATCCCCAACATCCCTAGCATGCCTAGGTTAATTTTTGGCTTATATCATACCCGGACCCTGGGCCCACCCTCGTAACCGTGAGCTAAAGCACACTGATTTAGCTTAAAAATGCCCCATTCGCGCGTTTCGCCCGTTTGTCCACAAAAATGGCCACAAAAAATAAATGGACCATACTAGGATGATCCCCAACCTCCCTGGCATACCTCGGTTAATTTTTGGACCACAGCTTGCTCGGACCCTGGGCCCAATAGCACACCAATTTGGCTCAAAAATGCCCCGCTCGTGCCATTTCGCCCGTTTGTCCACACAAATGGCTACAAAAATTTAAATGGACCACACTGGGATGATCCCCAACCTCCCTAGCTTGCCTCGATCAATTTTTTACCCAAACCACTCTTGGACCCTGGGCACACCCACTAAACTGCAGGCTATAGCACACCGATTTTGCCCAGAAATGCCCCGTTCGCGTCGTTTTGCCCGTTTGTCCACCCAAATAGCCACGAAATATTAAACAGATCATACTTGGAATATCCCCAACCTCCCTGGCATGCTCTGGATGATTTTTTGCCTACAGCACGCCCGGACCTCGGATCCACCCCCGAAACCATAGCCTATAGCACATCGATTTAGCTCAAAAATGCCCCGTTCACGTCGTTTTGCCCGTTTGTCCACCCAAATAGTTACAAAAAATTAAATGCACCATACTGATCCCAACCTACCTCATATAAAATAATTAATTTCCAGCCTACAGCACGCCCGAGACCCTGTCCCACCCCCAAAACTATAGGTTATAGCACATCATTTTGCCTTGAAAATGCCCTGTTCGCGTAGCTTCACCCGTTTGTCCACCCAAATGGCCAGGATAAATTAAATGGACCACGCTGGGATGATCCTCAATTTCCCTGGCATGCCCCAGTCTATTTTAGGCAGGCAGAACGCCCGAACCCTAAGACAAATCTCAAAATCGTAGGAAATAGCACACCGATTTGGCCCAAAAATGCCCGGTTCGCGCCGTTTCGCCCGTTTGTCTACCCAAAGGTCCATAAAAACATAAACATACCACACTTGGATGATCCCCAACCTCCCTGGCATGCCTCGGTAGATTTTTCGCCCATACCACACCTGGACCCCGAGCCCACCCCTAAATCGTGGGCTATAGCACACTGATTTGAATAGAAAAAGCCCCGTTCGTGCTGTTTCGCCTGTTTATCCACCTAAATGGCTACAAAAAATTAAACAGAACACACTAGGATGATCCCTGACCTCCCTGTCATGCCTCGGTCGATTTTTAGCCAACAGCACGCCCGGACCCTAGGCCCACGCCCAAAATTGTGTGCTATAGCACACCGATTTGGCCCAAAAATGCCTCGGTCGCGCTGTTTCACACATTTGTCCATCCAAATGGCAACAAAAAAATTAAAAAGACCATACTGGGATGATCCCCAACCTCCCTAGCATGCCCCAATTGATTTTCTGCCAGCATAACACCCAGAAACTAGGCCTACCCCAAAATTGTGGGCTATAGCAGACCGATTTGGCTTGAAAATGCCTCGTTTGCATCGTTTCGCTTGTTTGTCCACCCAAATTTCCACAAAATTTAAACAGACCACACTAGGATGATCCTCAACCTCCCTGGCATGCCCAGATCAATTTTTGGCCAACATCACGCCCGAACCCTGGGCCCACCCCCAAAACTGTGGGCTATGCACGCCGATTTTGCCCAAAAATGCCCCACTTATGCCGTTTCGCTTATTTTCCCACCCAAATGGCCACAAAAAAATAAACTGACCATATTGGGATGATAACCAACCTCCCTGGCATGCCTTAGTCAATTTTTGGCCCACAACATACCCAGACCCTGGGCCCACCCCAAAATCATGGGCTATAGCACAACATTTGGCCCAAAAATGCCCCGTTCGCACCGTTTCGCCCGTTTGTCCACCCAAATGGCCATGAAAAATTAAATGAACCATACTAGAAAAATCTCCAACCTCCCTGGCATACCTCAATCGATTTTTGTCCCTCAGAACACCCGGACCCCAGGCCCACCCCCTAAACCATTGGCTATAGCACACCGATTTGGCCCAAAAATACCCCGTTCACGTAGTTTTGACTGTTTGTCCACCCAAATGACCATGAAAACTTAAACGGACCACACTTGGATGATGCCCAACCTCCCTAACATGCTTCAAACGATTTTCAGCCCGTAGCATGCTCGGGCCCCAGGCCCAACCCCAAAATCATGGGCTATAGCACAACAATTTGGATCAAAAATTTCCCATTCGCTCCGTTTCGCTCATTTGTCCACCCAAAAGGCCACAAAAAAATATAAACGGATCATACTGGGATAATCCCCAATATCCCTAGAATGCCCAATTGATTTTTGGCCCGCAGCACTCTCAAACCTCGGGCCCAACCCCAAAATGGTGGGCTATAGCACACCGATTTTGCCCAAAAATGCCTTGTTCGCGCTGTTTTGCCCATTTATCCACCCAAATGGCCATGAAAATTTAAACGGACCACATTGGGACATCCCTAACCTCCCTGACATGACCCAGTCTATTTTCGACCCATTACACGCTCGAACCCCAAGCCCACCCCCGAAACCGTGGGCTATAGCACATCGATTTAGCCTTAAAATGCATCGTTCGTTCTGTTTCGCCCGTTTGATCGTAGAAATAACCACAAAAATTTAAACAGACTACACTGGGATGATCCTCAATCTTTCTGGTACACCCTGATCGATTTTTGGCCCACAGCACGCCCGGACACCAGGCCCACCCCCAAAATCATGAGCTATAGCACACCGATTTAGCCTGAAAATGCCTCGTTCAAGCCGTTTTACCCATTTTGAGATGATCACCAACCTTTTTGGAATGCCTCGGTCAATTTTTGGCCTACAGAATGCCCAAACCCCGGGACCACCCCCACAACCGTGAGCAATTACACACCGATTTGGCTTGGAAATACACAGTTTGCACTATTTTCCCGTTTGTCCAACCAAATAGCCACAAAAAATTAAACGGACCATACTAGGATGATGTCCAACCTCCCTGGCATGCCTCGATTCATTTTTGGCCAATAGTATGCCCAAACCCTAACCATACTAGGATGATCTCCAACCTCCCTGGCATGCCTCGATTGATTTTTGGCCAATAGTATGCCCGAACCCTGAGCCCGTTTGTCCACCTTAATGGCCAAGAAAGTTTAAATGGACCATACTCAGACGATCCCCAACCTCCTTGGCATGCCCTGATCGATTTTTGGCCCATAGCATACCCAGAACTTGGGCCCACCACTGTAACTGTGGGCTATAGCATACTGATTTGGCTCGAAAATTCTCCGTTTGCGTTGTTTCGCCCATTTGTCCTCCCAAATAACCACAAAAATTTAAACGAACCATACTGGGATGATCTCCAACCTCCATGTCATGCCCCGGTCAATTTTTGGCCCATAGCACGCCCGGACTCTGGGACCAACCCCAAAACCGTGAGCTATAGCACACCGATTTGGCTCGAAATTCACCGTCCATGCCATTTCGCCCATTTGTCTGACCAAATGGCCACAAAAAATTAAACGAACCATACAAGGATGATCCCCAATCCCCCTGGCATGCCCCGATTGATTTTTGACCCACGAAATGCCTAAACCCTGGGCCCATCCCAAAAACCCCAGGATATAGTACACCGATTTTTCTCTAAAAAACCCGTTTGCGCTGTTTCGCCCGTTTGTCCACCCAAATGGCCAAGAAAATTTAAACAGACCATACTCAAACGATCCTCAACCTCCCTGGCATGCCCGATCAATTTTTGGCCCACAACACACCCAGACCTTGGTCCCACCCCTGAAATCGTGGGTTATAGCACATTGATTTGGCCAGAAAATATCGTATTCATGCCTTTTCTACCATCTGTCCACCCAAATAGCCACGAAAATTTAAACGGACCACACTGGGATGATCCCTAATCTCCCTGGCACACCCCGATTAATTTTGACCCATAGAACGCCCGAACCCTGGGCCCACTCTGAAAACCATGAGCTATTGCACACCGATTTATCCCAAAAATGCACCATTTGCGCCGCTTCGCCCGTTTGTCCAACCAAATAGCCACAAAAAATTAAACTGACCATACAAGGAAGATACCCAAACTCCCTAGCATGCCCCGGTCGATTTTTAGACCACAATATGCTCGAACCTTGGGGCCACCCAAAAAAACCTGGGCTATAGTACACCGATTAGACCCAAAAATGCCCCGTTCATGCCGTTTTGCCCATTTGTCCACCCAAATAACCAAGAAAATTTAAACAAACTATACTCAGATGATCCTCAACCCCCTGACCACCCCCAAAACCATGGGCTATAACACACTGATTTGGCCCGAAAATTCCCTGTTCGCACTGGTTCACCCGTTTGTCCACCAAAATGGCCACAAAAAATTAAACGGACCATACTGGGATGATACCCAACATCCCTGGCATGCCCCGATCAATTTTCGGCCCACAACACGCCGTACCTTGAGCCCACCCCTGAAACCATGGGCTAGCACACCGATTTGGCTCGAAAATGCCTCGTTTAGGCTGTTCGCTAGTTTGCCCATCCAAATGGACATGAAAAATTAAACGGACCATACTGAGTCCATCCCCGACCTCCCTGGTAGGCCTCGGTTGATTTTTGGAGCGACAACACGGCTGGACCCTAGGCCCACCCCCGAAACCATGGGCTATAGCACACCGATTCAACCCGAAAATGCCCCGTTCGTGCCGTTTCGCCCGTTTGTCTACCCAAATGGCCATGAAAAATTAAATGGACCACACTTCCCTGGCATGCCCGATCAATTTTTGGCCTACAGCACACCCAAACCCCGAGACCACCACCAATACCGTGGGCTATAACACACCGATTTGGCCCAAAAATGTCTTGTTCCCGCAGTTTCACCCGTTTGTCCATCCAAATGGTCACAAATATTTAAATGGACCCGACTTGGATGATCCCCTACCTCCCTAGAATGTGTTGGTTGATTTTTGCACCACAGCATACCCGAACCCCGGGCCTATCCCCGAATCAGTGGGCTATAGCACATCGATTTGGCCTAAAAATGCCCCGTTCATGCCATTTTGCCCGTTTGTCCACCCAAATGGTAACAAAAAATTAAATGGACCATACTAGGATTATCCCCAACCTCCCTGGAATGCCTTGATCAATTTTTAGACCACAGCAAGCCAGGACCCTGAGCCCACCCCCAAAATCGTGGGCGATAGCACACCGATTATTCTCGAAAATGCCTCGTTCACACCGTTTCACCTGTTTGTCCACCCAAATGGACACTAAAATTTAAATGAACTACACTGCGAAGATCCCCAACCTCCCTGGCATGCCTTGGTTGATTTTTGGCCCACAGGACGCCCGGACCCTGGGTCCACTCCTAAAATAATAGGCTATAACACACCAATTTGGCCCAAAAATGCACCGTTCATGTCGTTTTACCCGTTTGTCCACCTAAGTAGCCACAAAAAATTAAACGAACCACACTAGGATGATCTCTAACCTCCCTGGCATGCCTCAATCAATTTTTGGCCCACAGCACGCTCGGACCCCTGGCCCACCCCTAAAACTGTTGGCTACAGCACACCAATTTGGCCTGAAAATGTCCTGTTCGCGCAGTTTCACCCGTTTGTCCACCCAAATGGCCACAAAAAATTAAACGGACCACACAGGAATGATCCCTAACCTCCCTAGCATGCCCCAGTCAATTTTTGGCCCATAGCACACCCATACCCCAATCCCACACTCGAAACCATAGGCTATAGCACATTGATTTGGGTCGAAAAAGCCTCGTTCGTGCTATTTCACCTATTCGTCTACCAAAATAGCCACGAAAAATTAAATGAACCACACTGGGATGATCTCCAACCTCCCTACCATGCCCCGATTAATTTTAAGCCTACAACATGCCTTAACCCTGGGCCCACACCTGAACCCATAGGTTATAGCACAATAATTTAGCCCAAAAATACCCCGTTAATGCAGTTTTGCCTATTTGCCTACCTAAATAGCCATAAAAAATTAAACGAACCACACTAGAATTATCCCTAACCTCCCTAGAATGCGTAGATCGATTTTTGGCCAACAACACGCCTGGACCCTGGGCCAACCCCCAAAACCGTGACTTACAGCATACTGATTTGGCCCAAAAATTCCTCGTTCACACTGTTTCACCCGTTTGTCCACCCGAATATACACGAAAAATTAAATGGACTACACTAGGATGATCCCCAACCTCCCTGGCATACCCTAGTCAATTTTCAGACCATAGCATACCCGGACCCGGGCCCACCCCCAAAAATGTGGGCTATAGCACACCGATTTAGCTCAAAAATGCTCCGTTCGCATCGTTTTGCCCGTTTGTCCACCCAAATGGCCACAGAAAATTAAACGGACCATACTGGGACAATCCCCAACCTCCCTGTCAAGCCCTGGTCAATTTTTCTCCCACAGCACATCCAGACCTTGAGCCCACCACCAAAATTGTGGGCTATAGCACACCAATTTGGCTAAAAAATGCCCCATTTACGTCGTTTCACCCATTTGTCCAATAAAATGGCCAAAAAAAATTAAATGGAGCATACTAGGATGATTCCCAACCTCCATGGCATGCCTCAATCAATTTTTGGCCGACAGTGCGCATGGACCTCGGGCCCACCCCCAAAACCGTGGGCTATAGCACACCAATTTGGTTCAAAAATACCCTGTTCGCACCATTTCGTCTGTTTGTCCACCCAAATGGCCATAAAAATTTAAACGGACCACACTGAGATGATCCCCAACCTCCCTAGCATGCCCCGATCAATTTTTGGCCCACAGCATGCCTGGACCCTAGGCCCACCCGCAAAACCGTGGGCTATAGCACACCGATTTTGCCTAAAAACACCCCGTACGTACTGTTTCGACCGTTTGTCCACCAAAATGGCCACGAAAACTTAAAAAGACCATACTGGGAAGATCTCCAACATCCCTGGTATGCTCATCACGGACGACCCTCAAACCCAACCCCAAAATTATAGAATATAGCACACCGATTTAGCCCAAAAATGCCCTGTTCACATCATTTCGCCCGTTTGTCCACCTAAATGAACACAAAAAATTAAAAGGACTACACTGATTCCAACCTCCCTCGCATGCCCTGATCGATTTTTGGCCCATAACACGCTCGGACCCCTGGCCAACCCCCAAAACTGTTGGCTATTGAACATCGATTTGTCCTGAAAATGCTCTGTTCGCGCTGTTTCATGCGTTTATCCACCCAAATAGCCACAAAAAATTAAACGGACCTTACTAGGATGATCCCCAACCTCCCTGGCATGCCCCGGTCAATTTTTGTCCCGCAGAACGCCCGAACCCTGAGCCCACACCCGTAATCGTGGGCAATAGCACACCGATTTAGCCCGAAAATGCCCAGTTCACGTTGTTTCATTCGTTTGTCAACCCAAATGGCCACGAAAACTTAAACAAACCATACTTGGATGATCCCCAACCTTCCTATCACGTCTTAGTTAATATTCAGCACACAGCACGCCCGAACCCGGGCCGACCCTCTGAGGCGTGGGCCCGGCTTTGTCCACCCAAATGGCCATGAAAAATTAAATGAACCTTACTGGAATGATCCTCAACCTCCCTGGTATGCCTTAATCGATTTTCGATCCACAGCACGCCTGGACCCCAGGCCAACCCCTCAAACTGTGGGTAGCACACTGACTTGGCACGAAAATATCTCATTGGCATTGTTTCTCCCGTTTGTCCACCCAAATAGCCATAAAACTTTAAACGGACCATACTGGGATGATCCCCAACCTTCCTGGCATGCCCCGGTTGATTTTTCGCCCACAACACACCCGAAACCCCAGGCCTAACCCCAAAACCGTGAGCTATATCACATCGATTTAGCCTGAAAATGCCCCGTTCGGGCCGCTTTGCCTATTTGTCCACCCCAATGGCCACAAAAAATTAAATGAACCAAACTAAGATGATCCTCAACCTCCCTGGCACGTCTTGGTCAATTTATGGCCCACAACGCACCCGGACCCCGGGCTCTCCCCCGAAACCGTGAGCTATAGCACACTGATTTGGCCTGAAAATACACAGTTCGTACCGTTGCGCTCGTTTGTCCAACCAAATGGACATGAAAAAATAAATAAACCATACTAGGATGATCCCCAATCTCCCTGGCATGCCCTTATTTATTTTTGACCCACAGCATGCCCGAACCTGGGCCCATCCTAAAATCCCTATGCTATTGTACACCGATTTGCCTCAAAAATACCTTGTTCGCGTCATTTTGCCCGTTTGTCCACCCAAATGGCCAAAAAAAGTTAAACAGACCATACTCAAACGATCTCCAACTTCCCTGGCATGCCCAGAATGATTTTCGGGCCACAGAACACCCGAACCCCGAGCCCACCCCTGAAACTATGGGCTATAGCCCACCGATTTGACCTGAAAATGCCCCATTCACATCGTTTCACCCATTTGTCTACCCAACTAGCAATGAAAATTTAAACGGACCATACTGGGGTGATCCTCAATCTCCCTGGCACGTCCTGATTAATTTTTAGCCCACAACACTCTCGAACCCTGGGCCCACCCCAAAAACCTTGAGCTATAGCACATCGATTTAGCTCGAAAATGTACCATTCGCGTCGTTTCTCCTATTTGTGAAATAATATGGCCACAAAAAATTAAACGGACCAAACTACGATAATCCCCAACCTCCCTAACATGCCCCGAACAATATTTGGACTACAGAATGCCCGAAACCCGGGTCCATCCCAAAAACCCTGGGCTAAGTACATTGATTTGACCCAAAAATGCTCCGTACGTACCGTTTCCCCTATTTGTCCACCCAAATGGCCAATAAAAATTAAACAAACCATACTCGAATGATCCCCAACCTCCCTAGAACACCCCGATCGATTTTCATCCCATAACACACCTGGACCCCGGGACCACCCCCAAAACCGTGGGCTATACACACCGATTCGGACCGAAAATGCCCCGTTCTCATCGGTTCGCCTGTCTGTCCACCCAAATGGCCATAAAAAATTAAGTGGACAAAACTGAGATGATACCCAACCTCCCTAGCATGCCCCGGTCAATTTTAAACCCACAACATGCTCGGACCCTGAGCCCACCCCTAAAACCGTGGGCTAGCACATTGATTTGGCCTAAAAATGCCTCGTTCACACAGTTTCAGTTATTTGTCCATCCAAATGGCCACAAAAAATTAAACGGACCACACTGGGACCAGCCCCAACCTCCCTGGCAGGCATTGGTTAATTTTTGGCCGAAAGCATACCCGTAACCCAGGCCCACCCTTGAAACCAAGGGCTATAGCACACCGATTTAGCCCAAAAATGCCCTGTTCGCGCCATTTCTCCCGTTTGTCTACCCAAATGGCCATAAAATATTAAATGGACCATACTGGGATGATTCCCAACTTCCTTGGCATGCCCCGATCAATTTTTAGACCACAACACACCCGAACCTGGGCCCACCTAGAATACCGTGTGTTATAGCACATCGATTCAACCCAAAAATGCCCCGTTCGTGCCATTTTGCCTTTTTGTCCACCCAAATAGCAACAAAAATTTAAATAGACCACACTGGAATGATCCCCTACCTCTTTAGAATGCCTTGCTTAATTTTTCGACCACGGTATGCCCGAACCCCGGGTTTATCCCCAAAACTATAGGTCATAGCACATAGATTTAGCCTGAAAATGCCCTGTTAGTTCCGTTTTGCCCATTTGTCCACCAAAATTGGCACAAAAAAACTAAATGGACTATACTAGGATAATCCCCAACCTCCTTGGTATGCCTCAATAGATTTTTGGTCCACAGCAAGCCCAGAAACTGGGCCCACCCTCGAAACCGTGGGAGATAGCACAATGATTTTTCTTAAAAATGCCCCGTTCACATCGTTTTGCCCGTTTGTCCACCCAAATGGCCAAAAAAATTTAATAAACCACACTAGGACAATCTTTAACCTCCCTGGCATGCGCCAGTTGATTTTTGTCCTAGAGCACACCCGGACCCTGGGCCCACCCCTGAAACCATGGTCTATAGCACACCAATTTGGCTCAAAAATTCTCCGTTTGAGCAGTTTCTCTCGTTTATTCACCCAAATAGCCACAAAAATTTAAAAGGACCATATTGGGACGATCCCCAACCACCCTGGCACACCTCGATTGATTTTTGGACCACAGAGCGCTCGAACCCCAGGCCCACCCCAAAAATGTGTGCTATAACACACCGATTTAGCCCGAAAAAGCCCCGTTCGGATTGTTTTGCCCGTTTGTCCACCCAAATAGCCACAAAAAATTAAACAGACCTAACTGGGATGATCCCCAACCTCCCTCGCATGCCCTAATTGATTTTCGATCCACAGAACGCTCAGACCCTAGGCCCACCCCTAAAACCATAGATAGCACACCGACTTGACACGAAAATTCCCTATTCGTATCGTTCCTGTTTTCCAACCAAATGGCCACGAAAATTTAAACGGACCACACTGGGGCGATTCCCAATCTCACTGGCATGCCCCATCAATTTTTGGACCACAGAATGCCCAAACCTCAGGCCCACCCCCAAAACCGTGGGCTATAGCATACCGATTATTCTCAGAAACTCCCCGTTCTCGATGTTTCACCTGTTTGTCCACCGAAATGGCCACAAAAAATTAAACGAAGCATACTAGGATGATCCCCAACTCCTTGGCACGCCCTGATCGATATTTTGCCCACTACACGCCCGGACCCTAGGCCTACCCCCAAAATTGTGGGCTATAGCACACTGATTTGGATTGAAAAATGCCCTGTTCACAGTTTGGGGGTGGGCCTAGGGTTCGAGTATTCCATGAGCCAAAAATCAACCAGGGTGTGCTAAAGAGGTTTGGTATCATCCCAATGTGGTCCGTTTAAACTTTTGTGGCCATTTGGGTGGACAAATGGGAAAAACAACACAAATGGGGCATTTTCGAGCAAAATTGGTATGCAATAGCCTATTGTTTGGGGGGTGGGCCAGGGGTTCAGGTCTGCCGTGGGCCAAAAATTGACCGGGGAGTGCCAGGGAGGTTGGGGATCATCCCAGTGTGGTTCATTTAAATTTTTATGACCATTTGGGTTGACAAACAGGAAAAACGGCGTGAACGAGGAATTTTCACGCCATATTGTGTGCTATAGCCCACGATTTTGGGGGGATCCAGGGCTCGGGAGTGCTGTGAGACAAATATCGATCGGGGCATGCCAGGGTGGTTGGGGATTATCCCAGTATGGTCCATTTAATTTTTTGTGGCCATTTGGGTGGACAAACGAGCGAAACAATGCTAACAGGACATTTTCAAACTAAATCAGTGTGCTATAGCCAATGGTTTTGGGGGTGGGTCCGGGTGTGCTGTGGGACAAAAATTGACCGGGGTATGCCAGAGAGGTTGGGGATTATCCCAGTGTGGTTCGTTTAATTTTTCATTGCCATTTGGGTGGACAAATGGATGAAACGACGCAAACAACGCATTTTCAGGCCAAATTAGTGTGCTATAGCCCACGGTTTTGGGGGTAGACTCGGGGTTCGGGCGTGCAGTGGGCCAAAAATTGATCGAGGCATGTCAGGGAGATTTTGGATTATCCAGTGTGATCTGTTTAAATTTTCGTGGCCATTTGGGTGGACAAACGGGCGAAATTGCGCGAACGGGGAATTTCTGGGCCAAATCGATGTGCTACAACCCACGATTTTTGGGATGGGCCCGGGGTCTGGGCGTGTTGTGGGCAAACAATCGATCGGGGTGTGCTAGGAAGGTTAGAGATCATCCCAGTATGGTCCGTTTAAATTTTTGTGGCCATTTGGGTGGAAATATGGGCAAAACGGCATGAATGGGGCATTTTTGGGCTAAATCGGTGTGTCATAGCCCACAGTTTTGTGGGTGGGCCCAAGGTTCGGGCGTGCTGTGGGCCAAAAATCAACTGAGACGTGCCAGGGAGGTTGGGGATCATCCCAGTGTGGTCCGTTTAACTTTTTGTGACCATTTGCGTGGATAAACAGGCAAAACGGCGCGAACAGGGCATTTTCGGGCCAAATCAGTGTGCTATAGCCCACTGTTTCGAGAGTAGGCCTGGGGTCCGGGCGTGCTGAGGGCCAAAAATTGACCTGGTATGCCAGGGAGGTTGGGCATCATCCACGTGTGGTCCATTTAATTTTTTGTGTCCAATTGGGTGGATAAACGGGTGAAACGACAGTAACGAAGCTTTTTTGGATCAAATTGGTGTGCTCTAGCCTACGATTTCGAGGGTAGGCTCGAGGTCTTGGCGTGTTGTGGGCAAAAATCAATTGGAGCATGCCAGGGAGGTTGAGGATTGTCCCAGTGTGGTCCATTTAAATTTTTGTAGCCATTTGGGTGGACAAACAGGCAAAACGGTGCTAACAAGGCAGTTTCAAGCCAAATCGGCTTGTCATAACCTACGGTTTTGAGAGTGGGTCTGGGGTCCGAGTGTGCTGTAGGACAAAAATTGATCGGGCTGTGCTAGGGAGGTTGTGAATCATCCCAGTGTGGTCTGTTTTAATTTTCGTGGCCATTTGGGTGGATAAACGGGCAAAGCAATACAAATGGGGTATTTTTGGGCCAAATTGGTGTGCTATAACCCATGATTTTAGGGGTGGGCCCAGGGTCCAGGCTTGATGTGGACCAAAAATCAACCGGGGTGTGCCAGGAAGGTTGAGAATCATCCCAGTATGGTCCATATAAATTTTCATCCCCATTTGGGTGGACAAACGGGCGAAACGACGTGAACGGAGCATTTTCAGGCTAAATTGGTTTGCTATAGCCCACGATTTTGAGGGTGGGCCTTTGTCCGGGCGTGCCAAAATAGCCCACGCTAGACTGCTCCCCAGCCTACGTGGGGTAGTTCGGTCGATTTTTGGCCAAAATCATGTTTGGACACTGGACCCACCCCTAAAACCGTAGGCTATAGCACATCGAATTAGCCCAAAAATATTCAATTCGCACTATTTAGCTTGTTTGACCATCGAAACCACCCTAAAAAATAAAATCGCCTACATTGGGTCGCTCTTTATCCTGCCTGGGGTAGCCCAATCAATTTTTGTCCAAAATCACGCCATGAACCCGGGCCCATCTCAAAAACCATTGGTATAGCACACCAAATTAGCCTAAAAATGGCCCGTTCGCGCTGTTTTGCCAATTTGACCACCAAATCGCCGAAAAAAACAAAATATCCCACACTAGGCCGCTCCCCAGGCTGCCTAAGGTAGCCCGATCAATTTTCATCCTTAATCACGCCCGAACCTCGGGCCTACCCGAAAATTAATTTTCGCTCATTTGTCCACACAAACCGCTCAAAAAATTAAAATTGCCCACAATAGACTATTTCCCAGCCTATTTTGGGCAGCCCGATTAAATTTTGGCCTAAATCACTCCTGGACCCTGGGCCTACCCAAAAAACCATAGGCTATAGCACACCGAATTGGCCCAAAACCCAAACCGCCCAAAAAAACAAAATAGCCAACATTAGGCCGCTCTACATTCTGCTTGAGGCAGCTCAATCGATTTTTGACCAAAATCACGCTCGAACCCCAGGCCCACCCCAAATACCATGGGCTATAGCATACCGAATTGGCCTAAAAACGACCTATTCGCACTGATTTGCCTATTTGACCACCCAAACCACCCAAAATCCAAAATGACCCATACTAGGTCGTCCCCAGCCTGCTTTTGGTAGCTTGGTCAATTTTTTTCGAAAATCATGTTCGAACTCTGGGCCCACCATGAAAATCGAGGGCTATAGCATGCCGAATTGACCCAAAAATTGTCCGTACACACCGTTTCTCCCGTTTGACCATCCAAACCTCCCAAAAAAATAAAATGGCCCACACTTGGCCGCTCCCCATCCTGCCTAGGGTAGCTCAATCAATTTTGGCCAAAATAATGCTCGAACACCGGGCCCACCCCAAAAACCGTAGGCTTATAGCATATCGAATTGGCCCAAAAATGGCCCATTCATGCTATTTCGACCGTTTGACCATCCAAACTGCCCAAAAAAACAAAACGGCCCACACTATCCACTCTGCATCCAACCTAGGGAAGTCCGATCAATTTCCAACAAAAATCACTCTCGAACCCCGGGCCCATCCCAAAAATCGTGGGCTATAGCACATCAAATTGTCCCAAAAACGACCCTCTTCATATCATTTTGCCCGTTTGACTATCCAAACCACCCAAAAGACCAAAATATCCCACACTAGGCTGCTCACCATCTTGCCTGGGGTAGCCTAATCGATTTTCAGCCAAAATCACGCTTGGACACCGAATCCACCCTAAAAATCGTAGGCTATAGCACACCAAATTAGCTAAAAAATGGCCCGTGTCGTTTCGTCCGTTTGACCTTCCAAACCACCTAAAAGATCAAAATGGCCCATACTAGGCTGCTTTCATACCTGTCTGGGGCAGCCCGGTCAATTTTTGGCAAAATTCACGTCCGAACCCTAGGCCCATCCCAAAAATCGTGGGCTATAGTACATCATATTGGCCCAAAATTGGCTCGTTCGCACTGTTTTGGCAATTTGACCACCTGAACTGCCCCAAAAAATGACCCACAATAGGGCGCTCCCTAGCCTGCGTAGGGCAGCCCGATTGATATTTATCCAAAATCACATCCGAATCTCGGGCCCACCCCAAAAATTGTGGGCTATAACACAACGAATTGGCCCAAAAATGGGCCGTTCGCGCTATTTCGCCCGTTTGACCACCCAAACTGCCCAAAAAAAATAAAATGGCCTACACTAGGCTACTCCTCAGCCTGCCTGGGGCAGCCCGATCAATTTTCAACAAAAATCACGATTGAACCCCGGACCCACCTTAAAAAATCATGGGCTATAGCTCACCGAATTAGCCTAAAAATGGCCTATTTGCATCGTTTCACCCGTTTGACCTCCCAAATTGCCCAAAAAATCAAAATGGTCCCTAGGACACTCCCCAGCCTGCTTGGGGTAGCCAGGTCAATTTTCAGCAAAACTCACACCCAGACCCCTAGCCTACCCTAAAAATCATAGGCTATAGCACACTGAATTGGCCTGAAAATGGATCGTTCATGCCGTGTCTCCCCTTTGACCACCCAACCCGCCCAAAAAATAAAATAGCCCACACTAGGTCGCTCCCCAGCCTGCTTGGGGCAGCTCAATTCATTTTCGGCCAAAATCATGCCCGGACCCCAAGCCCACCCCAAATAACGTGGCCTATAACACACCAAATTGGACCAAAAATGGCTCGTTTGTGCCATTTCGCCTGGCCACCCAAACCGCCCTAAAAAAATAAAATAGCTTACACTAGGCCGATCCCTAGCCTACCTGGGGAAGCCCAATTGATTTTTGGCGAAAATAACGCCCGGTCCTAGATCCCACCCCGAAAACCATGGCTTATAAGACAACGAATTAGCCCGAAAATGACCTATTCCCGCCGTTTCGCACGTTTGATCACCCAAACAACCCAAAAAATAAAAATGGCCCACACTAGGATGTTCTCTAGCCTGCGTGGGGCAGCCCGATCGATTTTTGAAAAAAATTACGCCTTGACCCTGGTCCCACCCTAAAAATCGTGGGTTATAGCACACCGAATTAGCCCAAAAATGGCTCATTCGCGCTGTTTCGCCTGTTTGACCACCCAAACCGCCCCAAAAACCAAAATGGCCTACACTAGGCCGCTGCCCGGCCCTGCCTGGGGTAGCCCAATCAATTTTTATCCAAAATCACGCCCGGAACCTGGGACCAACATGAAAACCGCGGGCAATAGCACACCAAATTTGCTCGAAAATGGTCCGTTCGCACCGTTTCGCCCGTTTGACCATCCAAACCACCCAAAAAAACAAAATGGCCCATACTATGCTACTCCCCAGCCTAACTGGGGTAGCCCGATCAATTTTTGGAAAAATCACGCTCGAACCCCAGGCCCACCCTCGAAAACTGTGGATTATAGCACACCAAATTGGCCAGAAAATGGTCCCTTCACGTTGTTTCGCCCGTTTGACCACCCTAATTGCCCCAAAAAATTAAAATAACCTACACTAGGCCGCTCCCCAGCCTTCCTGGGGAAGCCAAATCAATTTTCTTCCAAAATCATGTTTGGACCCCAGGCCCACCCCAGATACCTTGGGCTGTAGCACTCTGAATTAGCCTGAAAATGGACCGTTCTCCCGTTTGACCACCCAAACAGCCCAAAAATCCAAAATGACCCGCACTAGTGCACTCCCTATCCTTCCTGGGGCCCCATCAATTTTTGGCCAAAATTACCTTGGGCTTTAGCACACCGAATTGGCCCAAAAATGGCTCGTTCGCGCCATTTCGCCCGTTTGACCACCCAAAAAAACAAAATGGCCCATACTAGATCGTTCCCCAGCCTACCTGGGGTAACTCAATCAATTTTTATCCAAAATCACGCCCGGACCCCAGACCCACCCCGAAAACCAAAGGCTATAGCAACCGAATTGGCTAGAAAACGGACTGTTCGCGCCGTTTCGCCCATTTGGCCACCCAAACCACCAAAAAAACTAAAATGGCCCATACTAGGATTCTCCCAAGCCTGACTGGGGCAGTCCAATCAATTTTCAGCCAAAATCACGCCTAAACTCCGAGCCCACCCCAAAAATCGTGGGTCATCCCGAATTGGCCCAAAAATGGTCCATTCGTGTCGTTTTGCCCGTTTGACCACCCAAACCATCCCAAAAAATAAAATAGCCCACACTAGGACGCTCCCCAACCTTCCTGGGGTAGCTCGATCAATTTTTAGCCTAAATCACACTTGGACCCTGAGCCCACCTCAAAAACTTTGGGCTATAGCACACCGAGTTGGCCCAAAAATGGATCGTTCGTGCCATTTTGCCCGTTTGACCACCCAAACTGCCTAAAAAACAAACTGGCCCACACTAGGTTGCTCCCCAACCTGCCTGGGGAAGCCCAATTTATTTTCGATCGAAATCACGCCCGGACCCCAGGCCCACTCCAAAAATCGTGGGCTATAGCACACCGAATTGGCCCAAAAATAACCCGATCGCATTATTTCACCTATTTGACCACCCAAACCGTCCAAAAAAAATAAAATGGCCCATACTAGGATGCTTTTCATTCTGTCTGGGGCAACCCGATCGATTTTTTGCCAAAACCACGCTCGGACCTCGGGCCCACCCCTAAACCGTGTTTGGCCAGCCTCACCCCCTCCACACACAGTCTGAGGGTTGCTTATTGATTTTTGGCCCAAACTGCATCCATGCCTATCCAGACAACTATGGGATAACACCCATTGATTTGGCCTAAAAGAAGCCCGTTCGTGCTGTTTCGTCTGTTTGACCCCCCAAATGACTTGCCTACCCCGTCATGCCATCCTCACCCCCTCCATACACGGTCGGGCGATCTCAGGGTGAGTTTCAGTCCAAACAACTCTCAAAGCCCGAGCCTACCCAAATAATCGCAGGCTAACACCCATTGATTTGGCCCGAAAATGGCCAATTCGCATTGTTTCACCCATTTGACCACCCAAATGGCCCCACCGACACTGTCGGGACATCCTCACCCCCTTTACACACGATCGGGAGGCCACCGATCGGGCCACCAAGCCCAACCAGACAACTGTAGGCTAACACCCATCAATTTGGCCCAAAAATAGCATATTTGCGCCATTTCGATCATTTGACCACTCAAATGGCCCCGCCGACCTCACCAAGCTTCCCAGGATTGCTTTAGTGTGACCAACATAACCTCTTTTGGGATAAAGAAGAGAAAAAATTGAAATTGTGATTTATTTTGTTTTTTCGTGTGTTAGCTACTGAATTTCTTAGGACAGACGCGTTAGAATGATTTTTTTTGTTGCACCCCTGACTACCTATTAAATAATGTGGGTTGCTTTAGAGAGGCGAACATAGCCTGTTTTGGACAAACGAGTGAAAATGTAGGAATTGCAGATTATTTAATTTTTTTCGTATGTGTTAGCCTATGAATTTTTGGAAATCGGTGTGTCAAAATGTTTTATTAGGAAAAACTCAAGGTTGTACCCGTGATGACTTGTTAAATAATAAGGGTTGCTTTAGAATAACGAACGTCCCCTGTTTTAGGACAAATGAGCAAAGTGCAGGAATTGCGGATTATTTCAATTTTTTCATCTGTGTTAGCCTACGAATTTCTACGAATAGGTGCGTCGAAATGATTTTTTTACTGAAAACTCATGATTTTGCCCTTGAAGATCAATTAAATGTCAAATATATCAAAATGTCATTTTATCTTGTGATTTTAAAGAACATTTTAATATATTTAATATAACTCTAGTTCAGAATCATAAAATTTAAAAATACTCTTTATTTTTATAAACTTTTTTCTAAGTTAAAGTGAATCATTTTTTTTAAACGAAGGGAATAATAACTATAGTTAAATTAGGTGTTATATGATGCTACTTGCATGTAAAACAAAATCAGCTGACATTCTTGACAGCCGACAGGGCCTCTTTATAATTTTGTTGTGAATAAAGAAAGGAAAGATTCACTTAATATATTGTTTCTCCGTTTAAAAAAGAATTACCTATTTCATTTTCTTTTTTATAATATTTTAGCTTTAACTTTGCACGTGATACATAATCCTTTATTTTCTTAAACTACTCTAAGTCAAAATATGCGTGTTAAGTCAAAATAGATTATTCTTGTTTAAATGAAAGGAGTAGATATCCATCATTATTTTAGTTCTTAAGTTAGGCTCAAGATTACAGGCTTCACCCTTTATTACCAGTTGGGTGGTTTCAAGATTCCTATGGGAGTGTGTGCTTGCTGAATATGTACATTTTGTTTATTCAAAAGTAACAAGTTGTACTAAAAAACAAGCGATTAGGTACCAACTTGGCGTCTTTTTTAATCTAATTATTTTAGTATTTTACATTTGGTGGGCCATGTTAAGTGTGATGGCTTCTTTTTTATGACCATTGACCTCACTTTCCTAACCAAAACTTTTGAGAAATTCTATTTGATACCTCAAGGTACACACAATCGGTTAAGCCTTGGAAACAACCCCTTGCAGAAATGTAAGGTGAGGCTGCATACAATAGATCATTGTAATCGGACTCTTCCCCAAATTTTGTGCATAGTGGGAGCTTAGTGCACCAGGCTGCCCTAAGGTTCAGACAACTGACACTAGTTATGTGAACGACTTCATTTTGTCACAAGTTAGTTGATCAATCCGTGAGACAAAAAAAACTGACTAGGTGCGTCTAAATAAAGTTTTTTAATTTATTCTTTTTTTGTGTAAATCACAAAAGACTTAGATTTTAGATCTTGAATTCGATATTATTGGTCATTGATGTTAAGTGTTTTGCAACTTGGTGGCTCAAAACAATGTAATACTATACTGTAGATTGAAGGGGTGAAGCCAACATCAGTGGTTATTGTATTAAACATGCCACAGGAAAGATGAGATAACTTCGGGCGATTCGTGCAATGTTAGTTACATTTGCATCAGCTATGGCATTCATTTGATGTCCAATCGTCAGAGTAGCAAGCGCAGAAAATTGCATAAGGTAAGAAGATATATTCAGGTGATATATGGTTAACTTCGTAACCATATTGCTGGTGACTGAGTAGATTACACTGCAATAGTCACGGTAGTGGCAAAAGTCGAACATTGGCAACAGGAAAACCAACAATGAAAGAAACTGACTAGACACGAAATTTGGCAAGAGTCGGTCTCCATAACTAACCCTCAACCTTACTCATTTGACCAACACAATGTTTGATTTCCACAAGTCACGAGGCGACATAGTAGTTTCATTGCACGGGCTGAAATTTTAGTGTCTTTCTGATCAGGTGATAAAATGGATTCCAATTCCATCTCCTGCTGAGGCAATAGCAATGCTCGTGCTGATGCCAAGGTGGCCAGTGGTAGTGTTTCCTTAAAATGCCGCAATAAATGAATCATGCGATTTGCAGTTTCTTCTGTAACAATGTCGTCTCCAGTACATAGAACCTAATAACATAAAACTTGATTTAAATGTAATGTCATTCTAATCAAAAGATCGAGAGGAGTAAAGCATTTAGTGACCCTGAACTATGACCAAATTTGCTACGACACACTCCAACTTCACAAGGTCCCCTTGAATTCAATTTTAGCATATTTTTGTCACCTTTCTGTGCTGATGTGACACCTTTTGTCAACCTCTTTAGTTGACATGGCACATTTGACGTGGACCCTATGTAATAAAGGTGCCACGTCAGCACAAAAGGTGGCAAAAATACGCTAAAATTGAGTACGGGGGTAGTAGGACCCCTATGAAGTTGGAGTGTGTTGTAGCAACTTTGGTCATAGTTCGAGGAGGTACTGGATGCTTATCTCGATAGAGAGAGAACCACTGCCATGCTTGCGCCAACTAACCTACAGACCTAATTGTTGACTCGTTAACTGACTAACGTATAACGCGATTAAAAAATAAAAAGACATGTCTTTTCTTTAGCTACCAAAGATTTCTACTGCATTAAACTCACACCCTGATACCACTAGACCACTAGTCTATCGCCTTTCTTACAAAAGTAAATACTTACTGTGGCGGAATCATTTATATCAAGTACAAATAAACTCATTTTAACATCAGCTAGTTGTGATTTTGAACTAACCTCTGCGAAAACTGAAATAACCTTAGGAAGGTGTAGATAGTTGGGACCCAATAGTTCTGTGTCTGATCTGAAAGTTAAAAGATTTGGTAAAACGCATTAAACACAACATTAAAACCTAAGATTACATTCAACATTGTTACATTATATTGAAAAAATTATAGATATAGACACTTTAACGTGGCCTCGACTTGCAACTAAACACCCCATCTTTGAAAATGCAAATCTAGCAATAAGTTGGCTTAAGTTGGCCCGGTAAACACCCAAACTTTTAGAATGCACATCTAGAGTGCATTCCCTAAAAGATGTCTACAGGTGCATTTCAAAGTTAAGGTGTTCGTGAGATGCACTTGTATCAATTTCCAGCGGAGGCCAAGTGAAAAGGTCTATCTATTTATTATCCTTTTTTCGGCTGTCGATCAAGAATATGTTAACGTACTAAGTTGAAAAACTTCAAACAGTAAAGTAAATACCAGGTGACGATAAAAACTAATCCAACCTTTCAACCATTGAACAAAGATGGTCTAGAACTGCTTTGGCTTCATATATGTCATCTTTTATAGGTAGGCAATTCAGCCAAACCGGAATAATCTACAAGGACACTCGGATTGAGAATATTGTTGAAGTTTAACAATAAGATGTTAGAAATTTCGAGAAAAACATACCTGCGCTGAGTCAATACTTTCCCGATGAAATTGGCATATCTTACCAAGTGTAGAAACAGCATTATCATATGCCTCTACATTCTCAGGTTCACGAGCTTTGAAATGCGTTATGACTACATTGATCCTTGAAAGAGCCCCTGAAATCATGGATTTATCAAATACCGAAACAGATATTCCTAATTGTCTATATCTCCATGATGAGAACATCTCATTAATAGGTTTAACAATATCATACCTCCAACAAAAGGTTTGAAAATAGAACCACCTTTTTCAGCACAAATCCGAAGTCCATAAAGAGCATTCTGAACATGACACAATGGTGTTAGATGAATCAAATAGAAATTTTAACGTGACTGAAAATTGTGCCGACTTCCAAGAATGCACGCAAACCTTTCTAACATGTGGATTTTCGACGTTGCTCCAGTCCAAAAGAAAAGGGAGATATGTGTCAAAGTACCTAGTTTGTGACAGAAAGTAACTATCAGAACTGTGACTTTATTTAAGAAAAACTCATAAAGACATTCCCACTTTAGAGCTGCTTCACCACAATGCCCCACGAGATGATCAAATACATAAATGCATGTATTTCTTTCTTCCGTTGTTTTATCCTCTCCCTTCAAGCAGTGAGGAAAAGAACTATTAGAAACATAAGATGAAAAAAACCTAGGTTGTTAAGATTGAGTCGGTTACTGGAGCTGAAACTCACCGTCATAGGCATTATATATGATGAAAGCTCATCAAAAAAAGGCAAGAAAGCAGCCTTGAATGTCTTGATTAATATCGCCACTAGGTAACCAATCTGATAGCAAATTGCTTATGTTATCAAAGTGAAAGGTTTTATAAAGACAACATGGTCTTCTCAAACATACATTTTTGAAGACTTCTACTTCTTGCTTTCTTTCATCCCTCAGCAATTCAGCTTCCTCGGCATCAAAGTCCTCGGATTTTACTCTCTCTGTGAGTTCTCCTTTTCTACGTGAACTCTCTGCAATGACGTGTTTTATCTCATCGGTGATGCTACGAATCTGACCTTCATTGACAACTTGTCCACAGATCTGAAAGAAGACATAAGAAGGACCATAATAAGTGAAAAAAATGTCCTACTAACCCAATCCTTACAACCAGTGTTGTTTCTTGCTTTGATGATATGCATGAAACATTTAGCAGTCAATCTACTACATGTTAATAATCTGTTTGTCGGTCTTACCAGTTCATGTCAGCTATGTGATTAAGATAAGTTTCAGTCCACGTTTCAATTTTAAAGTATGTGTTTTTTTATGAAACCTATAAGTTATGCATACGCGCAGACACACTATGAATCAAGTTAGGAGCTCCTATTTTACTTGATCCCAAAGATATAAGTGATTACTTTCGTCCCAAAGTCTCACAATGTGTAAAGTTGTACACACAACGAATATCATTCTTACGAGTTTGGACAAGTGTCTGCTTATCACTATGGACATAAAAAGGTCAAAGCAGTTCACCACCATCTTAGAAACATTGCAAACTTGACATGACATACCTCTAGGCATCTATTCAACTCCTGCAATATAGTTACACATACTTTTGTCTCAGGCTCCTGCACGGAAGAGACGATTAAAGTGTCACATACTCATATTTAGATAAATGGAGATCAGTCCTATTCCTGACAAAAGAAAAACTGTAAATATTATGTTAAAGACAACCGAAGATAAAGCGTCTCCCATAGCCAAGATTATATGATCAGACAACTGCTTGAAGTAGTCATTTCCACCTTGAGCAGTCCCTTTCACTATTGCCAGTTTAGCAGAAAGCAACAAGGCCGGCATTGCTTAACCACCATAAATTATAACATCTCATTAGAAGCCGGAGAAGTTGAAGGAAAATAAATAAGACAATATGAAATCAAGAGATTTTTTTTACATTTACAAGCAATTTCCCTGGTACCACGGTGGATGTAGAATTTCAGAAGCGGAACTAGAATTGAAGCAGCCTGTTTCATGATTTAAGCAATGAATATCACCGGTTAATTTTGAATCCACTTAACATAACATGAGAAAAAAAGTAAACGTGCAAGTGATTATTCGTGATAACCTGGCAAATCCATGGGTAGAAGTCTTCCTCCAACATTTCAGCAAATGAACCGAGGACAGAAACAGCCACAGATTTGCCCCACAGGAGGATCACTCCTCTGATGCATATTATTTCATCTCGAAGTTTAACTTTGTGTATACTGCACAAAGTATATAAAATCTAGACAACATGTCTGATAGATGTCAAAGCAAAGATCTCTATTGTATATATCTATGTACAAGTGTGCAAGTCAAAGTGAGGAGAACAAGGATAAAGACAGACAATTGCTACGAAACAACATAGATGCTCATTTCAGTCACGGTACCAAAAAGTGCACTCGGAATATGTACAATGGAATGCCAAAGTCAACTGACGGACCACCTAAAAAAACATCCCTATTCTATTCTTGTACAGTACCTATGAGATCTGAATAGTCAGCTACTCTATCATATGTTTCAAAAACGAATGCCAGAGTTGTCCGGTAAAGGAACAGTGCGAGGATAAATCACTGATTCTATGAGATTTATCACCACAAAGAGAGCACCTGCTACGTTATTGAATTCTGTTGGAAGACTGAAAGCTCACAGTGTCACATAGTGCCTTTGTTGATTCAGTTGTTTTAACCCAGATTGTATAAAACAGAAATATGAAATCCAAATTAAGAAGAAAAGAAAATCTAAATGAACTTCAAAGGTAAAGGAAGAAAGCCACACCTCAACTATAAAAGCTTACCTATCATCTAATTCATCTGAGGGCACGGTCTTATCGGGCTCAAGTTGAGAAAATTCAACCGTAGGGGGCATGATTATACTCATGTAAGGAACCAAATCTTTTCCTATGACCTTGCAAATTTTAATCCATGCCTGTGATTATATCAAGAAAAATATTGAGAGGGCAATCGAAAAAAGAAGTTCTGAACACCTAAAAAACAAAGGATTAACACGTACCACTAGAATGTGCGGAATAGTATCAAAGTCTTTCACTTGTGATTCTTGAAATAACTTAAGCAAATCCATAACCTTTAATGATAACAAAAACATTATCAAAAGAAGTCCACGTCGAGAAATGAATGAATGAATAAGATGATACAAATCAATGAATGCAGGAAAAGTATTTTTACACACACTTTATAACGTAATGATGGTTAATTAACATGTATTTTCACTCAAGTCATCACTTTACCATCGTAAATTAATGTGACATGGTATAAATATGGGGTGTAAGTTCTTTCTATGGAACTAATATATGTGAGCCGCATGGCAGTACCCTTATGAAAAAGAAGTTTTAGCCATAGCTGGGGGACACCTGTTTTATGTCATCTCTGAATTTCTCTTTGCCAACAGCCATTCCGACAGAGCTTATGCACTGCAAGGTGTTGCGTCCACGCGCTTCATCTGATTTTTCATTTGCATTCACCAGTAAAGCTTTCAGATGTGGCATTACGAAATCGTAGTACTTATGGAAGTGCTCCTGTTGAAGTATGATATATTAGCCGGCGTCCATAACATAATTAGAAGTATAATGTTGAGGCAAAAATAAATGCAAGTAGGCAATACCTTAGACAAATCAGCTATAGAACCTAGTGCAATTAATGCTTCTTCATGTACCATTTGATTGTCATTCTGCATTATACACAAACAACTATGAGTAGGAAAAGATGGCATGATTTTCTATAAGTAAACCACCTTTATGACATGGTGTCGTCTATATTTGCATACCTGCAGAAGTACGACCAGTTTTTTAAGTAACCCATCCACATAGGGTTCGATAGTGTCTGGACTTTCAAATCGACAGAAAATCACAACAGAAGCAGCTGCAAATGCCTACAAAAATGACAAAGAGAGTTAAATTAAACTAGTAAATTAGTTAGTATCATTAACTGAATGAAGCAGTAATGGCACATCTGTACCATATTCTTTACACTGTGAATTGTTCAATTCCTATTTAAGGGTCACTTTAGGTACCTCTCCTGACATATCTCGCTGTAACAATGACTTTCATTAAGGCGAGAGCATTATGTAGACCAAATATAGTCATAGCTTATATTTTAAGAAGTGACTATTAAGGCAGCATAAGTTAGGATTCTAATTATACAAGACTATAGAAGGGAAGTTTGAAAAATGTCCATTCTTTTGCCTCGTGTTCTAGAAAATTACAATGTAGCGATGAGCATACAGAATTCATATCTTCATAGGTCAGACCTGCACTCGAGTATTTTGAAGATCATCCATAGCTGCAGCTAATGCAGGCAATATTTGGTTATGGTATTGTGCTTGTAAATATGGACAAAAATCTATCAATAGCTGGTGAATTGCACGAACAGCAGCCCATCTCACTTGAGGATGCGGATCGTGGAAAGATCGGAGAACCATATTCACAAATTGCTCCAAATACCTGATCATCACCTGTGTAAACAGTGAAACCATGAGTTCAAATTAATAGACTAAGGAGGCAAACTATGTTATCAAAAAGGAACTTTTCGAATGCGTCATGACCATCCCAACGTTATCATGATAAACACACTAATATGACAGATTTTTACCATTGAGCTACCTTCGGATATCTGAGCAATTGCTAGGAGAGCAGCGTGGCGTTTCTCCCACTCAGGGGCAACCAAGTAAGAAGGCAGCTGCTCCATTGCAATAGGAGTAATGGTTTTTCCACCTAATGCAATTGATAACCGTTTTAAACAAGTTAGACCAAAAGCGCAGCTCTTCGTCGCCCATGTAACTTCATACTGTTTCTCCGCACAATGCCAACTTGGTTCATCACTATGCCAAATAGATTCAGCAGTATGAAAGCGATATTCATCCTTGATATCCAGCGTTAAATTTAATAAGATAGTGAAACAAGTGTTAGTAAACAAAGGCACCTTCCTCATCATGCCAGGAACCTTCTCCTTAGCCTCAACCAAAGTTAACATAAACTCAACTGCCAAGATCCTAATCTCATCTTCCAAACTCTTAGTCTCTGCTATCTCAATCATGGTACCTACAACAACCACTAGTTGCCGTCTCAAGAATTTAGGCTCATTCCTGGCCAACTCAATAAAAAGATTCAACGCATCCACTGCTGCATTCTCCAGGTCATTGTCGCTCAACGCGTCAGTCAACGTCCTCATCATACCTGGCAACAGATCCTGAAACTGTGCCTTTTCATTTAAACTCGATACACACTGAATGAATCTGATCACAGCCATCGTGGCAGTGATCCTCACATCAAGATCATCGAGCGTATCATCATTATTCAGTATATTAAGGAATAGCGAGTGCAAATCTTTCACGCAACCAACTACTGTTTCGCCAATTTTGTCAACTAGCTGCGCATATAGTATGAAAGTACACAGTCTTGAGCAATTGCTTAAAGTAGAATTCATGAAACATTTGTTTAAGAATGGCAGTAATTCCGGCCAGTTGTTAGCTGGGAGAAGTGAAGGAGCTAAATCAGAAACAATGTCACAAATCCTAGTGGTGATAGCTTTTGACTCTTCAAGCATGATACGATCGAGGAGAACACACTTAAGAGTGGATTGACTTGACACAGACAGATTGTTCCAATTAGTATCTAAGTCCTGGTTAGTAAGTAACCTTGCTAGAAGGGCAACCTTGCATTCACGAGAATAATGAGTGTCATGGACAGAACCAAGACTGTTAGAAATCTTAAGAACCACGGCGTCTGGATCCACCTGTATCATCATACCGAAGACCAAGCCTGCCTCTTCTGGATTCTCCATGAAATTGGAGAGAATGGTTTCAAATGATTCCCAATCAGGCCGCGGAACCTCATCCATCTCAGGGGTTTGAGAGGCCCTCCAAACTCGCCTCTATTTTCGCTTTATCTTCATACAATATACAGAAAAAGAGAATGTTGCTTCTTTCTTTTTTTTTTTCTCAGACTATGGAATTACAAGAGACCTCATTAAGTCTTAAACAAATGCTGATTTTGACCAAGTCCTCCCGGTGGCTAAGCTACAGTACTATACTGTTCGACAGTACTCAATAGTTTTGGTTCAACCACTACATTTATGCTTAAAAAGCAACTTGATATGCATAAATTCTTTACAAAAAACTCAGTAAGTTGCTTATACCAGAAAAATCAGCCTGGTGCACTAAACATCTCGCAATATGCGGAGTCCGAGAAAGGGTCGAACTACAAGTGTTTTTTGTAAGCAGCTTAATAATGCACTAGCTAGGATTAATAAAGTTATCTTAATTTTTCAGGACTTGCAGAAGACAGTTTTACAGAACACAACCTTAAAGAAATCGAGAATGTGTCTTTTAGTGATATTATTATAGTATATAGTACTCCAATTAGGTGGAGTGGATGTGCTTCTTCAATATTTTATTCAAGATTTCATTATCTTTCTCTATATTTAATTAAGACCAAATTCATAGCCGGCCCTTAAGTTTTTCAAATACATATCTAAACTCCAACACCAAAAAAAATAAATTATAACTCATTTATGATGTTGCATAGTGAGTGTATAACATTTTCTTTTATAGCAAAAACAACATTCCCATACATGGGTCTAAAGAAGGTAGAATGTATGTTGTCCATACTAATACTACCTTAGAGATGAGGCAGAGAGGCGGTTTCCGATAGACCCAGAATATACGAAATTAAGATCAATATACAGACGAATCCCAAAACATGGCGGTATCAGTACAAGAGCTTCTAAACATAATAAGAGTACAAAAGTGATATATCAAGGAGAAATACACTGATTCAACTTACCTCTGAATACAACTTAGAGGCTAGTCTAATACATAGGAGAGAGAATAAGTGATACTCCGAACATCAGGAGCTCGCTCTAAGTCTCCGAATTAGGGCTACTCCGCACTATGCACCGATCAATGGCGATAACCTGTACTATGATCTGTAGGCTACAGAGGTGTAGTATGAATACCAAACGAATGGTACTCAGTAGGCAACTGCCAACTGAGCTCCAAAGATAAAGTAGATATATACAGCATATAAACAGAATGAAAACTACAACCAAGAGTCCATAAATCATGTAAGAAGTCAATAAGAATAACAAGGCACAACTATCCTATTCATGTCTAAGCATCAAACATAATAAGACTAAGGAAGTATCAAGGTGAACTATCCTATTCTAGCTACATTCAATAAATGCCAATGCTATACCGTATATCCCAAGTCAACATACAAATAAAGAGCGAAAGAAAGATATATTGTAATATACAAGGCGAAAGAACGACTATATAATATAAACAACGAAGGAAGGGATATCCGATAGTACCATGGCTTCATATAGCTATATATATATATATACACACACACATATAAACAGGAGGTCGTCTCAAATATAACCTAGATCATCATGTTCTCATTTTAAGACCTCATTATAATACTATCATACTCCGGGATTCTAATCCACATGGCTAGACAAGAAATACTCATGCATAATAATGCAATCATAAGATAGGAGAGGCCAAAGACATACCTCAAATCCCGATAACGGATCAATGACCAATTTGTCATAGCTAGCTATAATAATATCATAATAATGATAATAACAATATCAATAACAACGTTAATAACCGACTACTCCAGAAAACCAAATACCTAGACGAGCCAATGCGTCAGTAGCGGAGCTAGACTTTTGGTTAAGGATGTTCATATTTTCCCTTGGGCAAAGAACTGTTTAAAAACAAAGAAAATAAAGCATTGCTGCACCTACCAAGGTTCGAACCCAGGTTGTTGACGCGGAAATGCACACTCTTGACCACCGGACTATGCTTCTCTAACTTGTCAAGGGTGTGCAACAACATGTATTTAACCATAAATATCTATATTTAACCTATATACTGGAAAAAAAATTCCGATGAAAGGTGTTCATCTGACCACCCTTCGTTGACTGTGGCTCCGCCACTGTTATGCGTACCACCACCGTCACAGGCTCGGAAGGTTCAATCAACATAGAAAAACACAAGACATATCCGTCACCCGTATCTATGCAACCGCCTCATACCGGCTGATAAATATAGGTGTATACTGGCGATAGGCAACGCACATGCAGGAATAAATGCAAAGTATACATTCAATATCACAACTCATAATAATTGTCCTCATCAGAACCATCATCATCATAATCAACCTCCAGCCTTGCCGGGAATCAATATCACCTCAATAGTATCCTCGAGACTCGAACCGGATATCGATATAGTCACAATATCCTCCGGCCTTTCCGGGTATCAATATCACCTCAATAGCACTCTCCGGACTCGAAATGGGTATCAGTATCATTATAATATCCTCCGGCCTTGACGGGTATCAATATCATCTCAATAGTATTCTCCGAACTCGAACCGGGTATCAATATCGTCATAATATCCTCCGGTCTTACCGGGTATCGATATGTCATCACAATATCCTCTGGTCTTGCCTGGTATCAATAAATCATCGTAACTATCAACACATAAATATAGGCATATAATAGGTGTACAGACGCAAGCCGATATACTCATAACCGTAATCATAATATCGCAAAGATAGATAACTTATCATTGTATTCTATCTGCTCATTATTAACTAGCCAAGACTCATTATTACACCGCTAGCTTATTAGTCATCACATGATCTCTAGTTATCAATCTAACCGATTCTTCACATAATCATTAATCATGGAATAGCAACTAACCGTTAATATATAAATAGCCAAACCTAACGTCTAGTCAAGGTTCACCATTAAACCATAATAGCCATCTATTCACTATTCATCATGTATAGACGAAACATCTTTTATTGACTAACACCAATCAATATCTAATATTGTTTACCAACTAATCCTCATTATTAACTAGTCCTCGTTATTAGCTAGTCAGCATCAGTAACTAGGCATCATTATCACTAGCATCCCTTAACACCTAGCAATGTTGACCACATTACCCTCACTTAACAACTAATCGGCATTATAACTTGTTATCAATAGCCACATATCACTACCATCGATAAACCTAACTTCATAGCCATGTGTCAACCCTAGTCGTTAGCTACCAAGTAACAGATTTCAGTTAGTAAAAATTAGATTCTTCTTCTAGATCCTTCCTTTCCTTCCTTCTCTCTTATTCTTATTCTTAGCTCAAGTAATACAGAAATCAAGCAGTTAACAAGTGTTGCAAAGGAGAAACAGTAAAAGAAGTGGGAAGAGAATGAACTCAATTGATGAATAGAAATGAATAATTGCTCTCTCTTTCAAGCTGATGAGGAAATGAGTTCACTTTCCACACACACAAGAAAAAAAAAAGATCATTTTCCAACTTGTCAAATTTCCAGCCACATAATGTTAAATTTCTCATCTTTTGACTTGAGCAAACACCATGCAAGTCTTCTCTTTTTCTTTTCTTTTTTCTACAATAACTTTATTTTATTTTGAAAATTAAATTTTATTTTAAAATATTTAATCATGTAATCACACAAAGAAAATGACAAAAATGGTCCCTTATCTTTGATAGTAGGTTCAATAGTCCTTGTAAGTAGTTTTGGTCCTTTAAGTTTGTCAAAAGTGAGCACTTTTGGTCCTTGTCATATACTTATCAAACTCTAAAAAAAAGGGCAACCCGGTGCACTAAAGCTACCGCTATGCGCGGTGTCCGGGGAAAGGCCACACCACAAGGGTGTATCGTACGCAGCCTTACCTTGTATTTCTGCCAGAGGGTGACCTCCTGGTCACATGACAGCAACTTTACCAGTTAGTCCAAGGCTCCCCTTATCAAACTCTAATCATTAAATTTAACGAGAAAAAAAGGACAGCCTTATATGAGAGGTATGGGGATGGGCCAGACGACAAGAGCCTATTGCACGCAACCTCACCTTACATTTCTGCAAGAGACTGTTTCTCGAACCAAAAATGCTCAACTAATAACTAAAGGGACTACTTTGAATCTACTACCAAAGATAACGAATTATTTTTGTCATTTTCTCTAACTACACTTGTACAACCCAACCATGACGCTAGGAATTACACTGTAATTGTATTATAACAAACAACCACATCTTTGTAACAACTCCGTCTATCTTAATTTATGTGGCATACTATATTACTATTTAGTCTTTCCCAAAATGAATGTCACCTTTCTATATTTAGAAATAATTTAACTTTAAAATTCTCATTTTATCCATAATAAAATACTTTATAGTTTATACTTTATAGTCACACAAATGTTTGAAGCTTGTTTTAGAACACAAGTTTCTAAAGTCTTGCTTTCATACTAAACCTCCATGCTCCGATAAACAGTCACATAAATTGAAATAGAGAAAGTACTATATTGTGTAATTAATAAGATGTACAGCCAAGTAATTAAACAATAATTTCCAAACACACGCTGAATAAGATGGAAGAAAAATATACATTCACAAAGTTTAGGAATAAGAACAAATAAACCTTTATATCAAAGTGAGGAAAGAAAATAATCTTCAACTTGTACATATATGGTAAAGAGGTCCATCAGCAGTGTCCCTATATATTTATTGATGCTTTACTATTTTCTTCCTCTTATCTTTTTTCGTTTGCACCTTGTCGTGAATGGGACATAGCGAGCATACAAAGTATATAGAAATGTGAAAAAAGGCAATGACTAGCACGTTTACGAGGATGTCCATCCCTATCTTCAGGGCAAAGCTAGAGGTGTGGAAGGGATCCATCCGAACCCCCTTTATCAGCAAAGTGCACCGTACATACAAGGCCAGAATATTTGTTAGCAAACGATGAACCCCCCTTGGTGAAAATCCTATCTCCGCCACTGCAAGGTCCTGCTTACCTGTTACATCCATGTGTATCATCTCAACGGATAAGTAAATGGAAAATTGCATGCAAATAGATTAAAGAAAACTTTCCATCACAAACATAAATACAGTGTTAGAGCATGCAATTTAACACAGAGATCTCAAATCAAGAAGAAAACATATATGTGCCAGGATGATTGGAAGTATGAGGTACATTGAGAAAGAAAGTTGAATTTCAGTTAATTTTTGCCTGTGACTGAACTTTGGTACCTTGCGAAAGTGCACTTCTTCACTAGAAGTTCTACTTTGTATCTAGCACCATATGTGGTAGAAACTTTTTATGTTTTACAAAAGATCCTCAAATCAGAGCAAGTTAAAAAGCCCACTTACTAGTGATGACACCAAACAATTTACCAAACTGACATAGAAAAGTTGATAAATTAGACAATGTGCTGCATAGCAGAACTAATGATCACTATAAGAAGATCAAAGCTCTTTAATACATTCCTAAAGACTCTACATTATTAAACAGTCCTCATGATGAAACACGAGCCATATAAGTGTCTTCCAGAAGTTAATAAAACTATTTAATTTGCAGACCTTTTACTGATGGCATTTAAGTTTTAAGAGCTCTCTCTCTCTCTCTCTCTCTCTGTTTATATCAATTTCTCCTGCAAACATGATGCATGAAATTATTAAAAGAAAGATCCATCATAACATGTTTGACGCAAAAATTGAACCAAACGAGCAGGTCGACTTCAAAAATGTCACGACCCGAGCCTAGGCCGTAGCCGTGACGAGCATCCCGAACCATGAAGGCCCGGAACACCCATTCTCTATCTGGTTAACATGCACAACATTCGTAATTATAATAAAATGCGGAATTGAAACTGAGTACGGAAAACATGGTCAAGTTCTGCAACATTTCTGAATAATACTATCTGACATCAGTCTGCGAAATCTCTAGTAAGAACACAAACATCTGTCTGAAAAGAAACTGGGACAAGGCCCCCAATAAACCAAAAACATAATAAATAAGATAATGTCTGACATAATTAGGCCTTCCGAAATAATAGAAGGCTCACCACTGTGAGATCAAGTCTGCAAATAGGAGAATGTCTACTGAATAGCTGGACCCCTAGACTGTGCCTCAGAACCTGCAAGGAGGGGGGGTCAGCACAAAAGTACTGGCACGCGAAGCAATCCAAAAATAGTATAATGGAACATACATACATACATATATATATATATATATATATATATATATATATATATATATATATATATATATATATATATATATATTAAGTGAAAGCAATTTTTCATCAAGACATCATGTATAAAACTGTTTCTGAAAAATACATGGGCACTTTCTGAAAACATGTAACCTGTCTGTTCATTTCAAATCATGATCTGTGTTTTACTTCTGAGTTAGGTGGTATTCGCCTAAAAGTCTGATATTCCACGGGCTGTATAGAATCCGCCATTGACTCGGCGGGGAAGCCCCCAACCCAAGTGTGCCGCAAGGGTTGGAGTGTCTGAGTCTGATACGCCACGGGACATTTAAGTCAGAGCATAATAGTATACCCAGGTCGGCAAACCACGGTTTTAGGCAATGAGTCGCTTGAACTCAAGCCCTCTTCGGGGAACCACCTAACATCTCTGTATGCCCATTTTTAACCTTTTCTGTACATGCAACATTTTGAATGTCTAAAATCATGAAAGTCTGAAATGTCTGTTAGTCTGAGTCTGATATGGCATTAGTCTGAATTGGTATCGTCATACCAAGACATTGCAAGTCATGATTTTTCTGAGCCATAATGTATTAAGCAAGAGCTTTCATTCAAAACATAGTTTAGACCACCAAAACATGTAACTGATGTAAAGGATTTCATATTCCGAAACTTAAAGTTCAATTCATGCAGGAATTTCATCAAACACCTGGTGGTCAAATGTCTTTAGCAAGTTCATGTATTCAAAATTGAAACACATTCATTCATATATGTATATAAACTGTCAAATCGGTTTGGAGATGGTCAAAAGACCAAAACAATGATGTTAAAACATCTTATACATAAATATATATACATATTTTAAAACCCCATTCTAAAACATGATTTTTCTATGCCCATGAGAATTTAGGAAAAACCCCGCGTACCTTGTTCTCCACGAATTTTGGGTGTCTATTGAAGCCTACGTCGAGAGGATTCCAAATCTGTAATTATCTTCGAAAACCTACGGTCTAATCTTGAACTATTTGGGTTTTTATTTTGAAACCCTAAGGAGAGTTCTTGAGCAATTTTGGGGAAAGTATGTGTATTATGGTGTTTGAGGGATTAAATCCCGTGTTGGTGGTATATATAGGGGTGGAGGATGACCAAAATATCCCTAAGGAACAATTAAGGTCAAATCTGTCCCTCAGTTGACAGTTTGATAGGCTGGAGTAAATCGATTATAACTTTTTACTCATATACTAAAATTGGATGAAACCAACTGCATTTGAAACAGAACTTAAAGAACTTTTTTTTGATATAGTATAGCTCACACAGTTCATTATATACAGGGAGTTATAATCGTTTGAAGTTGACCCTGAAATGTTGAAAACTGGGCAATAGGCTATGCGTTTTGCTACTGTTTTGAAATCCAAACGCAGCCTTATGCGTTCCAAAAAATTTTGAAACTTATCCGAGATGTACTTTGAGCTTGACCGATCATAACGCAACTTGAAAATATAAAAACAGATGTCGGGAAGGTTGAAAAGTTGTATCCCAAAGATTGCCAGCGAAAATGACTCTAAGTCCTCATTACACTTAGAAAAATTTTTAAGTTTTAAGTCTAGGGCACTCTATTAAAGGCTAATCAATGCACGACTTTTACGGGGTGTTACATTATCTCCCCCTTGGGATCATTCGTCCTCGAATGATGGGTAAGAAGTTGTTGAAGCCTTAAATATATGGGATAACGCGGACACGACATGTCCTCTAATAAAAAATATACACTGATCTAAAATATGACCATATGGCTGGAACTACTGATATTCTGAATTCTTATATCGGATACGCATATCTGATGTATGGAATACACGACTGAAGCTATTCATAAGCGGAATTCTCATAATGAACATGCATATCTGATGTATGGATCTGTGACTAAGTTGTTCTCATGAACGCAGGACTAAATATACTGATAAGCTGAACTTTTTATATTGAACATGCATTTCTAATGCACGCATATCTGACTGGACTAACGTATGAATGTATGACTGATTACACAATGATAACTGGTGCGAGGCTTGTAATAAGAATCTATGCATGCAACTGAATGAGGTATCTCCCCCTTGGGATCCTATGTCCCTTTATGAATGCTCAATTCACTAAGATATTCGGGGAACAGAGGCGATGCACAGGGCACCTATGAATTGAATCATAACTGAACCCCTGGAATCTGAATGTAATGCATGACGCATGAACTGATCTATACTCGCAATTACTAGTATGCTCTATCTTGGAATAGTAGCATGTCTGATATTTCGGGTACCATGAATAAATGAAAAGACGAGAAAACAAGCCATGTGAATCTGCTTGTTAAACTGACTTACTACCTATACAGACTGAATTATGCTGGACCTTCATACTTAACTGGAGTATTCTCTTCAACACTCTCTCTAAGGAAGTTATAGAAGTAATAGGGAGCCACGAATCTTGGGTATGGATTACCCAAGACACCAAGTAAGGAATCATCACAATGACACCACTCTGTAGTCTGGAATATAGACATATAACTCCTAAATTAGGATGGAATTACCAGACCTTTGGCAATACAACTTCTTACTTTCAAGCTTAGCACACTTCTCGAATATCCCTTAACTATATTATTCCCTATAAATATCATATTCATTCAATTCAGCTTAAAATTCTCATATGAGCATTGATAATTTTTTTTTTCTACTAATGTCTAAAATAGCTTAATCCTTACACCGCGATCAAGCCTAACTCTAAATCACAAAAATACAACATGCTACACCATGCTATTATTCTAAACCATATGATGCCACCTTCTATACCTCTTTTAAAAATCAAATCCTAAGCATAACATGCCTTACCACTTCAATGACTACTCTGAACTCTTAATATGAAGTCGTTAATGCATATGGCGACCTTCCACTACAATCCCAAAACGTCATTCAAGCCTAATTTATAACCTCATGTTAACTTCAAGGCAAACACCCATAAATACATACTTCACATAGTTTCTAAACTATTATCAATATAACTCCCACGCGTTATCCTAAAAACATACACACACAAACGTTTCCACTAACCATCACATGTATCAAAGAATTGGCCCCAAATCTTACTTCATACTTATGGCCGTATCTAAACAAGCATACTATGATCTTCCATCAACAAGAACATTTACATCATCACCACTATCATTGCATAGGGCGGGTCACAAAAAGCTTAAAACATAAGACCCTGAAACATGAAAAGATTTTTATACGGGACTGAGCACTCTATAAAGAGTGCGTACATGTGTCATGAGTTGCATGAACTCAACAAGAGTTCATAACATAAGGAATGTGATTCCGACTACTTGAATGAACTAGAACTCATTATCTCGAAATTGGAAGAGTACGTGAATCTCTATCATATACAAGAATCATGAACTACTATCACAGAACTGGATCGTAACGCATGATTAAGCATCCGAAAAACAAAAAAAAATACTGAGGAAGGAATGGGTTGAGATTCACCCTCACTTTCTGATGTTCTAAATCATATTGCATCACTACTAGAATCTGAAAGCCTTACTTGGTCATTCGTTCTATTATCTCCCCCTTAGCTCCAAGTCATCATCTAGAGTTTGGGAAATTCCTTACCAGATTCTAACTGAACTACACTTACTGCACTCTAGGGTCTGAAAAAAAATGACAATACATGCATATCGTAGACTTAACCCGAATGACTACCTTCTGGGATACACTTTATCTTTCCATAGCCACCAATAGTCATAGTATAATGCTTGCACACTTATTTCTACCGGTTCAACCTTCAAAACTCAATCTTAGATTCTAACACTTAACATGGCTATTTAGATCACCATATACCATCTAACTAGTCTTTCTCCACTTAACAATTCAATGGTACCACTAGCCACACAAATTATGTAATAGTCTTAGAAAAATATGCCGCAACCTCAGATCACCTTGGCATACTTCTACACCATACTTACAACATTATACTTCATTACGAATCAATTTAAACTTAAGCCATTTCATACACCGTTCAAGCCTATTAGATCACTTTCATATAACTAACATCATTGATCAAGAAATCATCACATCCACCTTTATGAACTTCAACTGTTCAAACTTAATGTCTAGTGCTAAACATGATTTTACAACCCAACCTTATGCATGATTCTCACTTGGAAACCATGAAATAAACATCAAGAAACACTACTACCCTAGAACTTCATAAAAACAATAATCGACCTTGACCTTACGATCTTCCTTATCATAACTCATTAGCACGTACTATTTCAACACATCAAGCCTACTAATATTTATTCCCACAAACATACATCATTAATCCATGCCACAATTCTTACATCCACATCCTACATTAGATTCAATCCAATGGTCTAGTATCAATCATCTACCACCAATGACGAAGGCAACATAATATACTAATCCATCAAATTGGAACATTCTATCCCAAATACTTCAAAATCTGCTACATACCTTCTCATAAGTAGTACTAGTTTACAACTACCAATAAAAGAAGGTCAAGGGGTAAGGTCACATAATAGCCATGATCAACCTTAATCTTATATTATAACCCCATACAATCTTTTCTACTTATACGGATTTCTTACCTCATACTTACTCACTCAATCATACATTTAGACTGCCTTCAAATTCCTCAAACAACCATGAGTCTATAATCATAACTTATTCGCTAATATAGCCATTTTCACATTCAAGCAACCAACAAATCACCCTGACTAACAACTCCTTCTCTACCTTATACTAAACTAACTCACAAGGATGAATTACCTCTTTACCAACTCAATCTCATGCAAACATATTCAGCCATACATATATTAAACCAATGAAAGAACAACAAGTTGCTAGTGAATCGAAACAGGCCTCACACGGCTTCACTAGACTTTGGTTTTGTATTTTGAACAAGAAAATGAGATGGATGACAAGGCAACTATGCTAGTGAATCGAAAGAGCCTCACACGACTTCACTAGACTTTAAATTTATTTATTTTTTTTTTCAAAAACATCATGATAACAAGATTACATATTACAAGGGATAGAAAATTGACACATAATATTTAATGGCCTAAGAATATACATATTATTCTGTATAAATAAAAATCTGAGTAAAACACTTCCTCTATGGACTACCATACCATCCACACACGCTGTTAGCTACCACATTGGGTTATCACTATAAAGGGGTAAATCATCCTCAAACATTGGTTATTCAACTGAAATATTCATTTACATAAAATCACCCCTACTCTGACTTCTAACTTTGTGACTTTACATCACCAACTTCTTGGTCCAATATCACTACCAATAGGTCATGACAACAACACTTTAACTTATGCTACCATTCAGGTAGAAATATAGTTCCAACATTCTGCTATACATTGTCCACATCTGTAACAAGATTTTGAGAGGGACAAGATACACTTAATACCTTAAGCTGGAATGCACGATTCCATCAGGATCAATATTTACATCAGAATCAACATAAATTGATGCACTAACAGACTCCTATCGAGTCTTTGCACAATTTTTAAAATCTTATAGGACTCAATCGAAAAGGACTATATCATGTATATTCTAAATTTTTTTGCACTTGAATCAACCCAATAATGGGACATGTCTGAGAACATCAGAGTAAGGAAAGAATTTGGGATAACTTTACTCTCATATGGGTGACACCACAACATGAATTAGAGCATGAAAGAGGAATATCCTGACTCTATTGCACGAACTAGAACATGAAGAAAGAGACATTCCTAAACGCCTAGTAGCCTCCTGCTTATAAGTGTGGCGCGCTACATACCCATAAACAAGACTCTACTCGACGCGATTTCGCAGACACCCTGGGACCCTGAACTGTGCTTTGATACCAAGTTTGTCACGACCCGAGCCTAGGCCCTAGCCGTGACGAGCATTCCGAACCATGAAGGCTCGGAACACCCATTCTCTATCTGGTTATCATGCACAACATTCGTAATCATAATAAAATGCAGAATTGAAACTGAGTACGGAAAACATGGTCAAGTTCTGCAACATTTCTGAATAATACTATCTGACATCAGTCTGCGAAATCTCTACTAAGAACACAAACATCTGTCTGAAAAGAAACTGGGACAAGGCCCCCAGTAAACCAAAAACATAATGAATAAGATAATGTCTGACATAATTAGGCCTTTCAAAATAATAGAAGGCTCACCACTGTGAGATCAAGTCTGCAAATCCAAAAATGTCTACTGAGTAGCTGGACCCCTAGACTGTGCCTCAGAAACTGGAAGGAGGGGGGGTCAGCACAAAAGTACTGGCACGCGAAGCAATCCAAAGATAGTATAATGGAACATACATATATATATATATATATATTAAGTGAAAGAAAGTTTTCATCAAGACATCATGTATAAAACTGTTTCTGAAAAATACATGGGCACTTTCTGAAAACATGTAACCTATCTGTTCATTTCAAATCATGATCTGTGTTTTACTTCTGAGTTAGGTGGTATTCCCCTACAAGTCTGATATTCCACGGGCTGTATAGAATCCGCCATTGACTCGGCGGGGAAGCCCGCAACCCAAGTGTGCCGCAAGGGTTGGAGTGTCTGAGTCTGATACGCCACAGGACATTTAAGTCAGCGCATAATAGTATACCCGGGTCGGCAAACCACAGTTTTAGGCAATGAGTCGCTTGAACTCAAGCCCTCTTCGGGGAACCACCTAACATCTCTGTATGCCCATTTTTAACCTTTTCTGTACATGCAACATTCTGAATGTCTAAAATCATGAAAGTCTGAAATATCTTTTAGTCTGAGTCTGATATGACATTAGTCTGAATTGGTATCGTCATACCAAGACATTGCAAGTCATGATTTTTCTGATCCATAATGTATTAAGCAAGAGCTTTCATTCAAAACATAGTTTAGACCACCAAAACATGTAACTGATGTAAAGGATTTCATATTCCGAAACTTAAAGTTCAATTCATGCAGGAATTTCATCAAACACCTAGTGGTCAAATGTCTTTAGCAAGTTCATGTATTCAAAATTGAAACACATTCATTCATATATGTATATAAACTGTCAAATCGGTTTGGAGATGGTCAAAAGACCAAAACAATGATGTTAAAACATCTTATACATAAATATACATACATAATTTAAAACCCTATTCTAAAACATGATTTTTCTATGCCCATGAGAATTTAGGAAAAACCCCGCGTACCTTGTTCTCCACGAATTTTGGGTGTCTATCGAAGCCTACGTCGAGAGGATTTCAAATCTGTAATTATCTTCGAAAACCTACAGTCTAATCTTGAACTATTTGGGTTTTTATTTTGAAACCCTAAGGAAAGTTCTTGAGCAATTTTGGGGAAAGTATGTGTATTATGGTGTTTGAGGGATTAAATCCCGTGTTGGTGGTATATATAGGGATGGAGGATGACCAAAATACCCCTAAGGAACAATTAAGGTCAAATCTGTCTCTCAGTTGACAATTTGATAGGCTGGAGTAAATCGATTATAACTTTTTACTCATATACTAAAATTGGATGAAACCAACTGCATTTGAAAGAGAACTCAAAGAGCTTTCGTTTGATATAGTATAGCTCACACAGTTCATTATATACAAGGAGTTATGATCGTTTGAAGTTGACCTTGAAATGCTGAAAACTGGGCAATAGGCTATGCGTTTTGCTACTGTTTTGAAATCCAAAAGCAGCCTTATGCGTTCCAAAAAATTTCGAAACTTATCTGAGATGTACTTTGAGCTTGACCGATCATAACGCAACTTGAAAATCTAAAAACAGATGTCGGGAAGGTTGAAAAGTTGTATCCCAAAGATTGCCAGCGAAAATGACTCTAAGTCCTCATGACACTGAGAAAAATTTTCAAGTTTTAAGTCTAAGGGCACTCTATTAAAGGCTAATCAATGCACAACTTTTACGGGGTGTTACAAAAAATCAGTAAGAGCATGCCTACTAACCTTCTTGCCAGCAACTTCAGAAGTCGGCACGATTTCTTGACTAAATATCTGGAGGATAGATGACAAGCTTGAACACATTGTCCTTGATATCTCCTTGTTTCTTCTGCTGAATAGTCCTGGCAGATGCTGCAGCAGCTGGAGTGGGCCAAAAGAGCTCCATATTCTGGAGTGAAGGCACCTCCACTAAACCAAATGGGATTTCATTTAGGCATGAGCAGTGCTTAAGGAAAACTTGTTGCAGTCTAGGGAAGTGATGGCCTGAAGCATTCCAGTGTTCCAAATTCGTCCTTCCAATATGCAAAACCTGAAGCAGACGGAAGCCTCCAACAAGCGGTTCCCACTGTGTTCCCTTAAAAGCATAGTCTTTTAGTTTCAGTACTTCAAGATTTGGCAGCATACCTAGTGTAGATATATGGCTCCAATCAAGGAAGGTGTCTGATAACGTAAGCTTCTTCAAGTTCGACGGGAACTTGTATGATTGGGGAAGACCGGGTATTTGACATTGGGATGGGTGAATGGGAAATGTGTCATTAAGCAGCTTCAGAGTCTCCAGGTTGTCCAATTTGGCAAGATTATCAAACAAGCTTGAGTCTCCATTCATAGCCACAAGTGTGGCTAACTTCCCACGAATTCCTAGCTTCCTTAGACCAGGAGTTCGTGCCAATATATTTTCTTTACAACAATCAGGCAAAACAGTGGAAATGGTTTGGATGTTTCTTCTTACAAATGGGTCCTCGTTATCCTTCCGTGTTTTGGCTGGAGGACCACGTAAACAGCTCAACCCACTAGTGTACAAGTGTTTGAATTGGGACATCTTCCATATATCCACTTGAATGTCAAGCTCACGTGCCTTTGTTCCGACAATTAGTGTCTCAAGGTTCCAAAGTTTGGAGATTGATGCAGGAAGCACCCTGAAATTTCCAGAAAGATCTATATATCTCAAGTGAACTAGCTGCACTATCTCATTTGGAAACTTCGGAAAATTGATATACTTCAAGTCCAACACCCGTACCAATCTAAATGCTTCATGAAGGAAAGATGTATGTTCACGAGGCAATTCCATTTCTTCAGAGGCAAAAACCAAGAAAGAACGGACACTTGGACCAGAAGGACTTGAGGTCATGAAGTCCAGAAAACGTGAATGCACGCAAAGGCGACGATGATATTTGGAAATCAAGCTCAAAGAAGAATGACTCTGAGAAGATCCTTTGATCACCTCCAAGAATTTCTCCTCTGAACCCATTTTCACACTCAAATCTCTCAATATATCATGAATGCGACAAGTCTTGATTCGCCCATTGGCCCTCTTCTTCGCAACTAAAACTAAATTTCTATCAACGAGATCCTCAAGATATTCTTCTGCAGTGTCCTCCAAGCATTCTTGCCCCATTTGCTGTATGAATCCTTCACCAGTCCATAATCTGAGTAATTTCCACACAGGAATTTCAAAGTCTTCTGGAAAGATTCCAAAATAGATGAAGCACACCTTCAAGTGATCAGGTAAATGCTTATAACTCAGTGCTAGAACATCCATGCATTGCTTTGGATCCCTAGCAACATACGAACTAACATCATTAGCAACTTTCTTCCACCAGTCACGTGTTTTTTCTTTCTTTAAGAGAAGACCTGAGACTACAACAATTGCAAGCGGTAGCCCATAGCATTTTTTGGCAATTTGAAGTCCAATATCTTCTAGCTCTAAGGGGCAGCTTCCTTTGCGGAAGACCTTCTTTGACAGGAGTTCCCAACTTTCTTCATTAGTTAGAAAGCGTAAATGGTGAGGAGAACCTTCAGGATTAGCATACGATGCAACATCTCGGTTTCGAGTGGTTAACAATATTCTGCTCCCACTAGCTGTATTTGGGAAAGCCATTTTGAGGTCATCCCAAGCCTCCATTGTCCAAACATCATCAATGACAACAAGGTATCTTTTGCTTCTCAAATGACTAGACAGCTCTATGGCCAATTTTTCATCATTCATTTTATACATTTCATCTGTGATGAGACTTAAAGAATCTAAAATTCCAAGAAAGACCTCCTTTCGACTATACTGCTGAGACACATAAATCCATGCACGGTTATAGAAGTGGTATTCAATGGAAGGATCAGTGTAAACTTTTTTAGCTAAAGTCGTCTTGCCCAGGCCACCCATCCCGACAATTGAGATGATCTGTAACTCCTCTGACCCATTGGTAAGTAGACTCCTCATTGTCTTAGCCTCTTCATCAAAGCCCACCACATTTTCCTCTTCCACTATAGGAACTCTTTTTAGCGGAGGACTTCTGCGAGAAGACTCTCCATCATGTAGATTTTGAATCCCAAACATCTTCTTATCATAAATCTCCTTCACCTTCACCTTGATTGATTCAATTTCCTTTGCCACATTCCGAAGCATGGACGAGTGATCAAATACGTGAAAGGCTCTCCTGACAGAGCTCCTAGCCTTTTGCATCGCTGCATTAGTCACGAACGTGTCAATTATATCCTCCGCCTCATAAGCCACAACTGTGATTTGGCTTACCAACTCTCTAACATATTCATACTCACTGCGCTTCTCCCGAGAGTCTTTAAGAAAAGCTTTCATCAAACTAAGCTCTCTATGAAGAGATTCAACTTGATCCTTTACTCCTGAAAGCAAATCCACATGATAAAGGAGTAGCTGTTTCAAATTTAACAAGAGAAATTCGACAACAGCATCAGCCATCTCTTGCTAAAGTGCTTAATCTCCCTGAAGAAATCTGAAAGTGCAAAATGCTGAGAGTCAATATCAGCCAGAGCACCAATCAATCAGATAACACATATGTATTCCATTTGTAGGAACACACGTATTTAGTAGATTTGGCACTTGCATATGGATACAACAACAATAACAAACCCAGTATAATCCCCCCGGTGGGCCCTAGGGAGGGTACTGTGTACGCAGACCTTACCCCTACCTTGTGATGGTAGGGAGGCTGTTTCAATAGACCATCAGCTCCAAGAGATATGAAAAAGCAGTAACAGCAGCAAGATAGTAAGATACACGTGCATATGGATAGGTGTGTATAAAAAGATTTATGAAGTTAATTCATGGTATATTTCAATTCTTCAATGATGCAATAGTTTGCAATTACTACATTACTCAATTCCATGGACCAATATGATGCTCAACAACTGTTTCTCCGCCATACAGTCCTCAAAAAAAAAAAGGGCAGCCCGGTGCATTAAAACTCCCGCTATGCACAGGGTCCGTGGAAGTGCCCCACCACGAGGGAAAATTTTGGCTCTTAATAATTGAAAATTTTTCGCGAAAATCTAATAGTACATGACTCACTTCCCATACCAATATACAACAGCATGCCCAATGAAATCTCACAAATGGGGTTTGGAGAGGATAGAGTCTACGGCTTGAGCGGACTCTTCACTTTCGATGCCACCCCCATGTCGGATTCTTCAAAAATACACTATTTTTGGCAAATCTGACACGTACCTATTGACATTTTTGACGAGTCCGAGTAACATAGGTCTACAGACCTTACCCTTCAGCTTATTTCTAAAGTCCCTCAGCTCAAGCGTAGCAAATCAAAGTAGTTATGAAAAGGAAAAAGGGCAGTACAGAAAACATGAAAACACTTCCCATACCAATACAATGCTCTGAAAAAACAATTATTTCTCCTACATACAACCCTCAAAACTATAAGAAAAATTTGGCTAATTCAAAAAATTTCCTTAAAAAATCTTAAACAATAGGAAAAGGTACAAACTTGCCTCTGTACCATACAAAATTGCTCAATTTTCATCCATTCATACACTTATTGTTAATAAATTTTGCATTCACCCTAACCTTAACAGAGCTCCAGCATAAAATGAATTGGACTCTATGTACCAAATTCCTAAAGAAACAACAACAACAACATACCCAGTGTATTCCCACAAAGTGGGGGGGTCTGGGGAGGTTAAAGTGTACGCAGTCCATACCACTACCACAGATGAAGTAAAGAGGTTCTTTTCGATGGACCTTCGGCTCAGGATAGATAATAGTATAACGAACAAATGACATAAAAGCAAGCAATAAAAAGGGATATCACACTGCTTAGATAATAAAGGAAACAAGACACCCACAAGGTAATACTCTAAACTAGCTATTTGAAATCATAAACATCAACAAAAAAACCAAGAACAAGAGACTACAAGAAACTATAGTCACAAATACAAACAAAGCACTCTTCCCTAGTATTACAGACGTACTCCTCAAGAAAAAAATTTCAAATTTATCACTCAACTTCTAACTATAGTTTTAAAATTAGAGGGAAGGGTCAAATGTCAAAAACACAACTAAAGTATCCCTATTTTTCAAGTTTCATATCTGAACTATCGGGTGTGCCTGCGAGTTTTCTACTTAAACTATCACCAACTATTATCAAAACAAACCTCAACTATCAATAATTCACATTATAGTTGAAGTGCATTTTGACAAATACGTGGTGATAGTTCATGTAGGAAACTGAAACCCGAAAAATCGCAATACCTTCAAACTCTTTTAAGTTTGTTTTTTGAATATTTAACACTTCAAATTTATGATGCTCCAACTCTTCAAAAATGTCATTGGGCGTGTGTCGGATCCTTCAAAAATAATGCATTTTTGAAGGATTTGACACTGGTGAGGCAACATTTTTGAAAAGTCCGAGCAACGTAGCTTAAAATTACACTCAAGTTGGAGCTCCTTCAGGGATTTAAAAGGGCAAAAAAGGCTTTTTACTAACAGCAGGATGATAATAATTACATATCAAAAGCTAAACAAAGCACAAAGTTGCTCAATTATAGTGAGTAATACTAGTAAAATTTGACCATTTTCCAATAAATTAACAACATATTATGGTATTAAATCAGTTAATTTCAAGAAATACAAGTAGTTTTTAATATGTTACTATAGCCCAATGCTTCATTTAAGCTATTTTTTATTTTATTTTAAAATGAGAAGATAAAAGTAAGTCATTTTACTAGGGTCGTATTAGCCAAATTTTCTCAATTTAAACCACAAGAAAAATTAGAAAAAAAATGAGATAAGCATTCAGTACCTCGAACTATGGTCAAAGTTGCTATGACACACTCTCATTCACGTGGGTCATATTACCCCAAACTCAATTTTAGCATATTTTTATCACCCTTTTATGCTGATATGGCACCTTTATTACATAAAAATGGAACCCACGTTAAAGGTGTCACGTCAGCTAAAAAGGGTTTAAACTCTTTTAAGTGTTTTTTTTTAATATTTAACTCTTAAAATTTATGAGGGCCGGCCTTGGCTCAGCGGTAAGCTTGCTTGCCGGGGTGTGCCAAGGTCAGGGGTTCGAAACGTCCCTTCAGCAAAGCTGGGGTGAGGAAGCGTAGATAAGGCCAAATGGTCGCCCCCCTCCCCGACACCTACGGAGTAGGTATGAACCGGGCCGTCCCTTTAACTCTTAAAATTTATGATGCTCGGACTCTTCAAAAATGTCAATGCGTGTGTGTTGAGTCCTTCAAAAGTAGTGCATTTTAAAGTGCGGCAACAATTTGAAAAGTCCGAGCAACGTAGCTTAAAATTACACTCAAGTTGGAGCTACTTCAAGGCTTTAAAAGGGCAAAAATGACTTTTTACTAACAGCTGGATGACAATAACTACATATCAAAAGCTTAACAAAGCACAAAGTTGCTCAATTACAGAGAGTAATACTAGTCAAATTTGACCATTTTCTAATAAAATAACAACATATTATGGTATTAAATCAGTTAATTTCAAGAAATACAAGTAGTTTTTAATATGTTATTATAGCCCAATGAGATAAGCATTCAGTGACCAAAGTTGCTACTACACACTCCAACTTCACATGGGTCCAATTACCCCGAACTCAATCTTAGCATATTTTTATCACTCTTTTGTGTTGACATGGCACCTTTATTACGGAAAAATGGTACCCTCTTTAAAGATGTCACGTCAGCTAAAATGGTGTCACATCTGCTAAAAAGGGTGAAAAAAATACACTAAAATTGAGTTCGGGGAAATAGGACCACTGTCAAGTTGGAATGTATGTAGCAAATTTGGTATAATAGATGCTTGACTAAAATAAAAAATAAAAAATAGACTATTTAAAAAAAAAAAAGTTCCAATTAAAAATGTAGAAGATCTGAAGCTCAAATCCTTCTATTTATGCCAACATTGCACATACATAATTTTCATAAAATTGCTAAATATGTTCAAATAAAAACATACTAAAAGACTATAAATTGATTATAAAATATGCTGAGAAAAATAAATAAATTAGAAGAATTAAAGAATCAGAAGACTAACCAGTTGTGTGGTATTGGAATAAGTATTTTTGGAGAAGAAAATTTTGAGAAATAATTGAAAGTAAATTAAATGGGAAAGAAAGAATTTTATAAAGAATGTGAAGAGAGATATTATTTCAAATGTTTTTTTTTTCTAGAAATGCTATGGAAGACTTTGGGTTCTTTCAAGTCAACTTTAATATTGTTAATTTTGTAATAACAACTTTATTAATTGTTAATTTTGGAATAATAATTTTATGAATCCTCCCGTTATAATTGAGTGGTTGGAAGGTGGATCTTATATTGGAGGTCTTGAATCAAATTTATTTTTCATTTGTCACTCTGTTACGAATTTATTACACGGGACTTGTTTAATGTGATTTATATTTTTTGTGAAATTTATGAGCTATTATACAGATACAACATTACGTTACGTTACGTTACGTTACAATATTTTTCTGAGGGGTTCCAAAAAAAAAAAAATTTATGAATTTTAATTTGAAACATTAGATTTTTTGTCGATTTTGGAATAAAAAATACTATTATTATCTTTTATTTGGCTATGAAAAGATAGTAATTAGTACTGGCATAAGTTATTTTTATGAGGACGATAGTACTTAGATTAATTTCTTAGGATAAAACAATAAAAATGGAAAAAATGTATCCTTGAAATCCATCCAATTAATGTACTTGTATTTTTTATAAATAAATAATTATGCGTGTTATTTTTAATAGAATAAATCAAATAATTAATAAAAAATAATATAAGAATAGTTAACCTCAATAAAACCAATCGTACTATAATAATCCTAGTATAACTTGTTTCAAAACAAAAGGACTCCTTGGTCAATATTTATATAGGGAAGAAATTGATTATTTGCTAATATGTGCAGCCAAATATATAGTACTAAAAATATTATAAACTGATTATAAAATATGCTCAAAAAAAATGTGTGGGTAGATTTTTCTTAATAGGTTAAATTTTTAGTTGGTATGATTTGGTGACGTAATCTTCGAATAAAAGACCACGTGACAAAGTTGGTTTTACACATCACGGTTAAAAAATAACGGTATAAACAAGCCTATTTTGTCACGCAATGGCATAAACGAATCGAACTTTTAACGAATGACATATATGAACCATTTTTAATAATTCGATTACATATTTGAGTCTTTTTTCCCCTTTTTATTAATCTAACCCTTCTATATTCGATATCCACTGATCCAACTAATTAGAATCAATTGCCCAATGGTTATGCATCTTTTTTTTTCACCGATTACTTTGTTAACTCACCGTATACATTTTAAGTAATTAAAATTATACTTTGAGTTGAAAAGGAGCATTGAAGCAATGGTAAGATTATCTATATTAAGATCTATAAGTTGCGAGTTTGAATTGTAGAATGAGTCATTCATATGTGTGTCAAAGTAAGCTATCTACGTTACACCGCCTATGATTCGTGACTCTTGTGGTTCGACTCTTTCCCGTACCCCACACATAGTAGAAGCTTTAATACCGCACTGACTTTTTTTTTACCATGATATCCTTTGGCAAATCTGTACAGCATGTTAACGGTACCTAAGTTGTTCGAACACTCCAAAAATATTCCTATACCCATGTCAAATCCTTCAAATGTACACTATTCTTTGGGATCTGACACGCACCCATTGACATTTTTGAAGAGTTGGAAATACACCATCCTGTATAAACATACAAGTGATCTCACACAAGAAACCACTGAGGATCTCTCTAGTCTATATTCCCGATAACATCGTTCCTGAAAATTATTCAAAAGTCAGTCTCAACGACAACATACTCGGTGAAATTTCATAAGTGGAGTCTGGAGGGTTAGGAGTGTACGCAACCTTATCCCTACCTTGTGAAGGAACCAAAAACCACTGGGATCTCTAGTCTATACTCCCAAAAACATTGTTCGTGAAAATTATTCTAAAGCCAAACTGAACAACAACAACTACAACAACAATAAAGAGCCAATCCCACAAGTGGGGGTTTCAGAGGGTAGGAATGTAGAAGGACTTTTTCCGATATACCCTCTGCTCAAAAGCTACACTAAACGGTCATCTTCGTCATTGTCACTCCATATATCTAACCTTATAATTAACTTCCACCACCAGATCCATATTTCTTTCCGAAGACAATGAGCTTTAGTTTATCATACCCGGCTAGCACACCGGCACCAGCAACAGCACGTAGGATATTAGCGGCAGCGCCGTTGAAAAGCGACTTGGTACCTTCTTTCTTCATTATCTGAGAAAATGCGTCTAATGAACCCTTGTACTTGACTGCTTCTCCTGAAGTCATCATCATTCTTGTACGCACCGTATCAATTGGGTAAGACGCCAATCCAGCACCAATAGTGATGCCTCATCCGAGGAAAAAACTCGCAAAGAAGCTATCCTGTTTATGCCAAAAATAGCAATGGCATTAATAGCCGCCAAAATTTTACGAATTCAAATACTGATAAGACACAAAAACAGTAAACGACACAAAAAATGATACATAGTGATTACAAAGAAAATACTTTTATCAACTCAAAATCCCTTCTTTTTCGTTTTCCATCACTAGAAAGTCTCCCAAGTTTTCACTATCATCGCAACAATTTCCTTTTGATAAAAACACTGACAACACATCAATAACGAAACACACCTAAAAAATGACGGCAAAACCTATTCAAGATGCTCAATGGTGGATTCACTAGATATGATGTGTTGTTTGTAACATCAAATCTTAGCTGTTTCATTTCATCTCTGGTTGGCAAAGTAACCTCAAAATTTTCTTAGAAGAAATCAAAAGCATTAAGTATGACAAGGAAAAAAGGTTGCTCGGACACTCCAAAAATGCTTCTGCAAAAGCAGCACCCCTTATCGGATCCTCAAAGAATGCACTACTTTTTGAGGATCTGACACGCACCCTTTGACATTTTTGAAGAGTCCGAGCAATATGGGAAAATAAAAGTAAAGTAACTCCAACATAACTATAATAGACAATTTTAATTATGGATCAACCAACAGAAAGTAAGGGTGAGTTAACCTGTGTAGGGAAATATCTGATGACATTTGCAGTATTGCCTCTCCAAAGAGAAAGGACACCTTCATCCTTGATAGTTCTGGTAAAGCAATCAGCAATCCCTTTATACTACCGGATTTGATCATCTCATCCTGATTCTGAATCAAAAGCTTGACTCTCTCAAGGGGAGCAGCAGCCGTCTTAGACACAGCAGTAGAAACCCCTCCCATTAAAAAATCAACGACAAAACTTGTCGTTTTCTTCTCTAACGGAGCTTCTGCTGTAGACTGTATAAGCACAGGAGCACGGGATCACTGCAAGATAGTAGCTTGACGAGTCGCCACAAAAGGACTCTTTATAATCTCATCGACATATCCACCAGACATATTGTGTGAACCGGTATAGTTAACATGTGCATATGGAGATGTTCGAGAGAACATGCACGAGTGTTCATGTATTTTCTGAAATATAGATTGATGTTGTGATTCATCCGCCATGTTTCAATAACAATGCAGTTAACTGCAAAGCCGACGAACAAATATTACAACATCTCCCAATTAGAGCACAAACAAGTAAGTTAAGAACTTCTAATGAACCAACACGGTGTTAATTTTTGTTCAAGTAGTAAGAAACAAAGTTGCTATGAAGGTCTTACTACTCTGTTTACTCAATTGAGTTTTAAGTTGCTCGGACTCTCTAAATATGTTGCCGCACCCGTGTCGGATCCTCCCAAAATGCACTACTTTTGAAGGATATGGCACGCACCCCATGAAAAGAATTGAAGGTAACATGCTACATTACACTGATGGTATTAAAAACTTAGTACGCTAACAGCATACATACTCCCTCCGTTTAAATTTGTTGGTTTACTTTCCCTTTTAGTCCATTTTAAAACAATGTCCCTTTCCTTTTTCGACAACTCTTTAATTCTAACTTTCCACATGACATGTTTAGGATCACAGGATTAACAAACATTTTGGTACATTCTACATGTCTTTAGTTTAAGGACCGAAGATTCAAAATTCTTTTTCACTTTCTAAAACTCCGTGTCGGACAAACCAGTTGAAACAGGGGGTAACTTAAATGGCAAACACAAACAACCCCTACCATCAATTTGTATCGGATGAGGTTCTTGTGAAGGATATCGACAATTTTTGTATTTGGTACAATATTATAGAAAAAATCTCGAAACACCAAACATCGCACTAGAATCCAAATATATTATATTATTATATAGATAATAATAATAATTTAATCAATCTAAATATAAACTGCAAAAATCCTAAAATCCAGAAATCCCTCTCACTAAAAGCTTCATGCTTCTACTACTAAATACAAACTAAATATTTAATTACATACAGTCATATACAATGCAATGCACATAGCGGGAGCTTTAGTGCACTGGGTTGCCTTGTTTTTTTTTAATGGTCATATACAATGCAAATTATTCAAAGATGTGTATCGTTGTGGGTCAATATGAGACAATTTTCATTCATTTCAAGGATGAAAAAGTTCCCCATCACTAATGACGTCAGAGGCGGAGCCAGCCTTCTGTTCGGGGGTTCGGCCGAACCCCCTTCGACGCAAAAATATATTATTTATACATGATTAAAATTATTTTTTATGTGATTATAGTAGGTGTTGAACCCCCTTCGACTAAGTTTTCTTTGAATATGAAACCCCCTTAGTTGAAATCCTAAGTTTTCTTTGAATATGAAACCCCCTTCGTTGAAATCCTGGCTCCGCCTCTGAATGACGTCATAATTCTCCATTGTATATAAGTCGAAGTCAAACAAACCATGATTAATGTAACTTATTACCATATTGCACATTACAAAAATTGAACTTAAAAGATATGGAAACCCGAAATTATCGAGCTTTTTGATAATATCCTTGAAGCAAATCATAAGGTGTTAATACTTGCTTTATTCCAACATTCTTAAAATTATTCTTCAATTATTTTTAAAAAAATTCCAAAAACAGCAAATTTCTTTTCTGTTGTGGCGACAGTTTGATTCTAACTTTATGCAGATCATATTATTTAAAACCACAAAATTAACTGAAATTTTGATACATTTTGAATGTTTAAAACCACAAGATTCAAAAATGTTCTTCACTTTATACCTTACTAGATTCTTTGAATAATATTTATACATATTAAATAAATTGTTTTAACATAACTAGAGTAAATCATCTAGTACCTCTCTGAACTATGACCAAATTTGCTATGACACACTCCAACTTCACCGGTCCTATTACCCCTAACTAAATTTTAGTATATTTTTATCATCTTTTTAGATGACATGACATCTTTTTTGTCGGCCTTTATGGCGGACGTGACACCTTTGACGTGCCCCCATTTTATGTAATAAAAATGCCAAGTCAGCATAAAAGGGCAACAAAAGTAAGCTAAAATTGATTTCAAGTAATAGGACCCCTATGAACTGTGAAGTTGAAGTGTATCGTAGCAACTTTAGTCATAGTTCAGTATGATACTGGATCTTTATCTCATAAATATATGAGATAAAAGTTACTAAGTTCTGCCGAACTCGAAATTACCATGAACATAGTTAATACACAAAAACTACACACAGTAATAACATGTACATAAATTTTGGTCATGTACTTCCAACACTTCCATTCTTTCTTTCTTTTTTTGTAAAACAAAGAGAGTAACAATATAGTATATAATACAGTCAAAATCACCATGATCATAGTTCATATACAAAAGACACACACAGTGAGGGTGTGTGTGTGTGTATTAAAAAGCATAAAAGGAACTAACCTGATACAAAAAAAGTTGGCTATTGATCAAAAACATTCTTCTTGTGTATGTGGAGAACAGAAAAGAACTTTTTTTTTTTTTAGAAGAAAATGAATGAATGAAAATATAACAAATAGTAGTAAAAGGAAGAGTTTTCTAGATTATGCTACGTGGAAAAATATTGTCTATTAACAAATTTAAGTCTATGAAAAACTTGTTCAACTGCCATTGGTGAGGTTCATTGAGTAGCTACAGAGTTCATTTTTGGTTGATTTTGATTGAAGAAAAAACTAGTTTTCTTTTATTGAGAAAAATTTTTCGTTTATTTAAAAAAAAATTACATGCTTAAATATTTAATCAGTTAAAAAAGAAATAATTTTTTGTATAATATTTTAATTTTAATTTTTTACGTGATATATTTAATATTATAAAATTGATAATTTTAATTTAGGAGGATCAGTGATAGGCCGATGAAGATTAAGTTAGTCTTTGGGGGTTTTATGTTGCATGTTTGTAGTGTTATGCGTCGCAGATGGGCTTGAAAGAGGAGGTGAAGGTGAGATTTTGGGAAGATTTAGATGAGGTAGTGAGAAGCGTGCCTAGCGTGGAGAAGATCGTCATAGCAGGGGACTTCAATGGGCACATTGGGATCCTACCTGGAGGTTATGACGATGTGTATGGTGGTTTTGGCTTCGGTCTTAGAAATGGCAAGGGAGCGGCCCTATTGGATTTTGTGAGAGCCTTTGAGCTGGTGGTTGTGAACTTGAGTTTCACGAATAAGGAGGATCACCTAATTACCTTTCGAAGCACGAAAGCCAAGACTCAGATTGACTTTCTGTTGCTTAGGAAGGGGGATAGGGTGCTATGTAAGGACTGTAAGGTCATTCCGAACGAGCACCTCTCAACCCAGCATATTCTGTTAGTGATGGACTTGTCTATCAAGAAGATGAATAAGAAATGGGTCGGGAAGGGTTGATCTAGAATTAAGTGGGGTAACTTGACGCCAAAAAGTGCACTGAAGATAGGGGGAAAGGTGCGGGTATGGAAGCGTGAGAGTGCAAAGGGGACGTGGATGCTATGTGGGATGGGGCGGCCAGCTGCATCACAGAGACTGCTAAAGGTATGTTGGGTTTTTCGAGGGGCCAGGCAGGTCGACATAAGGGGGACTGGTGGTGGAATGAAGAAGTGAAGAAGAAAGTGAAGATCAAGAAGGGGGCGTATGTTAAGTTGATTGAGAGTAAAGATGAAGAAGAGAAACTGGTGAATAAAGAGTGGTACAATGTAGCTAGGAAGGAGGCAAAGTTGGAAGTTACAGCTGCCAAGTATGCAGCGTTTGAGCGTTTGTATGCTGGGTTAGAGAAGAAAGGAGGGGATAATAGGTTGTATAAGCTTGCAAAAGTATGAGAGCGGAAGGATCGTGACCTAGATCAAGTGAAGTGCATTAAGGGGGAGGATAGTAGTGTTCTGGTGGAGAATGCTCACATTAAGAAAAGATGGCAGGACTACTTTCATAGACTTTTGAACGAGGAAGAAAATAGAGGCATTGAGCTAGGGGAGCTGGAGCATTCAGAGGAAAGTCGTGATTTCAGCTACTGCAGGCGTTTTAAGGTAGAGGAGGTCAAAGAGGCAATTTGTAAGATGCAGAGGGGTAGGGCGACGGGGCCGAACGAGATTCTGATGGATTTTTGGAAGTATGCGGGAGGGGCAGGGCTTAGGTGGTTGACGGATTTGTTTAACAGTATTTTCAAGACTGAGATAATGCCTGAGGTTTGGAGATAGAGTACAATGATTTCGCTTTACAAAAACAAGGGTGACATTCAGAGTTCCAACAACTACAGGGGTATTAAGTTGTTGAGTCACACTATGAAGATTTGGGAGAGAGTGGTTGAGCGAAGATTGAAGAGGGTTGTGCCAGTTTTAGAGAACCAGTTTGGATTTATACCTGGTCGGTCAATGACAAAGGCAATCTATTTGGTGAGGAGATTGGTGGAGCAGTATAAATAAAGGAAGAGGGACTTACACTTGGTGTTCATCGACCTAGAAAAAGCGTATGATAAAGTCCCGAGGGAGGTTCTTTGGAGGTGTTTAGAGGTGAGAGGGGTCCCGATGGCGCACACCAGAGTTATAAAGGACATGTACGGTGGAGTGAAGACCAGGGTAAGGATGGCGGGAGGAGACTCAGACCATTTTCTGATCGAGATAGGGTTACATCAGGGATCGACTCTTAGTCCGTTCCTGTTTGCGTTAATGATGGACGTGTTGACGCAGAGTATTCAAGGCAATGCGCCTTGGTGTATGTTATTTGCGGATAATGTAGTACTGATTGAGGAGACGCAGAGGGGCGTGAATGACAAATTGGTGGTTTGGAGGCAAACCCTTAAGTCGAAGGGGTTCAGGTTAAGTAGGTCCAAGACGGAGTATTTGGAATACAAGTTTAGTGACTTGAGGCAGGAGGATGATGTGGTGGTGAGGTTGGACTCCTAAGATGTTTGTAAGAGGGATAGTTTTAAATATCTTGGGTCTTTGATCTAGGGGAATGGTGAGATTGATGAGGATGTCACTAATCATATTGGAGTAGGTTGGATGAAGTGGAGGCTCACCTCGGAGGTGTTGTGTGATAAGAAAGTGCCCCTTAAGATTAAAGGCAAAATCTATAGAGTGTCAGTCCATCCGGCCATGTTGTACGCCGCGGAGTGTTGGCCAGTCAAGCACTCCCACATCCAAAAAACGTGGGTGGCGGAAATGAGGATGTTGCGTTGGATGTGTGGGCTGACTAGAAGGGATAGGATTAGGAATGAGATTATCCGGGAGAAGATGGGAGTCGCTTCGGTGGAGGACAAAATGCGGGAAGGAAGGCTGAGATGGTTTGGACATGTGATGAGAAGGGACGCGGATGCCCCAGTGCGTACGTGTGAAAGACTAGCGTTGGATGGCTTCAGGAGGAGTAGAGGTAGGCCGAAGAAATACTAGAAGGAGATGATCAGACATAACATGGAGCAGTTGCAGCTTACTGAGGACAGGACCCTAGATAGGAAGGTGTGGAGGTTGCGGATAAGGGTAGAAGGCTAGCGGGAGGGTGTGGGTTGTAGAAAGCCACCAGGAGAGATCTTGTGTAGCCGGGTTAGTAACCTTAGGTCTGTGTCTATATGTATTTATGGCAGGGAGTATGTGTTACTTATACGTGGGTGTCCCATTCTTAGAATTGATGGAGTATTATTTTACTAGGTCTGACTTAATGCTATCCTTGAAAATATTATTAAGGAATTATTTTACCAAACTAATTTTAACTATTAATTATGTTTTAAAAATCTGAATTGACTTTTAGTATTTTATATTATTATTTATTGATAATAATAGTATTAGCAGAAAATCACAAGCCTTTCTTGATTTCATTTATAGAACAAGAAAATTGAACCGACTATTGTTAGTAAGGGGGTAAAATAAAATGAAATGGAGAGAGTATTATCTATGAATAAAAGTACACTTAGTTGATTAGATGGTATTAGTTTAGATAGAAAACTGATAGTTAAGCTAATTAGCTTTAAAGTATGTCTTACACGGATCATGGTAATTCTAGTAGAAAATAAAAATGGTTGATAATTAGGTGTAAAACTTATGAAAAAAAGTAATAATTTAATTTGTTGTTGACCATCAATTTGTTGCTTTTGAATATAACAATGGGTATATGTGAAATTTGGAGTCATTTTGAGTTAATTTGGAATCATTTTGATCATTTATGCACTTGTTGTGATCGCCATGATTTGATCAAAGATTCTGACGATCATCATAACTTGTTAAGTGATGATAGGCGAATTTACACGCCTATAGTGCTATATTTTACCCATATTTTAGCCATGTTTTGAGGACAAATTATATATTTCATGCACTTTTAGTCCTTTTTCCTGTAAGTGAGCTAACGAACATGATTAGCAAGTTTTCAGGTATAAATGATGCAGAATTCAGCATTTTATGGATAACTTGACGCCAAAGAAAGCTTCACGAAAGAAGGAAGGGAAAGCTTGGATGCCAAGGACCAAAAGTGATGTATGGAAAACCTGTTCCGGGCAAAAACAGCATTTCTGAAGACTTTGGGGACCAGCAGTAACCTATTAGGATTAGGATAATAATGCAGTAATTTATTAGGATTATGATAATAATGCAGTAATTTATTAGGATTAGGATAATGATACATTAACCTAGTAGGATTTGGTTAAGTATTTCATTAGCTTAGCAGGAATAGGATATGGGTATTATAAATACCTTATTTTGCTAGAGATTTTTAATTAATTCCTCACAATTCCCCCATTCCATCAATTCCCATCCATCCACCATCCATCCATCCATCAAAACAATTTTCTTTATTAATTCATTGTTGACATTATTTTTCATCTATTCAATTCTTAATTTCCGCAACAAGAGAAACGTTACTTGCAAAGAAAGTCACGCCTAACGCCTACCACACTTTGCTACAAGAAATCTTTATTGTGGTATAATAATAATGTCTATTGTGATTTCCTTCGCACTCATGGGTAACTAAACTTCTCTGTTGGGGTTATGGAAGCCTTATGAGATACTATCTATTGCTATGGGTTTGTGAATTCATGACACGTATGCTGCTTATATCATTATTCTCTTCATTTTAATGCAAATTCTTGTGGCTGCAGACGCATAGAATAACGCCAGTATAGCATTAACTTGTTCGAAAGAAAAGTTATATGTCTGAAAAAGAGATAATGTCAAGGTAATAGGGTCTCATCCCCTATTAAAAAGTTAATGTCGTAACTGGATTAACCTCTTGGAGAATTTGTACCATTAGATACGCTTTAAGCTCGAAAGAGTTAAAGTGAAATAATACTCGAATAGGTCGAAAGACGCCTAGATTTACCATCGAATATAATTCTCTATAAGCACATACATGTCTGAATTCTGCACAACTCATAACCAATAGAGACGTATACCTCATAAGGTGGACATAACCCCAACTTCTCAATTCTCATTGTTTTACAACCTACTAAACATTTTTTCTTTTTACTTTGCTATTTTCAGTTTTACTTTAATATTTTGGTTACACATTACAATCCCCCTTTTTACGAGACTTGCACTAAAAGTCTAGTAATCTTTGCTTACTTATTGACCAAGCTATTCCCTGTGGGATCGATACCCAACCCAGTTGGGTTCTATATTTGACAGCGACCGTTTTACACTCCCACGAGAGCTGTAGATTGAGCGTTATCATTAAGGCAGCAGATACAAATTTTTTTTCTATATTCTAGTGAAAATATTTTATTTGCACGACTTCTAAAAAACCTATTTGTACAAATCACTCATTTTTATGTGCCGATGAAACTATGTGGGAAAATTATACACCATATTATTATAATGCATAATACATTAAATTTAATAAGATTTTAAAAATAATACAACAAAAACATGCTCAGAGTATTCCAAGTGGGGGATCTGGAGAAGGTAAGATGTACGCAGACCATACCAATATCTTTTCGGGGTAGAAAAATTGTTTCCGATAGACCATCGGCAAGATTTTTAAAATAATAAATTCATAAATATTTAGGCCTTCTATATGATCTTTCTAACAACGTAAGACATTCTTGGTGAATGGATTGTGTTTCAGGCAATACTCATAAATGAATGAATATATATATATATATATATATATATATATATATATACTTGAAAGAATATAGGAGATACAATATCTAAGCTCCAATTTTAACACAAGTTTTACAGACATTATAAATACAACAATGAGAACTAATTTGTAGTATAAAAAGCAAAGCAGTACCCTCTCTTCTTCACTCAGGAATTCAAGGCTTCTTGAACAAATTAATTAGCTCTCCAATTTTTGAATTGATAACTGTAACTGTTTATCACCTCATTTGGGAGGCAGCAGTAGAGACTGCCGCGTAGGGGCAGGCCGTTGTTGCCTTCCTTTCTTTTCTTTTAACAATCTGTAGCTTTGGTGATCTTGGTTTCGTCACTTGTTTGGAAGACCTGTGATGTGCGAAAGATTTAGTAGTAGTAGAAATAGGAATGGAGAAGGCGGAGAAGAAAAAAGAGAACTCACAAACTGCTTTTACATACTTCTAAGGTAGAAAAGGATGATCAAATTTAGGCACTGGTCTTGCATGAGGCACCAAAGTTCTCCGCAGTTGTTTCAGCGCCTTTTCTTCCTCTATCTATCCATACAGGAAAATAACACAAAATTTTGAGAGAAAATCCGGGGCTTTGCACATATCAGCATAATAAAAGTCACTGTGCAAAACATCTCTCATGTTAGTGCCAAAACTAGGATGGCATGCTCGTTTACAGAAAAATGTACAAGGCATGCTTTCATATCTCAATAATGCCATGTTAGTCCTTAAAGAGGATGACTATCAGAAACGGCCTATCTACCTCCAACTGCATACCCTTTACGCCCAGAACTCACTTTGTGGGATTACACGGGGTAATGTTGTAGATGTTGTTTGTTGCAAAGAGCAAAAAATATGTGCATAGGACTAAGGAGTCACAAAACATTGCGTTTTTCACTCACAATATCATACATGTCCGACACTACACAGTTGCCCACAACATATTACACGTTAAAGAATTTATGCAAGTTCCAAATCATGTTTTTCAGCGAAGCAAGCAATCAAGAGGTGCATTACCATTCTTGCAAATTCCGTCTCCTCTCTATACCTCTTATGCATCATCTCTTTCTGCTTAATCTGCAGAACAAATTTATGACCTGAGCATCGAATGCCTAGGAACGAAAGCAAGTCTATATAATATGTACAAGGGAACAAAATTACCTTCTTATCGAACTCAGCTCTATCAAGAGAACGGCTATCTACATGCAGTTTAAAGTCCTGAACTTCAGTGAGGGGTTTTCGTACTTTCTCAGGAACTGGTATTGGATCCCTGCATTAATATTGAAAAAAGTATAAGCCATCTATTGGTTTAAACTGAAAATACGACAGTGTATGTTCAGCTTAATCTCTTATTTCTTACTCGGTCAAGATTGGTTGAGATTTAAAGTTCCTCATTTTTGCTTCTTCCTCCTCCATTCTGCGCCTCTCTTCCATATGTCTCTACGTCTCCTGTTCGTGCTTAACATGACTCTCCAATTGGAAAGGTTCTGGTTTTGTGCACTTCTTTGGTTCTGGTTTTGGTGGAATCTGGCATGACAATAACAAGGTAATGATGAATGTAAGAACATGTTCGTGATAGGGTCCACGTGTTAGAGTGGATGTAAGAGAAAGGATTGGTTAAGTACCACCGGATAATCAGTGGTGTATGGATATGGATTTGCTTTGCGAATTCTAGACTTCTCTTCAATTTGCTTATGTAGAAGTTCGGTGAACAATTTCCTCTCTTTCTCTGCCCCTCGTTCCTGAGCGCAAATGAAAACGCCAAGCGTTGAGTAACCATCTTATTTAGCTAAAAAGGGGAAAAAACAAGAACATAAAAACTACATACCTCAGTGGAGAGATGGAAGGGATTTGGAGTGGTGTTTCTAGGAATAGTCTTGTCATTTTGAGATTCGGAATTAAGAGGAAGCTGAAAACGTAGAGAAAGATACGATGAGAAAGAAAAAGAGGGTAGGAAAGTAAGATGATAGAGAATAAGAAACATGACATCATAATAGGACCTTGCCAAACAGCAGCTCATCAGCTAATGTAGCTGGAGGCAGAATCCGTTCGTCAGTGGCAAAATGAAATTCTTGAGGCACTGTCACCTGCCTCTTAGTGTTGCAGAACATCCCCAAATCTCCTTTACTTTCAAAAATCTACAATTTGAGAAGGAAGTCAGCAACAAGGGATAAAAACTAGAGACCAAGAGTTTTCCCGTATAATGATCACCAACTTCTAGAAAGGTCGGTGGGTGGCTGTCGTTACCTTCTTATTCAAAGGCCTTGCCTTGAATTTGGGTACTTTCTCAAGTTCTTCCTTTTCCATTTCTTTGGAGCTTCTAATCCTTGGAGGTCGGCCTCTTAGTGATGTTTTAAGAACAGGTGACATTGGGGCTGTAAGATGCAACGATTTCCATTGATGACTCTGCGATGAATGAATTTTCTATATTAAGTAACTTTTAACATGTAAATTTGTTTTTACCGAGTGATTACAGGAAGCACTCCATGTACCTGAGTAGATTCTATTGATGCAACTGTTGATGTTTCCGCATTTTGATTGGCTCGTGCCATAGTTTGCAAATGAAATTCCTGCAGAAGTAAGATAAAACAATTTATATCGAATTTACACTGAATATTACTTTGACAATCTATACGATACCTTAAATTCTGGAAGTTGAGGTGTACTCTTCGGTAATGCTGGTAGAGTTGGAACTTCCAATATCTGTGGCAAAATATTCAAGATAAAAGTGGAAGGTAAAATCAAAGACACTATTAAAAATCACGGAAGGAGGGGACCAGTGGATGAACCAAGATTTTCACTAAGGAGTGTCAAAAGTATTTTATATATATATATATATATATATATATATATAACAAAGAATATTACCTTTTTGTTTAGAGGTCGAGCCTTAAACTTGGGAATTTTGGCCATCATTTCTTCCTCTAGCTCAGCTGAACTCTTTACTCTTGTTGGACGAACACGTTGCGCTGTTACAAATTCAGGTTCTTTAGGCCTGGTCAATATAAGCTTGTGCTTCCTCTGCATATTTCCAGCTGGATCATCCTGTGAAGTTGAATTGCTCATGGGAGGCAGTGACATCTCCCCGGTGCTAGATTGGAACTTTTTCATCATTTCTGCTATTGAAACGAATGGAGGAACTGGTTCACGAGCATACATCTTAAGAGAGTAGAAACAATGTTAAGTTAGATTCACAACATCCAAAATTTCTGTATATTCCAAAATGCAAGAAAAGGAAAATATTGTCATACAAACCTTTCTGTCTTGCTTATGAACTTCTGCAGTCAAAGCAAACAAGGTGGAACTGCTGCTAGCAACTCCAACTTTGGCTTTGTGCGGCAAATTCTGGGGTTTGACATTAAGAATTTACCGTGTTCGGAGGAAAGAAGAAGCATGGTCAGATAAAAAGTGAGATATTATGCATATCCAAATAAGATCTGAAAGATAAAATTCACCGGTTTGGATTTTCTGCCTTCTAGTTTCTGTCTTTTTATAGCTTGGTTTTCTTGTGCAAGATTATGCGTTCCAACAGCACTTTTCGTGATTGCTTGCCCACGCAACAGTCACAATTAATTATATCTGTCAGGACATTTTTGGAATTCCAAACAAAAGAAATCCATGCTAAGAAGCTAAAACTGTTAAACTTACTTTCTCGCACTAGCTGGATTACTATTCTTCTTCAATTGTGACTGTTGCAGACGAGCTTTTGTCTTTAATGCTGAAGGATTTCTAAGAATGCTGGCGATCTTCTTAGCAGTCTGTCTCTTCTTGGAAAGTATTCTTGTCACTCTTTTGAGATATCATCGGTGGTGCAGGGGTGCTAACTTCTGTCACAAAAAAGGCGTTATTAGATCATTATCAGCTGAAGGGGTTAAGAACTTAATGCAAGTTATAAAGCCAAATATAACACCTGAGTATAACTGACCTTCTACATTTGATTGATGCTGAACAGATTCCTGTAAGTTAATAACACCGAATTGAGAAATAGAGCCGAGAAATAGAGAAGAAATAGCGATGAAGTGTTATGTTTTCTACAAGATGTGGAGACATACCACATCAGGAAGACTGCCACCAGATTCTTTGACAATCTCTTTTGGCATTACCACTACCTTACTTCCAGAAGAAGCGAGCTCAGCTGCAGGTTTTTCAATCTCATTTGGCATTACCTCTACCTTATTTCCAGAAGAAGAGAGCTCAGCTGCACGTTCTTCGATCCCACTTGGCCTTACTGTTTCCTTAATTCCAGAAGACGTGAGCACAGCTGCACGTTCTTCGTTCCCATTTGGCCTTACCTCTTCCGTACTTCCAGAAGACTTGAGCACAGTTGCACGCTCTTTGTTCCCATTTGGCCTTACCTCTTCCTTACTTCTAGAAGAGGTGACAACAACTGCAGGTTCTTCCTTCCCATTTGGCCTTACAGGCCTATTTCGAATGAGCAACGAACAATCAGTAATTAAAAGAGAGTTGGAGTGTGATGTCAACTGAAATGAAATGGATTCGCGTCAAAATAATCTAACTAAAGTTTAATGCAATATAAATCAGAAGACCTTGCATTGTCCTGCAGTTCCTCATCTTTGGTAAAATCACATAGGCTCTCCAGTTGAATCGTTCCACCACTCTTGATTTTTTGCATAAAAGCTGCAAAAGACAACAGAGAAATCACCAATCAACATTTTGATAAATTGCAATGCCTATGGACTTCACAAATATATATTTGGTCATGCATTGAAATAGAAAGTAAATTATCTGACAGATAAAGCTAGGCAAATATATCATGCTACTACCAAATTGTGTTGATACTCTTTCTCCACGTTCCTCAGAAGTCAGACCCACTTGTGGGATTACATTATGTTGTTGCTGTACTCTTTCTCCACTTTCATCTGGTTGCAAGTAGTAAATTTCTATTCATATCTAGTATTTTGAACTGACACGGACTGAGTAATACTATAAATTATCTATTCAAAATCACAAAACTAACCCAACTACCTAACCCTAAAAAACCCAAATTCTTCAATAATTAATTAACTAAAAAGCATAAAGTAAAATGAAATCCAAAGTCTATACATACGAGAAGGAGCATAGTTGATTTCATTCTCGAACCAAAGTTCCGCCTTTCGCTTCTCCTCCTCAGTCTCTCCGTTAATGAAATCGTAGAATTTTGGCGCTGAGAATTCGTAATCATCATCCATCACCAACGAGTTCAAATCCGCCATTTTCTTCCAGTTTTACTATGTTAATGGCAATAAAATGGAGTAGAAGGCAAATATACTAAAATTCCTTGATTTTATAAATGAATAATTAAATGGAACAGAAATATTTTTAGGTAGTACTCCCTCCATTTCAATTTACTTGGCCTTTAAAAATATTTATTTTCAATTGTATCTCTTCCTTCCATTTTTATTTATCCACTATACTAAAAATAGATTTAAATAACACTTGTTCAATTTGGAAAATGATGATTTATCCTTTTCTAGCTCTTACCTTTGCTATTTAATATTATTCATCACTCAATGTATTTTTCAAAGACATATATTTATCATATTCAAAGGGTAATGTAGTAAAATTGCATCTGTTGCTTATTATTTCTTATCATGTGTGTTAAGTCAATAATGGATAAGTATTCTTAGAAGTATAAAGTATTATTTATGAAATTAAGATAATTTTATCATGTTCTTTTAATACTACATAAACTGTATATAATCAAATTTATATTTTTAAAGTATGACTAATTTCTTAAAATAAATTCTTAATAAATAATGTCAAATCACAAGGGTTAATTATTTGTGATTAATTTCTTAAAATAAATTCTTAATAAATAATGTCAAATCACAAGGGTTAACTATTTTGACACGAAGAAAGTACAAACTTAATCCTAAGAATTTCACCCTATCTCGCATCCAAGCCAAACAAATTCCCAAAATTAAGGAAAAACATAATTAATGATATCTTTTGATTGCTTATCAATGTCAGAAAATATATAAGAGAAAAACCTATTTATTTTTTCTAAAAATATTGATTTATATTAAAAAAAAATTGATTGATACCAAACACACCCTTAAACATATCATAATATTGTGTGGTTATATAATTTTATCATAATAAAAATATGTCATTTTTTTGAAAATAAGTTTATAAAGAAATATTATCATATAAATTATGTATAATATAAGGAGTAGTTCTTTTGGTTATGTTATACTAGAAGTTCTCTGCAATTTGATGTTATGTTAGAAAAAATATATATTCATGAATATTAGTTCCCAAGTTATTTTTGTGGTTAATCATAAAACTAGCTAAATTTTCTTTACAAGTACTCTAATTATAGTACAATAATAATTTGTCGCGTATTCAAAAATTTCAGAAGTAATTTCGATTTTAAAGAAGTTAACAATTGAAATATCAATGTGACGATATTACAATTAAAAAGGGCAATTCAAATTATTTAAATAAAAACATAATTACTACAAGAATACATATATGCATACTAATCCAAAGTACGCGTGTTGCAGGTGTATATTAGTTAAGTAATAATAAACGTATATAAGAAAATAAATTATTGTGTGGAAGTTAAATTATAAAGTAAAATATATTTTTCAGATATAAAGTGCAATTAAATAAGAACATGATAACTTACAGTTACTCCAACAATTAAAGAGCAAAACTTAATATATTGGACAAAATATCATCACTGATATCAGAAGTCAAAATTATGTTTTAATACAAAAAAAAAATAAGTTATAAAAATAGGGTAAATAAAAAATGAAGTAACAAAGTAATATAACACAATTACTTGTAATAAATTAATAATAACGAAAAGGACTATGGTGAAGCAGAAGATGACAACCCAAAATTTCGCTAAAACTACATAATTTTATCTTGTTCCCACTAATTGTATCAACCATTAAACTCAAACTCTTGATGTACCTTTAGAATACAATTGATTCAAACTATAGGTAATTTAGGTGATTAATTTTTTTAATTAAAAAAGAATAGCGACATTGTTTTGAAAATAGGTGGACAATCAGAGACTTAAAAAAATAAATACAACCTAACAAGAACACAATAATAAAAATTACTTACCTTTAGAGACTCATAAATTACTTACCTTCAGAGACTCATACTCTGAAATATGATAATTAAAAGGAAAAATTACAAAAACCAGCATCCTTAATACTATAATTACAATATATAGCAACACTTTTTCAAAATTGCAACTCATAGCAAAAGTAGCAATATTTTACCCACTTCATAGTAATAGAAGAATATGTATTTTTCAGTTGTGCATATGTATTTATGAGTAATACATATATATATATTTGTATATATATATATTTATATAGCAACATTTTACTTAAATACAAAATACAATTTGATATTTTTCGTAATTATGAAACTGTTGCTATAAAAGTTATAATTAAGGTTACAGAGTTGCTATTTCTGAAATTTTCCCTAATTAAAATTGTATCATGTGATGAAAGAATTCATGTGATGAAAGAAATTAATTACCTTTAGAAAACATAATGCCTGCAATAATAGCTAAAGAAAAAAAGATTGATGAGACATAAAATTGTGTGAATTTGATATAGTTTAAAACTTCAAGAATACGTTCTAACATATAATAATATTAGAAGTTGAACCTTGTGGCAAAGGAGCACTACATGAGAAATAAGTTGACCTAAAAACAAAGAGGAAAAGCGAAGCACAAAATTAATACTCCCTCGCTTTAAAATAGTTGGTTCTTATGAATTTGACACGTTCATTAAGAAATCAATATATTAGAGATATATTTTACTATTTTACCCTTATATGTCTTTAAAGCCCAATAATCAGTACAATAATTAAAGATATATAGAAATTTAGTGCAAATTATTTCATTCCAATCATTACGTCTAGAACCTGAAGTATTTATATTGAAACTATAAATATTTTTCTTTTTTAAAATTGAAATCATGTGTGCCATTTCATTACTCTATCTAAGCATATGAAGAGTATGTCGTTATTTTGAAAAATGTAGTTGTACTTAATACTATTAACGGTAAAAAAATAAAAGTATATACTCCAAAATAGTTTTGATTTTATAACTTGAACAACTAATTTGAAACAAACATTTTTAGCAATGGGACCAACTATTTTGAAAGGAAGAGTACTTTCGTTTAAAAATAGTTGACCTTTGTTGACATGACATTCTCCAAATACTAAAAACATTGTGTGCACTTACACAAAATATTTATAGTCATTGAGTTCTATAAATAAGGCAAAACATTTTAAGAATTTGTTTCCAACGCCGCTCCCCAGCATTCCTGGGGAAGCCAAATCAATTTTCTACCAAAATCATGCTTGGACCCCAGGCCCACCCCAAATACCTTGGGTTGTATCACTCTGAAGTAGCCCAAAAATGGACCGTTCTCCCATTTGACCATCTAAACTGCCCGAAAATACAAAATGACCCACACTAGTCTGCTCCCTATCCTTCTTGGGCCCCGTCAATTTTTGGCCAAAATTACCTTGGGCTATAGCACACCGAATTGGCCCGAAAATGGCCCGTTCGTGCCGTTTCGCCCGTTTGACCACCCAAAAAATCAAAATGGCCCATACTAGATTGTTCCCCAGCCTGCCTGGGGTAACTCAATCGATTTTTATCCAAAATCACACACAGATCCTAGGCCCACCCCAAAAACCGAGGGCTATAGCAACCGAATTGGCCCGAAAATGGATTGTTCATGCCGTTTCACCCGTTTGACCACCCAAATCACCAAAAAAACTAAAATAGACCATACTAGGATTCTCCCAAGCCTGCCTGGGGCAGTCCGGTCGATTTTCAGCCAAAATCACGCCCGAACTCCGAGCCCACCCCAAAAATTATGGGTCACACCGGATTGACCCAAAAATGATTCGTTTGCGTCGTTTCGCCTGTTTGACCACCCAAACCGTCCCAAAAAATAAAATGGCCTACACTAGGCTAGTCCCCAGCCTGCTTGGGATAGCTCGATCGATTTTTGACCTAAATCACGCTTGGACCCTGGGCCCACCTCAAAAACTGTGGGCTATAGCACACCGAATTGGCCCAAAAATGGATTGTTCGCGTTGTTTTGCCTGTTTGACCACCCAAACCGCCCAAGAAACAAATTGGCCCACACTAGGTTGCTCCCCAACCTGCCTGGGGCAGTCCAATCAATTTTCGGCCGAAATCACGCCCGGACCCCAGGCCCACTCCAAAAATCTAGGCTATAGCACACCGAATTGGCCCAAAAATGACCCGATCACATTATTTCACCCGTTTAATCACCCAAATCGGCCAAAAAAAATAAAATGGCCCATACTAGGCTGTTTTTCAGCCTGTCTGGGGCAGCCCAATCGATTTTCGGCCAAAATCACGCTATGTAACGCCCCGTAAAAGGCGTGCATAGATTAGTCTTTAATATTGAGCTCTTAGACTCAATGACTTAAAATTTTCTAAGTGTAAAATGAGACTTAATCATTTTAGATGGCAATCTTCGGGATACAACTTTTCAACTTTCCCGACATTCATTTTTAGATTTTCAAGTTGCGTTAAGATTGAAAAATCTCATAGTTCATCTCGGATAAGTTTCAGAATTTTTTGGAATGTATAAGGCTGCGTTTGGATTTCAAAACAGTAGCAAAACGCATAGCCTATTGCCCAGTTTTCAGCATTTCAGGGTCAATTTCAAACAATCATAAATCCCTGTATATGATGAATTGTGTGAGCTATAATATATCAAACGAAAGATCTTTGAGTCCTCTTTCAAATTCAGTTGGTTTCATCCAATTTGTTTATATGGGTAAAAAGTTATAATCGATTTACTCCAGACTATCAAACTGTCAATTAAGGGACAGATTTGACCTTAATTGTTCCTTAGGGGTATTTTGGTCATCCTTCACCCCTATATATACCACCAACACGGAATTTAATCCCTCAAACACCAAAATACACCTTCATTCATTAAAACTGCTCAAGAACACTCCTTAGGGTTTCAAAATAAAAACCCAAATAGTTCAAGATTCGATTGTAAGTTTTCGAAGATAATTACATATTCGGAATCAAAAATCCGCGAGCTTCAAGAAACATCTAGTATTTTCAGAAATAGAGGTACGCGGGGTTTTTCCTAAATTCTCATGGGCATAGAAAAATCATGTTTTAGAATGGGGTTTTAAATTATGTATATATATTTATGTATAAGATGTTTTAACATCATTGTTTTGGTCTTTTGACCATTTCCAAAGCGATTTGACAGTTTATATACATATATGAATGAATGTGTTTCAATTTTGAATACATGAACTTGCTAAAGACATTTGACCACCAGGTGTTTGATGAAATTCTGCATGAATTGAACTTTAAGTTTCGGAATATGAAATCCTTTACATCAGTTGCATGTTTTGGTGGTCTAAACTATGTTTTGAATGAAAGCTCTTGCTTAATACATTATGGCTCAGAAAGATCATGACTTGCAATGTCTTGGTATGACGATACCAATTCAGACTAATGCCATATCAGACTCAGACTAACAGACATTTCAGACCTTCATGATTTTAAACATTCAGAATATTGCATGTACAGAAAAGATTAAAAATGGGCATACAGAGATGTTAGGTGGTTCCCCAAAGAGGGCTTGAGTTCAAGCGACTCATTTCCTAAAACCGTGGTTTGCCGACCCGGGTATACTATTATGCGCTTACTTAAATGTCCTGTGGCGTATCATACTCAGACACTCCAACCCTTGCGGCACACTTGGGTTGGGGGCTTCCCCGCCGAGTCAATGGCGGATTCCATACAGCCCGTGGAATATCAGACTTGTAGGGGAATACCACCTAACTCAGAAGTAAAACACAGATCATGATTTGAAATGAACAGACAGGTTACATGTTTTCAGAAAGTGCCCATGTATTTTTCAGAAACAGTTTTATACATGATGTCTTGATGAAAAATTGCTTTCACTTAATATATATATATATATATATATATATATATATATATATATATATATATATATATATATATATGTATGTATGTTCCATTATACTATTTTTGGATTGCTTCGCGTGCCAGTAATTTTGTGCTGACCCCCCCTCCTTCCAGGTTCTGAGGCACAGTCTAGGGGTCCAGCTACTCAGTAGACATTCTCGGATTTGCAGACTTGATCTCACAGTGGTGAGCCTTCTATTATTCGGAAGGCCTAATTATGTCAGACATTATCTTATTTATTATGTTTTTGGTTTACTGGGGGCCTTGTTCCAGTTTCTTTTCAGACAGATGTTTGTGTTTTTAGTAGAGATTTCGCAGACTGATGTCAGATAGTATTATTCAGAAATGTTGCAGAACTTGACCATGTTTTCCGTACTCAGTTTCAATTCCGCATTTTATTATGATTACGAATGTTGTGCATGATAACCAGATAGAGAATGGGTGTTCCGGACCTTCATGGTTCGGGATGCTATCACGGCCAGGGCCTAGGCTCGGGTCGTGACATGCTAGGACCCCGGGCCCACCCCTAAAATCGTGTTTGGCCAGCCTTACCCCTCCACACACAGTCTGAGGGCTGCTGATTGATTTTTTGCCCAAACTGTATCCATGCCTATATAGACAACTATGGGATAACACCCACCGATTTGGCCCAATAGCGGCTCGTTCTCGTTGTTTCGTCTGTTTGACCCCCCAAATGACTTTCCTACCCCGTCATGCCATCCTTACCCTCTCCATACACGGTCGGGCGGTCGCAGGGCGAGTTTCAGTCCAAACCACCCTCGAAGCCCGAGCCTACCCAAATAATCGCAGGCTAACATCCACCAATTTAGTTAGAAAATGACCCATTCGCATTGTTTCACCCATTTGACCACCCAAATGGCCCCGCTGACCCTGTCGGGACATCCTCACCCCCTCTACACAGGTCGGGAGGCCACCGATCGGGCCACCAAGCCCAACCAGACAACTGTGGGCTAACACCCATCAATTTGGCCCAAAAATAGCATATTTGCGCTGTTTCGGTCATTGGACCAATCAAATGGCCCGCTGACCTCACCAGGCTACCTAGGATTACTTCAGTGTGGCCGACATAACCTCTTTTGGGATAAAGAAGAGAAAAAATCAGAATTGTGATTTATTTTAGTTTTTCATGTGTTAGCTACTGAGTTTCTTAGGACAAACGCGTTAGAATGATTTTTTTTGTTGCACCCCTGACGACCTATTAAATCATATGGGTTGCTTTAGAGAGGCGAACATAGCCTGTTTTGGACAAACGAGTGAAAATGCAGGAATTGCAGATTATTTAATTTTTTTCGTATGTGTTAGCCAATGAATTTTTGGAAATCGGTGTGTAAAAATGTTTTTTTAGGAAAAACTCAAGGTTGTACCTGTGATGACTTATTAAATAATAAGGGTTGCTTCAGAATAACGAACGTCCCCTGTTTTAGGACAAATGAGCAAAAGTGCAGGAATTGCGGATTATTTTGATTTTTTCATCTGTGTTAGCTTACGGATTTCTACGAATAGGTGCGTCAAAATGATTTTTTACTGAAAACTCATAATTTTCCCTTGAAGATCAATTAAATGTCAAATATATCAAAATGTCATTTTATCTTATGGTTTTAAATATGCCACTTGAAAAGGTGAAATCAAATTATACAAAGAAAGAAAAGGTCAATCTTTTTGAAACAAATCAAAAAGAAAAATAGGTCTTAAATGGAAGAAGTAGTAATAGTAGTAGTAATAATAATAATAATGTTAACGATAGTAACAATCGAAAATAGTAACCAAATATAAACTATTAGTTTTATTAATAATTTACAATCTCAAGAGAATTAATTAGTTAAAAAAAAAAAAAAAGAGAGAGAACAAAGTTGGATGTCATCAATATTGGACTTTAGAGCATGAATTGAGTTATGGCCAAAAGTCACAATTTACTCCGTTTAAAAAAGAATAATGTAATTTTTTAAATTTATTTAAAAAGTAATTTTTTTATAATATTTTAATTTTAACTTTTTACCATTAAAGAACATTTTAATATATTTAATATAACTTTAATTCAGAATCATAAAATTTAAAAATACTCTCTATTGTGGTGGCTGAGTCTGAGGGAGAAGAACTTGACACACTGGGGAATGATCCCAACTATGTTGCTCTTATGCTCATCAACCATTTGGAGTCTTCTGAGGATACTGAATTTCGTGAATTGTGTGTTGACATGATAGTAGAGTTGCTTAGAGAGGATGACTTGATCACTTGGAGCAATCTAAGTGCGTCGACGCAATCCACAGTCAAGACATTTCTCCTTAATAGTATCATGGTGGAAGAATCAGGATTCGTCGTACTAAAGCTTGGTTCGATTGTTTTGAAGCTGGCTGCTTCATTTATCAAAGATAATAACTGGCCTGAGTTAGTACCATTCTTGTATCAATGTCTTGATTCAAGTTCAAAGAAGTACGCGAAAGCGTCAGCTTTCCTTACACTTGCAGGACTAGCTGAAAAAGTAGGCGAAACGATAGTCCATAGTATGAAAGGTTTGCATTCAATATTCAGAGATACATTGAATGATGATAAACTTGATCTAGAGGTGAGAAGTGTTGCCATGTATGCTGTGATCAACTTCATTCAGTGCTTATCGAGTTCAAATGAAAAGGAGCGGTTTCAGGATCTACTGCCATGTATGATGAAGACGTTGAATGACGCATTGAGCAGTGGTAATGAAGAGTTTATATTAAGAAATCAGTACCCAATGAGATATTTTATGATGTTGGCGAATGAGCCTAGGTTCTTGAGGAGACAGCTAGTGGATGTGGTGTGTACTGTTTTTGAGATAGTTGAAGCTGAGTGTTTGGAAGAGGATACGAGGCACATGGCAGTTGAGTTCTTGATAACGTTGGTTGAGGCGAAGGAGAAGGCGCCTGGAATGATGAAGAAGTTGCCGTTGTTTATTAGCAGATGTTTTGCGATGTTACTGAAGTTACTTCTCGATATTAAGGATGAACCTGATTGGCATAGTGCTGAGGATGTGTTTGATGATTCAGGGACAACGCGTATTTTTCATGTTGGTAGTGGTTGTTTAAGCCGATTTTCTCTTGCGATAGGAGGTAAATCTATTGCTCAAATTGCCATAGAGCAACTGTCTGCTTACTTGGATTCACCAGAGTGGGAGAAGCGCCACGCAGCTCTCTTTGCCCTTTCTCGGATTAATAAAAGTTGCTCAAAGGTACAACAATTTGTTTTAGTTGTGTATTTGTTATGGCTATATATGGTTTGATGATATCACATGCTATTTCAACTCGTATCAACTTTTCAAATTTATAAGATAGTTTCCCCAAATGCTCGTATCACTTACATTATGTTTCATTGTTGAAAGCATCTCTTTGCTTTGAAGAATACCTGAAAATCATGGCTTCTTTGCTTTTATAGGTGATAACTACTAAACTCGATGAAGTAGTGAGTATGGTTGTAAATTGTTTCTAATAGACTACATATATAATTATTAAATACATCTGGGTTATTCTGTAATTAGTTATTCTTCAGTTCTCTATATATACAGCTGTAACCCCTTCAATATCAATAAGATCAATTATTATTAAATTATATCATGGTATCAAAGCTAGGGTTTCTTCTTCCGCCCAAACCCTAATCTCTCCTCTTTTCCGACGTGTGTGCGCCGCCGCCACCGTCTACAGCACGCCGCACGGCCTCCCTTCGCCGTAGGTCGGCGCCATGGACAAGGTTGTTGATCCTCTGTCAAATTTACCGTCTGGAGTAAAATTACTGCTCAGGAATCTCCACAATCTCATCCCTGAAAAATTATCTGACAACAACTACCCGGCCTGGGCACTTAACGTCCACACCGCCCTCGCAGCCAACTTGCTGCTCGGATGGATTGACGGTGCGGAGAAGCCGCCGCCCGAGACAGCCGAGGAGGACGGCGTCATGCTCCCAAATCCCGACTACCTTCCGTGGATGATCGTAGACACTCAGATCCGAGCCTGTCTTCTCGCCGTTATTAGCCCCTCTGTGCACAAACACGCCCGGGGTTTTCTCACATCGGCTTCACTTTGGGACGCACTAGCCACAAGGTACAACTCTGTGTCCACGGCTCATATTTTTCAGTTGCGTGACAGATTGCATACTCTTCGGAAGGGAACGAAGACGATGACTCAATACCTTGATGATGTGGCCTCTATTCTGTCTGACCTAGATGCTGTGAACGAGATTATTCCTGAACGAGACGTGGTGAATGCCGTGATACGTGGTCTTCCGTCTGGCTATTCCTCTCTCAAACAGCATATTCGCCTCTCACCTGTCGAAATCACTCTGAATCAACTGTCTGGATGGCTTAATGCAGAAGAATTGAATCTAGACATGGAACACAAATTACTGCTCGGAGAAGCCAGTTCCACCCCTGGCGTCACGGCTCTTTACTCGGCTGGCAGCGGGGGCTCGGCCAGGGGTCGCGGTGACGATCGCCGTAACCAAGGGCGAGGCAGCGGCGGCGGTGACCGTCGGAACGCCGGGCAGCAAGGCAGAGGCGGGCCTCCACCGAGGGATGGCTTCCAGTCAGGCCGCGGACAGGGACGAGGAAACCAGCGGGGGCCCACACGAGATCTTTCGACGTGCCAAATTTGTGCTAAACGGGGCCATTCTGCGGCTAATTGCTGGTATCGTTATGATGACTCGCAGAATGTAAATCGCCAGTCCGGCGGATCAAGGGCGATGCATGCGTCCACAAACGCTCAATCTGGCGATTGGTATCTAGACACAGGTGCTAACACCCATGTGACGTCGGATTATTCACAACTTCAAGCTCCTCATCCGTATCATGGCTCAGAAACTATTACAGTAGGCAATGGTCAATCCCTTCCCATCACAAACACCGGCTCTGGGTATGTCTATACCCCAAATGGTAAATTTCATCTCTCAACCCTTCACCACGTCCCTTCCCTCACATCCAATCTTTTATCTGTTTATCGCTTTACTAAAGAAAATAACTGCACCCTCATTTTTAATGACACCAATTTCCAGATAGTGGACAATACCACGAACCGGGTGCGGTACACGGGCCGCTGTGAGCATGGGCTATACACTCTTCCATCCAGGTCTCCGTCTGTTGTGAGTCAAGCCATTCTCTCGTCCACCTGGCATCGCCGGCTTGGGCACCCATCATCCGCCATCACCAAATCCATTTTATCTTCCTTAGGTTTTAATTTTTCAGGGAAATTACATTGCGAGTCCTGTTCAGTGTCTAAATCTTGTCGTTTACCTTTTTCACTGTCTGAACACAAGGCCACTGCGCCATTTCAATTAATTCATTCTGATGTTTGGGGTCCAACCTCAGTTCCTTCTGTTCAAGGTTTTCGTTATTATATCTGTTTTGTTGATGATTACAGTAAATTCACTTGGCTTTATCCTCTGAAATTTAAATCCGAAGCTTATACTGTTTTTGTCAACTTTGACCGAATGGTTCAAAATCAATTTAATGCCAAAATCAAAATTTTTCGAAGTGACAATGGCAAAGAATTTGTCAACAATGCATTTGGTGTTTTTCTTTAAAGTCTAGGGGCTCTTCATCACACTTCATGTCCATATACCCCTGAACAAAATGGCGTTGCTGAGCGCAAACACCGTCACCTAATAGACACAGTTGTTGCGCTCCTCCATGATTCCACCTTACCTGTTTCCTTTTGGGTTGATGCCCTTGCTACTGCCAACTACCTCATAAATCGCATGCCCACTCACACTCTCTCCAACTCCACTCCATATGCCCGTCTCTACAATCATCCACCCGACTACATCCATCTCCGCCCGTTTGGGTATCTGGTTTATCCCTGGTTGCGTCCACACACTCAACATAAACTTCAACCTCGGTCCACCCCTTGTGTCTTTCTAGGCTATCATCCCACTATCAAAGGTTACAAATGTTTCGATCCTGTATCTAAGAAAACATATGTTTTCCGTCATGTTCGTTTTGTGGAGGAACAATTTCCTTACACAAGTCTTTCCTCTACTCCATACTCCCCCAATCCACTTGGCATTGTGCCATTATTTCCGTCCTTTTCACCCGCTCATGCTCCGACTCACTCGGCACCTAACCCGGTACCCCACTACGCCACTACCCACTCGAACCAACCACCCACCCACCCGAACCCCCAAACCCCCCACCCGAACACCCAGCCGACTGCCACACAACCCACCACTTCCCTACATCATACTCCTAACACACATACAGCCACCCCATCCACCGCTGCACATCCCAGCTCCCACGGCAGCCCCACCCAACCCCCGTCCACACATCATACAACTCCACCACCCCTTCCTAATCACCCTCCACTCAACACTCACCCTATGACAACCCGAGCCAAGGCCGGTACCTTCAAACCCAAAGTCTACCACACTCAAATACCCTTTGATGCACATCCCATAACTGAGCCTACTACCTACAACCAAGCCTCCAAAAATAGTTTCTGGTGCCAAGCTATGGATGAGGAATTTCAGGCTCTGAATGAACAACGTACATGGGATTTGGTACCTCTGCCTAGTAACCGAAAGTCTATTGGGTGCAAATGGGTGTTTCGCATCAAACGAAATTCAGATGGATCTCTTTCTCGCTATAAAGCACGTCTGGTTGCAAAAGGGTATCATCAGGAGTATGGTGTGGATTATAAGGAGACCTTCAGCCCTGTTGTTAAGCAACAGACTATTCGTCTGGTCTTGTCTCTTGCTCTTCACTATGATTGGCCGCTTCATCAGTTAGACGTCAGCAATGCCTTTCTTCATGGTCATCTTGAGGAAGACATCTATATGGTTCAGCCACCGGGATATGTTAATCCCAACCGTCCTCACTATGTTTGCAAGCTTCGCAAATCACTGTATGGCATGAAACAGGCCCCACGTGCCTGGTACACACGCCTCTCTACTTTTCTGCAGGGTCTTGGTTTTCGCACCTACCATCATGACAACAGCCTCTTCACCCTTCACTGTTCTCGAGGGACAGTCATCATTCTTATCTATGTGGATGATATTGTTATTACAGGCAACTCGTCATCACTTATCACTGAAATTACTGAGGCTATGCATCGTGACTTCAAACTTAAGGACCTCGGTCCTCTGGAGTTCTTTCTTGGCCTCGAACTCATCCGCAAATCGGGAACCATATTGATGCATCAGACAAAATATACCCTTGAACTTCTAAATCGAGCTGGAATGACAGACTGCAAACCCGCGGTCACTCCCATGGCAGTCCGCCAATCCCCAGGGCCGAATACTCCCTTTGCCGATCCTACACTATATCGGAGCCTCGTCGGTGGACTTCATTATCTTGCTGTTACTCGTCCGGACATCCAATATGCAGTCAATCGAGTCTCCCAATCAATGCATGCTCCCACAGAACAACACTTTCAGGCCTTGAAACGCATTCTGCGCTATCTTAAAGGTACTCTTCAATGTGGAATTTTATTTCAAAAGGGCTCGTTTGATATATCTGTTTTTTCTGATTCGGATTGGGCTAACGACAAAGATGATCGGAAGTCCACTACTGGATATATTGTTATGATGGGACCGAATCTGATTTCCTGGTGCACCAAGAAGCAAACGCGAGTGTCCCGTTCCTCCACAGAAGCAGAATATCGTGCCATGGCTGCGGGTGTTGCTGAAGCCATGTGGTTACGATACCTTACAGATGCACTTGGCATTCCCCCGACGAAACCACAGATTTATTGTGACAATCAGTCCACTATTTGTGTTACCAAAAATCCAGTCCTTCATGATCTTATGAAGCATGTTGGGTCCGACTGTCACTTTGTTCGCGATGAGGTACTTGCAGGAACGATGGCCACACACTATGTCCCATCTACTGACCAGCTTGCTGATATTCTCACCAAGCCTCTTCCGTTACAGCCTTTTCAGTATCTCTGCTCCAAGCTGCCCCTCGTTACCGCTGATCAGCTTGCGGGGGATAATAGACTACATATATAATTATTAAATACATCTGGGTTATTCTGTAATTAGTTATTCTTCAGTTCTCTATATATACAGCTGTAACCCCTTCAATATCAATAAGATCAATTATTATTAAATTATATCAGTTTCCAAGATTTTCATCCTCGAGTCAAATGGGCTGCTTGTAGGGCAAGTATATGGTTGTTGCTTGACTTCTCTCCACATTTGCACGAGCAATACCGTTACCAAATTTTCCTTGCGTTAGCTGCAGCTGTGGAAGATTTTCATCCGCGAGTGCAGGTTTGTCCTATGTGATATATACCATAGATAAAAGGTGCTGCTTTCTCGAAAACAATTGATAGCTAAAGGAAGATTAGATTATTATAGTACATGAACGAGCAGCAAATGGTTTTCTTCTTACTGGACCTTTACGGGGTGATTGCATATAACATACTTGCTTAACTCATATAGATTGTTGACAGTAATTGCTTCTTCTTTTAATTTGGTAGATATGACTTTACTCCTCTATTGTGTTGATGATACCAACTAATTTGCGCCTTCTATTTTTTTGACATTTTCATAGGCATATGCTACAAGAGCTCTCGGCGCCTTCTGTTTGTCCAACAAGTTAGAAACTTTGATACCTCTCCTAGATGGAATAGTTAACAAAACGCTTGTACTTATACAGGTGCGCAAACATACAAGCCCCTAAATTACTGCGATATATCACTTCTGACAAGTGCTAGAGACAAGTTATGTCTTTTTCTGATTGTTGTTGCTTGAATTGCAGAATGAGAAACAAATGGTCCAACTAGAAGCATTACGAGCATTAAGTGCTACAGCTCAAACTGTTGAGGCATATACAAACTTTGTGCATTTATCTTTTTACTCAATTCTGTTGCTACACTTTTATTACCAATCGTTAACTTTTATATATTATGTGTCAAACAGGAGCACTTCCGAACCTACTATGACACTGTCATGCCACACTTGAAAGCTATCCTCAGAGATGCACATCTTAAATCTGATCTCATTCTTCGTGCCAGAGCGATGGAGTGCATAAGCATTGTTGGAAAAGCTGTCGGCAAAGAGAAATTCAGAGATGACGGAAAGCAGGTCTTTTACCCATTATGCCTAAGGATCCAGTACATCTTGCTTAGCTCCATTATCAAGGGACACTGATCACGTATATTGATGCCATTGATTGAGATTGCTTCATTCTTATTTCTTTTGCTATGCTTTGTCAGACGACTTTACATTAGTTAGATTACTCTTGTTTTAGTTAATGCCGCTTTCAACAATTGTGTGCAACAAAATATCTTTCTTTTCTTGGCATGAGCTATTTGCCTTGGGTCATTTCTCTGCGTAAAGCTTACTTTTTATTTGCTTCCTTGTTGTTGGAGTCATTAAAGGTTATGGAAGTGGTTGTGTCATTTCAAGGATTACAAGCGAAGGCGGATGACCCTTCTACTTGGGACATGCTAACGGTACGTGTTAATCACTTTGTTGTAAGATCAGAATTTCTTTCTAGATTGGCCTCTCTTTACTTTCCTAATTTTATTTCAGGCATTTGCTGTAATTTGCGAGTGTATAGAACAGGAGCTTCTTACATATATTAGTGCAGCCATGCCGTTTTTAATTCAATGTGTGAAGTTGCACTTTGAAAGTGATGAACTAGATGATACTAGGTAACATTTTATCATTGAGGTTTGACTTGTCTTGTTATTTGTGAAGTTCATTTAGATTTTGTCTTACTTGTTGTTGAATCTTGCAGTATAGAGACGATTAAGATTGGAGATGCAATTTTATGGAAAAAAGATGATGACCCAAAGGAGAAAGCTAAAGCATGTGAGATGCTATGCATGTATGCTAAACTATTGAAGGAAGACTTTTACCCGTGGATTTCCCAGGTTGGCATGAATGATCGATCACCTGCACATTTTCTTTTTCTCGTGTTCTGTTGAGTGAAGACAAATTAAACAAGTGATATCAAATGGCTTAATATGGAACAGGTTGTTCCGATCCTTGTGCCACTTCGGCAAATCTATATGCACAATCCCGACAAGAAACTGATGTTAGTGAAGGTGAAATTCTCATGTACTTCTATGTTTTCATGTAAATTTTTGAGATGCTGATGCGATTTTCTAAGTTCTTCTGTTTTAAGTCATGGCGGCTCTTTTGCTTTCTGCTAAACTGGCTGTTGAGAAAGGGATTGCTGAAGGTGCATACTTCAAGGAGTTGTCAGACCATGTAATACTGGCTTTGATAGAAGCTTTGCATAAGGTTGTCCTTAACATTTGACTGTGTTAAATGTTTATTATGTTCGGCCGATTTGGATAATGAGAAAGTGACAGTTGACATGTTATCCATCCCATGCAGGAACATGTAGCAGAAATATGTCAAATCATGTTGAAAGAATTGAAGAATTGCTTGTTGGTATGTTTCTTCTGAACCTTTTATATTGCTATAAGAAAGTGAGTTCAAACGGCGAAATTTGATACTCAAGTTTTATGGCCCCTACGTTTTTCTTTCAGATCTGCGGACCACTTATCGATGAAGGTCAGCTTCATCAAATCGTGGATGAGCTAAAGCACGTCATCAAAGAAAGTTTAAATAGAAAAAGAAAACTCACAGAAAGAACAAAATCAGAAGACTTTGATGATGAGGAAGCTAAAGTACTGGCGGATGAAGAAGCGCAAGAAGATCTGATCATTGTCCGTGTATGTTTCATTCTAAGAATAAAGTTCAGATTTACGCTTCAAACTTTTTTCTTTATGCAAAGCTTTTACTTAGGTTCTTTCTACTGTTATTTTCGAATAAGCCAACAATGTCTTTATCAGGTAGGTACAACACTAAAAACATTGATCGGAACCTTCAAGGCTGCTTTCATGCCTTTCCTTGACGAGCTATTATCATATCTAATTCCTATGTGGGTAAGTTTGGGACATGACAATCGCTGTCATTCTAATGCTCTTGTTTGATATTCATTTATATATCTTAACTTTTGTTTTCCAATTATTCGTTCTTCTATGAAGGGAAACGATAAACCAACCGTGAGATTCACATCAATTTATATCTTTGTAAGTCTTGTGGAGGAATGCCCTGAAGCAGCTCTAAAGTAAGTTAGTGTGCATTTGAGCTTTTCTTAGACGGTTGGCTCACCGTTTTGATACATTACTTCCTATGTCAACTAGGTACTGTGACGTATTTCTTCCTTTGCTTTTGGATGAAACCATTGACGAAGATCCAATGGTTAGACAGGTTCGGTTTTCTGACTTGTTCTTCTTTATTCCGGTTGCTTACAGTATGATTTAAACTAATTAAAACAGTTGATGTTGTGATCAGTATGCTCTTTATGGAGTTTGTCTTTATGCAGAATCTGGTGGTTCTGTCTTCATGCCCTTTGTTAGAGGTATGATAGTGTTTAAAGTGATATCGAGATCCTTCTTACGCGTGGAATTGGACAGGAAGTAATTTATGTACTAAACCTCGTAACATGATTCAGAGGCTCTTTCAAGGATCAATGTAGTATTAATGCATTTTCAGGCTCATGAACCTGTGAATGAAGAAGCATATGATAAGGCTGTTTCTGCCCTTTGTAAGATATGTCTGCTTCATCGGGAGAGTATTGATTCAGCTCAGGTTTGTCCTTCTCGAAATCCATAAATTTTATTTGTTTATGCATTCTGATGCCTTCAGTCTTGTATGCTCGAGTTGGAATTATGAATATACTTTCCTTCTCTGAAAATCGAAACAGTTTATTTTATGCACGACCAAACAATTCTTATTCTGAATTATGTGGTAGGTTATTCCGATTTGGTTGAATTGCCTTCCTATAAAGGCCGACTTACATGAAGCCAAATATGTTCATGACGAACTATGTTCGATGGTTGAAAGGTACTGGATTAGTTTGCTCTAGTTTTCCTCCTTATCTGGCCTTCCTGGTCTTTTGATGATTTTCCAAATTTTCTCACTTGCAGGTTAGACAGAGATATTATTGGTCATAACTATCAATACCTTCCAAAAATTGTTTCAGTTTTCGCGGAGGTTAGTTTCAGATCGAAATACTATTAGATGCTAGATTGAGTCTTTGATTTGTGATCGATATAAAGATTTCTCAACTGTGATTTTATATATATCTAAAACATTCAGTAATTGACTACTACTACTTTTGTAGGTTGTGTTTTCTGATGAAAAAGATGTTTCTACGGAAGAAACTGCAAATCGCATGATTAGTGTATTACGGCATCTTCAACAAACACTACCACCAGCAACCATGGAATCAGCATGGTCATATTTGTTGCCTCATCAGGAGATGACACTGAAGTCCCTTTTATCACCTGAAGTCTGAAGAGGATGCTAGCTCTGAATCAAATATTTGGAGTTGATTCCTCAACTCCTTCATTTGGGCTCGATGTGTCATCGATGAGCCTGCTAGTCGGTTTGATCAGAGTAGGTAAAGCAAAGGCGGAGGTCATTGTGATCTTTCTGTGATGTGAGCACAAAGGACAAAACTTGTAACGTAAAGAAACGAAGTTCACAAATCAATGCAAGTCGTTCATTTAAAGAAATTGTTTTGAAGTAGAAACACAAATTTTATTTAGAACAAAAGAAAATCTTCCACTTTTCCAGCTTGAAAGCATCAATGGCTGGTTCTGCTATTCGAACATAGGTCACACGGAGACAACTTACTGTTGTTCCAAGACCCCCTTCAAAGTACAAACACAAATTAATAAAGAAAAATTTCTTCAACTTCCCCAGCTTCCGTCTAGCAGGATATGTTATCGTGCTTGGTGAACAAAGGAAACGACTTAAGAGAATCGTTGGTTCCTTAAGATCTGAAATCGCTGTGCAGTGTGTTGCAGCTTGATATCTCTGCTATCTTTATCTTTCACCTTTGCATAGCACAGAAAAACTTCTTAATTGTTAATTACCAAGATTTTACCAGTAGTGAGATGATGCAAATAAGCTCGAGTCACTTACTTGTTGAACCGGTGTTGCAGCTTTTTGTATACACGTCAGGTTGACGAATCCAAGGGGTATATAAGGACCTTGAGTTCTTCATTCCCATATGATTCTTGCTCGTCCTGAATTTGCTTAACTGAATTTTCAAGAGACTCACCGCAGCGTTTCACTTCAATCATCTTTAGAGTAGGAATTTCTCCAATAATAGAAGGAATTTCCTGAAGATGAAAGCAGCTTTCCACAAGAAGCAGTTCAAGGTTGGGCAAGGACTCGCTCGAGGCATTCCATGTTGTAATTTTGAGGGATCTCAATTTAAGAACCTTGAGGGTTGGAAACTCTTCATCTTCAACGTCCCATTTTCCCTGCTGAAATGCTCTATGTTCCAACTTGAGAACCACTAAATTCGGTAATCTCCCGATATTAGACATGTCACTTTGTGGCAACAAAACATCTGATAGAGTTAGCTTTGTTAATGTCTCTGGCAAGCGTTCACACCGAGTGTTTCAAGTTGAAGAGCATCTAATCTGAGTTTGAGAGGCTCTTTACAATGGCACTTGAGCTTTCGCAGTCTGTTTGCCTTCTTTATGATGTAATCTGCTAGCTTGTTAGTGAGAGACACTGTGGCCAAGGTCTCTATGCAACATATGTTTGTTGATTTGCGAGGCATGCGTCCATCAAAAGATGCAACAGGTACTACATGGACATGCTTTAACCTTGGCATATCCCAGATGGCAATCGGAAGTGTTGTGCCACTTCCTACTGTTATTACAAGCAATACCTCGAGGTTTGAAAGGTCCGATATCCATGATGGCATAAATTCCAGATAGCCTTTGATTCCTAAGTGCTTCAGATGGATCAACTCTTTTGATCTCTGTAATGAACGGTCCGACACAGGACATTCCATTTGTAGAACTCTTAGAAGTTTAAAGTTCTCGAGATCAAAAAATTCCTGGCAGCCAGATTTCGGGGGTCTGAAGAATGCAGACCGAGCTTGCAGATTTCCTATCCACCCTGCCCAATAAAGGCTATGATGAATGCAAAGCTTCCGGTTCTCATAAAAGGAGCTCGACAAATCTACCTTCCCATTGGTCGTTAGCTGCATAAACTTCTCTTCCTTAGATTTTGTCACACAAAAATCATGCAACATATCATGAATGTGACATGTTCTGACTCCTCCGACGGACCTTTTCTTGCTCACCACAATCAAGCTTCTACCGATCAGATCATTCAGTAAACTTTCGGCTACAAGCTCTACACTCTTTGCCTCCGTGGTTGGAACAAATCCCTCGATAGTCCACAACCACGCTAACTTTGAGAATGAAATTTCTTCATCCTCCCGAAATGAAGCAAAATAAAGAAGGCAGGGCTTGAGGCTATCCGGCAAGTGCTTGTAGCTCAATTCGATTACGTCCAAGCACTCTTTCGCACTTGTGACGGAATCTAAATTTATACTCTCTGCAATTTTTCTCCAACTTTCATCATTTTGGCTTATCCCAGACAAAACTCCAGCTACCAAAATCACAAGGAGAGGTAGTCCTTGACACTTTCTCGCGATGTTTTCTCCCACTTTAGATAGATCTGGTGGGCAAGTTTGTTCCTTGAACAGCTTGATTTTCATTAGTTCCCAGCTTTCATTTTCGAAAAGAAAACGAAGGTGAAGAGGTTCTCTATCAGGATTAATTTCTGAAGCCACATCGCTGAGCCGGCTCGTTAATAAAATCCTACTTCCGTTATCATCATCTGGGAAGCATCTTCTCAAGTCATCCCAAGTGTCAACACTCCATATGTCATCAATGTAGAGAAGATACCTCTTCCTTATTAAAAATTTCCGCAAAGCATCTGCTGGATTTTTCTCATTTTGATTGGAACTTTTTACTTGATTCAAGATATCGAGCAACAGCTTTCTCCTGTCGTAGGCTTGGGAAACACAACACATAGCTTGGACGTCAAAATAGTTCCGTATGTTCACATCATGATAGACTTTCTTTGCTAGTGTAGTCTTTCCAAGACCAGGCATCCCTACAATGGACACAATATCCAAGTACTTTGGTCCTCTAGTGAGACGGTCGATTAGCAAGTCAGCCTCTTCATCAAACCCCACCACTACCTCATCAAGTTGTGTAGTCTCAACTACTTGTCTGACAGGATTTGGTTCTTCTTCTTCGATAGGGACTTGAACATCTCGTACAATCGTAGCATGGAACTCTATCATATTATCCTTGACAAGCTTAATTTCTGTTAGGATCTTACATAACAAATGCAGATACCAAACAGGATAATCTCCGGTAACCAGACAATCAATTATGCATTCTGCCTGGTATGCGAGAGATATGACTTTTGTCCAAAGATCGTGCTTCTTCATCTCCTCATACTCATATGTTTTCTTCTCAACTTTCTCCAAGAAGGATCTTAGGAGAGCTAACTCCTCCTGAATTTCTGCAATAAGATGCTCGACAACAGAATCACACTTCCCCTCTTGCAGCAGTTCTTTCAGATGGCGTAAGAGGGAACCAATAAAGCCTAATCCATTTGTCCTGGGGAAATTACACTCTGATGATAAAGGAGCTTTCAAAATCACATCTCTTAGATCTTCCATGACAAGGTCAATCTTTTTTAACAATTCAGTGAATACCGGGTTAACTTCTTCTGCTTTCTCCACGGAGAATGAGTAAGCAGCAGATGCTACCTCGGCAATAAGACCTTCAGCGCAATTAAGTATATCACTCAATTTCCCCTTATCAACACACAGATCTTCAGGCGGATAAATGAGCAAAGTTACCAATTGCGTTGCTGCATGGTAAAGGCTTTTGATTTGATCGTTTACAAGAGGAAGCATCAAAGAACATGCCTCACTATTTGATAACTCCGACAGATCCTGGAAGAGAAAATGAACAAAACCTTCGACAAATTCTATCACGTCCCAGTTGTACTGGACTTGCAATTTAACTAAACCTCTTAGAGCTCCAGTATAGATTTCTGAAACTCGGCGCTCAAGGGGCTTGATTTCTAGCAAAACGTTAGAGATCTTACGTCTCAAACCAGATGCCAGATTATCATCAACTTCTTCCACAAAACATAGGTAACAAATGTAAGCAGCATTCCGAGTGACAACCTCCACGTGATTAAAGAGCATTCTGGATTTCTCCAGTTCCATGCCTGAGTCTTTTATGAAATCGAGGAAGGTTTTGAGATATTTTAAACTTCCTTCAAGGACTTGAAACTCATTCTTTAGAAGAACAAACTTGTCCAGCTCCTTCTTGTTGATGAAAAGATCCTTCACATTCTGAAGTATGTAATCAATGAATTTCTGAAATAACGGGCTGCATAAATTTGGTAAAGGCCACCTTCCTGGAACCAGTGAAAGGAGGAACTCATAACCTTTTTTGACTTCTGCAGAAGATAAGTCTTCCCTTGGACCTGAAACAGTATCGCCAACTTGCATTCCATGTCCTCGCAACCTCCCGTCCTTAATCCTCCCTTTTTGAGTTGCCCAAAACAAAAGGGTATCAAGAAATCTCCTTTCTATTTCAGACATTTGTTTTCTCGTGGAAGTGTCCTCACAATGAGGAAATATCGACAGCTCTGGAAGTAAAGAGATTAAAAACAAATCACATTCTAGGACCATATCAGCAAAAACAAATCACAGAATTGCTCAGAACACATAAGGAGAAACTATGCAATTTCAAGTATTTATTTAGTGTACTTGCAGGAATCAATCACAATATTGGTAAAAAGTAAGAATCTGAAAAGCTAATCAATGCATTGATAGATGAAACTGCAACCATGAACGGCAAACAAAATATCGGAATCAGTTGAATTATATGAAGAATATACTGTTATATTTTCTTGAAAACACAGAAAATAGTCCTCATTATATTCACTCTTTCAAAAGATGTCTTAGTGTATGTAAATATGCTTTCTTGATCATTTTTCTGTAAAGCTGAATTGCTAAAAAGTTATGTAGCAACTTTGCTGCGTAACAACTGTGTCAAAATAAACACTTAAGGGTTATGGTGAAGTTATAAGTACTACTTCATCCTTAACTAGAGGTCTCGGGTTCAAGCCCAGTGTCTGAAATTGCCTTTGGTAGGGATCCCTTTACACCTCCCCCCTCAAGTTGACCAACAAGTCAAAATTCAAAACATATTACTACCTCATATTTCAACAGTCCTTTCCCTATTAACTATGTGGAAAAAAATATGCAGAGTAAGATAAAAAGGTCAGCCCGGTGCACTAAAGCTCCCGCTATGTACAAGGTCCGGGGAAGTCCCACACGGGTGTATTGTACGCAGCCTTACCTTGCATTTCTGCAGAGCCTATTTATAAAGCTTGAATTTGTGACCTCCCGGTCAGATGCAAAGGAAGATACTTCAATCTATATTACTAAAAAGTTAAGTCTATTGAGATTACCTTTGACAACTTTGGAGTGAACAAGAAGCACTGACGTTGGCTTTGTTAGAGTGGGTAAACAAAGTCCCACATTGGTTGGGGAATGGATCGATAGTTTGCTTATATAGACTTGGACAATCCTCCCTCGTAATCTAGCTTTAGGATGAGTTAGACCAAGATTTATTCTTGACAGGCTTCGCCCATTATTACCAGTTGGGTGGTTTCAAGATTCCTATGGGAGTATGTGTTTGCTGAACATGTACATTTTGTTTATTCAAAAGTAACAAGTTGTACTAAAGAACAAGCGATTAGGTATCAAGTTGGCTTCTTTTTTAATCCAATTATTTTAGTATTTTACATTTGGTGGGCCATGTTAAGTGTGATGGCTTCTTTTTTAAGACCATTGACCTTACTTTCCTAACCAAAACTTTTGAGAAATTCTATTTGATACCTCAAGGTTCGCACAACTGCTTCAAGCCTTGGAAACAGCCCCTTGCAGAAATGTAAGGTGAGGCTGCATACAATAGATCATTGTGATCGGGCCCTTCCCCAGATCCTGCGCATAGTGGGAGCTTAGTGCACCGGGCTGCCCTAAGGTTCAGACAACTGACACTAGTTATGTGAACGACTTCATTTTATCACAAGTTAGTTGATCAACCCGTGAGACAAAAAGGAGCCTCACACAATAAGCGCGAGACACTAATAAAGTTTTTTAATTTATTCTTTTTTGTGTAAATCATGAAAGACTTAGATTTTAGATCTTGAATTCGATATTATTGGTCATTAATGTTAAGTGCATTTTACAACTTGGTGGCTCAAAAACAATGTCACACTATGTTATATATTGAAGGAATGAAGCCAACATCAATGCTTCTTGCATTAAACAAACCTAATTGTATTTCTTTCTTACATTTTTTGCTGGTCCATACATGATATATGTTGCAGCTTTCTGGTCATTATAGGAAGAACACAACAATCCTCCAGGTTTAGGCTACTTCAAGATATGTTATTCTTTATATAGCATTTTGTTTCTTGAACATTATTCTAACTCATGCCACAGGAACGATAAGATAACTTCAGGCCGCTTGTGCAATGTTAGTTAGATTTGCATTAGCTATGGCACTCATTTGGTGTCCAATCGTCAGAGTAGCGAGCGCAGGAAGTTGCTTGAGGAAAGAAGATATATTCAGGAGATATATGGTTAACTTCGTAACCATATTGCTAGTAACTGAGTAGATTACACTGCAATAGTCACGGTAGTGGCAAAAGTCGAACATTGGCAACAGAAGAACCAACAATGAAAGAAATTGACTAGACACAAACTTTGGCAAGAGTCGGTCTCCATAACTAACCCTCAACCTTAATCATTTGGCCAACACAAGGTTTGATTCCCACAAGTCACAAGGCGACATAGTAGTTTCATTGCACGGGCTGAAATGTTAGTGTCTTTCTGATCAGGTGATAAAATGGATTCCAATTCCATCTCCTGCTGAGGCAATAGCAATGCTCGTGCCGATGCCAAGGTGGCCGGTGGTAGTGTTTCCTTAAAATGCCTCAGTAGATGAATCATGCGATTTGCAGTGTCTTCTGTAACAACATCGTCTCCAGCACATAGAACCTAATAATAAGAAGTAACTTTCAGTTACTAAATGACTACATTAGCATAAAACTTGATTTAAATGAAATGTCATTCTAATAGACAGATGGAGAGAGAACCACTTTCATGCTCGCGCCAACCAACCTACAGACCTAATTGTCGACTTGTCAACTGACTAACTATAATGCGATATGTCTTTTTCTTTAGCTACAAAACATTTCTACTGCATTAAATTCACACCCTGATACCGCTAGACTACAAGTTTTGGTCTTCTATCGCCTTTCTCACAAAAGTAAATACTAACTGTCGCGGAATCATTTTTATATTAAGTACAAATAAACTCATTCTAACACCAGCTAGTTGTGATTTTGAACTAACCTCTGAGAAAACTGAAATAACCTTTGGAAGGTGTAGATAGTTGGGACCCAATAGTTCTGTGTCTGATCTGGAAGTTAAAAGATTCGGTAAAACATATTAAAGACAAAACATTAATACCTAAGATTACATTCAACATTGTTACATTATACCATTGAACAGAGCTGGAAAACTTCAAACAGTAAAGTAAATGACAGGCGATGATAAAAACTAATCCAACCTTTCAACCATTGAGCAAAGCTGGTTTAGAACTGCTTTGGCTTCATACACGTCATCTTTTATAGGCAGGCAATTCAGCCAAGTCGGAATAATCTACAAGACACTCGGAATGAGAATATTGTGGAAGTTTGACAATAAGATGTTAGAGATTTCCAGAGAAACATACCTGCGCTGAGTCAATATTTGCCCGATGAAATTGGCATATCTTACCGAGTGCAGAAACAGCATTATCATATGCCTCTACATTCTCAGGTTCACGAGCATTGAAATGCGTTATGACTACATTGATCCTTGAAAGAGCCTCTGAAATCATGGATTTATCAAATACCGAAACAGATATTCCTGTCTACATCTCCATGATGAGAAGGTCTCATTAATAGGTTTAACGACATCATACCTCCGACAAAAGGTTTGAAAATAGAACCACCTTTTTCAGCACAAATCCGAAGTCCATAAAGAGCATTCTGCACATGACACAATGGTGTTGAGATGAATCAAATAGAAATTGTAACGCAACTGAAAACTGTGCTGACCTCCAAGAATACACGCAAACCTTTCTAACACGTGGATTTTCGTCATTGCTCCAGTCCAAAAGAAAAGGGAGATATGTGTCGAAGTACCTAGTTTCAACAGAAAGTAACTATCAGAACTGTGACTTATTTAAGAAAAACTCATAAAGACATTCCCACTTTAGAGCTGCTTCACCGCAAAACCCCACGAGATGATCAAATACATAAATACATGTATTTCTTTCTTCAGTTGTTTTATCCTTGCCCTTCAAGCAGTGAGGAAAAGAACTATTAGAAACATGAGAGGAAAACAACCTTAGATTGTTAAGATTGAGTCAGTTACTGGTGCTGAAACTCACCATCATAGGCATTATATATGATGAAAGCTCATCAAGGAAAGGCAAGAAAGCAGCCTTGAAAGTCTTGATTAATATCGTCACTAGGTAACCAATCTGATAGCAAATTGCTTATGTTATCAAAGTGAAAGGTTTTATAAAGACAACATGGTGTTTTAAGTTATACTGCGATTTCTTATCAAACATACATTTTTGAAAATTTCTACTTCTTGCTCTCTTTCATCCCTCAGTAATTCAGCTTCCTCGGCATCAAAGTCTTCGGATTTTACTCTCTCTGAGAGTTCTCCTTTCCTACGTGAACTCTCTGCAATGACGTGCTTTATCTCATCGATGATGCTACGAATCTGAGCTTCATTGACAATTTGTCCACAGATCTGAAAGAAGGCATAAGAAGGACCATAATTTTTACAAGCAGTGTTGCTTTGACAATAGGCATGAAACATTTAGCAGTGATAAATTATGCATACACTCAGACACACTAAGGATGAAGTTAGGAGCTCCTATTTTACTTGATCCCGGAGATGCAAGTCATTACTTTCATCCCCAAGTTTCACTATGTACGAATATCATTCTTACGAGCTTGGACAAGTGTCTGCTTATCACTATGGACCTAAAAAGCTCAAAGCAGCACACCACCATCTCAGAAACATTGCATACTTGGATCAAAGTAAAGAAATCATTTTAACATGACATACCACGAGGCATCTATTCAACTCTTGCAATTTAGTTACACATACTTTTGTCTCAGGCTCCTGCAAGGGAGAAGCAATTAAAGTGTCACATACTCATACTTACATAAATGGAGTTCAGTCCTATTGGTGACAAAAAAAATTGTAAATATTAGTGTTGAAGACAACCGAAGATAAAGCGTCTCCCATAGCCAAGATTATATGACCAGACAACTGATTGAAGTAGTCATTTCCACCTTGAGCAGTCCCTTTCACTGTTGCCAGTTTAGCAGAAAGCAACAGCGGCGACATTGCTTAACCACCATGAATTATAACATCTCATTAGAAGCTAAAGAAGTTAAAGGAAAATAAATAAAACCATATGAAATCACGAGATTTTTTTTTTCTTTACCTTTACAAGCAATTTCCCTGGTATCACGGTGGATGTAGAATTTCAGAAGCGGAACTAGAATTGAAGCAGCCTGTTTCATGATTTAAGCCATGAATATCACCACTTAATTTTGAATCCACTTAACATAACATGAGGAAAAAAGTAAACGTGCAAGTGATTATTCATCCTAACCTGGGAAATCCATGGGTAGAAGTCTTCCTCCAACATTTCAGCAAATGAACCGAGGACAGAAACAGCCACAGATTTGGCCCACAGGAGGATCTCTCCTCTGATGCATATTATTTCATCTCGAAGTTTGACTTTGTGTATACTGCACAAAGTATATAAAAGCTAGACAACATGTCTGATAGATGTCAAAGCAAAGGTCTCTACTGTATTTATCTATGTGCAAGTGTGCAAGTCAAAGCGAGGAGAACAAGAACAAAGAAGTACAAGTGCTACGAAACAACATAGATTCTCATTTCAGTCACGTTACCAAAAAAGTGCACTCGGAATACGTACAATGGGATGCCAAAGTCAATTGACGGAACCTCAAAAAACATCCCTATTCTATTCATGTACGGTATCTATGAGATCTAAAATAGTCAGCTACACTATCATATGTTTCTATAAATCAGAATGAAAGCCACAATACAGAATTCGACTTGATCTTCTGTATAAAACTGAACTTGTCTTGACAGCACCTGCGATTCCTTGTTTGTCTTTTTTTCATTCCTTTCATGTTCCAACTCCTTGCATGTCTATTCTAGACTCAGGCATGACCGGATGAAGTCCCACAATATTCAAAAACGAATGCCAGAGTTGTCCGGTAAAGGAACAATTTGAGGATAAATCACTAATGCTATGTGATTTATCACCACAAAGAAAGCACCTGTTACATTACTGAATTCCGTTGGAAGACTCTAAGCTCACGGAGTCACATAGTGCTTTTGTTGATTCAGTTGTTTTAACCCAGATTGTATAAAACAGAAATATGAAATCCAAATTAAGAAGAAAAGAAAATCTAAATGAACTTCAAAGGTAAAGGAAAAAAGCCACACCTCAACTATAAAAGCTTACCTATCATCTAATTCATCTGAGGGTACGGTCTTATCGGGCTCAAGTTGAGAAAATTCAACCGTAGGGGGCATGATTATACTCATGTAAGGAAGAAAATCTTTCCCTATGACCTTGCAAATTTTAATCCATGCCTGTGATTATATCAAGAAAAATATTGAGAAGGCAATCGAAAAAAGAAGTTCTGAACACCTAAAATCAAAGGATTAACACATACCACTAGAATGTGCGGAATAGTATCAAAGTCTTTCACTTGTGATTCTTGAAATAACTTAAGCAAATCCATAACCTTTAGTGATAACAAAAACATTATCAAAAGAAGTCCACGTCGAGAAATGAATGAATGAATGAACAAGACCACACAAATCATAGCTGGGGGGACACCTGTTTTATGTCATCTCTGAATTTCTCTTTGCCAACAGCCATCCCCACAGAGCTTATGCACTGAAAGGCGTTGCGTCCAAGCGCTTCATCTGATTTGTCATTTGCATTTACCAGTAAAGCTTTCAGGTATGGCATTACGAAATCGTAGTACTTATGGAAGTGCTCCTGTTGAAGTACGATATATTAGCCCGCGTCCATAACATAAGTAGAAGTATAATTGAGGCAAAAATAAATGCAAGTAGGCAATACCTTCGACAAATCAGCTATAGCACCTAGTGCAATTAATGCTTCTTCATGTACCATCTGATTGTCATTCTGCATTTTACACAAACAACTATGAGTAGGAAAAGATGGCATGATTTTCTATAAGTAATCCACCTTTATGACATGGTGGCGTCTATGTTTGCATACCTGAAGAAGTACAACCAGTTTTTTAAGTAACCCATCCACGTAGGGTTCGATAGTTTCTGGACTTTCAAATTGACAGAAAATCACAACAGAAGCAGCTGCAAATGCCTAAAAAAATGACAGAGAGTTAAACTAGTAAATTAGTTAGTATCGTGAACTGAATGAAGAAGTAACGACACATCTGTACCATATTCTTTACACAGTGAATTGTTCAAACTCTATTTAAGGGTCACTTTAGCTACCTCCCCTGACATATCTCGCTGTAACGATAACTTCCATTAAGGCAAGAGCATTATATAGACCAAATATAGTCATAGCTTATATTTCAAGAAGTGCGCTATTAAGGCTACATAAGTTGGAATTCTAATTATACGAGACTATAGAAGGGAAGTTTGACAAATATCCATTCTTTTGCCTCATGTTCTAGAAAATTACAATGTGGCAATGAGCATAAGGAATCATATCATCATAGGTCAGACCTGCACTCGAGGATTTTGACAATCATCCATAGCTGCAGCTAATGCAGGCAATATTTGGTTATGGTATTGTGCTTGTAAATGTGGACAAAAGTGTATCAACAACTGGTAAATTGCATGAACAGCAGCCCATCTCACTCGTGGATGCGGATCGTGGAAAGAATGGAGAACCATATTCACAAATTGCTCCAGATACCTGATCATCACCTGTACAAACAGTGAAACCATGGATTAAATTAGTAGCCTAAGGAGGCAAACTATGTTTTCTGTCCTAGTAGTTTCCTACCAAAAAGGAGTTTCTCAAATGCCGCATGATCATCCCAATGTAATCATGACAAACACACTAATGTGACAAATTTGTACCTTTGAGCTACCTTCAGATATCTGAGCAATTGCTAGGAGAGCAGCGTGACGTTTCTCCCACTCAGGGGCAACCAAGTATGAAGGCAGCTGCTCCATTGCAATAGGAGTAACAGTTTTTCCACCTAATGCAATTGATAACCGTTTTAAACAATTTAGACCAAAAGAGCAGCTCTTCGTCGCCCCTGAAACTTCATGCTGTTTCTCCGTCCAATGCCAACTAGGTTTATCACTATGCCAAATAGGTTCAGCAGTATGAAAGCGAGGTTCATCCTTGATATCCAGCGTTAAATTTAATAAGATAGCAAAACAAGTGTTAGTAAACAAAGGCACCTTCTTCATCATGCCAGGAACCTTCTCTTTAGCCTCGACCAAAGTTAACATAAACTCAACGGCCAAGTGCCTAATCTCCACTTCCAAACTCTTATTCTCAGCTATCTCAAACATTGTACCTACAATGACCACTAGTTGACGTCTCAAGAATTTAGGCTCATTCCTCGCCAACTCAATGAAAAGATTCAGCACATTCACTGCTGCATCCTCCAGGTCATTGTTGCTCAACGCGTCAGTCAACGTCCTCATCATACCTGGCAACAGATCCTGAAACTGTGCCTTTTCATTTAAACTCGATACACACTGAATGAATCTGATCACAGCCATCGTGGCAGTGATCCTCACATCAAGATCATTGAGCGTATCATCATTATTCAGTGTATTAAGGAATAACGAGTGCAAATCTTTCACGCAACCAACTACTGTTTCGCCAGTTTTGTCAGCTAGTTGCGCATATAGCAAGAAAGCAGACAGTCTTGAGCAACTGTTTGAAGTAGAATCCGTGAGACATTTGTGTAAGAATGGTAGTAATTCAGGCCAGTTGTTATCTGGGAGAAGTGAAACAGCTAAATCGGAAACAATGTCACAGAGCCTAGTGATGATGGGTTTTGACTCTTCAAGCATGATACGATCGAGGAGAACACACTTAAGAGTGGATTGACTTGACACAGACAGATTGTTCCAATTAGTACCTAAGTCCTGGTTAGTAAGTAACCTTGTCAGAAGGGCAACATTAAACTCACGCGACTGATCAGTGTTATGGACAGTGCCAAGACTGTTAGCAATCTTAAGAACCACGGAGTCTGGATCCACCTGTATCATTATACTGAAGATGACGCCTGCCTCTTCTGGATTCTCCATGAAATTGGAGAAAATGGTTTCAAATGAATCCCAATCAGGCCGAGGAACCTCATCCATCTCAGTGACCTGAGGGGCCTGAGGGGCCTTCCTAACTCGCCTCCATTTTCGCCTTAGCTTCATAGACTAGACAGAAAAAGAGAATGTTGCTTCTTTTTTTTTCTCAGACTATGGAGTTACAAGAGACCTCATCAAGTTTTAAAGAAATGCTGATTTGACCAAGTCCTCCCAGCGGCCAAGCTACAGTCATACAGTTCGGCAGAACTCAATAGCTTTGGTTCAACCACTACATTTATGCTTAAAAAGCAACTTGATATGTATAAATTCTTTATCAAAAAACTCAGTAAGTTGCTTATTCCAGAAAACTCAGCCTGGTGCACTAAAGACCTCGCAATATGCGGAGTCCGAGGAAGGGTCAAACTACAAGGATTTACTGTACGCCGCGTAATAATGCACTAGCCAGGATTAATAAAGTTATCTTAATTTTTCAAAATTTGCAAAAGCCAGTTTTGCAGAAAACAACCTTAAAGAAATCGAGAATGTGTCTTTTAGTGATATTATTATAGTATATAGTACTCCAATTAGGTGGAGTGGATGTGCTTCTTCAATAATTTATTACAGATTTCATTACCTTTCTCTATATTTAATTAAGGCCACATTCATAGCCGGCCCTTAAGTTTGTCAAATACTTTCATTTTAATATGTAAACTCCAACACCAAAAAAAATAAATTATGACTCATTCATGATGTTGCATAGTGGGTGTATAACATTTTCTTTTATAGCAAAAACAACAATATACTCATGAGTGTATTAATTCCCATACGTGGGATCTAAGGAAGGTAGAATGTATAAAGTCTGTACTAATACTATCTTAGAGGTGAGGCAAAGAGGCGGTTTTCGATAGACCCTCGGTCAAGGGGTGTTCTTTTTCAACATTTATTTTAGTTGCAAGGGGGATTTTCTTCCTTTTTTATTTAGGTAAAAGAAATATGGACTAAGAAAATTTCTTTTCAAAAAGAATTTCTTTCTACTTTTATTATTTCGTAATATTCGCGTGTCACTATTCTATTGGTAGCATTCACTTCTTGTGATTTGTTTGAAACTGCAAATTTATGTTCAGTTGGTATAATTTTTTTAAGAGTTAAATCGTCAAAAACACACCTGAAGTATCATATGTGGTTTTAACAGGTATAACGCTACTACATTAATGATCATCACATATACTGAGAGATTGTATGAATCAGACAAACATTTGAATAATAATTAAGAATGATATTCAAAACAATGTAAAAGAACACTGAATGGAAGGGGGAAATCTTCTAGTTTTGTCTTATTAGAATGATGTAAATGAAAAAGATTACATTTATTAAGGAAATCAAGCTCTTGTTATTATGTTTATATTAATGAAATGAAATCCCCTTCCATCCCCTCCTGATGATATATGTGAATGCCTCTATGCTGTGTATGGTTTAGGCATGGGCATACCTTTAACAATACCACAAAGAGGGTTGGTGTCAGGGATGTTATACTCATCCCTCAAGGAACGAGCTGGTGAAAGAACACTAATGTAGAGCTGTTGTCCTAAGTAGTATCTCTCCCACATATCTGATCTCAGGTTCCACATTCCAGAGTTGTCTAGAGTTGTCATCACCGCGGTCCATGAGTTTGGATAGACTTGGACGGTGTGCCTGCTTATTGCGTCAACCAAGTTGTAGTTCTTTCTCTTCTCAGGATTCCAGGTTCCAGGCTCGACAGCTACTGCGAAGAAGGCATAACCGTCTAGGTGATAGGATTGAATGGTCTTCTCGTGGTTCTCGAAGATGATCTCAACAAAGTTACGGAAGGTGGCATTCTTGATATTGGGTACAACGGTCACCTTGTCAGTATTTGAGGGCTCATCAGACATGAGATCGTACTTGAAGACCTTTTCGCCGACTCCAAAGTATTCAGCGAGCTTGAATGGAGTTTCTGCATTAGCGTGGGAGATACCGTTCAAGGAAAATCTTAGCTTTCCATCTACTTGACTCCTAGTGTTGACAATCTTCAAAGTGCGGGTGATGTTGATCTTTCCGTAGTGGTAGGATCCTTGAGGGTTGGGGCGGGCAGCGCTAGCAGTAAGGTTCCACCTGTATGAGCGGAACTGGTTCATGGACCAGGCAATGCCTTGTGTGTTTTCTGGTGGAGGTGCTGGGAGGTCAGAGGATGCCGGTCCCTTGCCATTGGCATATCGGATGATAGCCACGGTAGAGAATTTTTCATTCTTCAAGAACCTGCTAGACGCGACCAAGTAATAGTCTTTAGCCTCTTGATCAGCAGTGACCAACACGGAAGCGCATTGACCAACATGTAGATCAAGGAACTCATAGACGTTTTGCACAGTGTGCGATCCCTCGATTTCCACCAACTTCATGGGGTGACCTTGAAACCTGACATTAACTGATGTCCTCAAACCGGCATTGCAGAATCTGTACCTATAAGTCTTACCAGCCTCCATAGTAAAGAGCGGCTGCGCATCCTTATCGCCAACCTTGAGTGACTTTCCATTAATGTGGATGCCATCAGGCCTGCCAAAAGTACGTCCCTCATCCAAGATCTTCTTCAAGGACTTATAACCCTTGTTGTACCAATCACCAACGAAGACATCATATTCATCGGAAGGTGCAGGTCTAGCGAAAGGAATAGGGATAAGGTTACGGCTATGGATATTGATAGGACCAAAACCACCAGCAGCATGATGCAAGTCTGTTGTTGGGAAGTAGAAGAAGCTACCGATCTGGTCCTTGACCTGGAAACGGTAGGTGAAATTTGTACCCGGCATGATAGTACACATGGTTCCTGGGGTACCATCCTGCCACGAGTTCTTCCTTTGCTGGATACCATTCCACGTAAAGCGCAATGGCTCATCAAGATGATTAAACACATTGACAACAATATTGTTATTGGAGGTACAGTTGATCCTAGGTCCTGGAAACAGTCCATTGATAAGGATAGCCTGTTGAGTCACACCCAATGGAGATATGGTTCCATAAGTAACATTCCATTCGTAGAACACATAAGGATCCTCGGCTTTCACCGCAACTACTGAGAGACTAACCAATAAAGCCACAATCATTAAACTAGTTCTCTCCATGTTGTTCCCCTTATTATATTTTTTTTTTGAAATATTCTTTTATTTTGTTTTGGGGGGAATTTTATTTGTTTGGGAGCTTTCAAAATCACATCTCTTAGATCTTCCAAGACACGGTCAATCTTTTTTAACAGTTCAGTGAATACCGGGTTAACTTCTTCTGCTTTCTCCACAGAGAATGAGTAAGCAGCAGATGCTACCTTGGCAATAAGACCTTCAGCGCAATTAAGTATATCACTCAATTTCTCCTGATCGACACACAGATCTTCAGGCGGATGAATGAGCAAAGTTACCAATTGCGTTGCTGCATGGTAAAGGCTTTTGATTTGATCGTTTACAAGAGGAAGCATCAAAGAACATGCCTCACTATTTGATAACTCCGACAGATCCTGAAAGAGAAAATGAACAAAACCTTCGACAAATTCTATCACATCCCGATTGTACTGGATTTGCAATTTAACTAAACCTCTTAGAGCTCAAGTATAGATTTCTGAAACTCGGGGCTCAAGGGGCTTGATTTCTAGCAAAATGTTAGAGAACTTACGTCTCAAACTAGATGCCAGATTATCATCAACTTCTTCCACAAAACATAGGTAACAAATGTAAGCAGCATTCCGAGTGACAACCTCCACGTGATTAAAGAGCATTCTGGATTTCTCCAGTTCCATGCCTGAGTCTTTTATGAAATCGAGGAAGGTTTTGAGATATTTTAAACTTCCTTCAAGGACTAGAAACTCATTCTTTAGAAGAACAAACTTGTCCAGCTCCTTCTTGTTGATGAAAAGATCCTTCACATTCTGAAGTATGTAATCAATGAATTTCTGAAATAACGGGCTGCATAAATTTGGTAAAGGCCACCTTCCTGGAACCAGTGAAAGGAGGAACTCATAACCTTTTTTGACTTCTGCAGAAGATAAGTCTTCCCTTGGACCTGAAACAGTTTCGCCAACTTGCATTCCATGTCCTCGCAACCTCCCGTCCTTAATCCTCCCTTTTTGAGTTGCCCAAAACAAAAGGGTATCAAGAAATCTCCTTTCTATTTCAGACATTTGTTTCTCGTGGAAGTGTCCTCACGATGAGGAAATATCGACAGCTCTGGAAGTAAAGAGATTAAAAACAAATCACATTCTAGGACCATATCAGCAAAAACAAATCACAGAATTGTTCAGAACACATAAGGAGAAACTATGCAATTTCAAGTATTTATTTAGTGTCCTTGCAGGAATCAATCACAATTTTGGTAAAAAGTAAGAATCTGAAAAGCTAATCGATGCATCGATAGATGAAACTGCAACCATGAACGGCAAACAAAATATCGGAATCAGTTGAATTATATGAAGAATATACTGTTATATTTTCTTGAAAACACAGAAAATAGTCCTCATTATATTCACTCTTTCAAAAGATGTCTTAGTGTATGTAAATATGCTTTCTTGATCATTTTTCTGTAAAGCTGAATTGCTAAAAAGTTATGTATCAACTTTGCTGCGTAACAACTGTGTCAAAATTAACACTTAAGGGTTATGGTGAAGTTATAAGTACTACTTCATCCTTAACTAGAGGTCTCGGGTTCAAGCCCAGTGTCTGAAATTGCCTTTGGTAGGGATCCCTTAACACCTCCCCCTTCAAGTTGACCAACAAGTCAAAATTCAAACATATTACTACCTCATATTTCAACATTCCTTTCCCTATTAACTATGTGGAAAAAAATATGCAGAGGAAGATAAAAAGGGCAGCCCGGTGCACTAAAGCTCCCGCTATGTACAAGGTCCGGGGAAGCCCCACCACACGGGTGTATTGTACGCAGCCTTACCTTGCATTTCAGCCAGAGGCTGTTTCCAAAGCTTGAATCCATGACCTCCCGGTCAAATGCAAAGGAAGATACTTCAATCTATATTACTAAAAAGTTAAGTCTATTGAGATTACCTTTGACAACTTTGGAGTGAACAAGAAGCACTGACGTTGGCTTTGTTAGAGTGGGTAAAAAAAGTCCCACATTGATTGGGAATGGATCATAGTTTGCTTATATAGACTTAGACAATCCTTCCTCATAATCTAGCTTTAGGATGAGTTAGGCCAAGATTCATTCTTGACAGGCTTCGCCCTTTATTACCAGTTGGGTGGTTTCAAGATTCCTATGGGAGCATGTGTTTGCTGAACATGTACATTTTGTTTATTCAAAAGTAACAAGTTGTACTAAAGAACAAGCGATTAGGTACCAAGTTGGCTTCTTTTTTAATCCAATTATTTTAGTATTTTACATTTGGTGGGCCATGTTAAGTGTGATGGCTTCTTTTTTAAGACCATTGACCTTACTTTCCAAACCAAAACTCTTGAGAAATTCTGTTTGATACCTCAAGTTTCACACAACCGGTTCAAGCGTTGGAAACAACCCCTTGCAAAAATGTAAGGTGAGGCTGCATACAATAAATCATTGTAATCGGGCCCTTCCCCAGATCCTGCGCATAGCGGGAGCTTAGTGCAACGGGCCCCGGGCCCATCCCCAAAATCATGGGCTATAGCACACCGATTTAGCCCCAAAATGCCCCATTCGCATCGTTTTGCTCGTATGTCCACCAAAATAGCCACAAAAAAATAAACGGACCACATTGGGGTGATCCCTAACTTCCCTGGAATGCCTCGATCAATTTTTGGACCACAGCATGCTCGGACCCCGAGCCCACCCCCAAAACCGTGGGCTATATAGCACATCAATTTGTCTAAAAAATGCCCTGTTTGCGCCGTTTTGCTCGTTTGTCTACCCAAATGGCCACAAAAATTTAAACGGACTACACTGGGATGATTTTCAACCTCCCTGATATGCCCCAGTCGATTTTTGACCCACAACAAAATCGGACCCCGAGCCCACCCCTAAAATCGTGGGCTATAGCACACTGATTTGGTCTGAAAATTCCCCGTTTGTGCTGTTTTGCCCATTTGTCCACCCAAATGGCCACAAAAAATTAAACGGACCACACTAGGATGATCCCCAACCTCCATGGCATGCCCCGATTAATTTTTGTCCCACAGCACACTCGGACCTCGAGCCCACCCCCAAAATATTTGGTTATAGAACATCGATTTAGCCTGAAAATGGCCCGTTTGGACGCCTAAGGACCAAAACTGCTGCATGGAAAATCTGTCCCGGGCTAAAACAACATTTCTGAAGACTTTGGGGACCTGGACCAAAACTGCTGCATGGAAAATTTGTCCTGGGCTAAAACAGCATTTCTGAAGACTTTGGGGACCTGCAGTAACTAATTAGGATTTGGATAATGATACATTAACCTAGTACAATTGGGTTAAGTATTTCATTAGTTTATTTGGATTAGGAGAATGTTACATTAATCTAGTACAATTGGGTTAAGTATTTTATTAGCCTAGTAGGATTTGGTTAGATATTTCATTTACCTAGTAGGATTAGCATATGGGTATTATAAATACCCTATCACGCTAGAGATTTTTACTCATCCCTCACCACAATACATTCTTCCATCCCTCTCTTCTTCCACCACAACAATTCTACAACTCTTCTAATCTTCCCATTAATTCTATTTTTCTTCTTCTATTCATCTATTCAATTCTTAATTTCCGCAACAAGAGAAACGTTACTTTGCTAAGGAATTCACGCCTAACGCCTATCACTTGATCTACACGCCATTACTCAATATTGTGATATAATAACAAGGTCAATCGGGATCTCCTTCGCATTCATGGGTAACTAAACCTCTCTGTTGGGGTTATGGAAGCCGAATGAGATACTATCTATTGCTGTGAGTTTGTGAGTTCATGACACGTATATTGCTTATATCATTATTCTCTTCATCTTAATCTACATTCTTTGCGGTTGCAAACGCAAGAATACGCCAGTCTAACATTTAACTTGTTCGAGAGAAAGGTATTCGTAACTGGACTAACCTCTTGGAGAATTCGTACCGTTAGACACGCTTTAAGCTCGAGAGAGTTAAAGTGAAATAGTCCTTGTTGAGGTCGAGAGACGCTTGGATTTACCATAGAATACAATTCTCTATAAGCACATGCATGTCACAATTCTACACACTCATAAGCAATAGAGACGTATACTTCAGAAGGTGGACATAACCCCAACGCTTCAATTCTCATTGTTTACAACTTACGTAACAATCTTTCTCTTTCTACTTTGCTATTTTCAGCTTCTACTTTATTGTTTTGGTTACACATTACAATCCCCCCTTATTACGAGACTTGCACTAAAAGTCTAGTAATTCTGCTTACTTGTTGACCAAGCTATTCTCTGTGGGATCGATACCCAACCCAGTTGGGTTCTATATTTGCTAACGACTGCTTTACACTCCTACGAGAGCTGTAGATTGAGCGTTATCATTCGCGCCGTTTCACCCGTTTGTCCACCCAAATGGCCATAAAAATTAAATGGACCACACTTGGATGATCCCCAACATCTCCGGCATACCTCAATCGATTTTCGACCAACCGCATGCCTGGACCCTAGGCCTACCCCAAAAACCATCGGCTATAGCACACCGATTTGGCCCAAAAATACCCCGTTCGTGCCGTTTCTCCCCTTTGTCCACCCAAATGGCCATAAAAATTTAAACGGACCATACTGGAATGATTCCCAACCCCCTGCAATTCTCCACATAATTTTTGACTACAACAAGCTCGGACCCGGGCCCACCCCTAAAATTGTGGGTTATAGCACACCGATTTGGCCCGAAAACGTCTCATTCGCATCATTTCACCCATTTGTCCATAAAAATGGCCACAAAAAAATTAAACGAACCATACTAGGATGATCCCCAACCTTCCTGGCATACCTCGATCAATTTTCGGCACATAACACTCTTGGACCCCAGGCCCACCCCCAAAACTGTGGGGTATAAAACACCGATTCGGCTCAAAAATGCCCAATTCGTGCCATTTCTCCCGTTTGTCAACCCAAATAGCCACAAAAATTTAAACGGACCACAATAGCATAATCCCTAACCTCCCAAGAATGCATCGATCGATTTTTGGCTAACAGCATGCCTGGACTCTGGGCTCACCCGCTAAATCGTGGCCTATAACAAACCAATTTTGCCCGAAAATGCCCCATTCACGTCGTTTCGCCCGTTTGTCCACCCAAATGACCATGAAAAATTAAATGGACCATACTAGAAAGATCTCTAACCTTTCGGGCATGCTCTAGTCGATTTTTGGCCTACGGCACGCCCGGACCCACCCACAAAATCATAGGCTATAGCACATCGATTTAGCTCAAAAATGCCCCGTACACGCCGTTTCGCCCATTTGTCCACCCAAATGGCCACGAAAAATTAAATGGACCACACTGATCCCAACTTTCCTCGCATAACCCGATCGATTTATGGCCCAAAGCACGCCCAGACCCCTAGCCCACCCCTGAAACTATTGGCTATAGCATATCGATTTGTCTCGAAAATGCTCCGTTCGTGCAGTTTCACTCATTTGTCCACCCAAATGGCCACAAAAAATTAAACAAACCACACTGGGATTATCCTCAACTTCCCTGGCAAGCCCCGATCGATTTTCAGCCTGCAACACGCCCGGACCCCGAGCCCACTTCCAAAATCGTGGGCAATAGCTCACCGATTTAGCCCAAAATGCCACGTTCACACTGTTTCGCCTGTTTGTCAGCCCAAATGGCCATGAAAATTTAAACAGACCACACTTGGACGATCCCAGACCTCCCTGCCATTCCCCGGTCAATTTTTGGCCCACAACATGTCGAGACCCTGGGCCCACCCTAAAACCATGGGCTATAGCACATCGATTTGGCCCGAAAATGCCCCGTTCGCGTCGTTTCGCCTATTTGTCCACCCAAATGGCCATGAAAAATTAAATGAACCATATTGGGAAAATCTCCAACCTTCATGGCATACCTCGATCGATTTTCGGCCATCAGCACACCCGGACCCCAGACCCATCCCCTAAACCGTTGGCTATAGCAACCGATTTATCCTAAAAATACCTCATTCACGCAGTTTTGACTGTTTGTCCACCCAAATGGCCACGAAAAATTGAACGGACCACACTGGGATGATCCCCAACCTCCCTGGCATGCTTCCTCAATTTTCAGCCCACAACACGCCTTGACCCCAGGCCCACCCCCATAATCGTGGGCTATATATAGCACACCGATTTGGAAAGAAAATGCCTTGTTTGCTCCATTTTGCCCGTTTATCCACCCAAAAGGCCATGAATATATAAATGAATCACACTGGGATGATCCCCAATCTCCCTAGCACTCCCCGATTGATTTTTCTACCACAGCACTCCCGAACCCCGGGCTCATCCCCAAAACGGTGGGTTATAGCACACCAATTTTGCCTGAAAATGCCCTGTTCGCACCGTTTTGCCTGTTTGTTCACTCAAATGGCCATTAAAATTTAAACGGACCACACTGGGATGTCCCCAACCTTTCAGACATGCCCCGGTCAATTCTTCGCCCATTACACGCCCGGACCCCAGGCCTACCCCGAAACCGTGGGCTATAGCACACCGATTTGGCCTTAAAATGCCCCGTTCATGGCGTTTCGCCTGTTTGACCACCGAAATATCCATAAAAATTTAAACAGACCACACTGGGATGATCCCCAACCTTCCTGGCATACCCTGATTGATTTTTGGCCCACAGCACAACTGGACCCCAGGTCTACCTCCGAAATCGTAAGCTATAGAACATCGATTTGGCCAGAAAATGCCCAGTTCGGGCCGTTTTGCCTGTTTGTCAACCCAAATGGCCACAAAAAATTCAACGGACAACACTTAGATGATCCCCAACCTTCCTGGCATGCCCCGATCGATTTTTGGTCCACAGCACGTCCGAACCCCAATCCCACCCCCAATATCGTGGGATATAACACACCAATTTGGCCCAAAAATGCCTCGTTCACGCCGTTTCACCCGTTTACCCACCCAAATGGCCATAAAAATTTAAATGGACCATACTTGGACGATCCCCTACCCTCCTGGAATCCCTCGGTTAATTTTTGGCCCACAGCATGCCCAAACTCTAGGCCTATCCCCAAAACTGTGAGCAATAGCACATCGATTTGGCCTAAAAATGCCCCGTTCGCGCCGTTTTGCCCGTTTGTCCACCAAAATGGCAACAAAAATTAAATGGATCATACTAGAATGATCCCCAACCTCCCTAGCATGCCACGATCAATTTTTATCTCACAGCAAGCCAAGACCACGGGCTCACCCCCAAAATCGTGGGCGATAGCACATCGATTATTCTCGGAAATGCCCCGTTCACACCGTTTCACCCGTTTGTCCACCCAAATGGCCACAAAAATTTAAATGAACTACACTGGGATGATCCCCAACATCCCTGGCATGCCCCGGTTGATTTTTGGCCCACAGCATGCCCGGACCCAGGGTCCACCCCTGAAACCGTAGGCTATAACACACCAATTTTGCCCAAAAATGCACCGTTCGTGTCATTTTACCCGTTTAACCGTAGGATATAACACACTGGTATGATCTTCAAGCTTTCATAGCATGTTTAGAATCCGATCCCACCCCCGAAACCGTGGGCTATAGCACATCGATTTGGCACAAAAATGCCTCGTTCGCGCTGTTTTACCTGTTTGTCCACCTAAATGGCCACAAAAGATCAAATGGACCACACTTGGATGATCCTTAACATCCTCGGCATACCCCGGTCCATTTTCAGCCCATAGAATGCCCAGAACCCGGGCCTACCCCCAAACCGCGGGCTATAGCACCCAAATTTGCCTCGAAAATGCCCCATTCGCACCGTTTTGCCCGTTTGTCCACACAAATGGCCACAAAAATTTAAACGGACCACAATGGCATGATCACCAACCTCTGTAGAATGCCCCAGATGAATTTTGTCCACAGAAAGCCAGGACCCCAAGCCTAGCCCTAAAATCGTGGGCTATAGCACACTGTTTGGCTTGAAAATGCCCCATTTATATCATTTTGCCCGTTTGTCCACCAAAATAGCCGTAAAAAATTAAACGGAGCATGCAAGGATGATCCCCAACCTCCATGGCATGCCTCAATCAATTTTTAGCCCACAACGCGTACGAACCTCGGGCCCACCCTCAAAACTGTGGGCTATAGCACACCGATTTGGTTTAAAAATGCCTCGTTCATGCCGTTTCATCCGTTTGTCCACCCAAACGGCCACAAAAATTTAAACGCACTATACTGGGATGATCCCTAACCTCCGTAGTATGCCTCGGTGAATTTTTAACCTATATCACGGCCGGACCCCGGGCCCACCCCATAACCGTGAGCTATAGCACACTGATTTTTCTCGAAAATGCCCCATTCACGCCGTTTCACCCATTTGTCCACAAAAGTAGCCACAAAAAATTAGACGGACTATACTAGGTTAATCCCACACTCCCTAACATGCCTCGATCAATTTTTGTCCTACAACACGCTCGGAACCCAGGCCTACCCCCAAAACCGTGGGCTATAGCACACTGATTTGGCTCAAAAATGCCCCGCTCATACCGTTTCACCCATTTGTCCATCTATATGGCCAAAAAAATTTAAATGGACCACACTGAGATGATCCCCAACCTCCCTAGCACGCCCCGATCGATTTTTTGCCCACAGCACGCCAGGACCCTGGCGCACCAATTTTGCCAGAAAATGCCTCGTTCACACCGTTTCACCCATTTGTCCACCCAAAGCCACAAAAAATTAAATAGACCATACTTTAAAGATCCCCACTTCCCTGGCATGCTCTGATAGATTTTTGACCAACATAACGCCCGGACCCCGAACCCACCCACAAAATCATAGCCTATAGCACATAGATTTATCCCAAAAATGCCCCGTTCACGCCATTTCACCCATTTGTCCACCCAAATGGCTACGAAAAACTAAACGGACCACACTGATCCCAACCTCCCTCGTATGCCTCGATCTATTTTCAGCCCACAACACACCTGGACCTCTGGCCCACCCCCAAAACTGTAGGTCATAGCACATCGTTTTGGCCCGAAAATGCCCCGTTCGTGCAGTTTCACCCGTTTGTCCTCCCAAATGGCCAGGAAAAATTAAACGGACCACACTGGGATGATACTCCACTTCCCTGGCATGCCCCGATGTATTTTTGGCTGAAAAAATACAAGAACCCCAAGCGCACTACTGAAACCGTGGGCAATAGCACATTGATTTGGCCCGAAAATGTCTCATTCGCGTTGTTACGCCCGTTTGTCTACCTAAAGGTCCACAAAAACTTAAACAGACTGCACTTGTACGATCCCCAAATTCCCTGGCATTCCTAAGTTGATTTTTGTCCCTCAGCACGCCCGGACCCCGGGCCCACCCCCTAAATCATGGGCTATAGCACACAAATTTGAACAGAAAATGCCCCGTTCGTGCCCCTTCGCCCGTTTGTACACCCAAATGGCTGTGAAAAATTAAACGGACCATACTAGGACAATCCCCAACCTCCCTGGCATGGCCCAGTCAATTTTTAGCCAACAAAAATCTCGGAACCTAGTCCCACACCCGAAACCGTGTGCTATAGCACAACAATTTAGCCCAAAATGCCCCTATCGCGCTGTTTTACCCGTTTATCCACCCAAATGGCCATGAAAAATTAAAAGGACCATACTGGGACGATCCCAACCTCCCTGGCATGCCCCGATCAATTTTATGCTAGAAGCACACCCAGACACCGAGGCCACCCCCAAAACTGTGGGCTATAGCACACCGATTTGACCTGAAAATGCCCCGTTTGCATCGATTCGCCTCTTTGTCCATCCAAATTTCTACGAAAATTTAAACGGATCAAACTGGAATGATCCCCAACCTCCCTGGCATTCCCCAATCAATTTTTGGCAAACATCACGCACGGACCGCGGGCCCACCACCTAAACCCTAGGCTATGCACACCGATTTTGCCTAAAAATGCCCCATTTACGCCTTTTGGCCTGTTTGTCCACCCAAATGGCCACGAAAAATTAAACTGAACATACTGGGATGATCCCCAACCTCCCTAGAATGCCACAATCAATTTTTCGCCCACAACATATCCAGACCCTGGGCCCACCCCAAAACTGTGGGCTATAGCACACCGATTTGGCCTAAAAATGCCCTGTTTTCATCGTTTCGCCTGTTTGTCCACCCAAATTTCCACATTTAAACGGACCACGCTGGGATGATCCCGAACCTCCTTGGCATGCCCCGATCAATTTTCGGCCAACATCACACACAAATCCCGGGCCCACCCCTAAAACCATGGGCTATGCACACCGATTTTGACCAAAACTGCCTATTTATGCCATTTCTCCTCTTTGTCCACCCAAATGGCTCGAAAATCATGCAGTTTCACCCATTTGTCCACCTAAATGGCCAGGAAAAATTAAATTGACCACACTGGGATGATCTTCAACCCCTCTGGCATGCCCCGGTGTATTTTCGATTGGCAGAATGCCTGAACCCCGAGCCCACTCCCGAAATCGTGGGCAATAGCACACTGATTTTGTCTGAAAATGCCCCATTTATGCTGTTTCGCCCGTTTGTCTAACCAAAGGGCCACGAAAACTTAACCAGACCACACTTGGATGATCCCCAACCTCTCTAGCATGCCTCAGTTGATTTTTGGCCCACAGCACGCCCGGACCCCGGGCGCACCCCCTAAATCGTGGGATATAGCAGACTGATTTGAACAGAAAATGCCCCATTTGTGCCCTTTCGCCCGTTTGTCCACCCAAAATGGCTACGAAAAATTAAACGGGCCTCACTAGGATGATCCCCAATCTCCCTGGCATGTCCTCGCTGATTTTTAACCAATAGCAAGCCCGGACCCTTGGCCCACGCCTGAAACCGTGTGCTATAGCACACCGATTTGGCCCAAAAATACCCCTATCGCGCTGTTTCACCTGTTTACCCCCCCCCCCCCAAATGTCCATGAAAAATTAAAAGGACCATATTGGGATGATCCCAACCTCCCTAGCATTCCCCGATCAATTTTATGCCAGCATCACACCCAGACACCGGGCCCACCCCCAAAAACCGTAAGTTATGCACACTAATTTTGCCCAAAAATGCCCCATTTATGCCGTTTCCCTAGTTTGTCCACCCAAATAGTCACGAAAAATTAAACTGACCATACTGGGATGATCCCCAACCTCCCTGGCATTCCCCGGTCAATTTTTGGCCCACAACATGCCGAAACGCTGGGCCCACCCTAAAACCATGGGCTATAGCACATCGATTTGGCCCGAAAATGCCCCGTTCGCGCCGTTTCGCCTATTTGTCCACCCAAATGGCCATGAAAAATTAAGTGAACCATACTGGGAAAATCACCAACCTTCATGGCATACCTCGATCAAGTTTCGGCCATCAGCACACCCGGACCCCAGACCCATACCCTAAACCGTTGGCTATAGCACACCGATTTGGCCCAAAAATACCTCATTCATGCAGTTTCGACTGTTTGTCCATCCAAATGGCCACGAAAAATTGAATGGACTACACTGGGATGATCCCCAACCTCCCTGGAACGCTTCCTCAATTTTCAGCCCACAGCACGCCTTGACCCCAGGCCCATCCCCATAATCGTGGGCTATACCACACCGATTTGGACCGAAAATGCCTTGTTCGCTCCATTTTGCCCATTTATCCACCCAAAAGGCCATGAATATATAAATAAATCACACTGGGATGATCCCTAATCTCCCTAGCACTCCCCGATTGATTTTTGTTCCACAACACTCCCAAACCTCGGGCCCATCCCCAAAACGGTGGGTTATAGCACACCGATTTTGCCCGAAAATGCCCTGTTCGCACCGTTTTGCCTATTTGTTCACTCAAATGGCCATTAAAATTTAAACGGACCACACTGGGATGTCCCCAACCTTCCGGACATGCCCCGGTCAATTCTTCGCCCATTACACGCCCGGACCCCAGGCCTACCCCAAAATCGTGGGCTACAGCACACCGATTTGGCCTTAAAATGCCCCGTTCGTGGCATTTTGCCTATTTGACCACCGAAATATCCACAAAAATTTAAACAGACCACATTGGTATGATCCCCAACCTTCCTGGCATGCCCTGATCGATTTTTGGCCCACAGCACACCTGGACCCCAGGTCTACCTCCAAAATCGTAAGCTATAGAACATCGATTTGGCCAGAAAATGCCCAGTTCGGGCCATTTTGCCCGTTTGTCAACCCAAATGGCCACAAAAAATTCAACGGACAACACTGAGATAATCCCCAACCTTCCTGGCATGCCCCGATCAATTTTCGGTCCACATCACGCCCGAACCCCAAGCCCACCCCTAATATCATGGGCAATAACACACCAATTTGGCCCTAAAATGCCTCGTTCACGCTGTTTCACCCGTTTACCCACCCAAATGGCCATAAAAATTAAAATGGACCATACTTGGATGATCCCCTACCTTCCTGGAATGCCTCGGTTAATTTTTGGCCCACAGCATGCCCAAACTCTGGGCCTATCCCTAAAACTGTGAGCAATAGAACATCGATTTGGCCTAAAAATGCCCCGTTTGCGCCGTTTTGCCCGTTTGTCCACCAAAATGGCAACGAAAAATTAAATGGACCATACTAGGATGATCCCTAACCTCCCTAGTATGCCTCGATCAATTTTTATCTCACAGCAAGCCAGGACCCCGGGCTCACCCCCAAAACCGTGGGCGATAGCACATCGATTATTCTTGAAAATGCCCCGTTCACACCGTTTCACCCGTTTGTCCACCCAAATGGACACAAAAATTTAAATGAACTACACTGGGATGATCCCCAACCTCCCTGGCATGCCTAGATTGATTTTTGGCCCACAGCATGCCCGGACCCAGGGTCCACCCCTGAAACCGTAGGTTATAACACACCAATTTGGCCCAAAAATACACCGTTCATGTCGTTTTACCCGTTTAACCGTAGGCTATAACACACTGGGATGATCTTCAAGCTTCCATATCATGTTTAGAATCCGAGCCCACCCTCGAAACCGTGGGCTATAGCACATCGATTTGGCACAAAAATGCCTCATTCGTGCCGTTTTACCTGTTTGTCTACCCAAATCGCCACAAAAGATCAAATGGACCACACTTGAATGATCCTTAACATCCTCGGCATACCCCAGTCGATTTTCAGCCCACAGCATGCCCAGAACCCGGGCCTACCCCCAAACCGTGGGCTATAGCACCCAAATTTGCCTCGAAAATGCCCCATTCGCACCGTTTCGCCCGTTTGTCCACACAAATGGCCAGGAAAAATTAAACGAACCACACTGGGATGATACTCAACTTCCCTGGCATGCCCCGATGTATTTTTGGCTGGTAAAATTCTCGAACCCCAAGTGCACTACTGAAACCGTGGGCAATAGCACATCGATTTGGCCCGAAAATGCCTCATTCGCATTGTTTCACCCGTTTGTCTACCTAAAGGTCTACGAAAACTTAAACAGACCACACTTGTACGATCCCTAAATGCCCTGGCATTCCTCAGTTGATTTTTGGCCCTCAGAACGCCCGTACCCCGGGCCTAACCCCTAAATCATGGGCTATTGCACACTGATTTGAACAGAAAATGCCCCGTTCGTGCCCCTTCGCCCGTTTGTACACCCAAATGGCTGCAAAAAATTAAACGGACCACACTAGGATGATACCCAACCTTCCTGGAATGGCCCAGCCAATTTTTTGCCAACATCAAGCCCGGAACCTAGTCCCACACCCAAAACCGTCTGCTATAGCACAACAATTTAGCCCAAAAATGACCCTATCGCGCTGTTTCACCCGTTTATCCACCTAAATGGCCATGAAAAATGAAAAGGACCATAATGGGACGATCCCAACCTCCCTGGTATGCCCCGATCAATTTTATGCCAGCAGCACACCCAGACACCGAGGCCACCCCCAAAACTGTGGGCTATAGCACGCCGATTTGGCCTGAAAATGCTCCGTTTGCATCGATTCGCCTCTTTGTCCACCCAAATTTCTATGGAAATTTAAACAGATCAAACTGGGATGAGCCCCAACCTCCCTGGCATGCCCCAATTAATTTTCTGCAAACATCACGCACGGACCCCGGGGCCACCACCTAAACCCTAGGCTATGCACACCGATTTTGCCTAAAAATGCCCTATTTACGCCTTTTTGCCTGTTTGTCCACCCAAATGGCCACGAAAAATTAAACTGACCATACTGGGATGATCTCTAACCTCCCTGTCATGCCCCGATTAATTTTTGGCCCACAACATATCCAGACCCTGGGCCCACCCCAAAACCGTGGGCTATAGAACATTAATTTGGCCCAAAAATTTCCCGTTCGCGCTGTTTCGCCCATTTGTCCACCCAAATGGCCAGGAAAAATTAAATGAACCATACTGGGAAAATCTCCAACCTTCATGGCATACCTCGATAAATTTTTGTCCATCAGCAAACCCGGACCCCTGACCAACCCCCTAAACCGTTGTCTATAGCACACCGATTTGGCCCAAAAATACCCCGTTCGCGCAGTTTCAACTGTTTGTCCACCCAAATGGCCACAAAAAATTAAACGGATCATACTGGGATGATCCCCAACCTCCCTGGCATGCTTTGGTCGATTTTTAGCCCACAGCACACCCAGACCCCAGGCACACCCCCAAAATCGTGGACTATAGCACACCTATTTGGACAAAAAATGCCTCGTTTGCTCCATTTCGCCCGTTTATCCACCCAAAAGGCCATGAAAATATAAATGGATCATACTGGGATGATCCTGAATCTCCCTATCATGCCACGATTGATCTTCATCCTACGACACTCCCGAACCTCGGGCCTACCCCCGAAATGGTGGGCTATAACACACCAATTTTGCTTGAAAATGCTCTGTTCACGCCGTTTTGCCCATTTTTTCACCCAAATGGCCATGAAAATTCAAACGGACCACACTAGGATGTACCCAACCTTCCTGACATGCCTGGTCAATTTTTGGCCCATTACACGCCCGGACCCCAGGCCCACTCTAAAACCGTGGGCTATAGCACTCCGATTTGGCCTTAAAATGCCTCGTCCGTGCTATTTCGCCCGTTTGACCACCGAAATATCCACAAAAATTTAAATGGACCACACTGGGATGATCCCCAACCTTTCTGGCATGCCTTGATTAATTTTTGGCCCACAGCACGCCCAGACCCCAGGTCCACCTCCTAAATTGTGAGCTATAGAACACCGATTTGGCTTGAAAATGCCCCGTTCAAGTCATTTTGCCCGTTTTTCCACCCAAATGGCCACGAAAAATTCAACAAATAACACTGAGATAATCCCCAACCTTCCTGGCATGCCTTGGTTAATTTTCGGCCAACAAAATGCCCAAACCCAAGGCCCACCCCCAAAATCGTGAGCAATAGCACACCAATTTTGCTTGAAAATGCACAGGTCGCACCGTTTTCCCGTTTGTCCAACCAAATGGCCACGAAAAATTAAATGGACTGCACTAGGATTATCCCCAACCTCCCTGATGTGCCCCGATAAATTTTTGGCCCACAGCATGCCCGAACCTAGAGCCCACCCCAAAAACCCTGTGCTACATTACATCGATTTAACCCAAAAACGCACCATTTGCGCCGTTTCGCCCGTTTGTCCAACCAAATAGCCAAGAAATTTTTAAACGGACCATACTCAAACGATCCCCAATCTCCCTGGCATGCCCCGATCGATTTTTGGCATACATCACACCTAGAACTTGGGCACACCCCTGAAACCTTGGGCTATAGCTTTCTGATTTTTCCTGAAATGCCCCGTTCGCATTGTTTCGCCCGTTTGTCCAGTAAAATAGCCACAAAAATTTAAACGGACAACACTGGGATGATCTCCAACCTCCCTGGCATGCCCCAGTCAATTTTTGGCCCATAGCATGCCCGGACTCTGGGCCCAACCCCGAAACCGTGAGCTATAGCACACTGATTTGGCCCGAAAATTCAACATTCACGCATTTCGTCCATTTGTCTGACCTAATGGACACAAAAAATTAAAATAACCATACTAGGATGATCCCCAACCTCCCTGGCATGCCCCAATCGATTTTTAAACCACGACATGCCTGAACCCTGGGCCCATCCTAAAAACCCCAAGCTATAGTACACCGATTTGTCTTGAAAAACCTCGTTTGCGCCGTTTCTCCCATTTGTCCACCCAAATGGCCAATAAAATTTAAATAGACCATACTCGAATGATCCCCAACCTCCCTGGCATGCCCCGATTGATTTTCTGCCAACAGCACACCCAGACACTTGGCCCACCCCCAAAACTGTGGGCTATACCACATCGATTTGGCCTGAAAATGCTCCGTTTGCATCGTTTTGCCTGTTTGTCCACTCAAATTTCCATCAAATATTAAACTGACCATACTGGGATTATCCCCAATCTCCCTGGCATGCCCTAATAAATTTTTCGCCCACAACATGCCCAGAACCTAGGTCTACCCCAAAATCGTGGGCTATAGCACATTGATTTGGCCTGAAAATGCCCCGTTCGCGCCGTTTCGCCCTTTTGTCCACCAAAATGGCCACAAAAAACTAAACGGAGCATATTAAAACCTCCATGGAATGCCTCAATCAATTATTGGCCCACAATGCGCACGGACCTCGAGCCCACCGCCAAAACCGTGGGCTATAACACGCAAATTTGGTTTTAAAATGCCCCGTTCGCGCCGTTTCATCCGTTTGTCCACCCAAATGGCCAGAAAAATTTGAACGGACCATAGTAGGATGATCTCCAACCTCCCTAGTATGCCCCGGTGAATATTTGGCCTATATCACGCTCAGACCCCGGGCCCAACCCCATAACCGTGAGATATATTACATGATTTGGCTCAAAAATGCCCCATTCGCATCGTTTCGCCCATTTGTCCAAAAAATAGCCACAAAAAATTAAAATAACCATACTAGGATGATACCCAACCTTCCTGACATGCCTCTATCAATTTTCGGCCTACAACACGCTCGGACCCCAGGCCCACCCCTAAAACCGTGGGCTATTAGCACACTGATTTGGCTAAAAAATGCCTTGCTCGCGCCGTTTCGCCCGTTTGTCCACCCAAATGGCCATAAAAATTTAAATAGACCATACTGAGATGATCCCTAACCTTCCTATCATGCCCCAAACAATTTTTCGCCCACAGCACGCCTGGACCCTGGGCTATAGCACAACAATTTTGCAAGCAGCACACCCAAACACCAGGCCCACCCCCAAAACTGTGGGCTATAGCACACTGATTAAGCCTGAAAATACCCCGTTTGCATCGTTTCTCCTGTTTGTCCACACAAATTTCCATGAAAAATTAAACTGACCATATTGGGATGATCCTCAACCTCCCTGGCATGTCCCGTTAAAATTTTGGCCCACAACATGCCCAGACCCTAGGCCCACCCTAAAATTGTGGGCTATAGCACATCGATTTGGCCCGACAATGCCCCGTTCGCGCTGTTTTGCCAATTTGTCCACCCAAATGGCCATGAAAAATTAAATGAACCATACTGGGAAAATCTCCAACCTTCATGGCATACCTCAATCGATTTTCAGCCAGCACACCCGGACCCTTGACTCACCCCCTAAAGCATTGGCTATAGCATATCGATTTGGCCGAAAAATACCCCGTTCGTGCAGTTTTGACTTTTTGACCACCCAAATGGCCACGAAAAATTAAACGGTTCACACTGGGATGATACCCAACCTCCCTGGAATGCTTCGTTCAATTTTCAGCCTACAGCATGCCCTAAACCCAGGCCCACCCCCAAAATCGTGGGCTATAGCACACCTATTTGGACCGAAAATGCCTCGTTCGCTCCATTTCAACCGTTTGTCCACCCAAAAGGCGACAAAAATATAAACGAATCAGATTGGGATAATCCCCAATATCCCTAGCACGCCCCGATTGATTTTTTTCGTACGACACTCCCGAACCTCGGGCCTACCGCCAAAACGGTGGGCTATAGCACATCGATTTTGCTCGAAAATGCCCTGTTTGCGCCGTTTTGCCCATTTGTCCACCCAAATATCCATGAAAATATAAACGGACCACACTGGGATGTCCCCAACCTTCCTGACATGCCCCGGTTGATTTTTGGCCCATTACACTCTCGGATCCAAGGCCCACCCCAAAATCGTGGGCTATAGCACACCGATTTGGCCTTAAAATGCCCTATTCGTGGCATTTCACCTGTTTGAACACCGACATATCCACAAAAATTTAAACAGACCACACTGGGATGATCCCCAACCTTTCTGTCATGCCCTGATCGATTTTTGGCCCACAGCATACCTCGACCCCAGGTCTACCTCCTAAATCGTAAGCTATAGAACACCGATTTGGCTAGAAAATGCCCTGTTCAAGCCGCTTTGCCTGTTTGTCAACCCAAATGGCCACAAAAAATTCAACGAACAATATTGAGATGACCCCCAACCTTCTTGGCATTCCCCGATCGATTTTCAGCCCACAGCACACCCGAACCCCAAGCCCACCCCCAATATCGTGGGCTATAACACACCAATTTGGCCTAAAAATGCCTCATTCACACCGTTTCACCCGTTTATCCACCCAAATGGCCACAAAAATTTAAATGGACCATACTTGTATGATCCCCTACCTCCCTGAAATACCTTGATTAGTTTTTGGCCCACAGCATGCCCGAACCCTAGACCTATCCCCGAAAATGTGAGCTATAACACATCAATTTGGCTTAAAAATGCCCAGTTCACGCCATTTTGCCCATTTGTCCACCAAAATGCCAACAAAAATTTAAATGGACCATACTAGGATGATCCCCAAACTCCCTGGCATGCCTCGATCAATTTTTATCCCACAGCAAGCTAGGACCCCGGGCCCACCCCCAAAACCGAGGGCGATAGCACACAGATTATTCTCAAAATTGCCCCGTTCACACCGTTACACCCGTTTGTCCACCCAAATGGCCACAAAAATTTAAATGAACTACACTGGGACGATCCCCAACCTTCATGGCATGCCCCGGTTGATATTTTGCCCACAACACGCCCGAACCTAGGGTCCACCCCTGAAACCGTAGGCTATAACACACCAATTTGGCCCAAAAATGCACCGTTCGCATTGTTTTACCTGTTTAACCATAGGCTATAAGACACTGGGACTATCTCCAATCTTCCATAGCATGTTTAGAATTTGGGCCCACCCCTGAAACCGTGGGCTATAGCACATCGATTTGGCACAAAAATGTCTCGTTCGCGCCGTTTTACCTGTTTGTCCACCCAAATAGCCACAAAACATTAAATAGACAACACTTGGATGATCCCCAACATCCTCGGCATACCCAGGTTAATTTTCAGCCCACAGCACACCCGAACCCCAGTCCTACCCCCCAAACCGTGGGCCACAGCACCCCAATTTGCCCTGAAAATGCCCAATTCGTGCCGTTTTGCCCGTTTGTCCACACAAATGGCCACAAAAATTTAAATGGACCATACTGGCATGATCCCCAACCTCCTTAGAATGCTCCAGATGATTTTTTGCCACAGCAAGCCTGGACCCCGAGCCCACCCCCAAAATCGTGTGTTATAGCACACCGTTTGGCTCAAAAATGCCCCATTTACATCATTTTGCCCGTTTGTTTACCAAAATGGTTGGAAAAATTAAATGGAGCATACAAGGATGATCCCCATCCTCCATGGCATGCCTCGATCAACTTTTGGCCAACAACGCGTTTGGCTGAAATATCTACTGTTTATCTAGACCCCTAAACTGTGTCTCAAAACCTGGAAGGAGGGGGGGTCAGCAAAAATGTACTGGCACGCGAAGCAATCCAAAATAAAGTATTTGAACATATATATAATAGATGAGAGAAATTTTCATCAACACATCACGTATAAAATAGCTTCTGAAAACACATGGGCATCATTCGAAAATCATAAGACATTCTTGTCAAAACAATTTCTAATCTTTGTATTACTTTTGAGTTAGGTGGCACTCCCCTACAAGTCTGATATTCCACGGGTTATGTGAAATCCGCCATTGACTCGGCGAGAAAGCGCCCAACTCAAGTGTGCCGCAAGGTTTGGAGTGTCTGAGTCTGATACGCGACACGGTACTTAAGCCAGCGTATAATAATATACACGGATCGGCAAATCACGATTTTGGACAATGAGTTATCTAAACTCATGCCTTCTTCGGGGACTACCTAACATCTCTTTATGCCCATTTTTAACCTTTTATGAACATGTATCGTTCTAAAATTTCTTAATCATAAAATTCTGATAAAATCTGATTTCTGAACTAGTCTGTGTCTATTATGGCATTTGTCTGAGTTGGTATCATCATACCAAGACTTGCAAGTTCTATTTCTAAGCCATAATGCATTAAGCATGATCTTTCATAAAAGTGTAGTTTCTGACCACCCAAACATGTAATTTGCATAAAAGATTTCATGTTCCGAAACTCAAGTCAAAACCATGCAAAAACTTTCATCAAACATATGGTGGTCATGTGCTTTTGGCAAAACTATGCACTCTTTCTTTATATGTATATTCAACATTTACAACCCTTTCTTTCGTGTTCAAAATCGTATTCCAAACATAGCAAAGTCAAAGCATTTCATATCATGAATTTTCAAGACATATTTCAAAATAATCTATATCATGTGAAACATGGGAAAATTACATCAAGAGAGGTATTTCATGTAAATCGTGCTCTCAATTCATATTTCAAGGCAAAAGACATATGTACATATACATATAATTTTCAAGTCACTTTGGGGAAAAGCCAAAAGGCTAAAACAATATCATTTAAAGCTTCTAAAACATGAATATGTACATGAATTCAAAAACCCCTTTCTTAAAACATAATTTCTATGCCCATGAGAATTTAGGAAAATCCCTTTCTTAAAACATAATTTCTATGCCCATGAGAATTTAGGAAAACCCCGCGTACCTCTATTTAAGAAATTGAGGGATGATCCTTGAAGCCTACGATGTGGGGATTCCAAATCTCCAATTATCTTCCAAAACCCACGGTTGAATCTTGAGTTGCTTGGGTTTTTATTTTGAAACCTGTAACGTCCCGTAAAAAGTCGTGCTTGTGCTAGCCCCTAATAGCATACTCTTAGACTTGATATTTTGAAATTTTTCTAAGTGTCAAAAGACTTAGTCTCATTTGGAGCACTGAACCTTCATGAATCACATTCTCAGTCCTCCCGACCTTCGTTTGTAGATTTTTTTATTGCGTTGCGATGGGGCAAGCCTATAGAACATCTCGGGTGAGTTTCGGAATTTTTGGACATCGTTTAAGGCGTGTTTGATTTTCAAAATATTAGCACCATGCAATAAGCATACGTCACATGATCCCTCGCATGGTGCCAGCATGCGATAAGGCATGCGTCGCATGCTCCACTGCGGTGGGAAATAGCATGAAACGCATGGTCTATTGCACGCCGGGGTATTTTTCAGCTTTTAAGTTCCGTCTCATTAAGGGTGTTTTGGTAATTTCCCACTCCCCTATCAACTTAATGTTAGGGAATCGAAGAAAAAGAGGAGCACTGTATAAGGAGAAGAATATAGTTTGCAGAGAACTTCACGTCTTTTGCATTTATTATACTAAACCAAGTTACATAGGACTCTTTAAATAAGAATAAAAAAAACCTAACCACTTACTTGACACTAATTAACCACTAACTTAAATAGTAGAAACTAACAAAGATGTGCTTCAACTAAACTAGGACTCCTAACAAACATGTTACTCTGCCAACTAACTAGGAAGCACTAACGACCTTTGAATCAATATTCAACACTCCCCCTTGATTCAAAATTACAAACTCCAAGTTTCTGCCGGAAATGGTCATGCTTGGCTTGTAGGAGTGCCTTGGTGAAGACATTTGCAATTTGATCCCTTGTACCACAGAACTTTAACTCTATATCACCTTTTGCTGCCAGGTCACGAATGAAATGATAACGGATGTCAATTTGCTTTGTTCTGCTGTGAGAAGATGGATTCTTTGTCATTGCAATTTTTGCCTTGTTATCACAGAATATCTTAATTGCATATTTCTGCCAATAGAAAACATCAATCAACAATCTTTGTAACCATACGACCTGACATGCTGCTGAAGTTACAACAATATACTTTGCTTCTAATGATGATAATGTAACCACATCTTGTTTCTTTGAACTCCAAGAAATTGCTCCAGATCCTAAATTGAAAACATTTCCAGAAATACTCTTTCTGTTATCTATACTTCCTGCCCAATCACTATCACTGTACCCTATTAATCTGAAATCTACAACTTTGGAGTACTAAATCCCGAAGTCAACAGTCCCAGTAATATAACGCAACACTCTTTTGGCAGCACCAATATGTTTCTTGGTAGGACAATGCTATACCTAGACAACATACTCACAGAAAACATGATATCAGGACGAGTATGTGTTAGGTAGTTCAAACCTCCAATCAAGCTTCTGTAGTGACTAGGATCAACAAGATCTGTGCCATTTTCAAGCTGAAAATTTTCATTTTCATTCATGGATGTGGCAGCCACTTTACAATTATGTATACCAAACTTGAACAAGAGGTCTTTTGCATACTTCATTTGAGAAATAAAAATCCCGTTCTCCACCTGTTTTACTTGAAGACCAAGAAAAGTATTGCAAAATACCTAAAGATGACATTTCAAACTCCTTCATCATGTAAGATTTAAATTCAGAAACTAAAGTGTCACATGATCCCATATAAATCATGTCATCCACATAGAGAAAAACTATCAAAAAATCACTCATACCTTGTTTCTTTACATACATCGTAGGCTCATTCTCACTCCTTTCAAATCCATACCTCATAAAGTAGGAGTCAATTTTTTTGTACCATGCGCTTGGCGCTTGTTTTAGATCATAAAGTGCCTTCTTGAGTTTGTAAACTTTTTTCTCATTTCCACTAATAACAAAACCCTCAGGTTGAAAAACATAAACTTCCTCTTCCAAATCCCCATTTAGGAATGCAGATTTAACATCAAATTGATAAATGGGAAAGCTCAATTTAGCAGCCAAAGATAAGAGTATTCTAACCGTTTCAAAATGAGCAACCGGTGAAAATATTTCATCGTAATCAATACCTTGTGTTGTGCATATCCCTTAGCTACGAGCCTGGCTTTGTATCTCTGTATGCTCTCGTCTACATGACGCTTGACTTTGAACACCCATTTGAGTCCAATGGGTTCTTTTCCATCTGGAAGATTCACCAACTCCCATGTTTGGTTCTGCTCAATTGCTAGTATCTCTTCTATCATTGCATTTTTCCACACTTGAATCTCTGTAGCTTCTTTGAAGCAAGTGGGTTCTGCACCATACAAAGAAAACAACAAGTCTCATAAATCTCCCTCAATGATTTGAATTTTATTGGTGGAGTCTCACTAGAAGAGTCTATTGAAGAGGAACTACTGCCACTTCTTTTGGGGGTTAAGCCATGATCGTTTGATGGAGAAGAGGTGCTTGATTAAGGAGTGGAAAGTCTGCTACTTGCTGGAGAAGAACTGTATGTGTTCTGTAGAATAGAAACTGATACAGGTACTTGCTCAAAAATTTCATCAGTAGGCGACAATTTAATATTCGAATTAACCTTCCCAGAATCAAAGTTCCAGCTAGCATCTTCATTAAACATAACATTTCTACTTATCATAATTTTGACACTCATTGGATCATATAGCTTATAAGCTTTGGATTGTGTGCTATATCCAACAAAGATACTTTTTTTTTATTTTTCATCAAGCTTTTGTCTAGCCTGTGAGTTCACTAATGTATAAGATATACATCCAAAGACACGTAAGTGGCTTACCTTAGGCTTGTTACCTCTCTATGCTTCATATGTTGTTTGATTAAGAAAAGCCTTGGTGGGTGAAATGTTCAGCACGTAGACAGCAGTAGCAACAGCTTCACCCCAGAAACACTTCGGTACACCTCAAGCTTGCATCATGCCTCTGCCCATTTCAATAACTGTCCAGTTCTTTCGTTCCGCTACGCCATTCTGCTCTGGTGTATATGGTGCTGTGATCTTTCTGTGAATACATTCCTCACAAAAAATGTTGAATTCATTTGACATAAATTCATCACCTCTATCTGTTCGAAGAGTCTTGATTTTACAGCCACTTTGTTTCTCAACAAAACACTTATATTTCTTGAAATTCTCAAATGTTTCAGATTTGAATGTCAAGAAATATACCCAACTCATTCGACTGTAATCATCCATAAAAAGTAGGAAATATCGACTTCCACCTAAGGACTCAACACTCATAGGACCACATAGATCAGTATGCACCAATTCAAGACAACCAGAAGCTCTCCAAGACTTGCCTACGGGAAATGAATTTCTATTTTGTTTCCCATACACGCATCCTTCACAGAATTCAAGAGTATCAATTCTAGGCAAACCTAGAACAATATTTCTATGACCTAATAATTGCAACCCCTTTACACTCAAATGACCATACCTCAAATGCCATAAATTAGCTTCGGTACTATCTTTTGTAACTAATGCAAAACTTTTAACATTAGAAACTTCAAGGGAAAACATTCTATTTTAAGTCATTTGAATGTCAACAATTTTGTATCCTGGTTTTTTATCTTGAATGCTACAAGAATTTTCATCAAACAGAATGGAGTATCCATAAGTTATCAGTTGCCTAACACTCAACAAGTTATGGGCTAGACAAGGAACATACTGCATATCATGGAGAAGTTTTACATTACCAAGAGAAGTTTTTAGAGCAATTATACCTTTCCCTTCGACTTTCATTTCCTTGTCATTCCCAAGATGAACTTCAGAGTTCTCCGATTCATCAAGTTCTTTAATCAATGACCTTCTACCAGACATGTGGTTGGAGCAACCACTATCAATGATCCAAACTTCATCCGAATCAACATCTACTAAGGAGTGAGCCATGAACAGATTACCCTCCTCTTGTTGTTTCTCAATAAAATTTGCCTGTTGTTGTTCATCCTTCTGTTTAGTCCAGCAATCAACTTCCTTATGCCCCATTTTTTTGCAATAGCAGCACTGAATATTGCTCTTGAACTGTCGGTTCTCACCACCAAATTGAGCTCGTCCTCTGCCATGACCTCGACCATGGAAACTACCTCTGCCTCTGCATCCCCTGGCATTTGAGACTTCTGATTTGACTTTAACAGAAGACTCTCCCTTGATCTGAAATGCCTTTTCTTCACTCTTTTCTTGAGAGGTATTCAATCTATCCTCATGATCTTGTAAGGAACTCATCAATTCATCAAAACCATAATCAAATAAATTATGAGATTCCTCAATGGCAGCTACGACATGATCAAATCTTTTATTAAGACTTCTTAGAACTTTAGCAACTACAGTTTCATCAGTAATTTTGTCAGCATATGCCTTCATATGATTAACAATTGTACTAACTCTAGATAAGTAGTCTCGTACAGATTCACTACTTTTCATGAATGAATTTTCAAAATCACGTCGGAGTGACTGGAGTTTGACGGTCATTACCTTTGTCGAGCCGTGGAATTCTTTCTTCAGAATATCCCATGCCTTCTTTGAGGTTCCTTCAGCAACAATTCTGGAAAACACCGAGTCGTGCATAGCCTGCTGGATGTAGAACAACGCCTTAGAGTCCTTATTTTTGTTCTCCCGCAACCTTTGTGCTTCAACTTCCTCAACATAGCCATTCTCCACCAAATCCCACAATTCTTGAGACTTGAACAATGTCTTCATCTTTATGCTCCATAATTCATATCGATCTCCATTAAAGATGGGACTTAGTTGCTGAGATGTGGAAGATGCTGAATTGGTAGCCATTCTTTGCCATCAATTTTGATTTTCTTCTTGCTCTTTCCTTATCTCCCAGTTTGACCTAACCTGGACAGAGAGAAGAAATTAATAAATAAATACTCTCTCTACTCTCTGATACCAAAAACTGTTGGGGAATCGAAGAAAAAGAGGAGCACTATATAAGGAGAAGAATATAGTTTGCAGAGAACTTCATGTCTTTTGCATTCATCACACTAAACCAAGTTACATAGGACTCTTTAAATAGGAATAAAAAAACCTAACCACTTACTGCCACTTACTTGACACTAATTAACCACTAACCTAAATAGTAGCAACTAACAAAGATGTGCTTCAACTGAACTAGGACTTCTAACAAACGTGTTACTCTGCCAACTAACTAGGAAGCACTAACGAACTTTGAATCAATATTCAACAATTAAACACAAAATTAAAGCCTAGATCACCTCATTGTTGGTATTTATCTCAAGAGCCTCCAAGAACTCTCTCTAGGGTTTCAAACTAGAAACCCAAATAACTCAAGATTAAACCATGGGTTTCCAAAAACGATTGAAGATTTGGAATCCCCAATCCGTAAGCTCCAAGAATTGCCTATTATCTTCTGGAATTAAGGTACGCGGGATTTTTCTAAATTCTCATGGGCATAGAAAATTCATATTTTAGAATGAGGTTTTTGAAACTATTTATATATTCATGTATTAGATGTTTTAACATCATTGTTTTGGTCTTTTGACCTTCCCCAAAGTGATTAGAGAATATATATGTATGAAAGAATGTATTTAAGAATGAATTCTTGTTGAGAGAATGAATTTGGGTGAATTCCCTCTTATTATGAATTTTTAAATTTTTCATAGCATATGAATTATTTTGCAATGCATTCTTGAAAAGCACTATATGAAATGGTTGAACTCTTGTTATGATTTAAAGGAAGTTTTAAATCACTAAAGAGGGAATTTAGCATGAATGTTTAATATTCATAATACATGTAATGAACGAGTGAGTGAATTTGCTAAAGGAACTAGACCACCATATGTTTGATGAAGTTTTTGCATGATTTTGACTTGAGTTTCGAAACACGAAATCTTCTATATCAATTTTATATTTTTGGTGGTCTAAGATATGCTTTAAATGAAAGATTTAGCTTAATATATAATGTCTCAGAAATCATGACTTGCAAGTCTTGGTATGACGATGCCAAATTTAGAAAATGCCATAACAGCCACAACCTAATACAGAAATCAGACTTTATCATATTTGGATATTTTAGAACTTCAGAATGGTGCATGTTCAGAATAGGATAAAATAGGGCATAAAGAGAGCTTATGTGGTTCCTCGAAGAAGGCGTGAGTTAAGATAACTCTTTGCCCAAAACCATAATTTGCCGATCTAGGTTTATATATTATGCTGGCCTAGAGCCCTGTGGTGTATCAGATTCAGGAACTCCAACCCTTGCGGCACACTCGGGTTGGAGGCTTTCCCGCCGAGTAAATGGTGGATTCCATATCGCCTGTGGAATATCAAACTTGTAGGGAATACCGCCTAACTCAGAAGTAATACACAGATTAGAATTTAAAATTTACAGACAGGTTACATATTTTCAGAAAATACCCATGTGTTTTTCAGAAACTGTTTTATGCATGATGTTTTGATGAAAATTTCTCTCACTTATTATATATATATATATATATATATATATTTATATATATATATGTTCAATTACTCTATTTTGGATTGCTTCGCGTGCCAGTACTTTTGTGCTAACCCCCCTCCTTCCAGGTTCAGAGGCATAGTCTAGGGGTCCAGCTACTCAGTAGATATTTTTAGATTGCAGACCGGATCTTACAGTGGTGAGCCTTCCATTATTCAGAAGGCCTAGTCATGTCAGACTTTTATTATTGGCTATATTTTGGTCTACTAGGGGCCTTGTCCCAGTTTTCAGACATCTTGTTTAGTTCAGTGTAGAGATTTCGCAAACTGAGTCAGACATTGTTATTCAGACGCATTTTTCAGTTTCAGTATTATGATCATGTTTCCATTATAGATTTTAATTTCTACATTATATTTTATTTTATGAATATTGTGCATGATTACCAAATATAGAAGGGTGTTTCGGGCCTTCATGGTTTGGGATGCTCATCACGGCTAGGGCCTCGATTTAGGTCATGGCAAACTTGGTATCAAAGCATGGTTCATGGTCCCAGGGTGTCTGCAAAATTGCATCGAGTAAAGTCTTATTTATGGGTGTGTAGCGTGCCACACTTATAAGCAGGAGGCTACTAGGAATTTAGGAATGTTTCTCTTTTTCATGTTCTAGATCGTGTTATTGAGCTAAAATGTTCCTCTTCCATACTCTAATTCATACTATGGTGTCTCCCATACGAAAGTAAGGTTATCCCAATTTGTTTCTTACTCTGATGTTCTCAAACATATCTTATTATTGGGCTGATTCAAGAACAGAAGTTTAGGGTATTAATGGTATGGTTCTTTCCGATTGAATCATATAAGAGTTTTGCAAGGACTTAGGAAAGAGTCCTTTAGTGCTTCAGAGTGTATTGTTTCTGGTGTGAACCTTTATCTTAATGAAATCCTGCTTTTCAACCGGCATTATTAAGAGTATTCGGTCCTTTTAAACATTCATGTTGCAGATATCATACTTCAGAGAGAATAATATGTAGAATGATGTTGGAACTGTATTTCTACCCAAATAGTAGTATGATTTAAAGTGTTGTTGACATGACCTATTGGTAATGAAATTAGACCAAGAACTTGGGAATGTGAAGTCACAAATTTAGAAGTCAGAGTGAGGGTGACTTTTGTGTAAATGAATATTTTAGTTGAATAACTGATGTTCGAGAATGATTTACCTCCCCTTATGGTGATATACTAATGTGGTAGTCTGGTAGCTAGTAGCATGTGTGGATTGTATGGTAGTCTGTGGGGAAAGTGTTTGACTCAGATTTTTATTTATACAGAGTAAGATATGTATCCTTAGATCATTGAATATTGTGTGTCAATTTTCTATCTCTTGTAATATGTAATGTTATTACCATGGTGTTTTTGAAAAATCAAAGTCTAGTGAAGCCGTGTGGGGCTCTTTTGATTCACTAGCATAGTTGCTTTATTATTCATTTCATTTCTTGTTCAAAATACAAAGTCAAAGTCTAGTGAAGCCGTGTGAGGCCTTTTTCGATTCACTAGCAACATGTTGTCCAACTTGTTGTTCTTGTGTGGTTTAATATATGTATAGTTGAATCTGTTTGCATGAGATGGAGTAAGTAAATAGGAGGTGAGAAATCCGTATAAGTGGATAAGGTTGATCATGTCCATTATGTGACTTTAACCCTTGACCTTATTTTGTTGGTAGTTGAAAGCTAGTACTACTTGTGAGAAGGTATGTAGTAGATTTGGGAGGTATTTGGATAGAATGTTCAGATTTGATGGACTAGTATATTATGTTGCCTTCTTCATTGATGGTAGATGATTGATGCTAGGACCACACTAGGACGATACCTAACCTCTTTGGAATACCCTAGATGATTTTTAGCCCACAGCAAGCCTGGAACGTGGGCCCACCCCCAAAACCGTCGGGTATAGGCCACCAATTTGCCCCGAAAATGCCCCATTCACGTCGTTTCGCCCGTTTGTCCACCAAAATAGCCACAAAAAATTAAACCGACCACATTGGGATGATCCTTAACCTCCCTGTAATGCCTCGATTGATTTTTGTCCCACAGCAGACTCGGACCCCGAGCCCTCCCCCAAAACCATGGGATATAGCACACCGATTTGGCTTAAAAATGCCCTGTTCGCGCCGTTTGTCCACCGAAATAGAAACAAAAATTTAAACGGACCACACTAGGATGATCCCCAACCTCCCTAGCATGCCCCGATCAATTTTCATCCCACATCACGCCCGAACCCTGGGCTCACCCCCGAAACCGTGGGCTATAGCACATCGATTTTGCCCGAAAATGTCCCATTCGCGCCGTTTCACCCATTTGTCCACCCAAATGGCCATGAAAAATAAAACGGACTATACTGGGAAGATCCCCAATCTCCCTGGCATGCCTCAATTAATTTATTGCCTACAGCATGCCCAAAACCCGGGCCCACCCTCAAAATTATGGGATATAACATACCGATTAGGTCCAAAAATGCCCCGTTCACGCCATTTCACCCGTTTGTCCTCCCAATTGGCCACGAAAAATTAAAAGGATAACACTGATATGATCCCCCACCACCCTGGCATGACTCGGACCCCTGGCCCACGCCTAAAATCGTTGGCTATAGCATACTGATTTGGCCTGAAAATACCCCGTTCGCGCAGTTTCACCTGTTTGTCCAACAAAATGGCCACAAAAAATTAAACAGACCACACTGGGATGAACCCCAACCTCCATAGCAAGGCCCGATTGATTTTTGGCCCACAGCACACCTAAACCCCGGGCCCACCCCCAAAATCGTGGGCTATAGCACACCTATTGGCCAGAAAATGCCCCATTTGCACTGGTTTGCCCGTTAGTCCACCCAAATGGCCACGAAAATTTAGACAGACTACACTGGGATGATCCCCAACCTCCCTTTCATACCCTAATCGATTTTTGATCCCTAGCCTACCCCTAAAATCATGGGTTATAGCACACCGATTTGGACAAAAAATGCCTCGTTCTCACCTTTTTGCCCGTTTGTCCACCCAAATGTCCACGAAAAATTAAACGGACCTCACTAGGATGATCTCCAACCTCCCTGGCATGCCGTGATCGATTTTCAACCCACAGTACACCCTGACCCCAGGCCCACCGCCAAAACCATAGGCCATAGCACACTGATTTGGCCTGAAAATGCCCTGTTCACGCCGTTATGTCCGTTTATCCTCCCAAATGGCCACAAAAATTTAAACGGATCATACTGGGATGATCCCTAATCTCCCTGGAACACCCAGGTTGATTTTCGACCTACAAAATGCATAGACACCAATCCTACCCCCAAAATCGTGGCTATAACACCTCGATTTAGCCCTAAAATGCCCTGTTCATGCTGTTTCGCCCGTTTGTCCATCCAAATAGCCACAAAAAATTAAACGGACCACACTGAGATGATCCCCAACCTCCCTAGCACATATCAAAACTGTGGACTATAGCACACCGGTTCGACCCCCAAAACTGTGGGTTATAGCACCGATTTGGCCCTAAAATGCCATAATTGCGCTGTTTCGCCTGTTTGTCCACCCAAATATCCACAAAAATTTAAAAGGACCACAATAACATGATACCCAACCTATATTTCATTCCCCAGTTGATTTTTGGCCCACAGCACGCCCAAACCCTGGGTCCACCCCTGAAACCGTAGGCTATAGCATACCGATTTGGCCCGAAAATGCCCCATTCACGCTGTTTTGCCCGTTTGTCCACCCAAATGGCTACAAAAAATTAAACGAACAATAATAGGATGATCCTCAACCTCCCTGGAATGCCCCAGTCAATTTTTGGCCCACAGGATGCTCATACCTCTCGCCCACTCCAGAAACCGTTGGCTACAGCACACCGATTTAACCCAAAATGCCCCATTCGTGCATTTTCGCTCGTTTGTCCATCCAAATGGCCACCAAAAATTAAACGGACCATACTAGGATGATACCTAACCTTTTTCGCATGCCGCAATCGATTTTTGGCTTACAACACACTCAGATCCTGGGCCCACACCCAAAACCATAGCACACCGATTTGGCTCGGAAATGCCTCGTTTGCGCTATTTCACACATTTGTCCAACTAAATGGCCACAAAAAATTACATGGACCACACTGGGATGATCCCCAACCTCCTTGACATGGCCAGGTTAATTTTTGACCCACAACACAACTGGACCCCTGGCACAACCAAAACCATAGGCTATAGCACACCGATTCGGCCCAAAAATGCCCCATTCATGCAGTTTCACCCGTTTATCCAGCCAAATAGCGACAAAAAATTAAATGGACCATACTGGGATAATCCCTAACCTCCCTGTCATGCCCCAGTCAAGTTTTTGCTCACTGCATGCCCAGACTCCGGGCCCACACGTTAAACCATAGGCTATAGCACACCAATTTGGCTCAAAAGTAACCCATTCGCATTATTTTGCCAGTTTATCTACCTAAATGTCCACGAAAAATTAAACAGACCACACTAGGATGATCACAACCTCCCCGGCACACCCCAATCAATTTTTAGCCCACAACACGCTTGGACCCCGGGCCCACCCCCAAAACCGTGGGCTATAGCACAATGATTTAGTCCAAAAATGCCCCATTCGCGCCGTTTCACCCGTTTGTCAACCCAAATGGCCATAAAAATTTAAACGGACCACTCTAGGACGATCCCCAACCTCCCTGAAATGGCCGGATCAATTTTTGTCCTACAACACGCCCGGACCTCGAGCCCACCCCTAAAACCGTGGGTTATAGCACACCGATTAAGCTTGAAAATGCCCCGTTTGCATTGTTTCACCTTTTTGTCTACTCAAATAGCCATAAAAATTAAACGGACCATATTAGGACAATCCTCAACCTCCCTGGCACGCCCTGGCTGATTTTTGACCTACAGCACACTCGAACCCTAGGCCAACCCCCGAAATCATAGGCTGTAGCACACCGATTTAGCCTGAAAATGCCCTGTTTGCGCTGTTATGCCCGTTTGTCCACCCAAATAACCACAAAAAATTAAACGGACCATACTGGGATGATCCCCAACCTCCCTGGCGTGCCCTAGTCTATTTTCGGCCTACAACACGCCCGAACCTCGAGTCCACCCCTGAAACCGTGGGCTATAGCACACCAATTTGGCCCCAAAAAGCCCCGTTTGCACTGTTTAGCCCGTTTGTCCACCTAAATAACCAAAAAAAAAATAAATGGACCATATTGGGACAATCCCCAACATCCCTGGCATGCCCTAGTCGATTTTTGACCTACAACACGCCCGAACCCTAGGCCTACCTTCGAAACCGTGGGCTATAGCACACCAATTTAGCCCGAAAATGCCCTTTCGCACTGTTTTTCCCATTTATCATTAAACGGACCACACTGGGATGATCCCCAACCTCCCTGGCATGCCCCTATCAATTTTTGGCCCACAGCACGCCCGGAACCCTGGTTCATCCCCATAACTATGGGCTATAGCACACCGATTTGCCCAAAAATGCCCCATTCGCGCCGTTTCGCATGCTTGTCCACCCAAATGGGCACAAGAAATAAAAGGACTACACTGGGATAATCCCCAACCTCCCTGGCATGCCTCGGTCAATTTTTAACCCACAGCACGCTCGGACCTCTAGCCCACCCCCAAAACCGTGGGCTATAGAACACCGATTTGGCCTGAAAATGCCCCGTTCACGCCGTTTCGCCCGTTTGTCCACCCAAATAGCCAGAAAAATTTAAACGTACCACACTGGGATGATTCCCATCTTCTCTGGCATACCTCAGTCAATTTTTGGCGCATAACACGCCTAGACCCCGGGCCCACCCCCAAAATCGTGCCCTATAGCACACTGATTTGGTCCAAAATTTTTACTTTCGCAATGTTTTGCTCGTTTGTCCATCAAAATGTCCACAAAAAAATTTAACGGACCACACTAGGCTGATCCCAAACTCCCTAGCATTCCCTGGTCAATTTTTGGCCCACAGCACAGCGGAACCCTGGGCCTACCCCCAAAACCGTGGACTATAGCACACCAATTTGGCTCGAAAATGCCCAGTTCGTGCCGTTTCGCCCATTTGTCCACTCCAATGGCCATGAAAATTTAAATGGACTACACTGGGATTATGTCCAACCTCCCTGTCATGCCCCGGTCAATTTTTGGCCCACAACACACCCTGAACACAGGCCCACCCCTGTAACCGTGAGCTATAGCACACTGATTTGGCTCGAAAATGCTCCGTTCATGATGTTTCGCCCATTTGTCCACCAAAATGGCCAGGAAATATAAAACAGACCATATTGGGATGATCCCCAACCTCCTTGGAATGCCTCAGTCAATTTTTGGCCCATAGCACACCCGAAACCCCAAAACCGTGGGCTATAGCACACCAATTTATCCCGAAAATGCCCCGTTCATGCCGTTTCACCTATTTTTCCACCCAAATGGCCATGAAAAATTAAACGGACCATACTATGACCATTCCCAACCTCCTTGACAGGCCCCGGTTAATTTTTTGTCCACAACACGCCCATACCCCAGGCCTACCTTGAAACCGTGGGATATAGCACACCAATTTAGCCCGAAAATGCCTCATTCGCACTGTTTCGCCCGTTTGTCCATCCAAATGGCCATAAAAAATTAAATGGACCATACTAGTATGATCCCCAACATCCCTGGCATGCCTCGGTTGATTTTTCGCCCACAGCACTCACGGACCCCGAGTTCACCCCCAAAATCGTGGGCTATGGCACACCGATTTGGCCTGAAAATACCCCGTTCATGCCATTTTGCCCGTTTGTCCACCCAAATAACCATAAAAATTTAAACAGACCATACAGGGATGATCCCAACTTCCTGGAATGCCCCGAATAATTTTTGGCATACAACAAGCCCGGACCTCAGGTCCACCCCCAAAACCATTGGCTATAGCGTACTGATTTACCCAAAAAATTTCACATTTGCGTCGTTTCACCCGTTTGTCCACCAAAATGGCTAGAAAAAATTAAATCGACCACTCTGGAAGGATCCCCAACCTACCTATCATGCCTTGACTGATTTTTGACCCACAACACGCTCGGACCCCGGGCCCACCCCCAAAACCGTTGGCTATAGCACACCGATTTGGCTTGAAAATGCCCTGTTCGCACCGTTTTGCCCGTTTTTCCACCCAAATGGCCACAAAAGTTTAAACGGACCATACTGGGATGATCTGCAACCTTCCTATCATGCCCCGGTCAATTTTTGGCCGACAGCACCCTCGAACCCTGGGACTAACCCTAAAATTGTGGGTTTATAGCACATCAATTTTGCTTGAAAATGCTCCGTTTGTGCCGTTTGGCCTGTTTGTCCACCCAAATAGCCACAAAAAGTTAAACGGACTATACTGGGAATAACCCCAACCTCCCTGGTATGCCCCGGTCAATTTTTGGCCCACAGCACGCCCGGACCCCGAGCCCACCCCAAAAATCGTGCGCTATAGCCCACCGATTTGGCCTAAAAATTCCTCGTTCATGCCATTTCGCCCATTTGTCCACCCAAATGGCCATAAAAAATTAAACGGACCATACTGGGACGATCTTCTACCTCCCTAGCATGCCCCAGTTGATTTTTAGCCGACAGCACGCCCAGACACCTGGCCTACCCCCGAATCTGTTGGCTATAGCACACCATTTTCGCACAAAAATGCCTCATTCGTACAGTTTTGCCCGTTTGTCCACCCAAATGGCGACGAAAAATTAAATGGATCACACTAGGACTATCCCCAACCTTCCTGGCATGCCTCGGTCGATTTTTGGACCACAACACACTCGAAAACCTGGCCCACATCCGAAACCATAGGCTATTGCACACAGATTTGGCCCATAAATGCCCTGATCATGTAGTTTTGCCCATTTATCCACCTAAATGGCCACAAAAAATAAAATGAACCACACTAGGATGATCCCTAACATCCCTGGCATGCCCAGGTCAATTTTCGAACCACAACACACTCAGACCCCGAGCCCACACCCAAAACCATAGGCTATAGCACACCGGTTTAGCTCGAAAATGCCCCGTTCACGCCATTCTGCCCGTTTGTCCACCCAAAAGGCCACAAAAAATTAAATAGACCACACTGGGATGATCCCCAACCTCCCTGGCTTGCCCCGGTCAATTTTTCGCCCATAACAAGCCTGGACCCCAGGCCCACAGCACGCCTAGATCTTGGTCCCACACCCAAAACTATAGGCTATAGCACACCGATTTAGCTCGAGAATGCCCCATTCACGCTGTTTTTCCCGTTTGTCCACCCAAATAGCCACGAAAAATTAAATGGACCATACTGGGATGATCCCCAACCTCCCTGACATGCTCCGATCGATTTTTGGCCCATAGCACACCCGGACCCCGGGTCCACCCCCAAAATCGTGGGCTATAGTGCACCGATTTGGCTAAAAAATGCCCCATTTGCGCTGTTTTGCCAGTTTGTCCAACCAAATGGCCACAAAAGTTCAAACGAACTACACTGGGATGATCTCGAACCTCCCTGGAATGCCCCAAGAGATATTTGGCCCACAACAAGTCCGGACCCCGGGCCCATCCCCAAAATCATGGGCTATAGCACACCGATTTAGCCCAAAAATGCCCCATTCGCATCGTTTTGCTTGTATGTCCACCAAAATAGCCACAAAAAAATCAACGGACCACATTGGGGTGATCCCTAACTTCCCTGGAATGCCTCGATCAATTTTTGGACCACAGCATGCTCGGACCCCGAGCCCACCCCCAAAACCGTGGGCTATATAGCACATCAATTTGGCTAAAAAATGCCCTGTTTGCGCCGTTTTGCTCGTTTGTCAACCCAAATGGCCACAAAAATTTAAACGGACTACACTGGGATGATTTTCAACCTCCCTGACATTCGCCAGTCGATTTTTGACCCACAACAAGATCGGACCCCGAGCCCACCCCTAAAATCATGGGCTATAGCACACTGATTTGGCCTGAAAATTCCCCGTTTGTGCTGTTTTGCCCATTTGTCCACCCAAATGGCCACAAAAAATTAAACGGACCACACTAGGATGATCCCCAACCTCCCTGGCATGCCTCGATTAATTTTTGGCCCACAGCACACTCGGACCTCGAGCCCACCCCCAAAATATTTGGCTATAGAACATCGATTTAGCCTGAAAATGGCCCGTTCGTGCCGTTTCACCCGTTTGCCTGCCCAAATAGCCACGAAAATTTAGACCAACCATATTGGGATGATCCCAAACCTCCCTGGCATGCCCCGGTAAATTTTTGGCTCACAGCACGCCCGGGCCCCTGGTCCACACCCATACCGTGAGTTATAGCACACTGATTTGGCCTGTAAATGCCTCGTTCGCACTGTTTTGCCTGTTTGTCCACCCAAATGGCCACGAAAAATTAAACGGGCAATACTAGGATGATCCCCAACCTCCCCGGCATGCCTCAGTCAATTTTTGGCCCATAGCATGCCCGAACCCCGGGCCAACCCCCAAAACCGTGGGATATAGCACACTGATTTAGCCCAAAAATGCCCCGTTCATGCTGTTTCGCTCGTTTATCCACCCAAATGGCCATAAAAAATTGAACGGACCATACTGTGACCATCCCCAACCTCCCTAGTAGGTGCGCCGATTGATTATTGGCTTACAACACGACCAGAACCTGGGCCCACCCTAAAAAACGTGGGCTATAGCACACCGATTTGACCTAGAAATGCATTATTCACGCTGTTTCGCCCGTTTGTACACCCAAATCACCACGAAAAATTAAACGGACCATACTGGGATGATGTTTAACATCCCTGGCATGCCCTAGTCAATTATTGGCCCACAACATGCCCAGACCCCGGGCGCACCCCCAATACCGTGGTCTATAGCACACCGATTTGGCCTAAGAATGCCCCGTTTGTGCCGTTTTGCCCATTTGTCCACCCAAAGGGCCAAAAATATTTAAACGAACCATACTGGGATGATCCCCAACCTCCTTAGAAAACCCCAGATGATTTTTGGCCCACAAAAATCTCGAACCCCGAGCCTACCCCCAAAACCATGGCCTATAGCCTAGCGTTTTCCCCGAAAACGTCCCATTTAGGTCATTTTGCCTGTTTGTCCAATAAAATAGCCATAAAAAATTAAACCGACCACACTAGGATGATCGCCAACCTTGATGTCATGGCTCGGTTGATTTTTGGCCCACAACACGCTCAGACCCCGGGCCCACCCCCAAAATCGTGGGCTATAGCACACCAATTTGGCTCAAAAATGCCTTATTCGCGCCATTTCGCCCGTTTGTCCACCCAAATGGACATGAAAATTTAAACGGACTACACTGGAATGATCCCAAACCTCCCTAGTATGCACTGGTTGATTTTTGGCTTGCAGCACGCCCAGACTCTGGGCCCACCCCTAAAATCGTAGGCTATAGCCCACCGATTTGGCACTAAAATGCCCCATTCACGTCGTTTCGCCTGTTTGTCCACCCTAATAGCCACGAAAAATTAAACGAACCATACTGGGAAGATACCCAACCTCACTGGTATGCCTCAATCGATTTTTGGCCCATACTACACCCGGACCCCGGGCCCACCCCTAAAATCGTGGGCTATAGCACACCAATTTGGCCTAAAAATGCCCTGTTTGTGTCGTTTTGCCCGTTTGTCCAACCAAATAGCCAAAACAAATAAATGGACCACACTGGGATGATCACCAACCTCCCTAGCATGCCCTAGTCAATTTTCGGCCCACAACATGCCCAAACCCCTGGCCCACCCCTGAAACCACGGGCTATAATAGCACACCGATTTGGCCTGAAAATGCCCCATTCGCACCGTTTCGCCCATTTGTTCACCCAAATGGCCAAAAAAATTTAAGCGGATCAAACTAGGATGATCCCCAACCTCCTTGGCACAACCCGATCGATTTTCAACACATAGCACGCTTGAACCCCGAGCCCACCCTTAAAATTGTGGGCTATAGCACACCGATTTGGACAAAAAATGCTCCGTTCGCACCGTTTTGCCTGTTTGTCCACATAAATGCCCACGAAAAATTAAACGGACCTCACTAGGACGATCCTCAACCCCCTTGACATGCCTCGGTCGATTTTCGTCCTACAGCACACCCGGAGCCCAGGCCCACTCCCAAAACCATGGACTATAGCACACTGATTTGGCCCGAAAATGCCTCGTTCATGCCGTTTTGCTCGTTTATTCACCCAAATAGCCACGAAAATTTAAACAGACCACACTGGGATGATCCCCAACTACCCTGGCATATCCCGATCGATTTTAAGCCCACAGCACACCCAGACCCCGGTCCCACCGTCGAAACTGTGGGATATAGCTCACCGATTTGGATAGAAATTGCCCCGTTCGCGCTGTTTTACCCGTTTTTCCACCCAAATGACCACAGAAAATTAAATGGACCTTACTAGGATGACCCCTAACTTCCTTGGCATGTCCCGATTGATTTTTAGCCTACAAAAAGCCCGGACCCCAGGTCCACCCCTAAAACCGTGGGCTATGGAATACCGATTTGGCCTAAAAATGCCCTGTTCACGCCGTTTTGCCCGTTTGTCCACTCAAATGGCCACAAAAGTTTAAACAGACCACACTGGGATGATCCCCAACCTCTCTGGCATGCCTCAGTCGATTTTTGGCCCACAACATGCCTGGACCCCGAGCCCACCCCGAAACCGTGGGCTATCGCACTCCAATTTAGCCCAAAAATGCCCCGTTCATGCCATTACGCCCATTTGTCCACCCAAATGGCCACAAAAAATCAAACGCACCACAATTGGATGATCCCCAACCTCTTTTGCAAGTCTCGATCAATTTTTGGCCCACAGCATGTCCAAACCCCGATCCGACCCCCAAAACCGTGGGCTATAACACACCGATTTGGCTCGAAAATGCCTCATTTGCGCCGCTTCCCTCTTTTGTCAACCCAAATAGCCACGAAAAATTGAACGAACCACACTTCCCTCCCTGGCATGCCTCGATCAATTTTCGGCACACAACACACTCGGACCCCAGTCCCACCCCCAAAATCATGGGCTATAGAACACCAATTTGGCTTAAAAATTCCCCATTCGCGCCATTTCTCCCGTATGCCACCCAAATAGCCAAAAAAATTTAAATGAACCACAATAGGATAATCCCCAACCACCCATGCACGCCTCGATTGATTTTTGGCTCACAGCACGCCTGGACTCTGGGCTCACCCGCTAAATCGTGGCCTATAACAAACCGATTTTGTCTGAAAATGCCCCATTCGCACCGTTTCTCCTGTTTATCCACCCAAATAGCCATGAAAAATTAAATGGACCATACTGGGAAGATCTCTAACCTTCCTGGCATGCTCTGATTGATTTTTGGCCTACAGCACACCCGGACCCTGGACCCAACACCAGAATTGTAGCACATCAATTTAACTAAAAAATGCCTTATGTATGCCGATCTTGCCACCCCTTTGACTGTGAAAAGCTCCAAATAGGCACACAGTAGTTTAGAGTAGAAGGAGCGGAAAGCCACTTGACTGGTTGGAAAGGAGCTCTGACGTTGGAATTCAATAGTGACAGAAATGGTCATCTGTGATCCACAACTACTGGTGTCATCGCCCTGGAAAGAGGTGGAACCAACCAAGACTGAACACTAGCCCCATTTTGTAGACGGGTTGGGACCGGCCTTCTATCCCGATAAACAATGTTCGCCGTTTCGCCCATTTGTCCACCCAAATGGCCACGAAAAATTAAATGGACCACACTGATCCCAACCTCCCTCACATACCCCAATTGATTTTTGGCCCACAGCGCGTCTAGACCCCTGTCCCACCCCCAAAACTATTGGCTATAGCACGTTGATTTGGCCCGAAAATGCCTCGTTCGCGCAGTTTCACCCGTTTGTCCACCCAAATGGCCACAAAAATTAAACGGACCACACTGAGATGATCCCCAACCTCCCTGGCATGCCTCAATCGATTTTCAGCCTGCATCACGCCCGAACCCTGAGCCCACTCCCAAAATCATGGGCAATAGCTCACCGATTTGGCCCAAAAATGCATCATTCGCACTGTTTCGCCTGTTTACCTGCCCAAATGGCCATGAAAATTTAAACAGACCACACTTGGATGATCTCCAACCTCCCTGGCATGCCTCGATTGATTTTCATCCCACAGCACGCCCAGACCCCAGGCCCACCCCTTTAATCGTGGGATATAGCACACCGACTTCTACAGAAAATACCTCATTCGTGCCATTTCACCCATTTGTCCACCCAAATGACTACGAAAAATTAAATGGACCACATTAGAATGATCCCTAACCTCCTTAGCAGGCCCCGTCTGATTTTTGGCCAACAGCACGCCCGAACCTTAGTCCCACCCCCAAAAATCGTGTGCTATAGCACACCGATTTGGCCCGAAAATGCTCCGTTCGCGCTGTTTCACCCGTTTGTCCACCCAAATGGCTACTCAAAATTAAAAGGATCATACTAGGATAATCCACAACCTTTTTGGCATGCCCAGATCAATTTTTGGCACACAACACGCCTAGACACCGAGCCCACCCCTAAAATTGTGGGCTATAGCACATCGATTTGGCCTGAAAATTCCCCTTTTGCATCATTACGCCTGTTTGTCGATCCAAATGGCCACGAAAATTTAGACGGACCATACTGGGATGATCCCCAACCTCCCTGGCATGCCCCGGTCAATTTTTGGCCCACATCATGCCCGGACCCCAGGTCCACCCCCAAAATTGTGGGCTATAGCACACCGATTTTGCCAAATAATGCCCCATTTATGCTATTTTGCTCGTTTGTCTACCCAAATAGCCACAAAAATTTAAACGAACCACACTGGGATGATCCTCAATTTTCTGGCACACCCTGATCGATTTTCAGCCCACAGCACACCCAGACCTCGGTCCCACCCCCAAAATCATGAGCCATAGCACACTAATTTAACCTGAAAATGCCCCGTTCGGGCTATTTTTCCTGTTTGTCCACCCAAATGGCCACAAAGAGTTCAAAGAACCACACTGAGATGATCCCAAACCTCTCTGGCATACGTCGATCAATTTTTGGCACACAGAACGCCCGTACCTCGTACCCACCCCTGAAACTGTGAACAATAGCACACCAATTTGGCTTGAAAATACACCGTCCACACCGTTTTGCCCGTTTATCCAACCAAATGGCCACGAAAAAATAAACAGATCATACTAGGATGATCCCCAAGCTTCATGGCATGCCTCAATCAATTTTCGACCAGCAGCATGCTCGAACCCTAGGCCCACCCCAAAAACCCTAGGCTATAGTACATCAATTTGGCTAGAAAGTGCCCCGTTCGCACCGCTTCGCCCGCTTGTCCATTCATATGGCCAAGAAAATTAAAATGAGCCATACTCGATCGATCCCAAACCTCCTTGGCATACCCCAATCGATTTTTAACCCACAGTACACCCGAAACCCAAGCCCACCCCCAAAACTGTGAGCTATAGCATATCGATTTAGCTCGAAAATGCACCGTTCGCGACGTTTTGCCCGTGTGTCTAAGAAAATAGCCTTGAAAAATTAAACTGAATATACTAGGATAATCCCCAACCTCCCTGGCATGGCCTGATCAATTTTTAGCCCACAGCTTGCCCAAACCCCGAGCCCACCCTAAACACCCTGGGCTATAGTACATCGATTTGACCAAAAGATGCCCCGTTTGCGCTGTTTTGCCCATTTGTCCACCCAAATGGATAAGAAAATTTAAACTGACCATACTCGGACGATCCCCAACCTCCCTGGCACACCCTGGTCGATTTTTGTACCATAGCACGCCTGGACCCCGGGACCACCCCCGAAACCGTGGGCTATAGCACACCGATTTGGCTCAAAAATGCCCCATTCATGTGGTTTCGCCTGTTTGTCCACCCAAATGGCCACAAAAAATTTAACGGACCACACTGGGACGATTCCCAACCTCCGTGGCATGCATCGATCAATTTTTAGCCCACAGTACGCTCGGACCCTGGGCCCACCTCCAAAACCGTGTGCTATAGCACACCAATTTGGCCTAAAAATATGCCATTCACGTTGTTTCGCCCGTTTGTCCACCCAAATTGCCATGAAAATTTAAACGGACCATGTTGGGATAATCCCCAATCTCCTTAGCATGCCCTGATCAATTTTTGGCCCATGACACTCCCGAACCCAAAGCCCACCCCCAAAACGGTGGGCTATAGCATGCCGATTTTGCCTGAAAATGCCCCGCTAATGATGTTTTGCCCGTTTGTCCACCCAAATTCCCATAAAAATTTAAACAAACCACACTAGGACGATCCCCAACCTCCCTGGCATGGTCCGGTCAATTTTTGGACTATTACACGCCCGGACCCAGGCGCACCCCCAAAAACGTAGGCTATAGCACACCGATTTGGATCAAAAATACCCCGTTCATGCCGTTTTGCCAATTTGTCCACCCAAATGGCCATGAAAATTTAAACGGACCATACTGGGACGATCCCCAACCTCCCTGGCACGCCCCGATCGATTTTTGGCCTATTACGACCCTGGACCCCTGGCCCTCCCCCAAAACGGTTGGCTATAGCACACTGATTTGGCCCAAAAATACCCCGTTCACGCTGTTTTGCCCATTTGTCCACCCAAATAGCCACGAAAATTTAAACGGATCACGCTGGGACGATCCCCAACCTTCCTGGCATGCTCCGATTAATTTTCGACCCATAGCACACCCGAACCCTAGGCCCACCCCCAAAACCGTGGGCTATAGCACATCGATTTAGCCTAAAAATGCACCGTTCGCGTTGTTTCGCCCGTTTGTCCAATCAAATGGCCACAAAAATTAAACGGACAATACTAGAATGATCCAGCCTCTCTGGCATGCCCTGATAGATTTTCAACCCACGGCATGCCTGAACCCTGGGCCCATTCCAAAAAACTGG